>CM065814.1:95460000-96660000 GCA_033398695.1 Orobanche coerulescens
CTATTTCGACCATAACTCTCTCGTCCGGACTCCGATTGACCCTCCGTTTGAACTATTGGAAAGCTAACTCGATGATTTATAATATTGGAAAGATTCAGAATTTTTGGAGTTTCCAAAAATTAACGGTGATCTAACAAAGTTGAACTCATACGTGGAAAATTCGCTAAAGAACACGGAATTCGACAGAACAACACCGAAACGAACTCGGATGACAAAAAGTGCAGAATAAAATATTCCCAGAATGACGTAACGGTACTAAGAGAGTCATCGAAACGGACATCCGCCGGAAAATAAAAATTACCAGAAATCGAAATTGCGGATATTACAATACCCATACTCTCCATATGTCTCTCTAAGCCCTTCTGAGATAGTGGCTTGGTAAGCAGATCTAACATTCCATTCCTCAACCATTTCTCTAAAAAAATGATATTTTCTCGCAATATGTTTGGTGTTGTGGTGAGACCTAGGCTCCTTAGTGTAACATCCGCAATTTTGATTTCCAGTAATTTCTTTTTTTCGGCGGAAGTCCATTTTTACGACTCGCTCATAACCGTATCGTCATTCTGAGAATGATTAATTGTGCACTTTTCGACGTCCGAGTTCGTTTCGGTATCGTTTTGTCGAGTTCCGTGTTCTTAAGCGACTTTTCCGTACTTGAGTTCGATTCTTGCGAATCTCATCCAAAACTGTTGTTTCGAGTTTCTTGTAAGTTCATTTAATGTTATTATTCATGTTGCGAGCTTTGGTTTGGTGTTTCGATCGTGTATCGTGTATTTCGGACGTTTTGGGCCATTTTTGTAATTTCCCAAAGTTTGGGGTAATTACTTCCATTGTCGAATTTCGAGCCTTCGGGTGGTCGGAATCATGTGTTCTCTTAGTGCTCGGATTCATCTTTGCGAGTACGTCGTAACCGTACCTTCGATTTATATTCAGGTTCGGGTTTCGGGGTCGTCCGGGCCGTCGGAGTGGCCACGACCGAGTCACGGCCGGAGCAGGGCCTGGCCTGGCCGAGTTACGGCCGTAAGGTGCCAGTTACGGCCGTACGTGCTCGGCAGACCTGGCTGGACGAAGGCTGGTTACGACCGTAAGGCGTGATCCGTTACGGCCGTAAGTGGTCGACAGGTGCTGGGCTGGTTTTTGACGAATGCCGGTTACGGCCGTAAGGGCCTGCCGAGTACGGCCGTATGGGCCGAGTTATGGCCATAAGGCACTGCCGGTTACCGCCGTAAGCATCCGGCAGTGTCCGGCTATATAAGGCCTGGCAGCGGGTTTTTGCTCATTTCTTCACTTTTCTTGCGGCTATCGGACGGGTGCGACGGGAAATAGGGTTCTTGGTCGATTCTACTCAATTCCAAGGCATTTTGGAAGATTCTTGTTGATTATATCATCATCCAATCCGTGTTCTTCATCGAATCAAGGTATATTTCTTGATTTTCCTTCAAGTTGACTTTTTGGGGAATTGTTCTTGATTTCGATTCTAGTCCGATTTTGATACATCGGTTGGCGTAGTATGATGTTATTAATCGTGTTTCACGGATTATATATCCATATATCAAGTTTGTTTAACTCGATTAACGATTCGAGTGTTCTTGGAAATTATTGAACATTTAGTGTTCGATTAAATGCCCCAATGAGTTCCTTTCGATAGTTTGTTGGGATTTCCGTTGTTTTTGGCCTTGATTTTCATCGTAATCATGTTTTATTGTTCCTTACGGAGGATTATAGGTGCTCTTTACGATGTTGAATTCCGTTGGTGATTGATGATTCGCGTGGTGTATTCCCGTAGTAATTCCGGTGCTATCGCGTTCTTAATAGTGTTCGGGAGTTCGAGGCTATTCGACCGCTTTCCATCTGTCGTCTTGTTACGATCGTGGTTCCTAGGCAAGTACCTTGTCCATACAATTTCTTGTTTCGTGGATATGATGATTGGTGATCGTCTTGGTATGTTTGTTTGTTTGTTTGAAATGAGTTTTCAAAAGATTCGGCTAGCCTCGTTAAAGGCTCACTTTCAAAACGCGTGTGTTTTGTAAATTGTGTGGGTTGTAAGTGACTACGTGAATCCTTTGGATATGTTTGGTGTTGTCGTTGTGCTTTGATAATATATATGTATATATTATCTCATATCGGTGCGTTGTGATTTGACCATTGCATCGTGCATTGTGTTTGTTGCCATTGATGTGAATTACTTGGATATTATTGATGTGATATGTTATTTGTGTGAATGTGTGGATATGGTTGAAGGTCTACGGTGACACATGGCACGTGATCGTGTGGTCAGGATGCAACAAGTGATTGATCCAACCGTGAGAGCCTGAGATAATCTACGGTGACACGTGGCTTGTGATCATGGGGTCAGGATGCAACAAGTGATTGATCCAACCGTGAGATATGGTATGTGATTTGTTTAGCTAGCCAGCTCGGGAGGGTCCTTAGAGGTCTCGAGTGGGATTTGTGGCTTCGCCCCGGTCCTAGGCGATGCATGTGCGTGATTTTTTTTATGATTGTGGACAGCTCGGGAGGGTCCCTAGAGGCCTCGAGTGGGATTTGTGGCTTCATCCCGGTCCTAGGCAATACTTGTACGTGATTATGTTGTGTTGATTTTATGTCCATTGAGGACACTTGATGAGGGCTCTGGCCTTGTGAAAATGAAACCTTTGGGCTGTGACCCCTGTTGATTTTGGAAAGAGAAGGATTCTGAATTCCTAAATTGTTTTCTATTAAAACTCCCGATGGAATTTTAAACTGTTTTATAAATTGTTTCCCATGATTAGTGATCTTTCGGTTTTGGAATGTTTTTCCCAAACTCTTACCTCGGGAAGTATTTTCGTTATGTTTAAATCTTTGAGGATTCCTGATTATTATTGTTCTTGGAACTTGTATTGTATGGCTCGTATTTTTGCACTTGTTCTTGCACTAGCAAAACAGTGGAGTTTTGCTAACCCCCGAGTATTCGGGGGGTGGATGTCTGTATTGCATTCAGGTTTTGGAGCATAGCACAGGGTCGGCATGAAGGATGATGAAAGATGAACGATACTAATCACACGAGGACCCGTTAGATGTTATATTGGTTTAGTTGTATTTTATTTTCGCTGCAGTAATCTTTCCCCGTTGTACGGGAGTGTGTTGTATTCGACCCCTGCGTGGGCATGTATTGTAATTTAGTTGTATGTATTTATTGAAAGACCAAATCGGTCTACTGAGTCTTTTTAGCCTTAAAGGCATTGTTGAGTTGTTTGGTTTTGTTACCAGCCTGGTAGAACCTTGAGGAAAGGTTCTACGGCGTGCAATATCCCTGAGCGGATTAGGGGTGTTACACTTAGCCTGTGCGACAGCTCCGTCGTTGTCACAAAACAGCGTCACGAGCTTCTCTGCGTTAGGAGCCACTTGAAGTTCCTCAGTGAACTTCTTAACCCAAAAAGCTTATTTAGCAGCCTCTGTGGCTGCCTGATATTCGGCTTGACATATAGAGATTGCAGTCGAGCTTTGCTTGGCACTTATCCAAGAGACTGCCCCATCACTCAGACTAAAGATATACCCTAATGTGGACATCTGAGCATCCATGTCCCCTGAAAAATCTGAGTCTGTATAACTCATCACTCTAAGTTCTCCACCGCCGTATGTAAGAATCAAGTCTTTAGTCCACTTCAGGTACTTAAGAATGTTCTTCACAGTAGTCCAATGTTCCTGCCCTGGATTTGACTGAAACTGACTTACTACGCTCACAACATAGGCAATTTCCGATCTAGTGCAAATCATAGCATACATGAGGCTACCAACTGCCGAAGCATAGGGTACCTTGCTCATTTCCTTTCTCTCTTCCTCACTTTGAGGACACATCTCTAAGGAAAGTTTTGCACCATGTTGCATACGTGGGAACCCTGTTTTAGAATTTTCCATCCTAAATCGCTTCAGGATCTTTTCTATATAGAGGGCTTGGGAAAGACCTAACATTCTTTTCGCTCTATCTCGGTAAAGGCGAATACCCAGAATATAAGTAGTTTCTCCCAAGTCTTTCATTGAGAACTCTCTTGAAAGCCAAGCTTCACAGAACTGAGCATTCTTACGTCGTTTTCTATAAGTAGAATATCATCTACATATATTCTGCTCCCACTAACCTTCTTGTAAATAAAGGGATCCTCTTCATTTTGGACAAAATCAAACTCTTCGACTGTCTCGTTAAAATGAAGATTTCAACTTCGCGAAGCTTGCTTCAATCCATAAATGGCACGCTGAAGTTTGCATACTTTATGAATGTTGGTTTCAGATATGAATCCTTTAGGTTTTTCCATGTAAACCTCCTCCTCAAGGAATCCATTTAGGAATGCCGTTTTCACATCCATTTGCCATATTTCATAATCTAAGTGGGATGCTATGGCAAGCATCATGCTATTAGACATAATCATATCTACAGGCGAGAAGATCTCGAAATAATCGATTCCTTCCCTTTGGGAATAACCCTTTTGCCACAAGCCTGGCCTTATAGGTGTCAACCTTGCCATCTCCATAAGTCTTTCTTTTATAGATGCATTTGTTTTCAATAGGCACCATGCCTTTAGGACGATCTACTAAAGTCCAGACCTGATTAGCATGCATCGACTCTATCTCAGCTTCCATAGGTTTTTGCCACTTGGCAGAGTTAACATCTATCATCGCTTGGTCGTATGTAGAAGGATCATTCTCATGACTACTTTCTGTCATCTCATGGACACCGAGTTCCTCTTTATGCAGATAGCCATACCTCTCAGGTAATTGAGAAATTTTACTAGACTTGCGAGGTTGTGATTGTATTTCAGAAGGTTCAGTTCTAATATCTTGAACAGGTGTCTCATTTGATGTTTCTTTTATTTCTTCCAAAGAAATATTTCTACCCGCGCCTCCATCCTGAATGAACTCATCTTTGAGGAAGTGTGCTTGTAAAGGAACGATGATCCTATGATCTTCGTGCATGTAGAATAGGTATCCCATGGAATCCCCTGGATATCCTACGGAACGACCTTTCACAGACATAACTTCCAATTTCTCTACTTTAGTATTCTTGACATAAGCAGGGCATCCCCAAATCCTAATGTGATTAAGACTTGGTTTCCTACCTCTCCGTTAGGAGTATGCCCCCGAATGCCACTCAGAGGATTTTGAGTGAGAGCATTATACTTGTTATTATGTAAATCATTATCAGAAGGCAAATGTATGTTTCTTTATTTACTGGTAGTTACTGGCATTCCTGACTCGTAAATATATATATATATATATATATATATATATATAAACTAGTCTGTGTATTTGAGAGCAAAACATTCCACTCCTTATTGGATAAGGGGATCGGCACTGGAAAGGTTATGGCTCAAATACTTAATCGTTCGCAAGTTGATGAAACTTGACTGGGCGTTAAGTTTATGTGAAGACTTATATGACGTGTTCTTTGACTTGTAGAGTGCCTGTCGAACACTAATGGTTAGTGGGAGCACACGTTATAGGTATGCTAGTTTGATTAGTATACTCGAACCGACTCACCCTCGATTCGTCACACGGATTTCACTCCGGGACAGTTAATGACGGAATCGAAAGGTTGTGATAGGTATTCGTGAACCTTCGACTTGAGAATTTAGTAGGTACGTTCTTGTGATGTTAAGATTTTCATTAGAGTAGTTCGTCCCAGAAAAGTGGAAGGTGGGGGTCAACCCTGACATGCGTCTTGACGGGCAAGTAGCAGGTCCTACTGAATACCAAGATAGAATTCTTTATCCTGTTAATGAACGAGTTATATGTCCTATGCGGTTATTGGCAGATGAGATCATAAGTCTTTGGCCAAAGCATTAGAGCTAGTTGTATTGGATACACGAGATCTCGATGATCTCGATTTGCATTAACTCATGCACAGCGCCAAGTACAGATAGGGTTTGACTGACTGTGACCCTATAACTTGATCGGGACATTTGAAAGAAGGGTTTATACGTATACTGGTATTCACGACAGAATGGTTCTTGAATGATCCCAATAATTCGTTCTCAGTTGGGGTACAGTGTAGGCTGCCAGGCTGGCTAGGTGGTGCTACTACTCTTTAGTTCCTCCCATTGCTAACTGAGACGGACCTACCGAGTCGCGCAATAGGATTGACGACAGAATGAATCAAGCTTATTCTCTCTTTATAAATATTAAATGTTGGATATCTAATTTATTAGACATTGGATGTCTAATTAATTTAGGGACATTGGATGTCTAAACTAATTTATTGGATAAATTAATTTACGGCCTAATGAATTAAATATAAAACTGAGTGATTAATTTAATTCATAAATATAATTATTTCTTGGAGAAGTTAATTATATTATATTGTATTTGATATGATTAATTAATTGGATTAATTAATTGATATAAATACATCAGAACGGAATTGGAGTTTATATATTTGGACTCACGGGAGTCCAAAATGAACCGACCTCATCCGATTCCTTCTAGATGGCCACCCCATTACCTACCATCTCTTGGTTTTGTCTCCACCTTAATTGGTGGAAGACTTTAGTCTTAGAGGGGACAAGTATCAAGGTGAATATTTGGTTGGTGGATTTTGTCATGTGGGATGAAGAATATAATGAAGAGTTGACTCCTCTTCCACTTCACTTTGTGCATTTCACGGTTGATAGAGAGAGAAGAGAAAATAGTTTTCTCCAAAGTCTTCTTCTTCTTTTTCATTTGTACTTGAGTTTTCTTGAAGAAAAATCGAGAGATTATTTGAGAGATAAAGATTAAACACTTAGAGTGTAATAATGTTAATATACAAGCTCCTACAACCTTGCTCTAGCCGTGTCCTTGGAGGATAGCAAGGCGTTGTCATTCCGATCATTTCTCCGGCGCGTGCCAAGTAGAGCCGCGGTGCTTTCGACGTTGGATCATCCAAGAGCTTGGAGATGATTGGATTCGTGGATAGCATTTTAAAGCTTGGGGAATCATATTCAAGGAGTACACTATTTAATCAGCGGAATACGAGGGTATGATTTCTTATCTTCCTTGTTTTCGTTTTATATTCGTATATACGTAGCTTGATCGATTCTCGTAGGGATTCACATCGAATTAATTTTCGTTTTACCGCTTCCGCTGGGCCTTCGTTTTAGGCACCGAATCCCAACAGTAGTATCGGATCGTAGGGCTTGTGATCGTATATACGATATCTAGCATTTGGAATGCTTGAATGGATGTTCTTATGATTTGGAATCATAATCATATTAATCGTTGATTTTCTATTGTTCAACTAAAAATTATTTTTTCATGATTTTATGTTACAATATAAATCTATTTTTCTTTTGGAAAACTGATTTAATATGTAATATAAAGATTAGAAAAATATTATTTTTGGAATCGGGGCAAAAAAACGAACCGAAAACGTAAACGGACTGCGGCTTGAGTGGTGAAGCGCCTTGCGGTCCCAGGCAGCGGATCGCGATCCGGCCACCTTTCGGCAACTGCCGCGGCAGCCGTGCGGTGGATCGCGATCGAGCGATCTGCTTTCGGCGGCTGTTTGGCGATGCCGCTTGGCGGCCGTGTTTTTCGGCTTCGTTTTTTATATTTCGTTCGGTAATTAATTTCCCGCAAATTAAATTGGATTTAATTTGACTAAGATATAATTATGGTAATTTTAATCTTAGGGGAATTAATTTAATGAAATATTTTCTCGTCCGGAACAAGTTAAAATTAACGGTTGTTTGAATTAATTGAATGAATTCATTTGGATGGATTAATTTATATTGATTGGATCATTATTTGGATTAATTATGAATGTCATTTATTTTAATGTGTTTGATGCATTATTTTGAATGTGGATGTGGTTCATGAACTTGGTTTTGAATCGTTCGGTTTGTTCGATTGGGTTGTAAAAGCCGTTTTGAGTTTATTTATTTTACTAGAATTATTTGTATCTAGGATTCAATTTTTCAATGTAAAATCTATATATAATGACGAAGACCAGAGGAAGATCCATTCGAGAAGACGAAGATTCAAGACCGAAGACTTGTAATTAGATTATGGAGTTTTTGATTCTAGAAACAGTCCATGAACTACATATTGGTAGCAACTAGGTTGTGAATGTTTATTCATATGGTATGAATGCTCAAATGTCCTTAAATTAATTAATGTGCAAAGTGTAACATTAATCGCGAAAATTCTCCTATGGCAAATTATTAATTTTAAAATGTTTCAAGGTTTTCCTTCCCTCCATCGAGCTTTCGAAAAATTAAAATCCAAATCGTATGTGCTATGCTTCCGAGTTATCGGGGTAATCGTTCAGGGAGGATGGATAAATTACCGGGAGCGCATTGGATGCCTTCGGTTGGAGCAAATTTTATCCTTCGAAACCTATTCGGTTGCCAGATAAGATTCAATTGTGAAACTGATTTGCGTCAATGGTATAAACTTAACTTGTTCACAAACCATATAAACCGTATAGGTTGAGGGGAGTGAACAAGGGGAAAAAGAAGATCGAATCATCCATTAGATGGGTTGGTGTTGGGCACCACTTTATGAAAATTAATAGACTAGAAACCTGTTCGGTTGCCCTCTATTAAGATTTATAAAGAACTCGATCACCACTATGAAGTAGAGCGAACGATACTTCCATATTTCATATGGGAGTGTGTTATTCCGATAAAAATTTTGGAAGCTGGGTTAAAGAATAGAAAAGACCTCCAGTGCGGACTAGAGCCAATCAGGAAGAGATTGAAAACCACGAAAAGTGGGTTAAGGATGACGTAAAAGTCCGTGCATACATGATGGCTTCTACGTCTAATGGGCTTCAGAGAGCTCATGAGAAAATGACTTATGCTAGGAAAATTTTATCTCACTTAACCGTGCTCTATGGTGAGCACAGTCGAACCGTTAGATATGAGATATCTAAGCAATTGTTCGGTGCCAGGATGAAGGAAGGTGAGAAGTTGGGGACCACGTCCTCAAAATGATATCTATGATCGAGATATTGGAGGCTCTTGATTTTAAGATGGATACTTCTCTTCAGACCGACCTTATCCTACAGTCTCTCCCTGATTCCTTCTCACAATTTGTAATGAATTTCAATTGCAATGAGATCGTGTGCAACTTAGCAGGGTTGATGAACAAACTTGTGACCGCTCAGCCTCAGATGAAGACTCCGCAGATGAAGGAGTCTACCCTTGTGATTTTTTCTGGACCTCGGACGTCTAAGACTAAGAAGAAAAAGACTAAGAAGCAGATGGGACCATAAGTCAAGGACCTTAAGGGTAAGGACAAGGCCCCGATGGTTCCCAAAAGCAAGAAGAAGAAGGACGCATGTCTTAAATGCAGTGAGCTGGGCCACTGGGCTAGAGACTGTCCGATTCTTCATGGTGCTTCAGGTACAGAACTTTTAGTTTTGGAAATAAATTGTTCTGCTATTGTATTTTCTACTTCTTGGATACTGGATTCAGGTGCTAGTTCTCGCATTTGTATCGTGAATCAGGATCTGGAACAAAGTAGGAAGCTTGGAGCTGGGAAAGTGATGATTACTGTCGGAAGCGGGCATAGTGTCGAGGCAACCGACATAGGATCACTTCTTTTGGGTTTACAATCCGGCTTTGTTTTAACTTTAGAAGATTTATTTGTTTTGCCCAAGGGGCATAAAAACATTGTATCCATTTCGGTCATGGATCAGAAAGACTTTTCATTTTTCATTGGTGATGGTTCCTGCAAAATTTATTTTAGAAATAAACTAGTGGGCGCTGCTACATTGTTAAATGGACTGTATCATCTAAACCTTAGTAACAAAGTCGTTGTTAATACTATGACTAGGAAGCGTGGTAGGGATGAAACTAATCAAGTTTTGAAATGGCATCCACTACACCAAAAACATGATTTCGTGATATTGAAACTCGCTGGATTTGTGACTGCCAATGACAGTCACAACTTTATGACTGCCAATAACAGTCACAAAGACCAAACAATGATAAATCTAAATATGTGTGACTGTTAATGATTGTCACAATAATTGTGACTGCATTGAGCAGTCATAAAGGTAAACAACAATAATTATGCGACTCTTATAGACTGTCATTAATACTTGCACAAAATGAATAGAAGAATTTGAGCCAAAACAAACTCAACCCTGATATCATATTCTCATTTCTTTCTCCTAACTCTCAATGTCGCCCATCTTGTCCTCTCTCTTCTTTCTCTTTCTCTTCTTTTTCTCTCTCTACTTTTTCCCAATCCCCTTTCTCAATTGCCTCACGATTTCTTTTCTTTCTATCTCTGATCCTTATACTCTCTACTTTTTCCTGATCCCCTTTCTCAATTGCCTCACGATTTCTTTCCTCTTCATCTCTAATCCTTCTACTCTCTCAATTGCCTCATAATTTCTTTTTCTCTCTCTACTTTTTCCCGATCCCCTTTCTCATTTGCCTCATAATTCCTTTTCTTTTCTTTATATTGCTACGACAGGTTTGACTAATGTGAAAGGCCACCCACCAGATCGATATTTACGGAGAAATTACACGGTACACCACCTGAATGGGGGTGAATCATATCTAGATGGCGGCATCAGGGAAGAAATCCATGGTAGCGCCTCATTCACTTCTTTTGGAGTGCCCTCGATGATAAAAAATTGAAACGGGTGATGGTATTCTTAGAGATATTATGAGATTTTGGAGAAGAGGAAGACTCTCCCTGTGTGGCAACAGAATGATGACTTTCTGATGATGCTTCGAGCCAATCAAACAATAATTCTTTTCGGTGAAACTGGTAGTGGTAAAACCACCTAGGTCAGTTTTCGCATCAATGTTTATACGTTCATTCATGCTTGTTATAGGTATTGTAGTAGGGTTCATAGTGGTGACTCAATGAAATATTTTTTTTTTGCATTTTTTACATTTCAACCACTATATATATTTATATGCAACTAATTTGTGGAGTTTTTTTTAAATGCGTATGATATCTCAATGTGTTGCTGGATGGGGGAATGCTATCTCGAACTGCCCTCAGAGGTAATGAAGTGTCCACAAATTAAATTATTCGATGTGTCTGTGTGTGTGTGTGTGTGTATGTTATTAAAAGGGGTTTACATATGGTTTATACTATTTGCATTATTATCTGAATAGATGGGAACCCAGAAGAGTCCTTTTAATTGATACCAGTATGGACAATTTTTGATTCTTTCTCCTATGATGGTATGATTTGTATAGTTTGAAGTAGTTCGGACCAATGTGTAGATAAAATCATCACAACCATATGTTATTTTTCCAAAGAAATTCTGTTTAATAGCTCATGAAGGCATTACGTTAATTTGTTGTTGAAGATTCCATTTCTACGACTACTTTTAAAAGTTGTAGTGTGGATTTGATTGATAATATTGTGTTTCATTTTGTGTGATACCGTGTGATGAATGAATTTTATTGCATATGACTTTGTAAGTATGATTAGTTATGAGCTAATTTTTGTTGGATGTCTGATGTTCATTGAACTTGCTCTTTCTACAATTTTAATGAGTTTTAAGGTTTCAGTTTGGAATCAACAAGGTGTGTGAATGAGCCTTACTGATACAGTTTGGAATCAATATTGTAATCTTTGTCGTATGTTTGATGAATCACAAATAATCACGTGTTTGGGACAAAAAAATCAAGATAATTGAATCCGTTAAGTTCTTGGTTTCATTTCGTTTATAGTATCTCGAGGGGAATGTTTGAAAGAGCATGTGTAAAGGGCTAGATCAATTTATTCGCAAATTGATTTTGGCTATTGGACAACAATTCTATGGACTATTCGTGCTAATGCTGTTAATGCTTTTCTTATTTTCCTTGTCATACATTTTTTTCTTCTGTTTTCCTCTTTCAAGTTGGAAATACTAAAATGCGTAATAATGAGCTTTATTTACTTGAACTTGCTCGTTGCTGTAACTATTTAAATTAATAATGTAATACTGCACAGACATATGTTTTTATCTTTATTTAGTTTGGTTAATGACTGACTTAGATGTTTAATTTTGTTTATTAAAGTTTTTTGTTTTGTAAATGTCAGATCAAGTGCCAATTGTTTAAGTAGCACTAATTGTTTATCTATCAAGCAAATGAGATGGCCGGAAGATATTACCTGGCATCCCGAGGGGAACAGCCTATTTTCTGTGTTTGGTGTAGATGGTGGAGACTCACAGGTTACGGTCTTAGATCTGAACAAAGTAAAAGAGATAAACAAGCTAGTTCAACCAATTGGTTACCTTTAAATTTTATGCTTGCTCCAGATTCCAACATACATGATGTGTATGAATAATACTTGTAACACTGACAAAGATGTCGCATGCTGTATATTTCAGTAGTCAATACATAAACTATATATTGAGATCTACTTGTGTTACTTGTGAAAAATAGAAAAAGAGGAAACATTCTTTTTGCAATGTTGTAGCTTGAAGCAAGTTCACCTGAAATTTCCTGCTTATTATATATTTTGCTGATGCTGTATGAATTCTTGTCTATGCTTATTTATTTGTCCAGGTACCTAATCTAAAGGGTTCTTTATTCTTCTAGGAATTAAAAGTGTGATGATAGATTTATAGGGTTGTATGTACATTAATTTAGTAGATTTAACCGGTGATGTCAATTAAGTAGTTTAGATATAAGAGTAGAAGCTTTAGTTACTAAATCTGAATATTCTCTTGGTACTAATTTAGAGATCACAAGAAAACCCTTATTTCTCTGCCTTCTTACTCGGAAGTGTTACAATCAGACCTCTTTCTGCACCTAACATACATATCTGTATTCATGATATTTAGCTATCTATGTTACAAAAAAACAAGTTACCTAGTATGATTGCTTTGAAGATGCAGTATATCTCGTGTTAGTCTACTTGTACTCTTATTTATTATCAAATATAAACAGCATCATTTCCACAGGCTAAGAGAGTCCTGCTTCTATAATTATAACATAAATACATAATATTACTGTTGGTAGTTGATATTATGTTACTTTCTCGTTTATATTTTTAGTTTCAACGTCCTCTGAGTTGAAAATTTTCAAACTAGTCACTAATTTTCTCCTTACCCTTTCTTACACAAGTCTTGGTTGATGTAATATTGCAGAGTACAGACATATTGGACCGGTGAGACAAATTGGAACAGGTATAGTTTTCAGACTTGTATTTTTATGAGATATGTGCAAGGGCCAAAATCGACTTGGTTTAACTGTGGAACATGTATATTAAGATTATTTGGTCAACATATTCAAATGAACTAAATAGTTCGTGCTGTATTCCCAAATTATATCTTAATGTAGTACAGTACAGCAAGGAATTTTTTATCTTTATTTATTTTGGCTAATGACTGATTTATATATTTTATTTTATTTTCCATTCAAAAGGCGCTCCTGAAACTGTTGTTTTAGCGGGCGTTGCTCCCCTCGTGTGTTCCGTGGAGGAAGCTTACGATTCTATTAGTTTAACTTATTCGTTGTTGATATTTTTCAATATATAATTAATACTCCGTACTTATTCTATTCCCTATGGGTTGGTTCGGAGTTTTTTTTACATGTGTTAAGTTTCAGCATTACATTGTGATTTTTATATGTCTTGTAAAAATTAATTGGAGTGTTGTGTGAATACTTTGAGAAATACGTTTGGATTGTATTATGAATTCATTCTGAAAAATAATTAGATTGCATTCAGAGAAAAATGGGGTTTTACTATTTTTTTTATATTTTTTTTCAACATTTGTGACTTCTAAAAACAGTCACAAGACAGTCAAGAAAAATGATTTTTGTGACTGTACAGGGAAGTCACGAAAGTCGAAATTCGTGACTCCTAATGACTATCACAAAAGATGAAATTCGTGACTGCCAATGATAGTCATAAATGATATTTCTGACTGCCATGGAAAGTGGTATTGTAAAGTCACATAAATGAGGTTTTGTCCTTTGTTTTGTATTTGTTTTTGTGATCACAAAAAAACTTATTTGGTGATTTTATGTGAGTCATTTGTATTTATTTTGCCATTTGTGACAGTTTTTAACAGTCACAAAATCGTGATTCTGGTGTAGTGATCTTAGACTTGGTCATGTTGGTCATACTAAGGTTTACAACATGGAAAAGGATAGACTTATGGGTCCACCGGAATCGGATCCCTTTCCTACTTCTGAATCTTGCCTTAAAGGCAAAATGACTAAGTCCCCCTTCACAGAGACTTTTGAAAGAGCCGCGGGTAAACTAGGATTAATCCATACCGACATATGTGGTGCTTTGGAAGCAGCACGTGATGGATATCAGTATTTCATTACGTTTACAGATGATCATACTAGGTATGGTTATGTATACTTAATAAAACATAAATCCGAGGCCTTTGAGAAATTCAAGGAATTTAAGGCCCCAGTCGAAAAACAAATTGGAAATCATATCAAAGCACTTCGGTCAGACCGAGGTGGCGAGTATATGAGTACGGAGTTTGACGAGTTCCTAAAGGAACATGGAATAATATCACAACTAACACCTTTAGGTACTCCTCAGTTAAATGGTGTGTGAGAAAGAAGGAACCAGACCTTGTTAAACATGGTCCATTCTATGCTAGGCTATACTGACTTACCGATTTACCTGTGGGGTATGCACTCGTGATTGCTTCTTATATCTTGAACAGATGTCCATCCAAATCCATTCCTAAAACTCCACATGAGATGTGGGAGGGTAGGAAACCAAGTCTTAATCACATTAGGATTTTGGGATGTCCCACCTATGTCAAGAAGACTAAGGTGGAAAAGTTGGAAGCGAGGTACGTGAAGGGACGTTTCATTGGATTCCCATATGGGACGATGGGTTATCTATTCTACATGCCTGAAGATCTAAAGATCATTGTTGTTGCAAGCACACTTCCTGGAAGATGAGTTCATTCAGGAAGGCGGAGCAGGTAGAAGTATTTCTTTGGAAGAATACAATGAAACTCCTCAGGAGACACCTGTACAAGAAATTGGGACCGAACCTTCTAAAACACAAGTACAACCACCTCATAGGTCTAGTAGGGTGTCTCATTTACCTGAGAGGTATGGCCTTGTGCACCTGGAGGAGCTGGGTCTCCATGAGGTTCCAGGTGACGGCCAAGAGACCGACCCAACGACCTATGACCAAGCGATGGTGGATGTAGACTCCACGAAATAGCGTGAAGCTATGGAATCTGAGATAGACTCGATGAATGTCAATTAGGTCTGGACTCTAGTAGAACGTCTGAAGGGCATAGTGTCTATTGGGAACAAGTGGATCTACAAGAGAAAGACTGATGGAGATGGCAAGGTTGACGCCTATAAGGCCAGGCTTGTGGCAAAGGGTTATACCCCTAAAGAAGGGATCGATTATCACGATACCTTCTCGCCCGTAGCTATGATCAAGTCTATTCGCATGATGCTTGCTATAGTTGCCTACCACGATTATGAGATATGGCAAATGGACGTAAAGACGGCTTTCCTAAATGGATTTCTCGAGGAGGAAATCTATATGGAGCAGCCTAAAGGATTTGTGTCCGAGGTCGATATTCAGAAAGTGTGCAAGCTTCAGCGTTCCATTTATGGACTGAAGCAAGCTTCGCGTAGTTGGACCCTTCATTTTGACGAGGCAATCAAAGAGTTTGACTTCATGCAAAATGAAGAGGAACCTTGTGTATACAACAGGGTTAGTGGAAGCAAGATCGCATTCTTAGTACTATATGTAGATGACATTCTACTAATAGGAAATGATGTGGGAATGCTCAGTTCTATAAAAGCTTGGCTTTCGAGTAATTTCTCCATGAAAGAATTGGGAGAAGCTACCTATATTCTTGGTATTCGGATCTACCGGGATAGAGCGAAGAGAATAATAGGTCTTTCCCAAGCTCTCTATATAGATAAGATCTTAAAGCGATTTAAGATGGATGATTCTAAAAGAGGGTTCCTATCAATGCGACATGGAATAAAACTCTTCTTGAAGATGTGTCCTCAAAGTGAGGAACAACGAAAGGAAATGAGTAATATACCATATGCTTCGGCCGTGGGTAGCCTTATGTATGCTATGTTGTGTACGAGACCTGACATTGCGCATGCTGTGAGCGTGGTAAGTAGGTTTCAGGCAAACCCAGGTAGGGAACATTGGACTGCCGTAAAGAACGTTCTCAAGTACTTGAGAAGGACTAGAGATATGGTTCTTATGTATGGCGGTGGATAACTGGATGTGATGGGCTTCACTGATTCAGACTTCTAAGGACAGAAAGACGATTAGATGTCTACTTCTGGATACATATTTACTCTTAATGGAGGATCAGTATCTTGGCGTAGCACCAAGAAAAGCGCGACTGCTGATTCCACCTGTCAGGCTGAGTATCAAGCAGCCTCGGATTCTTCTAAGGAAGGGTTCTGGATTAAGAAGTTTCTGGGAGAACTTCAAGTGATACCATGTGTTGAGCTGCCTATTTCGCTGTACTGCGACAACGACGGAGCTATAGCGCAGGCCAAGGAGCCGAGGTTTTACAATAGTACCAAGCACATTGAGAGGAAGTATCATCTCGTAAGAGAATTTGTTCGCAAGGAATACATTGTGCTGCATAGAGTAGACTCAGCCGAGAAGGTCGCTGATCCAATGACCAAGCCACTTTCTCGGACTAGCTTGGGGTGTCATTTGGAGAACATGGGTATTAAATACCATAGTGTGTGGAATTGAGTGCAAGTGGGAGATTGTTAGGAGTATGCCCTCGAATGCCACTCAGAGGATATTAAACGAGGGCATTGTACTTGTTATTATGTAAATCATTATCAGAAGGCAAATGTATGTTTCTTTATTTACCGGTAGTTATTGGCATTCCTGAATCGTAAATATATATATATAGAAACTAGTACATGTATTTGAGAGCAAAAAATTCCACTCCTTATTGGATAAGGGGATCGGCACTGGAAAGGTTATGGCTCAAATACTTAATCGTTCGCAAGTCGATGAAACTTGACTGGGCGTTAAGTTTATGTGAAGACTTATATGACGTGTTCTTTGACTTGTAGAGTGCCTGTCGAACACTAATGGTTAGTGGGAGCACACATTATAGGTATGCTAATTAGATTAGTATACTCGAACCGACTCACCCTCGATTCGTCACAGGGATTTCACTCCGGGATAGTCAATGATGGGATCGAATGTTTGTGATATGTATTCATGAACCTTCGACTTGAGGATTTAGTAGGGATGTCCTTGTGACGTTAAGAATTTCATTAGAGTAGTTCGACCCAGAAAACCGGATGGTGGGATTCAACCTCGACATGCGTCTTGATGGGCAAGTAGCAGGTCCTACTGAATACCAAGATAGAATTCTTTCTCCTGTTAGTGAACGGGTTATACGTCCTATGCGGTTATTGGCAGATGAGATCATAAGTCTTTGGCCAAAGCATTGGAGCTAGTTGTATTGGATACACGAGTGCTCGATGATCTCGATTTGCATTAACTCATGCATAACGTCAAGTACAGATAGGGTTTGACTGACAGTGACCCTATAACTTGATCGGGACATTTGGAAGAAGGGTTTATACGTATACTGGTATTCAAGACAGAATGGTTCTTGAATGATCCCAATCATTCATTCTCAGTTGGGGTACAGTGTAGTCCGCCAGGCTGGCTAGGTGGTGCTACTACTCTTTAGTTCCTCCCATTGCTAACAGAGACGGACCTACCGAGTCGCGCAATAGGATTGACGACGGAATGAATCAAGCTTATTCTCTCTTTATAAATATTAAATGTTGGATATCTAATTTATTGGACATTGGATGTCTAATTAATTTAGGGACATTGGATGTCTAAATTAAATTATTGAATAAATTAATTTACGGCCTAATGAATTAAATATAACACTGGGTGATTAATTTAATTCATAGATATAATTATTTCTTGGAGAAGTTAATTATATTATATTGTATTTGATATGATTAATTAATTGGATTAATTAATTGATATAATACATCGGAACGGAATTGGAGTTTATATGTTTAGACTCACGGGAGTCCGAAACTAACCGAACTCATCCGATTTCTTCTAGATGGCCGCCCCATTACCTACCACCTCCCTTGGTTTTGTCTCCACCTTAATTGGTGGTAGACTTTAGTCTTAGAGGGGACAAGTATCAAGGTGAATATTTGGTTGGTGGATTTTGTCATGTGGGATGAAGAATATAATGAAGAGTTGACTCCTCTTCCACTTCACTTTGTGCATTTCACGGTTGATAGAGAGAGAAGAGAAAATAGTTTTCTCCAAAGTCTTCTTCTTCTTTTTCATTTGTACTTGAGTTTTCTTGAAGAAAAATCGAGAGATTATTTGAGAGATAAAGATTAAACACTTAGAGTGTAATAATGTTAATATACAAGCTCCTACAACCTTGCTCCAGCCGTGTCCTTGGAGGATAGCAAGGCGTTGTCATTCCGATCATTTCTCCGGCGCGTGGCAAGTAGAGCCGCGGTGCTTTCGACGTTGGATCATCCAAGAGCTTGGAGATGATTGGATTCGTGGATAGCATTTTAAAGCTTGGGGAATCATATTCAAGGAGTACACCATTTAATCAGCGGACTACGAGGGTATGATTCCTTATCTTCCTTGTTTTTGTTTTATATTTGTATATACGTAGCTTGATCGATCCTCATAGGGATTCAGATCGAATTAATTTTTGTTTTACCGCTTCCGCTGGGCCTTTGTTTTAGGCACCGGATCCCAACACTCTCTACATCTCATGTGGAGTCTTAGGAACAGATTTCGAAGGACATCTGAGATATGTGCAACAGTAAGGAGCGCGTGACCCCACAGATAAATCGGTAGATCAGTATAGTTAAGCATGGAGCGAACCATGTCCAACAAGGTTCGGTTCCTTCTTTCTAATACATTTAGCTAGAGGAGTGAACTGTGACACTATTCCTAGTTCTTTTAAGAACTCATCAAACTCGGTACTCATGTACTTAACATGGTTACTTGTTTGATTTTCAACTAGGGCTTTAAATTCCTTGAATTTATCAAAAGCTTCATACTTATGTTTCATTAAGTACATGAACCCATACCTAGTATGGTCATCAGTGAATGTAATGAAATACATAAAGTCATCTTGTGCCACTTCAAAAGGGCCACAGACATCGGTATGTATCAATCCAAGTTTTTCAGCAGCTCTTTCAAAAGTCCCTGCGAAGGGTAACTTAGTCATTTTGCCTTGAAGGCAAGATTCACAAGTTGGATAGGGATCCGATCCCAATGGACCCGTAAGTCCATCTTTCTACATTTTATGAAACTTGATCTGACCAATATGACTAAGTCTAAGATGCCACTTAAGTGCTTGGTTTGTTTCATCCCTACCACGCTTCCTAGTTATAGTGTTCACAGCCTTGAAGGCAAGATTCACATGTTGGATAGGGATCCGATCCCAATGGACCCGTAAGTCTATCTTTCTACATTTTATGAAACTTGATCTGACCAATATGACCAAGTCTAAGATGCCACTTAAGTGCTTGGTTTGTTTCATCCCTACCACGCTTCCTAGTTATAGTGTTCACAGTTGTTTTATTATTTAGATTCAAATAGTATAAACCATTTAATAATGTAGCAGTACCAACCAATTTATTTCTAAAACAAATTCGACAGGACCCATCTCCAATAAAGAAGTGAATTCCTTTTTGTTCCATGAGCAGAATTGATACAATATTTTTATGCCCCTTGGGCAAAACAAGTACATCATCTAAAGTAAGAATAAAACCAAATTCTAAATTCAACATAAGGGATCCAATATCAGAAGCCTCGACTTTGTCCACTTTCGATGGTGACCATCACCTCCCCTGAATCTAGCTTCCTCGTTTCAGATCATAATTCATTGTACAAATATAAGAACTCGCACCGGAATCAAGTATCCAAGAAGTAGAATATACAGTTACAGAACAATTTATTTCCAAAACGAGTAGTTCCATACCAGAAGACGCATTACGGTCAAGCTTTGGTCAGTACCTCCTTCAGTGGCCTAGCTCACCGCAGTTGAGGCATTCATCCGTTTTCTTGGCCCCCTTGCTCTTTTGAACCATTGGGTCTTTGCCTTTTCCCTTGTCGATCTTGGCTATTGGACCTGACTGCTTTTTGTTCTTTTTCTTCTTATTCTTGGACTTCCAAGTCCCATAAGAAATCACAAGTGCAGCTTCTTTTCCCTTTTTCTTCATCTGAGACTGGACAGTCGTCAGTTTGTTCATTAGACCAGCTAAGTTACATGCAATCTCAATGCAGTTGAAGTTCATGATAAATTAGGAAAAGGAGTCAGGAAGTGACTGCAGGATAAAGTCAGTTTGGAGAGATACATGCATCTGAAAATCAAGAGATTCTAATCTCCCAATCATCGATATCATCTTGAGGACATGGTCCGTAACTCTCTCTCCTTTCTTCATCCTGGCGCCGAATAGTTACTTTGATATCTCATATCTAGCAGTTCGACTATGCTTTCCATAGAGCTCAGCCAGGTGTGCTAAGATGGCTCTCGAATACATCATCTTTTCATGGGCACGTTGAACTCATTGGCCATTGAGCCTAACATGTACCCGTGCACTCTTACGTCATTTTTTACCCATTTCACAGGGGCATCGACTTCTTCCTGATTGGCTCGAGTTCTTGCAGGAGCCACTGGGATGTTCGCCTCCAAGACATATCCCAACATTTCCATAGTGAGGACAATCCTCAAGTTCCGAAGCCAGTCAACATGTTCGGACCAGTCAGTGCGTTCTTTTCAAGTAGTATAGCGAGTGGGTTCATTGTCATTATGAGAGATTTTGTTAACTGCAGAGAGTAATATGAGATTCGTTAGTGATTTTTTAATTATGATACGAGTAAAGAATTTAAGGACTTTCATTATTCATAAATCGGCTCCCACTATTTTATCGGCATTTGCACACTCCCATGTGAAATTCAGAAGTCACGGTTGACTTCATAGTAGTGATCGAGTTCTTTACGAAGTTTAATAGAGGGCACCCCATACTGTTCCTATTATATCATTATTTATAAAGTGGTGTCTAACACCAACCCATCTAATGGATGATTCGATCTTCTTTTACCCCTAGTTCACTTGCCCTCAACCCATTCGGTTTCTATCTAAGTTTAAACCGTCAACTTCTATTAGTCTGACAATTGAATCTTACCCGGCAACCCATACGATTCCTAGGGGTTGATTTATCACAACCAAAGGCATCTAATGCACTCTAGGAATTTATCAACCTTCCTCAAAAATATTACCCCTACATACTTGGAAGTGTAATACCCGAGATTTCTGTTATGTAATTGGAACTTGCGATATTGTAATGATTGTACTTTTGTCTGAATACTATTCTCCGTATTTCATATTCCGATATCACCGGGCATATAATTTCGTGTATGTGATGTAAAGGTTGAAATTCTGTGCATGTAGCGCACGCTACAGGCTAAGGGTAGCATACGCTAACATGGTTTTATAGCGCACGCTACCGAGTGTAATTAGCGTACGCTATGCGTGGTCAGACTGATTGAGACGTGCGGTAGGTGAGATCTGGCCGGGGGACCCCTGTCGGATCGTGTCGGATGTACCTGGACGGCTTTCGGGAAAAGCCGGGTCAACGCCTTAGCGCACGCTACAGGTATATGCGTAGCGTACGCTAAGTGCCGAGTCTGATTTAGGCGTGAGCCGTTAGCGCACGCTACGAGCAGGTGTAAGCGCGCTAATAGCCATTTATTATAAATAGGACAGCATCCTACTCGTGATTTCAGTCCTTTCTTCCCACATAACCCGAACTCTTGCACTTGAAACATAACTCCATTCGTCCTAAACACTTCGTATCAACCACTTAGTTCGAGATTGAAGATCTTATATCATTGGAGATTGGCGTTCAAGCCTTTGGTGTTGGATTGCTTCATTTTCATCCGTGTTCTTCGTTACTTTGAGGTAGGTGATTTTTCACCAATGATTAGTAAGGTTCCTAAGGAAGTTTGAATCATGTTTGGATAGCAAGTATTTCATTTTTATCGGTCATCGCATGTTAGAAGGATACTTTTGACATATAGATGCTAGATATCGGATGAACCTTTGAACCACCTTATTATAAGGACTCCTCAGCATGTTTAAAACGATTTATGATCAAGTAATCGGGTAGTACCGGTTGTTGAGTCGTATACGTTGAAATCGGTGTTTTGAAACATAAGACGATCGGAACTTAGATTGCTTCTTGAAGATCGTATTGGATTATGATATTAAGATGACTATCCGTATATTGGTATTTCATAATCATAAATCTTCCTCAAACCTTATTAGCATGATTTGCGAGGATAACTTGTATTATCACGGTAGGATTACGGAGTTCTTCACCATTCAACCCGGATTTCGGCTTGCGATATTCAGCCATGCAATGTTAGCGCACGCTAACACATGTGAGTTAACGTGCGCTATCGGGGTCGATTAACGCCCGAAAGCGTGCGTAAGCGCGCGTTATGAGACGGCCAGTCAGGCGCCAGACGTGGCTAGCGCACGCTAGTCTTATAAGTTAGCGTCGCTAACGATCCGTCTTAGCGCACGTTACGTAGGTGCGTGGCGCGCGCTAAGCGATGCTGGCGCATTGTTTATTTTGAGCTTTTCGGCCGTAGACCGAATTGTTAGGCCATCGTTCGACTTGAGATGATTTGTATATCGTTCCTTTTGTTAAGGTCCGAGCTTGTTACGTTGATCGGAGGAGGCGGTCTTCGAGTGCGTCGAGAGCATTGAAGTGTATCGTTCTTGCCATCTTCGAGGCAAGTATCGTGATATGTTAATATCGGTATTTTTGGAGTATGCATATGATTATGCATGTTGTTGAACATGACATTTACTTCATTGATTTGTCATGATACCCGTTATATAGTGTTTATATGTTTATGTTGATGAACATAATGATTTGTCATATGTGTATGCATGAGTTGTGTTTGTATACGTTGAACGATCTATGCTGAGGGCGCTGGATCGGATGTCCACCTCGTTTTGATCCGACGGGATCATCTTGGGATCTAAGTGAGGCTGGATCATTGGGCCAGTTATTTCCACCTCGTGTTGGTCCGACGGATCATCTTGGGATCTATCTTTGAGGCGCTGGATCATTGGAATACCCATCTTTGTATAATGAAATCTTGGATTTGCATTGTCGGATTCGGTAGCTGAAGTCCGTGTGGTGAATCTTGTTATGTATTACTGATGCATATTCGAATGGTCTAACATGATACTTGTACTAGCATCGTTTTGCTAACCCCTTCGGGGGTGGACATTGTTTTGATGTTCAGGTAGCCGAGGAGCGGGGAGGCGACCAGTCACAAACGGAGACGATGAGATGGCTCGGTGATGTGATTGTTGTTATTGTTCTCGAGAGTTGTTTTTCTTGTTTCGTTCGATTGCTCGAGTAAATCTGTTTTGATAATGTCCTTTCGATATGGTTGTATAAATTAACTCTTTGATCGGTTGAATCAAATATGTCTTTAAACTTCAGTTGTACGATTGGTTTATATTTACACACTTCTTAAAATTAGCCTTGTAAATCCTTACCTAAAGGGTTTACGGCGCTGTAATTATTCCGAATATCTCGGGGTGTTACAGAATATGGTATCGGAGCTAAGATTTATGGATATCTTGGCAGTCGGGTTAGTTGGGTCTGTTTACGTTATTGATTATTGGTCGTTCGTAACATCACTGCTGAGCCAGCATCGTCAATTAATTTGTGGTTGTAAGTTTCCTAATCTCGAATACTATTGTTTTATTTAGTTCTTGTCTTGTAAACATTGATGGATGTACTTTTAGAACGTTGCCATGGATATTGAGTATTTATGTTTACAGTATGTTGAGGGGAGGTCGTGGACGCGGACGCGGACGTGGAAATGCGAGGCAAGAAGAATCGGTATCTACTCCTGAGATAGCCGTTAGCCAAACGGATTCCCATTCTGGAGGACAGCAAGGATCAGTGAATGATGACGCAAATCCTAACATGCCAGAGTGCTTCAACAGTGGTGGCGCGAGATAAACGATTCGCCCAGTCGTTGATCGCATGCGACAATGATGGGACGGCAGCACCACGAGGATAACCGGGGTGACAGATGGCTTGCCGAGGTGGTTAAATTGCACCCGCCAAAATTTGACGGATCTGTGAGGCACTTATTTGGGATCAACGGCTCAAGGAGTTGGAGAAAATATTCGCGGGTCTTAAGCGTCCCGAGGACCGGAAGGTTCCCATCGCCCGATATTTTCCATTTGGGAGGCCTTTGATTGGTGGGAAGGCTCGACCCGAGGATCATAATGCGGATTGGACGGAATTCAAACAAATGATGGAAGCACGTATTGTCCCGTCCGGTAAGAGGCGAAGATCCGAGAGTTTTCTCACCACGAGTTCGGAGGCATACGCGGATGTAATTAAAGCTTTTAATCATCGGTGACTTGTGTGCGACACTTGGTGAACGGAGGCGAAAAGATTTTCATTTTGATATGCGGATGAAGCGGAGATTCAGTACATGTCGGATTCGAGTGTACTACGTTGCGGCAGTATCAAGACAAGCGGCGGCCTACGACATGAAAGAGGCGCGGTAGAGAAATCGACGAAGCAAAGAAACAGAAGGTGTCGGGAAACTTCACGGAGAATAAGAATAGCGGGCCCCGCCGGTCAGTCCTCTTTTCACTCATCCAGAGACCTCCGCATCCTAGTCGAGGAGGAAAGAAGTTCCGGACAGCATCAGCAGATTCGGACGCATCAAAGAAATGTTACAATTGTGGTCGAGCGAGGCATGTTCGACGTGATTGCCCCGCATCTTCTGTGACTTGTTACATTGTGGGCAAGAAGGGCACCGTGCGGCCTTACGTGGAGCCGCTACTAGATCTTTGGTACCCGCACTCCGGCAGTTCCTAAGGACATAAGTGAACCGGACACGGCAAAGTGGATTCCAGCGAAGCGGCCGGGAAGAGAGACATCCGATCTTTGGGTCCGTCCCTCGCGCTGTCTGAAATGAGGAGATCGGCGGCCGTAACACTACGGTTGAATCAGTACGATTGATTCTTTTGCAACCGATTAGTGTTTTATTCGATTCGAGCCACACATTTTTATATCTTTGAACGTGTTAATCGTTTGAAAATCTCGTGCTTAATTGATTGTGAACCGTATGTTGTGGGATTGCCGAGTGGAGAGAGAATTATGGGAACACTTGAAGCTAGGGATTTCCCGGTATCTATAGAAGGAAGAGATTGGCCATCGAATCTTATTATAGTTGACATCTGCGGTGACGATTTAATTCTCGGAGATGATTGGCTCAACTGTTATGGAGCCGTGCTGAATTACCGAGAGAGAGTCATTTCCATCATTGCGATGACGGATCGAACACTTGTTCCGGGGATGGAGACCGGGAAGCTCGGGAAAGTGATCAAAGCAATGAAAGCAAGAAATTATCAAACAGGGATGTCATGGACTTTGGTGTTATGCCATAAGGAAAGAGGAAGGAGTAGAGCTCTCGTCTATTCCAGTTGTGAATGAGTCCTCAGATATATTTCCTAACGAGCTACCAGGGTTACCTCCACAAAGAGAAGTGGAATTCACCATCGAATTAGAGCCTGGAGCAACCCCTATTTCCAGGGCACCATACCGCATGGCGCCAACCGATATGTATGAACTCAAGAAGCAACTGGAGGAATTGTTACAGAAGGGCTATATTCAACCGAGCGTTTCCCCTTGGGGAGCGCCCGTTCTCTTTGTCCGGAAGAAAGACGGATCCCTCCGACTGTGTATTGATTACAGGGAGCTTAACAAGATGACGATCAAGAATAAGTATCCTATACCTCGGATCGACGACTTGTTTGATCAAGCGCAAGGGGCGAGGTATTCTCGAAGATCGACTTGCGATCGGGATACCACCAACCGAGAATTAAGGAATCGGACATACGAAATCGCTTTGAGATCGATGCAGGCATTATGAATTTGTAGTGATGCCATTTGGACTTACAAATGCTCTGCGGTATTCATGCAACCGATGAATAGGGTATTCTTGGAGTACTTGGATAAATTTGTGGTGGTCTTCATTGGCGACATCTTGATTTATTCGAGGGGCCTTGAGAGGAACATCTTTGAACATTTACGTGTGGTTTTGAGCATCTTGAGAAAGGAACAGTGTATGCTAAGCTTTCTAAATGTGAGTTACGGCTTAAGGAAGTAACTTTCCTTGGGCATGTGATATCATCCGACGGAGTTCGGTGGACCGAAGAAAGTCGAAGCAATCTTGGAATGGGAAGCCCTAAAAGCGTGAAAGAAGTCGAAGCTTCTTAGGACTAGTGGATATTATCGCCGCTTTGTAGAGGGATTTTCCAAAATTGCTCGTCCGCTCACCAATTATTCTGAGAAAACTCAAAAGTTCGCGTGGAATGAGAAGTGCGGTGGTTTGTGAACTTAAGAAGAGACCAGCGGACACCTATATTAGCGCGAGAAGGCGACGGATTTTGGTATACTGACGCTTGAATCGGGGTTTGGGTTGTGTGTTGATGCAAAAGGATAAAGTAATTGCTTATGCTTCTCGGCAATTGAAACCGTACGAAGTTAATTATCCGACTCATGATCTGGAGCTAGCACTGTAGTCTTTGCCTTGAAAATCGCGACATTATTTGTACGGCACTCATTGTCGAGATATTTCTGAGACCATAAGAGCCTCAAGTACATTTTCGGTCGAAAGAGTTAAACATGAGGCGAGAGAAGGTGGTGGAATTGATCAAGGATTACGACTTGGAGATTCTCTATCATCCGGGAAAGCAAATGTAGTAGCCGATGCTTTGAGTCGTAAACTGTTTCTCTTGAGTGTTGGAAGCTCTTACGCCCAGACCGGCATTCAACGAAGCGATCCGCGAAGGATTGAAGTATGGGCACCGGGAATCCAAGGGCGACTTTATGTGATGGGTGACTTCATCACTAGTCGAGAAGATCAAGTCCAAGCCGGTTGGACGATTCTCGATCCTTCGATTATGTGATGAAGTAAAGAAAGGAAAAGCCCGGGATTCGTGATACAAGATGATGGAGTTACGAGATTTGAGAATCGACTTTGCGTTCGAAGATGATGATTTGAGACGGACTATTACGAAAGAAGCTCATAGCGCGCCCTATTCTATTCACCCGTGATAAGATGTATAAGGATCTTAAACAAAACTTACGGTGGGGAATATGAAGAAGGGCGTAGCAGTACGTTGCGAAGTGTTTGACTTGTCGTGAGTCAAGATTGAGCATCGGCGACTGCCAGGGATGTTAAAGCCGCTTGATCCTGAATGGAAGTGGGAGGATATCTCGATGGATTTCATCACCGGTATGCCAAGGACTAAAGCGGAATGAACATGATTTGGGTTATAGTTGATCGACTAACCAAGTCGGCTCATTTCTAGGGATCAAAGATACTTGGGGACCCGAAAGATTGGCGCGAGTATTTATTGCGGAGATAGTCGGATTGCATGGGACGCCAAGACCATTATTTCGGATCGAGATGGTCGTTTCGTGTCGCACTTCGAAAGCGATCACGGGGCTTTGGGGACCGAGCTAAACTTTAGTACGACTTATCATCCCCAAACGGACAGTCGTCAAAGGACTATTCAGACAGTAGAGGACATGCTTAGAGCTTGTGCATTAGATTTGATCGATTGGGAGGTTCACTTGCCCTTGATCGAGTTCACCTATAATAACAGTTGGCATGCTTCTATTAAGATGGCCCCATTTGAAGCTTTATACGGAAGAAGATGCCGATCGCCCCTGTCCGGGATGATTCTTGGATTTGATCGGGACGGAACCTAATTGATTATTCGGACTCAAGAGAAGATAGCCTTGATTCGAGAGAGCTGTTGGCCCGCAGTCGGCGAAGTCTTATGCGGATGTGTCGTCGCCCTCTAGAGTTCGACGTTGGGGACCACGTACTATTGAAGGTGTCTCCTACACGAGGATTTTCCGTTTTGGGAGAAGAGGCAAGCTTAGTCCAAGATATATCGGACCATTTGAGATCCTAGAGAGAGTTGGGGATTTAGCATACGAGTTGGCCTTACCGCCATCGCTGAGTCATGTTCACAGTGTATTTCACGTATCCCAACAGCGGAAGTATATACCGGACCCCAGTCACGTCATTGATTTCGACGAGATCGAGATAGCTAATGATGGCACCTTCGAAGAGAGACCAATCAAGATACTTGAGAGCCGGATCAAACAATTAAGGAATAAACCGATACATTTGGTTAGAGTACAATGGTCACGACATGGAGTCGAAGAGGCCACTTGGGAAACGGAGGACGGTATGAAGGCTAAATATCCGGAGTTGTTTTCATCCTAAGTTTCGGGACGAAACTTCTTTTTATGGAGGAAGGTTGTAATACCCGTTATTTCTGTTATGTAATTGGATCTTAGGATATTTTAATGATTGTACTTTTGTCTGAATTCTATTCTCCGTATTTAATATTCCGATATCACGGGCATATAATTTCGTGTATGTGATGTAAAGGTTGAAATTTGCATGTAGCGCACGCTACGAGCTAAGGGTAGCGTCGCTAACATGGTTTATAGCGCACGCTACCGAGTGTAATTAGCGTACGCTATGCGTGGTCGACCATTGAGACGTGTGGTAGGTGAGATCGGCCGGGGACCTGTCGGATCGTGTCGGATGTACAGGCGGCTTTCGGGAAAAGCGGGTCAACGCCTTAGCGCACGCCTTCTGGTATATGCGTAGCGTACGCTAAGTGCCGAGTACTGATTTAGGCGTGAGCCGTTAGCGCCACGCTACGAGCAGTGTAGCGCGCGCTAATAGCCATTTATTATAAATAGAGATGACATCCTACTCGTGATTTGATCCTTTCTTCCCACATAACCCGAACTCTTGCACTTGAAACATAACTCCATTCGTCCTAAACACTTCGTATCAACCACTTAGTTCGAGATTGAAGATCTTATATCATTGGAGATTGGCGTTCAAGCCTTTGGTGTTGGATTGCTTCATTTTCATCCGTGTTCTTCGTTACTTTGAGGTAGGTGATTTTTCACCAATGATTAGTAAGGTTCCTAAGGAAGTTTGAATCATGTTTGGATAGCAAGTATTTCATTTTTATCGGTCATCGCATGTTAGAAGGATACTTTTGACGTATAGATGCTAGATATCGGATGAACCTTTGAACCACCTTATTATAAGGACTTCTCGGCATGTTTAAAGCGATTTATGATCAAGTAATCGGGTAGTACCCATTGTTGAGTCGTATACGTTGAAATCGGTGTTTTGAAACATAAGACGATCGGAACTTAGATTGCTTCTTGAAGATCGTATTGGATTATGATATTAAGATGACTATCCGTATATTGGTATTTCATAATCATAAATCTTCCTCAAACCTTATTAGCATGATTTGCGAGGATAACTTGTATTATCACGGTAGGATTACGGAGTTCTTCACCATTCAACCCGATTTGGCTTGCGGTATTCACCATGCAATGTTAGCGCCGCACGCTAACACATGTGAGTTAACGTGCGCTATCGGGGTCGATTAACGCCGAAGCGTACGTAGCGCGCGTTATGAGACGGCCGAGTCGAGGCGCGGCCGTGGCTAGCGCACGCTAGTCTTATAAGTTAGCGTCGCTAACGATCCGTCTTAAGCGCCGCGTTACGTAGGTGCGTAGCGCGCGCTAAGCATTCTGGGCAGATTGTTTATTTTGAGCTTTTCGGCCGTAGACCGAATTGTTAGGCCATCGTTCGACTTGAGATGATTTGTATATCGTTCCTTTTGTTAAGGTCCGAGCTTGTTACGTTGATCGGAGGAGGCGGTCTTCGAGTGCGTCGAGAGCATTAAAGTGTATCGTTCTTGCCATCTTCGAGGCAAGTATCGTGATATGTTAATATCGGTATTTTTGGAGTATGCGTATGATTATGCATGTTGTTGAACATGACATTTACTTCATTGATTTGTCATGATACCCGTTATATAGTGTTTATATGTTTATGTTGATGAACATAATGATTTGGCATATGTGTATGCATGAGTTGTGTTTGTATACGTTGAACGATCTATGCTGAGGGCGCTGGATCGGATGTCCACCTCGTGTTGATCCGACGGGATCATCTTGGGATCTAGGCTGAGGGCGCTGGATCATTGGACGGGTTATTTCCACCTCGTGTTGGTCCGACGGGATCATCTTGGGATCTATGCTGAGGGCGCTGGATCATTGGAATACCCATGCTGTATAATGAAATCTTCTGGATTTGCATTGTCGGATTCCGGTAGCGGAAGTCCGTGTGGTGAATCTTGTTATGTATTACTGATGCATATTCGAATTGTCTAACATGATACTTGTACTAGCATCGTTTTGCTAACCCCTTCGGGGGTGGACATTGTTTTGATGTTCAGGTAGCCGAGGAGCGGGGAGGCGACCATGCAAACGGGGACGATGAGATGGCTCAGTGATGTGATTGTTGTTATTGTTGTCGAGAGTTGTTTTTTCTTGTTTCGTTCAGTACTCGAGTACGTCTGTTTTGATAATGTCCTTTTGATATGGTTGTATAAATTAACTCTTTGATCGGTTGAATCAAATATGTCTTTAAACTTCAGTTGTACGATTGGTTTATATTTACACACTTCTTAAAATTAGCCTTGTAAATCCTTACCTAAAGGGTTTACGGCGCTGTAATTATTCCGAATATCTCGGGGTGTTACAGGAAGAATAATATTTCAGTTTAGATTTCAATTTCCATGAGTTTGACGGAGGGTGGGAAACCTTGTAACCTTTATAACATGGTGTTTTTAAGTGGGAGTTTAATGCGATTATATGTTACACTTTGCACATTAATCCGTTTATAAGCGCGATTTGTTGGTTTGTTTGTTTGTCATACAATATGAAAACATACACAACCTAAAACTAACAACATGCACTTCATGGACCGTTTCTAAGTACTGAGTCTTCATCGACTCGATAAAAATACAAGTAATCTATTTACAAGTCTTGAATCTTCGTCTTTATGGTGGTTCGTCCTTGGCTCTTCATCATAGCTAATTTATTACATTTATAAAATTTGCATCCTATACAAATTTACTAAAAAAATAAATCGGCTCAAAACGGCCAGTACAACCCCATCGAATAAAGATTCAAAATACTAAGTCCATGAACTACATCACCATTCAAAAATAATGCAACCATTACATTAAAATAAATGACAATATTGATTAATCTAAATATTGATCTAATCAACAAAAATTAAACCCATTATTAGAATTAGTCCAATTAATTCACATAACCGTTAATTCTAATTTGTTCCGGACAAAATAAATATTTCATTAAATTAATTCCCTTAAAAAATAAAATTACCATAATTATATTTTATTCAAATTAAATCTAATTTAATTTGCGGAAAATTAATTTACCGAATGAAATATAAAAATGGAGTCGGAAAACACAAGGCCCGGGACAAGCCCGCGGCCCGAAGGCTATCGGCCAGTGGCGAGCGAAGCAAACAGTGCCTGGCGCGCCTGCTTCTCTCGGCTTTGTCACGGGCACTGACGGCCAAGCAGCCCCATTTGCCAGGTCCTGGCCATTTTTACGGCTCATCTTTTCGACCCGAATCTAAAAATAATATTTTTCTAATTTTTATGTTACACATTTAAATCAGTTTTTTAAAAGAAAAATAGATTTATATTGTAGCATAATATCATGAAAAATAGTTTTTAGATAAACAATTAAACTCTAACAATTAAGAGAATTATGATTCTAAATCATAAAAAAATAACCAAGCATTCCAAAAGCTAATATAGGATAAATGATTGCATAGACCTCTCTCCGATACCACAGTTGGGGTTCGGTGATTAAAATCGAGATACGCAACGGAAAATAAATCGGTCCAACCGGATAAAACCAAACCCCAAAAATGGATCGATCAAGCATCGTATAAACGAATATAAAATTGACGAAGATAAAATTTAGAAGTCATACCCTTGTAGACATTTGATAATATCTTCTTGAAGAAAAATTCGAGCCAAGCTTTGGTCGTTTTCGGTCACCAACACGAACACGAATCCGATTCGTTCTAGCTTGATGAATGATCAAACACCGAATATGCCGAGTGTCTCTACGTTAGCACGCATCGGATATTTATCGGAAAAATAATATGTCGTGAATACCGTATACGTTTAAACCCTTCAATCATATGTCCCGGTCAAGTATTAGGGTCACGGTAAAGTCAAACCCTATTGTATCTTGACTCTTTGCATTTGTTAATACAAACCGAGATCACCGAGCTCTCGTGTATCAAATACAACTAGCTCTAACTGCTTTGGCCAAAGACTTATGATCTCATTTGCCATTAACCACATAGGATATTTACCTGCTCACTAACCGGAGAAAGAATCCTATCTTGGTATTCAGTAGAGACTGCTACTTGCCCACTAAGTTGCATTTCGAGGTTGACCCCACCAACCGGAGATTGGATCGAAATACTCTAATGACTAACTTAATGACACAAGCACATCTCCTACTGAAACCTCAAGTCAAAGGTCCACGTATACCTATCACAATCTTTCGATTCAGTCATTGACAATCCCTGAGTGATATCCATGTGACCGAATCGAGTTGAGTCGTGTTCGAGTATACTAATCCCATTAGCATACCTATAACGTGTGCTCCCACTAACTCTTAGTGAATACATACAATCTACATGTCAAAGTATATGTTATACAAGTCTTGTCTAAACTTACTGCCCAATTAAGTTTTATCGACTTGTGAACCAGTTAAGCATTCGAGTTCTAAACACTTCCAGTGCTATCTCCTTATCTCCATAAGAAGTGGAATGTTTGCTCTCAAAATGCAAGGATTATTATTTTATACACCAAATCACAATGCCTATTATATACAATATTATAGAAATAATAAATGCCTTATTTAATATAATATTCATAATAACAATACAAAGCTCTCACTCTCTCATCCTCTGAGTGGCATTTGAGGGAATATTCTTAACAGTAAATATGCATAACGTACGCTACGGGTGATGTATAACATACGCTATGAAGAGTCAGTGTCCAAACGGCTAGTTTAGGCTTTGAAGCCTATATATACCACTTCATATGATATTCACCACACAACAACTTCTAGCAAAGCTTATATACTTCAGATAACATTATCTTCATAATTGTTGTGGTAATTGAGCTTATTTGTTAGAGTTCGAGTGTTCGATACAATCAACCAATACACGAGAGAAAAGAAAGGATTATAGATTTGATTCGATATTATAAGAATCGTTGATCCGGTATTATTAGAATCACAATCTAAATCCTAGTGAGGTTTGTCTAGTACCAATTGAAAGCTAAATAGGTTGATTCCTTGTCTGATAGAAAAGAAAAATGGTTTAGCTTGGACCGACAAAAAGACAAGAGCATAATGGTTTATCTTGAACTGATAGCAGACAAGATTGTAACGGTTTACCTCGTAACGATAGAAGACAAGGCGGAAAAGTTTATCTTAAGTCAATAGAAAAAGATACGGAGAGAGAACGTCGGAACATTTGGCCGGTCCTCTATAAATCTTGTGTCATTTACATTCCACATTTAAATACGGTTCCGCAAACACAAAATAGTTTGAAAACTCTACATCACATTATTCAAGTGGCGGTACCAAACCTAGCAATTGGTATCATAGCGGGTATCTCATATAGTCGGCTTAACATCCGAGGAGAAAAAAGATCCAATTACGCTTCATTTTTCCCCGATTGAAGGCCTCGCCTTAGACCGACCTCCATTCTTTGATGGATCAAATTTTATGACATGGAAGAAGAAGATCTCAATATTCATCCGAGCTTATTATATCGAGCTTTGGAAGATTATTTGCCATGGTCCAAAAATTCCTACAAAACCGGATGGCTCTCTTAAAAGCTTTGAAGATTATAGTGATGAAGATTCGAAAAACGATCATTATAATTGTAAAGCAACACAATTGCTTTATTGTGATTTAAATCCGGAACAACACAATTGGATTTCCTCGTGTGATAGTGCCAAAGAAATTTGAAAAATGTTAGAGGTAACTCACGAAGGAACTAATCAAGTCAAGGAGATGAAAATAAATATGCTTCTCCACGATTACAAGATTTTCATGATGAAAGACGAAGAGTCTATCATAAATATGTTCAACCGATTTTCGGTCATTACAAATGGACTAGCTTGCTTTGGAAAACCATTATCGAGTAGTAAAAAAAGTCAAGAAAATCTTACGATCACTACCTCGCGAATGGGACGGGACGGTTACGACAATCATGGAATCTAATGATCTCAATACTCTTGATTTTAGCGCCCTTGTCGGTTCGGTAATAAATTACGAGATAGTCCTTAAATCAAGGAATGCCAAGCCAAAACTGAAAGAAAGATCTATACTTAAAAGCTAAGATCTCAAGAAATAAAGAAATTATCCCAGTGGATGATAATAAGGAAAAGTCGGCATTTTATGCCAAAAACATCAATAAGTATCAAAACTTATTACACCGGAGAAGAAAAGACATCTCGCAGGATCGGTACGAGTCAAAGAAATTCGACAATAATTGTCGAAACTATGGAAAACCAGGCCACTTTGCTAAAAATTGCCGAGGCTCGACTTCCAAGAAGGAAGTGCTTATAGCCACGTGGAGTGACGAAGATGAAGAAGAAGATTATATTTAAAATAATCTCGCACTCATGGAAAGAAGCTCATACGACGATAGTGATGTCGAAAGCCAGGTAAGTACCTCATCTCACGAAAAATTATTTGAAGCTTTCGAACAATTACATACGAATTTTCAAAATTCGTTGAAAGATAATAAATCCCTAAAGATGAAAAATAAATTTTTGGAAGACAATCTTCAAATTACAAGAAAAAGGGAAATGTATTGAAACCGATCATTCTATGTCTTGAAAATGAAAATAATTTAAAGAATGATTTATTAAAAGTTCAAAACGAACTTAAAGAATTAACGAACAAATTTTCTTGTGGAAATGGCAATTTTGAAAAATTGCTTCCAATTCAAAAATTTTCGTTAAACAAACCGAGTGATAAAAACGAATCCTTAAATTTGAAAATACCCCAATATGATAAATGTTTAAAAATCGGGCATCATATTTCGAATTGTAAAAGCCCAAGACGAACGATAAAAATTAAGAAAATATGGATTCCAAAAGGAACCATAATACCGAATATCGTCTATTCACCTAATGAAAAATGACCAAGAGTCGGTTGGATCCCCAAAATTCAAAATTAATTTATTTCATCAATTGATATTTTCATAATCGGTATTTAATTCAGGGGGAGTTATTTTTTAAAAAAGGGATGTATTTTTCAGGGGGAGTTTTACCCATTGATTTTCTATTTAAATTTTCATTGATTTTATGATTTTCATGCACTTTTGCTAATGACAAAAAGGGGGAGAAGAATGACGAGAAAAGTGAAGAAAAAGATATAATGAGGGAGAAGAAGAGAAAAAAGAGAAGGAATGATGGGGAGAAGAAAACTAACGAAATGGACAAAGCCGAAAACTTTGATCTGTATATTTTTTATATATATATTTGCAGGTATAAATCCCATCGAAGAATTATTGTTTTGTCATCATCAAAAAGGGGGAGATTGTTGAAACATTTTATTCCACACATGCAATTTACAGTTTCGATGATAAGTTACTAAACAAAGAAAAACAATAATTAATCAACAAGAAGTCGAAGACGCGCGAGCTGGATAGAGAACCTTTGAATTGCAGCAAAAATACATATAACGTACGCTATGAACTATACCTAACATACGTAAAGAAGACCCAACTGAAGACTGTCGAGAAAGTCATGCTTAATGCACGCTATGATGCAAGCACAACGTACGTAATGAGGAAAGCTTAACGTACGCTATGAGAAGAGTTTCAATCAGAACTCAAACTATAAGACCGTTGTTGATGTCATGGAGTAGGTCATCATATAAACGGTTATGAGCAAGATAATGTACGTAATGATGAGATTATAATGTACGCTACAACAAACAGATAACGTACACTATGTTAAATGATAACGTACGCTACGTAAAGGATAGAAGCTACTGGACTGAAATGAATAGAGCATAACGTACGTAAAAAGGATGGTTAACGTACGTAATATGCATAATGTATGCTACATGTGATGTATAACGTAGGCTTTGAAGAGTCGGTGTCCAAACAGCTAGTTTAGGCTTTGAAGCCTATAGATATCACTTCATGTGGTATTCACCACACAACAACTTCAATCAAAGCTTACATACTTCAGATATTATTATCTTCATTATTGTTGTTGTAATCGAGCTTATTTGTTAGAGTTCGAGTGTTCGATACACTCAACCAATATACGAGAGAAAAGAAAAGATTATAGATTTAATTCGTTGTTATTATGATCGTGGATCCGACATTATTAGAATCACAATCAAAATCTGAGTGAGGTTTGTCTAGTGCCAATCGAAAGCTAGATAGGTAAATTCCTTGTCCGATGGAAAAGGAAAACGGTTTAGCTTGGACCGACAAAAAGACAAGAGCATAATAGTTTATCATGGACCGATAGAAGAAAAAATTGTAACGGTTTACCTCAGACCGATATAAGACAAGGCGTAAAGGTTTATCTTAAGCCTATAGAAAAAGATACGGAGAGAGGACGAAGGCATATTTTGCCAAACCTCTATAAATCTTGTGTCATTTATATTCGTATTTAAATACGCTTCCGCAAATGCAAAAGAGTTTGAAAACTCTACATCACACTATTCAAGTGGCGGTACCAAACCCAACAACATCCATGAACCCATCAATCAAAGGGGACCTAAATCTAGTTAAATTCTTTGTTTACTTGATATTAAAGAAAAGGACATCTGGTACTTTTATAGATGTTCTCGGCACATGATAGGAGATATCAGCAACCTGTCAGATTATGTAAAAGGCCGTGGTCCGAAGATGCGCTTCGGTGACAAGTCCAGAGGAAGAACAAGAGGGAAGGGAACCCTACTTGTAGGAAAATTTAAAGTCACTAACGTAGCCTATGTTGAAGGCTTACAGTTTAATCTACTTGGTATTAGCCAGTCCTGTGACAAACAGTTTTTGGTCAAATTCTATTAGATCACTGTAGGGTGAAGGACAACAAGATCAAGGAAATAGTCCCCACAGGAAGCAGATCAGGTAATATGTATATTGCTGACTGGAAGCATACGAGATCCACTATTTCATGTTTTGTTGCCAAAGGCACTGCAGATCAAAGTTGGCTATGGCACAAGAGGATATCTCATAGCAACTTCAGACGATCAACAAACTCGCTAGATATGGAATGGTCAGAGGTTTTCCCTATATGTAATTTCATAAAGACAGCATCTGTGACCCTATCAAAAAGGCAAACAAGTCAAAACCACCCTGAAAAGAAAGTTATTCCTGTCCACCTACAGGATACTGGATTTGCTACACATGAACCTCTACGGCCCTGTAAATTTGGGAGGTAAGAAATATTGTCTTGTTATTGTTGATGATTTTTCTAGGTATACTTGGACAATCTTTCTAAGCAAGAAGAAAGATATCATCACGAAGTTTCCATAGCACCTGAAGAAGCAACATAATGAGAAAGGATTGAGTATCATGTCCATTCATTCTGATAGAGGCTCTAAATTTACAAATCAGTTTATAGAACAATACTATTCAGACAATGGAATATAGCACCAATACTCAGTAGACCGTACTCCTCAACAAAATAGCATTGCCGAGCGAAAGAATTGTAATACCCGCTTGTAAATTCATTCATTTTTCATTCAGTAATTGTCACTCAACGGATTTTCACTCATTAATAATCATTTATTGATCATGTTCATTCATCCATGTTCACCATTCGGAATAACTTCGAGTTGTGTATCGATATTGTTCATTGTTTCAACTTTCCACGTATGAGTTCGACTTTGTTAAATCACCATTAATTTTTGGAAACTCCAAAAAATTCTGAATCCTTGCATTATAGAGCATCAACTTAGCTTTCCAATGGTTCAAACGGTGAGTCAATCGGAGTCCGGACGAGGGAGTTATGGTCGAAATAGCTAAGTCACTCTCATTTTACAGTTTAGCCGAGCAGCCTGTACCGTGGGCCGCGGCACATGCCGGCAGGGCCGCGGCACACTACCGAGTCACTGCCGCGGCACACCCGTCCGGGCCGCGTCACACTCGTGTTGCTATTGTTTTGGCTGACCCCTCTGTACTGTGAGCTGCGGCTCATGCCGACAGGGCCGCGGCACACTGCCGAGTCACTGCCTCGGCACATTCGTCCGGGCCGCGGCACACTGCCGATCACTGGGGGCAATTTTGGCCCTGTGCCGCGGCACACTTCGGCTGGGCCACGGCACACAGTGCAGTCTGCACTATAACTTCGTTTTTTTGAGTCAAATCACTCATTTCCTCCATTCCTTCAACCTTGGTCCGTGAGAGAGGCTTGAGGGAGAGAATCTTCATCATCAATCACTTGGGAATTCATTTTTCATCATTTTCATTCGGTTGTTAAGCTCGGATTGTCAATCTAACGCGTGTTCTTCGGATCAAAGTGCTTGGATCTTCAAAGGTAATATTCATCGAACCTCTTGGATTTCGATTTTGTATTGAGATATGATGTTTTAGATGTTAGGATCATGTTGTATGAAGTGATATACGCATGATTATGGACATGTTTGATTATTCATTGGATTATTGAAGGATTATTCAAGAACACTTTGAATATTGTGTTGGATTTGGGGGTTTTCGATTAATCGTTGTTGAAATCACGATTTTGGATATTCATAATGGATTATTGATCGTATGGAAGATATTTTGTTGGTTTGAAACACTTCTTGGGGATTTGATATTGGTATTATTGAGGTTTGGTTGTAATCAATCGAACTTTGGCCACAAAGTGTTCGATATAATGCCCCAATGAACTTGGTTTAGTCATATCGACGTTTTGAGTTCGTTAGTTTCGTGTTTGATTCGTATGTTGAACGGATTGTTGGTGATTATGTTATTCAAGGTTGTTCGAGCGACCGATATCTCAATTAGGACATTGTTCGTGGAAGGATAATTGTCACCGGTGTTGAGTAAGTTAATTCTTACTCGGTTAAAAGGATATTCATTCCTTTTGTTGTTGTTCATTCATAATCATAACTCATTCATCATTGTATTAACCGTATCAAAACTTGTCATTGTCAATTAATCACTTCAGTCATAAGGAACGACGGTTCCAATCATTTCATTGAGCTGTCATTCATTTCACTATCATTCCATCTCGGTGAGTCATTATTCATTTTCGATGTCACTTTTGTTATATCATGGCATTCCGGGTCATACTGGCGTGCCGGTTGGTATGTGTAGGATTTTCATGTCGGGCACATTTAAGTCGTGTGTTGGTTGTTGGCCTCACATTGGACTGTGCACACGAGTCATTTGCCTCGTGAGACTGATTAGGTACAAGACCACACGTGTATTCGATCGACACTCATTGGTGGCTTGTGCATGGACACATTTCCATCCCGGGCGTAGTGTGGCGCCACCCTTTGAGCCGTACTGTTAGTTGATTCATACAGCATGTTTGATTGTGCATGTTTTCAACAAGATTGGGTTATAATCTAACCGATTCTTTTTTATTGAACTTGTGGTTTATACAACATATATATGTTTGTGTTTATTCAACTCTTGAGGATTGTTGTTCTGTGTAACTGACCCCATTTGGGGATATTGTTTTTCAGGTCATGGTAAGGCAAAGGCACGAGGAGAGCACGTTGACGGAGAGGAATCCTAATGATACTAGAAGGGGGCCCAGTCTTTTCAGTCATTTATTCAGTCATTTATGTTTCCTTCATTTATTCCGCTGCAGACATTCCGTTTGAATATTCATTTCACTCAGTGTTGTATATTTTATCTCCATGTAAAATATACATGTATTCTGTATTATCCTGGGTGTGTTGTATGAAACTCCTCATCGGAGTAATTAATGTTGTAATGTGGTTCGGTAATAGATTTACCCTGTGTAATTCATTCATTTTCATTCGCCTGGTGGGTCCCAGTCGGGGGTCCACGGAACTGTAATATCCGCCTAGTTTGGGGTGTTACAGAGTTGGTATCGGAGCGTGGTTTTGAATACTACCTGCCGAGTCATGTCTCATTTGAAATCATCGTCATCGGACTAGTATCATTGGACTTTCGCGTCACGTGTGACCTGTGCAGATGCCGAGCCAATCAGACCTAAAGAACTGTAAGACTTCTAACGCCATGGTATAATTTCTGGCAATAATCATTCATTCATAATTCACTGGTTAACAATCCTCAAACATCATTTTCATTTTAATCATGTTGATCGTATTAATTCATTAATCACTCAATTCATTTCATTACTCAGTTGATGATCAAGACGATCATGTTAACTCCTTAATCATTCAATTCATTTCATTACTCAATTGTTGATCTGGAAGATCATATCATTAATCTTGTTAACTTGTTCAAGATACTCATTTCAAGAATTTCATCAGATAATCATGTCACCTCAGTTAATCATTTATGTAATCACTGTGTTAGAGCGCATATGCTCATTTTCATCATTTCATGACGTAAATCATAATGCGGTACTCATACGAGATCTATGATTATCATGCGACCTTCCTACTTCAGTATGGAGAGAGTTGTCAAGAGATGCACGGGGAGAGGCCGCGGTGCGGGCCAAAATCCGGGAAATAATCACTCACTGCCAGGAAGTCGTACCCAGGACTTAGCTCGATCAGAAGATGTTTGGGTTGATCCACTCACTTTTATGCAGGTCATGGTGACCCATATGCAATTTCTCAATCATCATTGCGCCACTCTGGACGAATTAATCAAGAGGAGTCTCTCGTGTGAGCCTGCTGCTAAGGAAATTGCTGAGCAACAACCTTCATCTGTCAGCAGGAAATCAACGAAGCGTAATCAGTCTGAAGGCGGTCAGTATATCTTCAAGAATCCTTGTGTGGGCCCTATCGTTTCTGAGTGACCTCCTACGGCGCATAATCGTGCGGGATCTCAATCCCGAGCGGCCAGTTCGGCCATCACCTGTTTCAACTGTGAAGAACATGGTCATTTCAGTGCTAAGTGTCCGAGGCAGACTGTCACATGCCATAACTGTGGAATTGCGGGGCATAGGGCCCGTTTTTGCCGAAGGGACTCCAAACCCACTCCGGCGACATCTCAGGCCCCAAGCAAATCAGCAGTTCCGAATCAGGTCACTCAGTCCGCATCGTTTAAAACAACAGGAGCTAACAAAGGCGGAGCTCATATGTATCAGACGGGAGCGTCCGGTTCGGGGGCCGGCAAATCCCGATTTCACGCGATGAAGAGGACCGACGATCCGGTGGCCCGATTGACCTCAAGTACACTCGATATTCTATCTCAACCTGTGTGTACCCTTGTTGATACCGGTGCATCGCATTCATTCATTTCCGAGTCATGTTTGAGTAGACTACGTCTGGGTAGTGCTACTAGTTGTGAGCCTTATGTCATTGGTCTACCTGGTGGTAGACGAATTATCGGAATCGTGAGATTCATAATTGTCTGATTCAGCTTCATGGTCGTGTATGGCCAGCGGACCTAATCGTAGTAGATTTGCCGAGAGACGACGTCATCTTGGGTATTGATTGGATGGATCGTCATGATGCCATCAGTAGTGTCCGTAAGCGTATGGTCACTATCATTTCCGTAGTTGGAGTCGAGTATGTACTTCAGGGAGGTAATCCCCGTTGTTCCGGAAGAATCATTAATATGATGGGAGCCGTAAAATTTCCCAATCGAGTTGTTCAATCATTCATTGTATCATTTTCCTCGATTGGCCGTTCTAAGGCAATCGAGCTGTTCAATCATTCATTGTGTCATTTTCCTCGATTGGTCGTTATAAGGCAATCGAGTTGTTCAAATCATTCATTGTATCATTTTCATCGATTGGCCGTTCTAAGGCAATCGAGTTGTTCAGTCATTTATTGTATCATTGTCATCGATTGGCCGTTCTAAGGCAATCGAGGTGTTCAACCATTCATGGTATCATCGTTATCGCTTGACGATGTACTCCCAGACGAACTACCTTTTTTTTTCCTCCACCGAGGGATGTGGAATTCATGAGTGAGTTGGAGCCCGGTACGTCCCCGTTATCGAAGGCACCGTACCGGATGGCCCCGACCGTAATGCAGGAGTTGAAGAATCAACTAGAGGAGTTGTACGAGAAAAATTATATCCGACCGAGTGCGTCCCCGTGGGGAGCACCAGTGTTGTTTATCAAGAAGAAGGATGGTTCGTTCCGCTTGTGTATTGATTACCGGAAATTGAACCGGGTGACGATCAAGAATAAGTATCCTTTACCCCGTATCGATGATCTTTTGGGTCAACTTCAGGGAGATTCAGTATTTTCCAAGATCGACTTAAGATCTGGATATCATCAGTTGCGGATTCGAGAGTCGGATATCGCGAGGACGGCGTTTCGAACACGCTATGGTCATTATGAGTTCGTAGTGATGCCGTTCGGGCTAACTAATGCACCTGCGGTATTCATGGAGTTAATGAATCGGGTTTTCATCGACTTTTTGAATCATTTTGTGGTTGACTTCATCGATGACATTTTGATTTATTCTCATAACCGAGAGGAACACGAGGTTCATCTTCATCAGGTTCTCGACGTGTTAAGACGAGAGCAACTTTATGGAAAGTTTTCCAAGTGTGAGTTCTGGATGTCCGAAGTGACTTTTCTCGGGCATGTAATTTCATCAGATGGAGTGCGTGTTGATCCTCAGAAGACGGAGGCTATCCAAGATTGGTTACCTCCGAAGAATGTTAAGGAAATCCGAAGCTTTCTCGGATTAGCCGGTTATTATCGGCGGTTTGTGGAAGGATTTTCTAAAATCGCTCATTCAATGACGAACCTTTTGAGAAAGGATAAGAAATACACGTGGTCCGACGCGTGTCAACGGAGTTTTGAGGAACTCAAGAGCCGGTTAATGTCAGCACCTGTACTTTCCTTGCCGCAAGGGACGGAAGGATTTGTGGTTTATAGTGATGCGTCCGGGCGGAGTCTCGGATATGTACTCATGCAGAATAGGACGGTTATTGCCTATGCTTCACAGCAATTGAGACCTTACGAGGTTAATTATCCGACCCACGACCTGGAGCTAGCAGCCGTGGTGTTCGCTTTGAAAATATGGCGTCATTACCTTTATGGCGTTACTTGTCAGATATTCACCGATCATAAGAGCTTAAAGTATATATTTACTCAGAAGGAGTTAAATATGCGACAAAGACGGTGGTTGGAACTAATCAAAGATTATGATATCGAGATCCTTTACCACCCAGGCAAGGCGAACGTTGTCGCCGACGCCTTGAGTCGTAAGTCCATTCAGGAGCAGATGCTTACTCGTTTAACAATTCATAAGGAGCTTCAACAGGAATTCCTTAGACCCGAGATCGAGGTCTGGCTTCAGCGAGTGCAAGGGCAACTTTGCATGTTAGAAATTTCATCGCCACTTGAGGAGGCAATCAGAGAGAATCAGGGTTCGGACCCATCATTGTTGCGCATCCGTGAGAATGTGGCTCAGGGGAAAGCCCCTGGATTCGTGGTCCACAAGGATGGACTTTTGAGATTTAAGAATCGGTTGTGCGTACCGGCAGATGACGAGTTGAAAAACTCAATTTTGAGAGAAGCTCATGCTACCCCTTATTCTGTTCATCCGGGGTCTATCAAGATGTATAAAGACTTGAAACAAAATTACTGGTGGAGTAATATGAAGCGTGAAGTCGCGGAATTTGTTTCGAGATGCTTAACCTGTCAGCAAGTCAAGATAGAACATCAGCGACCGGCGGGTATGCTGAAACCTCTCCCTATTCCAGAATGGAAGTGGGAGGATATTTCAATGGACTTCATCACGAGTTTGCCGACGAGTCATCGTGGCATGAACACAATCTGGGTAATTGTGGATCGCTTAACTAAATCAGCTCATTTCCTTGAGATTAAGGAAACGTGGGGTCCCGAGAGACTTGCCCAGCTGCTCATCAAAGAGATAGTGAGACTGCACGGTACTCCTAAAAGTATTGTTTCCGATTGTGGCGGACACTTTGTATCCCATTTTTGGAAATCAGTTCATCGTGCTATGGGAACTCAGCTTAATCTCAGTACATCTTTTCATCCTCAGTCCGATGGACAATCAGAGAGGACTATTCAGACTTTGAAGGACATGCTGAGGGCATGTGCCCTCGATTGGAAAGATGATTGGGAAGCCCAACTACCGTTGATCGAGTTCACGTACAATAATAATTGGCATTCTTCGATTAAGATGGCACCTTACGAGGCATTGTACGGTCGTCGTTGTCGATCTCCTTTGTGTTGGGATGACTTATCAGAATCAATCAGCACCGAGCCCGATATACTTATAGCCTCCGTGAGAAGGTATCTTTGATCAGGAGTCGTTTGTTGACCGCTCAGAGTCGACAGAAATCTTATGCAGTCAATCGTCGTCGACCATTAGAGTTCGAGACGGGTGACCACGTGTTGGTCAAGGTATCCCCGAGTCGAGGTATCTTCCGTTTCGGGAAGCGGGGAAAGTTGAGTCCAAGATTTATTGGACCATTTGAGATTTTGGAACGAGTAGACGAGCTAGCTTATCGTTTGGCCTTACCTCCGGCGTTGAGCTGAATTCATAATGTGTTTCACGTCTCTCAGTTGCGGAAATATGTTGCCGACCCGAGTCACATACTTCAGTTCGACGAAATCGAGATCGCAGATGATCTTTCGTATGAAGAACGTCCCATATGAGTTTTAGAGCGGAAAATCAAACAGTTGAGGAATAAGGCGATTCCCTTGGTTAAAATTCAGTGGTCTAGACGCGGAGTCGAAGAGACTACTTGGGAAACCGAGGATAGTATGCAGGAGAGTTATCCCGTGTTGTTTGACCCTTAGTTTCGAGGACGAAACTATTTTTAAGGGGGGGAAGTATGTAATACCCGCTTGTAAATTCATTCATTTTTCATTCAGTAATTGTCACTCAACGGATTTTCAATCATTAATAATCATTCATCGATCATGTTCATTCATCCATGTTCACCGTTCGGAATAACTTCGAGTTGTGTATCGATATTGTTCATTGTTTCAACTTTCCACGTATGAGTTCGACTTTGTTAAATCACCAATTATTTTTGGAAACTCCAAAAAATTCTGAATCCTTGCAATATTATAGAGCATCAAGTTAGCTTTCCAATGGTTCAAATGGTGAGTCAATCGAAGTCCGGACGAGGGAGTTATGGTCGAAATAGCTAAGTCACACTCATTTTCCAGTTTGGCCGAGCAGCCTATACCGTGGGCCACGGCACATGCCGGCAGGGCCGCGGCACACTGCCAAGTCACTGCCGCGGCACACCCGTCCGGGCCGCGGCACACTCGTGTTGCTATTGTTTTGGCCGACCCCTCTATACTGTGACCCGCGGCTCATGCCGACAGGGCCGCGGCACACTGCCGAGTCACTGCCGCGGCACATTCGTTCGGGCCGCGGCACACTGCCGATCACTGGGGGCAATTTTGGCCCTGTGCCGCGGCACACTTCGGCCGGGCCGCGGCACACAGTGCAGTCTGCACTATAACTTCGTTTTTTTGAGTCAAATCACTCATTTCCTCCATTCCTTCAACCTTGGTCCGTGAGAGAGGCTTGAGGGAGAGAATCTTCATCATCAATCACTTGGGAATTCATTTTTCATCATTTTCATTCGGTTGTGAAGCTCGGATTGTCGATCTAACGCGTGTTCTTTAGATCAAAGTGCTTGGATCTTCAAAGGTAATATTCATCAAACCTCTTGGATTTCGATTTTGTATTGAGATATAATGTTTTGGATGTTAGGATCATGTTGTATGAAGTGATATACGCATGATTATGGACATGTTTGATTATTCATTGGATTATTGAAGGATTATTCAAGAACACTTTGAATATTGTGTTGGATTTGGGGGTTTTCGATTAATCGTTGTTGAAATCACGATTTTGGATATTCATAATGGATTATTGATCGTATGGAAGATATTTTGTTGGTTTGAAACACTTCTTGGGGATTTGATATTGGTATTATTGAGGTTTGGTTGTAATCAATCGAAGTTTGGCCACAAAGTGTTCGATATAATGCCCCAATGAACTTGGTTTAGTCATATCGACGTTTTGGGTTCGTTAGTTTCGTGTTTGATTCGTATGTTGAATGGATTGTTGGTGATTGTGTTATTCAAGGTTGTTCGAGCGACCGATATCTCAATTAGGACATTGTTCGTGGAAGGATAATTGTCACCGGTGTTGAGTAAGTTAATTCTTACTCGGTTAAAAGGATATTCATTCCTTTTGTTGTTGTTCATTCATAATCATAACTCATTCATCATTGTATTAACCGTATCAAAACTTGTCATTGTCAATTAATCACTTCAGTCATAAGGAACGACGGTTCCAATCATTTCATTGAGCTGTCATTCATTTCACTATCATTCCATCTCGGTGAGTCATTATTCATTTTCGATGTCACTTTTGTTATATTGTGGCATTCCGGGTCATACTGGCCTGCCGGTTGGTATGTGTAGGATTTTCATGTCGGGCACATTTAAGTCGTGTGTTGGTTGTTGGCCTCACATTAGACTGTGCACACGAGTCATTTGCCTCGTGAGACTGAGTAGGTACAAGACCACACGTGTATTCGATCGATACTCGTTGGTGGCTTGTGCATGGACACATTTCCATCCCGGGCGTAGTGTGGCGCCACCCTTTGAGCCGTACTGTTAGTTGATTCATACAGCATGTTTGATTGCGTATGTTTTCAACAAGATTGGGTTATAATCTAACCGATTCTTTTTTATCGAACTTGTGGTTTATACAACATATATATGTTTGTGTTTATTCAACTCTTGAGGATTGTTGTTCTGTGTAACTGACCCCATTTGGGGATATTGTTTTTCAGGTCATGGTAAGGCAAAGGCACGGGGAGAGCACGTTGACGGCGAGGAGTCCTAATGATACTAGAAGGGGGCCCCAGTCTTTTCAGTCATTTATTCAATCATTTATGTTTCCTTCATTTATTCCGCTGCAGACATTCCGTTTGAATATTCATTTCACTCAGTGTTGTATATTTTATCTCCAAATAAAATATACATGTATTCTGTATTATCCTGGGTGTGTTGTATGAAACTCCTCATCGGAGTAATTAATGTTGTAATGTGGTTCGGTACTACATTTACCCTGTGTAATTCATTCATTTTCATTCGCCTGGTGGGTCCCAGTCGGGGGTCCACGGCACTATAATATCCGCCTAGTTTGGGGTGTTACAAGAATAGGATGCTGCTCAAAGAAGCAACAAGGACCATGATAGCCGCAAGCAAATTGCCACATCGGTTCTGGGGAGAAGCAATAAAAAAAAGTACTACACACAAAACCGTTGTATCATCAACAAAGATCACAATAAAACAGCATATTGTTCGCTCTATTTTTAACTATCCGCAAGTGTACGGAGTAAATGTAGGAAGTGGCAAGAAAGGTCGTATTCCACAGAGACTAATTATTCATATTGTATTCATTACTATATTATAGTGATTCCAATTTTATTTAGACGGTCGTTAAGTGGATGAATGGTTAACTAAATGAAATAAAAATAATAAAACTAATTCAAACAATTATAATATCCGAATCAAAGAGAATTGTAAGAGTTTTGAAAGATATATTTCAAGGCCAGGTTTCCGTTGATTACTAAGTTTAGTCGAGATTGATTTCAAAAAGTTCTATGTGCGTTTTCAAAATGATAATCACAAAAATATCTTAAAGTCCCTTTCGAGATGCATTAAAACGTAGATTAAACAACCTATAATAACGTATCTGTCTATTATAAATTATCTAACTCCAAATGTTCATAATATTATAGACCATCATAGTTTATCATCTATTTCTCAATCTTATAATTAACTACGTCAAATACTCGAAAACCTATTAATGCCCTCTTCCCTCGAATTATGAGCAATTAAGTTAACATGTAAAAATATTGATGAAGTGTTCTAACATGAATCAAAACCAAGTATTTGAAAAAGAAATCACAATAGATATATATAATCATCAATCCTTCAAAAACATAATGAATCAACGTACTCCATGCCCGGAATCTAACAAGTTTAGTCGGACATGGTAATAAAAGAAAGATCAATAATCATCATGTTCATCATATTCAAGCTAAATAAAACAACAAAATGAGTAAAGATAGGAAGAAGATAAAACTCAGATAATGTCGTGAGTGGTCTCAATCCAAGCCTTGAAGTATTCTTGATGTGTTCTTCCTTGAGCTTTTCCAAACTTTCCTCTTCTAGGTGAGTTTTTCTTCTCAATCTTGTATTTTTCAATCCTCACCAACTCTCCAAATCAGAATATCCTCTCAAAGTCCAGTCCAGGACCCTTTTACCAAGCCAAAAAAAAACCATTTTTCTTGTTCAAACCGTGTTAAAACGTCAATCAAGGGACATTGCACCGAAAAGTGACTCAGCCATGCCAAATGACACGGCCCATGTCGAAGTGTTCTAGAAATGAAAAATTCTCTGGCTGTGTAACTCGATCGAGTCGTTGGCCGTGTCATATGACACGGCCGAGTTAGTTGACACGGTCGACACGGTCAAGTCAGTTGACACGGCCAAGGTCGTGTTGTTCTGTTCTGACTCCGTTTTTCAATCTTCTTCGGCTCGATCCTTCGTTTATGCATTGCTTGATATGTATCAGGGGTTGAGACTTTATTCTTGCTTGATAATGTACTTAAAAACACCTATAAAATCAACAAAACATACCAAGCGTGATCGAGTCCAACAAACACAATTTAAGCACAAATAACACAATTCCACACATTTTACGATCTTAAAATTCGGAAAAACCTTATAAGAACATGTGTAAAAATGAGTGTTACCAAAATCTCCCAAACTTAATCGTTGATCGTCCCGAGCAATGCTCTTTAAAATAACCACTCTTAAGAGAACTCATCCCTCAACACACCTCAAATGATCATTTTGAAAATTCATCAACACGTAGAGGTGCCCAGAAAACCCAACCCAGCGGGTCGACCCATCGACCCGGACCCGGCTGACCCGTGGAGGACCCGGACCCGTCGGACCCATCGACCCGGACCCGTGGTATACACGGGTGGGGTCCGGGTCTTACATTTCCCAACCCGGCGACCCTCCGGGTCCGACCAGTCGACCCGGTGGAAAAAAAATAAAAATTTGAATTCTGGCCGTTGGACCCGGGGGGTCGGACCCGGACCCGGAGGGTCCAACGGATAGAATTCAAATTTAGAAAAAAATCAAAAAGATTCTAATTATAAATACTAACCTAACCCAACTCATTTTTTCACACCTTCATTCTAATCTCTCTCAAACTCTCATTTCTAATTGCTATATCATTTAATCTCTCTTTTTTTAGCATTTAATCATTATGTCGAGTTCTGACAAGGGAAAGGGTATTGTTACGTCTCCCAAAAAAAATCCAAAATGTCCAAGTTGGAGCAAATGGCTCTTTGGGGCAAATCGAAGAAACCATACGGGATAATTATTCGGGAGCCCCAGAACCAACCTCCACCCGGTTTTGAAATGAAAGTCAAGAACCTGAATATGATGTTATACATGAAAGTATCTATTACGGTAGTACAACAACTACCAGTGAAGAAAAAGTTGACCCCCGAGGATTTCGACGTCTCCCTAATCGTCAACAACTGCAAAACATTGACGAAGAAATGGACCCTGAAATCGATGAAGCTATGTTAAATCAAACATATGCAACGTTCGAGCGCACTCTTCATGGTGTACCAACTCTTACGCAAAAATCAAAGTCGAAGCATCCTGCGGCAAGCCAAGCTGAAGAAGAACCTCCTTATATTGAAGAGTTATCGTCCGAGGAGGAAGAAATTGTGAAAGGAAGAGGAAGCAAGAAAACTAAAGCGAGAAAGAAGCCTCCCCTGTTGCAGAAAAGAAATCGGTATCCGAACTTTTTTCAAAACACTTTAAAAAGGAAGAAATGTCGGATGGTTCGATGAAGGTATTTTGCAACTACTGCAAGAAAGAGTATTCGTATAATTTTCACAACTGGTTTTGATATTGCTTAAAAGATAAAATTTTCACAATTAGTTTTCATAATGCTAGTTCTAATACTACAAGTGTACCAGCTTTAATACAAGCTTGCAATCCTGTTTTAGCAGGTCGATTATTTCATACTAGATGTATATGTCATATTCTAAATTTGTATATACAAGATGGATTAAAATTTGTAGATGAGGTAATAGAACCAATTAGAAAATGTGTCTTGTTATTACATAATCGTACTAAGTTAGCTAGATAATGTGAAAGGTTTTAAAATCAAAATAAATGCAACCCAAATTTTTTACTCCAGACGTAAAACATAAATGGAACTCAACTTATGAGATGTTAAATTCAACTAATGAATATAAAGAATTATTGTGTGAATTTTTTGATACGTATTTTCACGTATAAGGATTTTATTTATTGCCAACATGTTGGATGAAACTAAAGACTTAATAAAACTATTAAAGGTTTTTGAAAATGCAACTAAAGATTTAAGTGGTTGCTATTATCCCATGCCTCCTAAAGTTTTATTTCATTGTTGTTTTATTGTATCCGAAATGGATGCTTGTAGTAAATCCGAAAGATTATCGAATGCTATTTACAATATGTATTTAAAATGGCTAAATTACTTTAATCGTGTTTATGATATTTTCTTGATTAGTGTTGTTTTATCTCCCGATTTGAATTTAGCTCAAGTACAACAATTACTTGAAATATATTATAATATTCTTAAAAATTTGGGTTTTCCTAATATTGTAAATAGTGTTGAATGTCAAACTTTATTTGAAAATATTCCTGACATTGAACAAGTTGTTGGAATATTTATTCCACACATTATTTAATTTGTATTTTGATGATTAAAGTTGCTAAACAAACAAAACAACATAAAGGCGAAGCAAAACGACGAAGCAGACGAAGACGCAAAAAGTTGCAATCTGGACTACATTAGCGCACGCAAAACATCACATGTTAGTGCACGCTAACGGGTTCTCTGCATATCAGCCAAGTTCGAAAGTTAGCTGAAGTGAAGTTAGCTGATGAGGTAGCGCACGCTACACATGTTTACTAGCGCACGCTATCGAGGTCATTTTACCATTGGAAAGATATTCAAACACAAAATGACGCATACAATGAAGTCAGCATTAGCACACGCAAGAGATGATATTTAGCGCACGCTAAATATCAGTTTGAATCAAGTCAATCTGAACGTTGGAAAAATTCGGCGGAAAGTCAAGCATCAAACGGATAGTTTGACAAGTAAAGGCAACGGATATACTACGTTAACGCACGCTACTCAATCATGGTTAACGTACGCTAAGTGAGTCAGATAACATACGTAACAAAGAAGGCATAACGTACGTTAAAGGAGAAACGAAGCTACTGGACTGAAAATGGAACAGACTAGCGCATGCTAAAGAAGAAAGCCTAACGCACGCTAATTAGTCAAAACAGACTAACGGCTAGTTTGGTGGATGAAGGCTATAAATACCAAATCTTTGGTATTATTCTATACAACAACTCCAAGCATTTAAGACATTGATCTTATATTCATATACTTACATTGTTGTTGTAATATTGAGCTTATATTATTAGTTTGAGTGTTTATACATTCAACATTATACACGAGAGGTAAAAGAAAAGATACGATTGGATTCGGTGTTATTAGGATCAAGTATCCGGCATTGTTAGAATCGCAATCGATATCTAAGTGAGGTTTATCTAGTAGCCATAGAAAGCTATAGAGGTTGATTCCTTGTCCTACGAAAAGGAAAAACGGTTTTACTCGAACCGATAGAAGACGAGCTTGTAACGGTAATCCCTCGACCGATAGAAGAGAGGCGTAGAGGTTTTGATCTTAATCCTAAAGAAAAAGATACATCGAGAGAGGACGTAGGCTTCGTTAATAGCCGAACCTCTATAAATCCTTGTGTGATTTATTTTCCGCAATTTATTTTATCTTCCGCACAAACGGCATAAATATCCGATTTTATACCAACAATTGGTATCGGAGCGGTACTCCAATACGCGGCTTAAAATCCGAGGAGAAGATCCAAAATGGCATTTCAAATGGCTCCAGTCGAAGCACTTGCTCTCCACCGACCACCATTTTTTGATGGATCGAATTTCATGACTTGAAAGAAGAAAATGTCTATTTTCATCCGAGCGTACGATATCGAATTATGGAAGGTGATATATGCCTTGGTCCCAAAATTCCGATGAACTCAAACGGAACTCTCAAAACCTTTGAAGAGTATGATGATGCGGATTGGAAAAACGACCATTATAATTGCAAAGCCACGCAATTATTATACTGTGCTTTAAATCCGGAAGAACACAACTGGATATCATCGTGTGATAGTGCCAAAAAAATCTGGAAAATGCTTGAGGTAACACACGAAGATACGTCTCAAGTCAAAGAGACGAAGATAAACATTCTCCTTCACGACTATGAATTATTCCAAATGAAGGACGACGAATCCATCTCAATTATGCTCGACCGATTTTCGGTCATCACTAATGGATTAGCATGTTTCGGAAAACCACTTTCGAGTAGTGAGAAAGTAAAGAAAATTCTCCGATCACTACCTCGAGAATGGGACGGTACGGTTACGGCAATAATGGAATCAAAAGATTTAAATACTCTCGATTTTAGTGCTCTCGATGGTTCTCTTATCAACTACGAGATTGTTCTAAAATCTCGGAATGCCAAACCGAAACCGAATGAAAGGTCGATAGCCATGAAGGCTAAAATATCGAAAAAGAAAGAAGAATCCCGGTGGACGAAAGCGACGAAGAATCGGCATATTATGCCAAGAATATTAATAAGTTCCAACACTTATTAAACCAGAGGAAGAAGGACAGTCAAGCGGGCGAATCTAGGAAATTCGACAACACTTGTCGATTATGTGGTAAACCAGGCCACTTTGCTAAGAACTGTCGAGTAAAACAAAAGGAAGTCTTAGTTGCAACATGGAGTGACGAAGATCCTGATGATGATTTCATGAATCAAAATAATCTCGCACTCATGGCCCGGAGTTCATTCGACGACAGCGACATCGAAAGCCAAGTAAGTAATACTTACGATGAACCTTTTGAAGCATTCGAATTATTACATACCGATTATCAAAATGCTTTAAAAGAAATTAAATCCCTTCAAACTAAATATGAATCTTTGGAAACTGAAAAATCCAAAATTCTTGAAAAGGGAAAATTTGTCGAAATCGATCATTCTTAATGCATTGAAAACGAGAATATTTTAAAGAATGGTCTTATTAAAGTTCAAACCGAGCTCAAAAATTTAACGAAGAAATTTTCTCTCGGAAACGAGAAATTTGAAAATATGCTCTCGGTTCAAAAATACACTTTAAATAAAGAGGGGTTAGGATTCAAACCACGTTTTAAAAACGAATCCGTAAATTTCAAAATACCCCGGTGTGAAAAATGTTTGAAAATTGGGCACCATATTTCAAATTGCAAGTGTAATACCCGAGATTTCTGATATGTATTTGGAACTTGTGATATTGTAATTATTGCATTTTGATCTGAGTATTATTCTCCGTATTTCATAATCCGGTGTTGTTGAGCGTATGATTTCATGAATGTGATCTAATATTGTGATTCTGCGTATGTAGCGCACACTATCTACTAAGTGTAGCGTACGCTAACTTGGATCCATAGCGCACGCTGTGAAGGAACCTTAGCGCACGCTATACGTGGTCATTATGATTGAGACGTGTCGGTAGGTGAGATCAGGCCGGGGATCTTGGTCGGATTGTGTCGGGATGAACCTGGACGGCTTTCGGGAAAAAGCCAAGTCAACGCGTTAGCGCACGCTACTCACATGAGGGTAGCGCACGCTAAAGGCTGAGTACAGTGAAATCAGTAAGTTTCAAATAGCCGTTAGCGCACGCTATGAATATGGACTAGCGCGCGCTAATAACCATTTTCTATATATAGGACAGCATCCTTTTTCATATTTTCAGACTTTTCACTCCCCCATCCGAATTCTTGAACTTAGAAAGTCACCCTCTTCATCCTAAACACTTCTTGCCGGCATCCTAGCTCGTGTTGAAGATTGTAGATCATTGGGGATTGGTGTTCAAGCCTTCAGCGTTGGATTGCTTCGAATTTCCTCCTTGTTCTTCACTACTTTGAGGTAGGTGATTCTACACCAATACTAAGTACTAGTATGAAGGATGTTTTGATCATGATTATCTAGTTAGTTAAATTCGTTAGTAGTCGAACATCATGTGTTAGACGGATATTTTGGACGTTTCGGCACTTGTTCATCGTATAAACCATTAAACCTTTTTAGTATATGGACTCCTAAGCATATTCATGTATCTTCAAACCAATTATGACCAGTATATGGAGATTACCTAGTTCGTATGTTTTACGTAAGGAATCATATGTTTTGGGACTTGGAATGAACTGAACTTAGAATATTTTCTTGAAGATCAAGATGAATTATGGTGTAGTAATGATGATACGTATCCTTGTGTCTCGTAGTCATTTAATCCATAAAGATCTTTCATAAACCGTATGAGCATGGTATGCACGGAGTTGGCATGTATTAACACTGAGGATTTCATGAGTTTTCATCACCTTTAGCTAAAGTTTTTAACCAGTAGTGACTGCCATGCATGATTAGCGCACACTAAGATGTATATATTAACGTGCGCTATCGGGAATGAGTAACATACGCTATGTTGGGTACATAACGTACATTATATCATCGAAGGCAATACTGCTCGTGAGAAGACTGCTGCATAACAGCCTAGCGCATGCTAAACTGGGTCAATTGCGCACGTTAACGGGCAGGCTTAGCGCACGTTACGTAGAGTACGTAGTGCGCGCTAAGTAGTTCAGACAGAATTCATTTTTTTAGAGCTTGCGGCCGAAAACCGGATTGTTAGACATTTGTACAACTTGAGAGGAATTCTTTATTATTCTTAGGTCCGAGCCTTTCATAGAGGACGATCGAGGGGCGGTGACATTCGGACGCGTGTCATTGTTGGAGTATTTCCATTCTTGCCATTTTCGAGGCAAGTATCATATGTTGAGTTTGATTTATATTGGAACTTTGATCATGCTTATGGTTTTGTTCATGTTGTCGAATATGAGATGTATTTCCGTAATTTCGCATGGTATTTGTTGTTAATTGTTCGTATTGATGAACATATTGAAATGCATATATGTATGCATAATTGATTGGTTTATGGTATAAATGATCCGAGGGGATCATGAGGATCTATGCTGAGGGCGCTGGATCGAATGTCCACCATGCGTTGGTCCGACGGGATCATTATAGGGATCTATGCTGAGGGCGCTGGATCACTGGACGGGTTTTCCACCATGCGTTGGTCCGACGGGATCATCATGGGGATCTATACCAAAGGCGCTGGATCGCTGGATTACCCTGTATTGTGTTGATGGAATCGTGAGGATTCACATCGTTGGATTTCCGATGACGGAAGTCCGTTTTGCATGTTTTATGATGCACTGATGATTTATGTATTAAAATACTTGTACTAGCATTGTTTTGCTAACCCCTTCGGGGTGGACATTGTTTTGATGTTCAGGTAGCCGAGGAGCGGGGAAGCAACCACAGTACCGACAGGACGATGAAATGGCTCAGTGATGTGTTGATGTTTATTGTTTTTGTGATTTGTCTTCTTGGTTCATTTAGTACTCGAGTACATATGTTTTATTAATGTCATTTTCGATATGGTTGTATAAGTTAACTCATTCGATCAGTTGAACCAATTCTGTATTTTGAACTTCAGTTGTACGATTGGATTATATTTACATTTCTTTTAAATTAGCCTTGTAAATCCTTACCTAAAAGGGTTTACGGCGCTGTAGTTATTCCGAATATCTCGGGGTGTTACAGAATATAGTATCAGAGCTAAGATTCATGGATATCTTGGCAGTCGGGTTAGTTGGGTCTGTTTACGTTATTTGATTATTGGTCGGTTGTAACATCACTGCTGAGCCAGCATCGTCGTGTGGACCGTGGTTGTAAGTTTCCTAATCTCAAATACTATCGTTTTATTTAATTCATGTTTTGTGAACATTGATGGACTTACTTTTAGAAAGATTGCCCTGGATATTGAGTATCTGTGTTTACAGTATGTTGAGGGGAGGTCGTGGACGCGGACGCGGTCGTGGACGCGGACGTGGAAATGCGAGACAAGAAGATTCGGTGTCTACCCCAGAAATAACCGCTAGCCGAACGGATTCCCATTCCGGGGGACAGCAGGGATCAGCAAATAGTAATGCAGATCCTAACGTGTCGGGAGTACTTCAGCAGGTGGTTGCTCAGATAAACCAGTTTGCTCAAGTTGTGGATCGCATGCAGACGGCGATGGGACGGCAGCATAACGTGGATAATCGGGGAGATAAATGGCTTACCGAGGTGATCAAATTGCATCCTCCGAAATTTGACGGTTCTGCTGAGACGCTTTCTTGGGATCACTGGTTGAAGGAGTTAGAGAAGATTTTTGTGGGGATTAAATGTCCCAATGATAGAAAGGTTCCAGTCGCCCAGTATCTTTTGACGGGGGAGGCTTTCGACTGGTGGTAGGCCATTCGACCTGAGGAACATGATGTCGACTGGACGGAGTTCAAATTAATGATGGAAGCGCAGTATTGTCCTCGCCCAATTAGAGAGGCCCGAGTCCGGGAGTTTTTCTCACCACAAAATTCAGAAGCATCTGTGACAGACGTGATTAAGACCTTTAATCACCAGCTGACTTATGTGCGCCACTTGGTCAGGACCGAGGCAGAGAGGATTTTTCATTTCGACATGCGAATGAAGCCGGAAATTCAGCAATATATGTCTGGATTTGAATGTACCACCTTGCGACAGTATCAGGACAAGGCGCTGGCCTATGATATGAAAGAGGCGGCAGTAGAGAAATCAACGGAAGCAAAGAAGCAGAAAGTGGCTGGCAACTTCACGGAGAATAAGAGTAGTGGGCCTCGCAGGGGCCAGTCCTCTTTTCATTCATCCAGGAGGCCTCCGCATCCTTCTCGAGGTGGAAAGAAGTTCCGTGCAGCACAAACCGTTTCAGATGCAGGGAAGAAATGTTATAATTGTGGCAAAGCGGGGCATGTTCGACGTGACTGTTTCGTGCCTGCTGTGACTTGTTTTGAGTGTGGACAGGAAGGGCATCGCGCAACATTTTGTGGGAATGCGACTCGATCTTTTGGCACTCGCACTCCTGTACCAGTTCCGAAGGACACTAGTGTAAACCAGACGCAGCAAAGTGGTTTCCAGCAGCAGAATGTTGGGAAAAGAGAAGCATCTAGCGCTGGGTCCGTTCCTCCGCGTATTTACGAGATGAAGAAGGATGATCAGAACACAGCTGTTGCATCAGGTACGATTCAGATACCTTTGCAACCAGTTAGTGTCTTATTCGATTCGGGAGCTACGCATTCTTTTATATCTTTGAACTATGTTAATCGTTTGAAAATCTCGTGCTGGTATGATTGTGAACCTTATGTTGTGGGATTACCGAGCGGAGAGAAAATTGTGGGAACCCTAGAAGCTAGAGATTTTCCAGTGTCTATAGGAGGGAGAGATTGGCCATTGAATCTTATTGTAGTTGACATCTACGGTGACGATTTAATTCTCGGAGACGATTGGCTCAACCGTTATGGAGCTATTCTGAATTACCGAAAGAGAGTCATTTCTATCATTGCGGATGACGGATCTGAACACTTATTCCAAGGATGGAGACCGGGAAGCTCGGGAAAATTGATCAAAGCAATGAAAGTCGTGAAATTACTGAAGCAGGGATGTCATGGACTTTGGTGCTATGCCATGAGGAAAGAGGAAGGAGTAGAGCTCTCATCTATTACAGTTGTGAATGAATTCTCCGATATATTTCCTGACGAACTACCTGGGTTACCTCCGCAGAGAGAGGTGGAGTTCACTATCGAATTAGTGCCTGGAGCAGCTCCTATTTCCAGAGCACCATACCGCATGGCGCCAACCGAGATGTATGAACTCAAGAAGCAACTGGAGGAATTGTTACAGAAGGGTTATATTCAACCTAGCGTTTCTCCTTGGGGAGCGCCCGTTCTCTTTGTCCGGAAGAAAGATGGATCCCTCCGACTGTGTATTGATTACAGGGAGCTCAACAAGATGACGATCAAGAATAAGTATCCTATACCTCGGATCGACGACTTGTTTGATCAACTGCAAGGGGCAAGGGTATTCTCGAAGATTGACTTGCGATCAGGATACCATCAGTTGAGAATTAAGGAATCGGATATACCAAAGTCTCTGCTGTGTCCCAGACGGCATTATGAATTTGTAGTGATGCCATTTGGACTTACCAATGCTCCTGCGGTATTCATGCAATTGATGAATCGGGTATTCTTAGAATACTTGGATAAATTTGTGGTCGTCTTCATTGATGACATCTTGATATATTCGAAGGACGCAGAGGAGCATGCCGAACATTTGCGTGTGGTTTTGAGCACCTTGAGAAAGGAACAGCTGTATGTAAAGCTTTCCAAATGCGAGTTCTGGCTTAGGGAAGTAACTTTCCTTGGGCATGTGATATCAGCTGACGGAGTGCAGGTGGACCCGAAGAAAGTCGAAGCAATCTTGGAATGGGAAGCTCCTAATAACGTGAAAGAAGTCCGGAGTTTCTTAGGACTTGCAGGATATTATCGCCGCTTTGTAGAGGGATTTTCCAAAATTGCTCGTCCGCTCACTCAGCTGTTACAGAAAACTCAAAAGTTTACGTGGGATGAGAAATGCCAGGCTGGTTTTCATGAACTTAAGAAGAGACTGACGACAGCACCTATATTAGCGTTACCAGATGGGACTGATGGATTCATGGTATACAGCGACGCTTCAAATCGAGTGCAGGATGTGTGTTGATGCAGAAGGATAAGGTGATTGCTTATGCTTCTCGGCAGTTGAAACCGTACGAGGTTAATTACCCGACTCATGATCTGGAGCTAGCAGCTGTAGTCTTTGCATTGAAAATTTGGAGACATTATTTGTACGACACTCATTGTCAGATCTTTACAGATCATAAGAGCCTCAAGTACATTTTCAGCCAGAAAGAATTAAACATGAGGCAGAGAAGGTGGCTAGAATTGATCAAGGATTACGACTTGGAGATTCTCTACCATCCGGGTAAAGCAAACGTAGTAGCCGATGCTTTGAGCCGTAAACCTGTTTATCTTCGAGTGTTGGAAGCACTTACATCCCAAACCAGCATTCAACGGGAACTGATCCGCGAAGGGATTAAAGTATGGGCACCAGGAATCCAAGGGCAACTATATTTGATGGAACTGACTTCATCACTAGTCGAGGAGATCAAATCTAAGCAGTTGAACGATTCCCTGATCCTTCGGTTATGTGACGAAGTAAAGAAAGGAAAAGCCCCAGGATTCGTGATACAAGATGATGGAGTTCTGAGATTTCAGAGTCGACTTTGCGTTCCCGATGATGATGATTTGAGATGGACAATTCTGAAGGAAGCTCATAGTGCACCTTATTCTATTCACCCGGGCAGCAGTAAGATGTATAAGGATCTAAAACAAAACTTCTGGTGGGGGAATATGAAGAAGGACGTAGCAGAGTACGTTTCGAAGTGTTTGACTTGTCAGCAGGTTAAGATTGAACATCAGCGACCTGCCGGAATGTTAAAGCCGCTTCCGATCCCTGAGTGGAAGTGGGAGGATATCTCGATGGATTTCATCACCAATATGCCAAGGACCAAAACGGGAATGAACATGATTTGGGTTATAGTTGATCGACTAACCAAGTCGGCTCATTTCCTAGGAATTAAAGATACTTGGGGACCCGAGAGATTGGCGCGAGTGTTCATTGCAGAGGTAGTCAGATTACATGGGACGCCGAAGACCATTATTTCAGATCGAGATGGTCGCTTCGTGTCGCACTTCTGGAAGGCAGTTCACAGGGCTTTGGGGACTGAGCTCAACTTTAGCAAGGATTATCATCCCCAAACGGACGGTCAGTCCGAAAGGACTATACAAACAGTAGAAGACATGCTTAGAGCTTGTGCATTAGATTGGTCGACTGATTGGGAAGTTCATTTGCCGTTGATTGAATTCACCTACAATAATAGTTGGCATGCTTCTATTAAGATGGCACCGTTTGAAGCTTTGTACGGGAGAAGATGCCGATCACCCCTGTGCTGGGACGATTCTTTGGATTTAATCGGGACGGAACCGGAATTGATAGTTCAGACTCAAGAGAAGATAGCTTTGATTCGAGAAAGACTGTTGACTGCCCAGAGTCGACAGAAGTCTTATGCAGACGTACGTCGTCGCCCTCTAGAGTTCGACGTTGGGGACCATGTACTATTGAAGGTGTCTCCTACACGAGGGATTTTCCGTTTTGGGAGAAAATGTAAGCTAAGTCCTATATCGGGCCATTTGAGGTCCTCGAGAGAGTTGGGGATTTAGCATACAGGTTGGCCTTACCGCCATCGCTGAGTCACGTTCACAGTGTGTTTCACGTATCCCAATTGTGGAAGTATGTACCGGACCCCAGTCACGTCATTAATTTCGACGAGATCGAGATAGCTAATGACGGCACCTTCGAAGAGAGACCAATCAAGATACTTGAGAGTCGGATCAAACAATTGAGGAATAAACCAATACACTTGGTTAAAGTACAATGGTCACGACATAGAGCTGAAGAGGCCACTTGGGAAACAGAGGACAGTATGAAGGCTAGATATCCAGAGTTGTTTTCATCTTAAGTTTCGGGACGAAACTTCTTTTTACGGAGGAAGGATGTAATACCCGAGATTTCTGATATGTATTTGGAACTTGTGATATTGTAATTATTGCATTTTGATCTGAGTATTATTCTCCGTATTTCATAATCCGGTGTTGTTGAGCGTATGATTTCATAAATGTGATCTAATATTGTGATTCTGCGCATGTAGCGCACGCTATCTACTAAGTGTAGCGTACGCTAACTTGGATCCATAGCGCAAGATGTGAAGGAACCTTAGCGCACGCTATACGTGGTCATTATGATTGAGACGTGTCGGTAGGTGAGATCAGGCCGGGGATCTTGGTCGGATTGTGTCGGGATGAACCTGGACGGCTTTCGGGAAAAAGTCAAGTCAACGCGTTAGCGCACGCTACTCACATGAGGGTAGCGCACACTAAAGGCTGAGTACAGTGAAATCAGTAAGTTTCAAATAGCCGTTAGCGCACGCTATGAATATGGACTAGCGCGCGCTAATAACCATTTTCTATATATATGACAGCATCCTTTTTCATATTTTCAGACTTTTCACTCCCCCATCCGAATTCTTGAACTTAGAAAGTCACCCTCTTCATCCTAAACACTTCTTGTCGGCATCCTAGCTCGTGTTGAAGATTGTAGATCATTGGGGATTGGTGTTCAAGCCTTCAGCGTTGGATTTCTTCGAATTTCCTCCTTGTTCTTCACTACTTTGAGGTAGGTGATTCTACACCAATACTAAGTACTAGTATGAAGGACGTTTTGATCATGATTATCTAGTCAGTTAAATTCGTTAGTAGTCGAACATCATGTGTTAGAAGGATATTTTGGACGTTTCGGCACTTGTTCATCGTATAAACCATTGAACCTTTTTAGTATATGGACTCCTAAGCATATTCATGTATCTTCAAACCAATTATGACCAGTATATGGAGATTACCTAGTTCGTATGTTTTACGTAAGGAATCATATGTTTTGGGACTTGGAATGAACTGAACTTAGAAAATTTTCTTGAAGATCAAGATGAATTATGGTGTAGTAATGATGATACGTATCCTTGTGTCTCGTAGTCATTTAATCCATAAAGATCTTTCATAAACCGTATGAGCATGGTATGCACGGAGTTGGCATATATTAACACTGAGGATTTCATGAGTTTTCATCACCTTTAGCTCAAGTTTGTAACCAGTAGTGACTGTCATACACGATTAGCGCATGCTAAGATGTATATATTAACGTGCGCTATCGGGAATGAGTAACGTACGCTACGTTGGGTACGTAACGTACGTTATATCATCAGGCAGGCGCTCGTGAGAAGATCACAAGATACAGCTAGCGCACGCTAAACTGGGTCAATTGCGTACGTTAACGGGCAGGCTTAGCGCACGTTACGTAGAGTACGTAGCGCGCGCTAAGTAGTTCAGACAGAATTCATTTTTTTTTAGAGCTTGCGGCCGTAAACCGGATTGTTAGACGCAACTTGAGAGGAATTCTTTATTATTTCTTAGGTCCGAGCCTTTCATAGAGGACAATCGAGGGGCGGTGACATTCGGACGCGTGTCATTGTTGGAGTATTTCCATTCTTGCCATTTTCGAGGCAAGTATCATATGTTGAGTTTGATTTATATTGGAACTTTGATCATGCTTATGGCTTTGTTCATGTTGTCGAATATGAGATGTATTTCCGTAATTTCTCGTGGTATTCGTTGTTAATTGTTCGTATTGATGAACATATTGAAATGCATATATGTATGCATAATTGATTGGTTTATGGTATAAATGATCCGAGGGGATCACGAGGATCTATGCTGAGGGCGCTGGATCGAATTTCCACCATGCGTTGGTCCGACGGGATCATCATGGGGATCCATGCTGAAGGTGCTGGATCGCTGGACGGGTTTTCCACCATGCGTTGGTCCGACGAGATCATCATGGGGATCTATACCAAGGGTGCTGGATCGCTGGATTACCCTGTATTGTGTTGATGGAATCGTGAGGATTCACATTGTTGGATTTCCGATGACGGGAGTCCGTTTTGCATGTTTTATGATGCACTGATGATTTATGTATTATGATACTTGTACTAGCAATGTTTTGCTAACCCCTTCGGGGGTGGACATTGTTTTGATGTTCAGGTAGCCGAGGAGCGGGGAAGCAACCACAGTACCGACAGGACGATGAAATGGCTCAGTGATGTGGTTGATGTTTATTGTTTTTGTGATTTGTCTTCTTGGTTCATTTAGTACTCGAGTACGTATGTTTTATTAATGTCATTTTCGATATGGTTGTATAAGTTAACTCATTCAATCAGTTGAACCAATTCTGTATTTTGAACTTCAGTTGTACGATTGGATTATATTTACATTTCTTTTAAATTAGCCTTGTAAATCCTTACCTAAAAGGGTTTACGGCGCTGTAATTATTCCGAATATCTCGGGATGTTACAGCAAGAGCCCAAGATGGACTATTAAAGTCAAGAAAATTTGGGTTCCTAAAGGAACAATTGTTTCAAATATCGTCTACGCCTCGAAAGAAAATCCGACTTTCGGTTGGATCCGCAAAAACTAATTTTTAACAATTGATATTTTACAAAGGGGAGATAATAATTTCAGGGGGAGTTTATACCCTTATTAATGCATATTCATTAATTGATATCATGCATATTTATGTTTCATTGGTATCCTCTATATTTTTTTTACAATTTTTGCTGAATACAAAAAGGGGGAGAAGAAGTTGAATCGGATAAAAGCGTCATGAAAGATATGACGAGGAAAAAAAAACTTGAAAGGTAAAAATAAAAGGAAAATCGAAGAAGTCGAAAAGGAGAAGAAAGTATACAAAAAGGGGGAGAAACGAAGGAGTTAAAAAATTGAAAAATGAAATCCGAAGTAGTCGAAAATGACAGAAAAAGAAAAGGATTGGAGAAACTAACGAAACGATCATAGCCGAAAACTTTGATTCGAAGAAATATACATATATTATTTTTTTCAGGTTTTATCCAATTAAAGAGTTGTTTTGTAATCATCAAAAAGGGGGAGATTGTTGGAATATTTATTCCACACATTATTTAATTTGTGTTTTGATGATTAAAGTTGCTAAACAAACAAAATAACATAAAGGCGAAGCAAAACGACGAAGCAGATGAAGACGCAAAAAGTTGCAATCTGGACACATTAGCGCACGCAAAACATCACACGTTAGCACACGGAACGGGAGTTCTCTGCATATCAGCCAAGTTCGAAAGTTACCTGAAGTGAAGTTAGCTGATGAGGTAGCACACGCTACACATGTTTACTAGCGCACGCTATCGAGGTCATTTTACCGTTGGGAAGATATTCAAACACAGAATGACGCATGCAATGAAGTCAGCATTAGCGCATGCAAGAGATGATATTTAGCGCACGCTAAATATCAGTTTGAATCAAGTCAATCTGAACATTGGAATGATTCGGCGGAAAGTTAAGCATCAAATGGATAGTTTGACAAGTGAAGGCAACGGATATACTACGTTAACGCACGCTACTCAATCATGGTTAACGTACGCTAAGTGAGTCAGATAACCTACGTGACAAAGAAGGCATAACGTACGCTAAAGGAGAAACGAAGCTACTGGACTGAAACTGGAACAGACTAGCGCACGCTAAAGAAGAAAGCCTAGCGCACGCTAATTAGTCAAAACAGAGTAACGGCTAGTTTGGTGGATGAAGGCTATAAATACCACATCTTTGGTATTATTCCATACAACAACTCCAAGCATTCAAGACATTGATCTTATATTCATATACTTACATTGTTGTAATATTGAGCTTATATTGTTAGTTTGAGTGTTTATACATTCAACATTATACACGAGAGGTAAAAGAAACGATAATATTGGATTCGGTGTTATTAGGATCAAGTATCCGGCATTGTTAGAATGGCAATCGATATCTAAGTGAGGTTTATCTAGTACCCATAGAAAGCCACAGAGGTTGATTCCTTGTCCTACAAAAAGGAAAAACGGTTTTACTCGGACCGATAGAAGACGAGCTTGTAACGGTAGTCCCTCGACCGATAGAAGAGAGGCGTAGAGGTTTTGATCTTAATCCTAAAGAAAAAGATACATCGAGAGAGGATGTAGGCTTCGTTAATAGCCGAACCTCTATAAATCCTTGTGTGATTTATTTTCCGCAATTTATTTTCGCTTCCGCACAAACGGCGCAAATATCTGATTTTATACCAACGCAAGTAAAAATTGATTTAAAAAATAGTTCAGAAACTGTTTTTGCTGAATATTTAGATAAATAGGGTGATAGGATTCAAACTCAAAAACCAAGAACTAGGACTACAAATACATTTAACATGGAATTCGAGAGAACTCCCACTAACCCATTTCAACAACAACTCTATAATATAGCAAGAAATAGGGGGTAGTAACATCAGTCAATGAAATGACCTTAGTCGATATGATGCAACTAGTTTTGTGTCGGAGGATGACAATGCAGGTACATTTGATATGTTGGATTGGTGGAAGAGAAGGGGAACCGAATTTCCTATACTTTCCATTATGGCACAAGAAATTCTTGCAGTGCCCACATCCACAGTCCCCGTTGAGAGTGCTTTTAGTGAAGGAGGATATATGTTGGACGAGCGGAGATCCCGAATGACATCAAAAAATCTCGAGGCTCAAATGATACTTAAAGACACAACAAAAGCCTAGTTACGAGATCAAGAAAATAAGTGGGATGACCTATTAGCTGACCAAGATGCCTATCAAGAAGGCACTACCGAAGGGGAGTCTAGTCAAATGAGTCAAACTGATGATCAAGACGACGACATCGACTTCGACTAAAGGTAAGTAAGGTAAGTCATGTAAGTAAAAAGAACTACGTAGGACTTTGATTCCTCACGAGGATACGTAGGCAATTTAATTTTAAGTGAAAATTTAAAATTAAATACAAGCCCATTTTTTTAAATTCTTCTTAAGCAAAAGAACTACGTAGAGCTTTGATTCCTCATGAGGATACGTAGGCAATTTAATTTTAAGTAAAAAACTTAAAATTAAATACAAGCGCATTTTTTCAAATGATTTCCTTGTTCACTTATAGTTATTTTTCGTGTATAAAATGATAATAAATAAAAAAAATTATATACTTCTAAAAACAAAATTATGGTGGGTCGGACCCAGACCCTGACCTGTGGCCGACCCGCCAACCCATATATTTCATATGTACGGGTGGGGTCCGGGTCCTGACCGGCCGACCCGGCAACCCGGCGGGTCCGACCTGGACCCGGACCCGGGGATGGGCACCTCTATCAATACGCCTCGAGTAATAATAAGTCGAGTTCTTTAAAGTATTCAAATCTCTGGGGTGCTTCCTTAACATCATAGTCAATACTTGAAAAATATAAACCTCACTCGTCAAGTGTATTCACTCACTCTCAAAGTGTATAAAGGGATATGTATACACTCAGAACTAATTCAATGAAATAAGAATATCCATAAGCTTTCCAATCGTCTATATCTCTACCACTAATTTGTGCATGCAAATTTGTGAATAAAAAAGGATTTCAGTGGTTGTAATGTAGGCTCTTTGGTCGGGGTAGGATAAATATGGCTAAAGTGACTTGACTTGAGCTAATTAGAATTAAATCACAATAATCACTTTACTCCACTAAGTACTTAGAAGCTCAATTTTTTTTAATTTGCTTCTTTCAACCCCTTAACTTTATAATACTCGCAACAAGCGCTTTTGAAAGTGAAAATCACAAATTTATTCTTCCTTATTGCTCCATTTATTTTTATTGTCCATTTGTCTGGGTAATTATTCGAGTAGACCCAGTGTGACCTTCCATATGATGGACAACATCGTTTTTTGAGAACTTATTATGATATATAATTACCAACCAACCCAATCCTGAACTTAAACAATCTTCCCCGTTCGCCTCCACACATAATATTTCATTATTTTACTGCTAAGTTCTAACAAGCTCAAGTATAGGGAAAAACAATTTAAAGGAATGGAAAGCTCATTATGTGGCTAAAAAATAGGATTTAGGCTCAATTGGGCTAACTAGGGAAGTAACAATTGCGGGTTGGCCAAAAAGATTGAAGGGCTAAATTAAAAACCGCCTAATATTACTTTCACTAATTTACACACACACGCTAGTGGTTTCGAATAAGATACCAAGTCAATTTCTAGAGTCTTAAAAATATGAATGACACACTCGACAACGAATCTTGCATATTTAATGATGTACGAAGGCTTAAAAGCTCACAAATTAAGATTTGTTCATACCTCCAAGATATCGAACCATTTATTTAATTCCACACCCTTTTGATTATCTACAATTTTTCTCGTCAAATTATCCTCGACTTGCATATCTAAGTAACAACATAAATCCCGAGGTATCCAAGACAAAAGTTCATTCTTCCGAGTTTCATAAAAAGTATATGATACTCAAAACACACCAAATTCAACAAAATCACACCAAAAGTCGATAATAAAAAATAAAATATAAAAAACAAAAACAAACAAACAAACAATATTAGTATTTCTTGACCTAATCTCCCTCTCAAACTTGAATTAAAGAATATACGCACGAAGGGGGTATAGTATTTATAAAAAATATGGGGTCAAGAAATACTTACAGTCGGTCCTACTGATGGGGCGGAGGGAAGTGGCACTGCTGTATATTCCATTCGTGCATTTGTCTTAATAGAGTTAACATCTCGTCTTGTCTCTGTCGGGTCTCCTCTCGTAAGGCCTCAAACTCCTCTTTAAGTGTCGGACGAGATGGGGCATGTCTTGCTTTGGCTTGTCTGGATGTCTCGGGACGATCCCTAGAACTTTCTTCTTCTTCATTGTCATCCGGCCCTCTTTCATAGGCCTCATCTTCTTCTATTCCCTCAGCTCTTTCTTCATGTACTGTTCGTCGAGGTCAAACATTACGAGCAAGGTGACTTTGAGCTGGGGAGACCAAGCCTGCTGCGATCCGGGCTAATTTGTGCGTGTCCGTGGTTATTGTAAGTTTCCCAAGTCTCGAATACTACCAATTGTGGTCAGAGGCATATTCGGGAGAAGGAAATTATCATTATCATTTTGAAGGAATATCATACGCGAGTCGTAATCCACGATATTCACCATTTTCATCACAAATATAGATAACAACTTCTTTCCTGGCAGGGGGTTCTTTGGTCTAACTGTATATTATAACGAAGTGCGATAGGGGTAATCAAACCCCCTATCCAAATCTCCCCTCTTGGTTTCGTAGCTACATCCTCAAAATGCTCAGCTATCATTGCCCTGGTTACTGGATTTGTCATATCGAGTATGTGTGTCAGAATGTATAATTCTCGCTGGGTAATTGGTCCTATTTCTTTTCGACCAAAAATGGTATTCACAATCACTTTATGAAGATATCTGAGTACTGGATTGCGAATAGATGATCCTTTGGCCGACTTTGGAATATAAGGTCATGCTTCGCTTCTCGGATATTCCACCATCGCTCGCCAGTAGGTTTCACACTCAAATTTATCTATGCGGTATTCTCCGTCGTTTCGCGTACCATAAATATTCTCCAACTCTCTGATAGATAATCTCTCATTTTCGTTGTTCAGTCGAAATATTATTGCGGTAGGTTCACGAGTGACTGGATCTCTTCTAACTGTTAAAGTTCTTAGAAACTCCATTGTGAGACATCTATAAGTGGGCCATTATTGCATCATCATCCAGTCCCACATGACCCTTTCCAGTAATTTCAGCACGTCATCTTTGATCCCCATTGCTGTCATGCAATCATTGTTGGGCCATTGGGTGGGAAGCATTTTTTTTTCTGGCTCAACATCGACTATTGAGCTTGTCGTATCTCCGGGAGCTCAATTCCATATGTTTCTGGTGTTTCAACAGCTCCTTGGACCGGTACTCTCTCCGGTGGCTCGGGTTCAACCGTTTGTCTCCCTCGTCCCCTTCGGGCATTGCCTCATCCTAGTTGTCCTCTAGCCATTATTCCTGCAAGATTTTTTCATATCATTCATTTTAAAACATTCTATCATGGCTCAATGATTCTCAATAATATACTCCCCCAAACTTATAGAAAATTATATATTCACCCCAAAATTTAATTGATCATCCCAAAATAACCACCAAGTAAAATTGATAACACCAATCTTCTTGAAACAAGTAATTCATTCATATACAATATCCTTTTAGCACAAGAATTCCCAACATGTAATTGAGTTTCTAAAAGAATCGAATTTCATGAAAAGTCCCCAAAAAATTCAACAAATGAATCAAGAATTCACAATCCAAACAATCTTAGTATCCTTATAGACAAGAATTAATCGTCCAAAATCGGATAACATATATACCTTAAATTCGGAGCAATTATTAAGATAACCAACAAATAAAATTCTTGATTTTTTTTCTCAAAAACCCTTCTTAGGAACACTTAGATGGTTGGATGGTGATGGAATTGTGTTGGGTTTCTTGTTTCTTTGCTTGATTTTGTAAAATTTTCTTTGAAGATAAAGATTGGAAGAGGGTTGTGGAATTAGGGTTATGGGAGAAAGAAAAAAAAAATTGGGGAAGAAGATGAAATGAGGGACACTGCCAAGTGTCCCTTTTATAATCCCGATCGACACGGCCCGTGTCATACATGTGCAGTTTTTTTCATAAACCTTCTGCCCAACTGACCCGACCGTGTTAAATGATACGGCCCGTGTCATACCTGCTTGAAAAATGAAATTCTTCTGCCCACCTGAGCTGGCCGTGTCAAATGACACAGCCCGTGTCGTACTTGCTCGGAAAACGAAATTGTTCTGCCCACCTGACTCGACCATGTCAAATGCCCGTGTCATACCTGTGCAGTTTTTTCAGTTTCCGGGAGCGTTTTTTCCAGCATATTAGACACATACAGTTGAACCGATCAGTTCCACACCAAGTAAAAATAAATAATAAAAAAATAAAATACGAATGGCAAAAAAAATTAAACTGACAAAAACTGTTGGGTTGCCTCCCAATTAGCGCTAAGTTTAACGTCTTCAACCGGACGTGTCACGCCCCCACACCAGGGTTGGACGAGAACGCGACAGTTAACGTAATAAATAACGTTTGTGATTATACATTCTAGTAAATTGTACATATGCCAGATCTCAGCCCGGTGAACTAAGACTGGTTATTCCATAGAAAAAAAATATTCAAGAGTACAGCGGAATTATTACATCAAGTGCAAAAGAGTACATCGGAAACCAAAATACATTATGACACAGGAATAAAAAGAAGCGTTAAAGCAGCATCCTAATTCCTACGTCTGGGTAATACTTTGAGGACGGTCTGCAGAGGTCGTCAGCATCTGTCTCTTCTTCTTCTTGGTTCTCTTCATCTAGTGGGGTTTTAGAAAAATAAATTCAAAATGGGGTGAGAATAATGGATTCTAAATGAGTTGGGTTTGGGTATTTAATGAGTTTATTATTTAATAAACATTATGTTTCTCCCACTTTTGAAAAATAGTGTTGTTTAAAAATTGGTGCAAGTTTTCAAGAATAATACTATGAATTATGACATGAATGTACAGTCAATCTCCGTAGATTGCTGTTGAGTATGAAGAAAGTACGGCGTCGAGCGCCCAATGAGTATTTAGCTTTGGGAGGTCGTCTACATGACTAATCCATTAGCCTCCTTATAATGTCTTAGACCGTTATTAGTGTTTGGCCTTTGACTATCGCCACGACCTTTGGTTTGATAACCGTAGCCTTGGGCGTTTGTCGGACCGTCACTATAACATTGGCCTTTGAGCTTTATCGCTCTCACGCTTGGTGACGTGCTGCATTATCTCTTATCTGGACTCGATATGTCCTTAGCTTGGGTCTATGTCCGGATCATATCATAATCGCGACTATACCCGAATTCTACGACCCAGTCACCTTAGGATCACTCCGTCCTTCGGCTTCAAGGGAATAGGATACGACGGTAGATTTGCCTAGAACCGTAGCCACGCTGCTTGATTCATGACTTAGACTAACCGTCCCTCATGCATATAAATAGAAAAAGGGACTCTAGAGGTACTCGTACGGACTCTAGTGGTGGCTTCCGCCCGAAGGTCTTAGCACTTAGCTCCGTACAGCACTTACTCCCGATTTCAATTGAATAACAATTATTGTCGTGATTAACAGTGGTTATGCATATTGTATGATATCAATATGATTATTTGATAGTATATAGACTTGGATAATCTAGAGGAATTAGTTCAACCGGTTGATGATTAAATTGCTATTGTGCGAGTCTTAGCATAATCTTATAATAAATTCATAAATTTGAATAGTTCGGTATGTATTGATTATACGTCCGAAAATTACGAACTTTAGTGCGAAAAGTCCGTTATGATATGAGGATTGAAGGTCAGAAGTTGCATGAAAGTTTTACCTTTCGGAAATTACAGTTCTGTCCTTTCGTCTTTTAAGTACTATCATTATTTTTACTAAATTTTATAAATTTGGATAATTCGGTACAGATTGATTATAAGTCCGAAAATTACGAACTTTATTGCGAAAAGTCCGTTATGATGTGAGGATTGAAGGTCAGAAGTTGCATGAAAGTTTTACCTTTCGGAAATTACAGTTCTGCCCTTTCCGAAAATTACGAACTTTATTGCGAAAAGTCCGTTATAATATAAGGTTCTGAGATCAGAAGTTGCATAGAGGTTTTTCCTCCCATAAATTACAATTATGCCCTTTCGAAGTTATAGTACTATTATTATTATTTTTATTTAGTTTTATCTTATAATTTTGATTAATTAGTTTGGATTCATTTAAACTCCGAAAATTATGAATCCAGTTTCGATTTGAACCTTATGACTTGTAATTTTAGATTACATTCAGTTTTAATTTTTATTCTTTTATAATTTACGATTTCACCCCTTTGTTTTGTCTTAATCGATATTTTAGTATTCGGGTCATATCTTTTTCGTTTCTTGTCGGATTGACCTCAAATTTTCGGGGTAGGCTCTTTATGTTATTATAAGTACAGAGAGTTCAACTTTTTTGGAAATTTTAGTTTCGAAACAGTAGGTTTCTGTAAATTACAGTTTTGGCCCCGAATTCTTGAAATTTACATTTTTGCCCCAATTTTCTATTTTAATAAATTCCGATTTAGGTGAAATTTGATAGAGAACTTATTTTTGATATTTTAAGACTTAATTTTAAGACATAAGACCAGAATTGTGGATCTTAACAATTTTACCTCAAATTTATCTTATTTAAACTATTTTAGTTTATCCTTCGAACTTAGGTTCAAATTATCAAATCTTCTGGTGACTAATTATCCTCTTACCATAGTCCAATATATAATCATATATTTTTGAGATTTTAATCCCCAAAAATCAGATTTGTCATACTCAACCAATATTTCCATCAATAATTAATTTGCACATATGATTAAAATATGACAAACAAAATTCAACAAATATCAAGACCATTGCATGCATGGTAATGAATGTCAATCATGTATAGATAACCGAGGTTTTAATACTTTCATGCACCATATATTTAACTTGTATAAATTTTGAATAAGAGAAAAGAAAGAAACAATTTTACCCACCTCGATTTCTTGTCGGAAATAAATGGTTCTAGGTCTCGGAAGTGGAAGAAAACGATCTCCCTCCTTGAACTACATGGTTCGTCCGATTCAAGTATCCATGCATCCATGATGCATATTTTGTTTGCATATTTTTGAGATTAGAGTTAGATTATGAAGGTTTTTTTTATACTTATAGAAAAAAAAAAAGAAAAGTAGGAAAGAAAATTACCTATTTCTTGTTGAATTTTTCCACTTCCTCCTTCTTTCTTCTTCTTGGATCAGCCTCTCTCTCTCTAGTGCAGAGATTTTTTTTGTGTGTGTTGTGAACTGGGAGGAGTTTACAAGGAGAAAGTATTTATAGGTGAGGTGTTAAGGTGGAGGTGTCATCAAGGCTTGCATGTAAGGGTACAAGTGTCTTGGAACAAGCTTGAAATTATGACAACACAACTCTCCTTTATTTTAATTGTGTAGACAGATTTTTTTTCTTGTATTTATACATGTATGGTGTATTTTAGTTGTATTTATTAAGTATTAGGTAGTAAGTTTAAGTTGAGTTGGGTCATGAGTGTTTTGGGCTAGGTGTAGTATTTTAGGTGATAGGTGGTTTATTATTTAAATGGTCATAAGCCCATAATGCATCTAAGTTCAAATTTTAATAATAAGCCCACTAATTAAGTTATACTATTAGATTAAATAGCCCATTTAGCTAATAAATTAAAATTTATTAAAAAAATAAGTTAATTAAACTTATATGATATTATTATTTTTATTTATTAAATTGAAGTAATAAAAATAATTAGGTTGTTGAACTTATAGAATTTGTTTAGCTAATGTGACTATGCATAAGGTAAGAACTAATTTTATTCGATAATGAAATATTGTAAACTTTATTTTATTTATTAAAAAATAATAATCTAATCTACATACAAAACAATGGGGTCTCACATCCTCCCCACCTTGGGAGAATTTGGTCCCCAAATTCCTATTTGAATAGTTCTTGAAAAGTCTTCTTCATCTCCTCCTCTGCTTCCCACGTGGCGTTTTCTTCTCGGTCGTTGTTCTGCCATACAACTTTAACCAATGGTATCTTCTTGTCTCTTAGTTCGCGTACTTGCTGATCCACGATCCTGGTCGGCTTCTCGACATAAGTTAAATCCTCTTTGATCGGTGGTATGTCGTACGTGATGATATGCTCAGGATCTGGATGATATTTCTTCAATCTTGAGACATGAAATACATTGTGCGTTCTGACAAGATTGGTTGGTAGCTCGAGACGATATGCTAATTTTCCAATTAGTTCCAGGATTGTGAAAGGTCTGACATATCTAGGGCTAAGCTTCCCTCCCTTCTTCGGGTTGATCAATCCCTTGCGTAGTGATAAACGAAGGAATACTTTGTCGCCCGTGTCAAATTCTAAATCTCTTCTCCTATGGTCTGAATAACTCTTCTGTCGGCTCTGAGCAGTGCGAATTCGATCCCGAATGATTCGAACTTTATCCATTGCATCTTCTATTAGATCAACTTTTGGTATCGGGTTTCGGTTCTGCTTAGTCCTTGGTGTCCACCGGTCATCAATCTCCCAATGTATTGGTGATCGGCACTTTCTTCCGTATAATGCTTCATATGGATCCATCCCGATAGTTGCCTTATAGCTGTTGTTGTAAGCAAACTCAGCTAAGGATAGGTGGTGACTCCAACTCTTCTGAAAATCCAGTGCACATGCCCGTAACATGTCCTCAAGGACTTGTATCGTTCGGTCGGATTGTCCGTCTGTCTGAGGGTGTGCTACAGTACTGCAACTTAATGTCATCCCAAGTTCTTGATGTAGACTCTTCCAAAATCTAGAGACAAATCTGGGGTCACGGTCTGACACAATGTCTACAGGTACTCCATGTAATCTAACGATTTCTCGGATATACATCCTTGCTAGTTTCTGCAGACTGTCATTCTTCCTTACGGGTAAGAAGTGAGCTGACTTTGAAAGTCTATCCACGATTACCCATATTGTGTTGTATCCTCCACTGGTTGTTGGTAGATCCATCACGAAGTCCATCGTGATTAGTTCCCATTTCCATTCGGGAATCTCGAGCGGCTGTAGTAACCCTGATGGTCTTTGGTTTTCAGCCTTCACTCTTTGACAGGTTAAACACCTTGCTACGAAATCTGCTACTTGGTTCTTCATATTCACCCACCAGTAATGTTTCTTCAGATCCTTATACATCTTATTACCACCTGGATGAATTGTATACCGAGAGCAGTGAGCTTCTGCCAAAATTTTTTTCTTGAGTTCGTCATTATCAGGAACACATATACGGTGTTTGAATTTTAGTGTTCCATCTTCCGACATGCTAAACTTAGATTTCTCACCTTGTGCGACCCTTTTCTTAAGTTTACACAATTTTCCATCTTGTTTCTGTGCTTCTTGGATTTCCTCTAGTAAATCCGGCTTTATTGACAAATTAGCACATAAGACGTGTGTCTTAGCCTGCCTTGGGTTCCATTGGATTATTTCTCTTAGGGCATCCCATTCCCTTATCATGAGTCTAGCCACACTCGCTTTCCTACTTAAGGCGTCTGCTACGACATTGGCCTTGCCAGGATGATGCTGAATGGTGAGGTTATAATCCTCGAGAAGTTCTATCCACCGTCTCTGTCTTAGATTCAACTCCTTCTGAGAGAACAAATATTTGAGACTCTTGTGATCAGTAAACATGGTGAATGTAGCTCCATATAGGTAGTGTCTCCATTTATTCAAAGCAAACACTATTGCTGCTAGTTCAAGGTCATGGGTCAGATAACTCATCTCGTGGATTTTCAGTTTTCGTGATGCATAAGCCACAACCCTGCCGTTTTGCATCAGCACAGCTCCCAATCTTTCCTTGGATGCATCGTTGTAAACCACAAATCCTTCACTCCCTTTGGGAAGTGTTAGTACAGGTGTGGTAGTCAGTTTTCTCTTGAGTTCTTGGAAGCTCAACTCACACTTATCATTCCACTCAAATTTGACGTGCTTCTGCGTCAGTCTCGTGAGTGGTCCTGCGATTTTGGAAAAATCTTTAATGAATTTGCGGTAGCAACCCGCAAGTCCAAGAAAGCTCCGTATCTCCGTGACTGTTTCTAGTCTCTTCCAGTCCAAAATAGTCTCCACCTTTGATGGATCTACTGCGACTCCATCTCCAGATATTACGTGTCCCAAAAATGCTACTTCTCTTAACTAGAATTCACACTTGCTGAATTTGGCGTACAATTTATGCTTTCTTAGTGTCTCTAGTACCAATCTCAGGTGAGTTTCGTGATCTTGATCCGACTTGGAATAAACGAGTATGTCGTCGATAAATATCACTACGAATTGATCTAGATACGGTTGGAATATGCAGTGCATTAAATCCATAAATGCAGTCGGTGCGTTGGTCAATCCAAAAGGCATTACCACGAATTCATAATGACCATACCTAGTTTGAAAGGCAGTCTTCGGTATGTCATTCTCTTTGATCCTCAATTGGTAATATCCCTGTTGAAGATCGAACTTTGAGTAAACCATTGCTCCTTGTAGTTGGTCGAATAATTCGTCGATCCTGGGAAGTGGATACTTGTTCTTAACGATAATATTGTTAAGTTCTCGATAATCGATGCACAATCTTAGTGTGCCATATTTCTTTTTTTACAAATAGCACTGGTGCTCCCCAAGGAGATATACTTGGTCGGATAAATCCAACCTCTAGCAATTTCTGCAACTAAACATTTAGTTCTTGCAGTTCCAGTGGGGCCATTCGATATGGCGTTCTGGCCACAGGCGCCTTTCCCGATAAGATGTCAAAGCTGAATTCAACTTCCCCATCTGGAGGTAGAGAAGTGAGTTCAGTAGGGAAAACATCACAGTACTCTGATACTACCGGTGTAGTTTCAATCTCTATTTTGCTCTTGGGTTTGTTAATGACAAAAGCCAAATATCCCGTTGCTCCCTTCGAGATGACCTTTCTCGCCTTCGTGGCTGATATTATTGGGGCCGAGTTAATTCTAGCATCCCCGTGTAGTTCAACTACTGGGTGATCGGGTCTACAGAATTGAACTATTTTAGAATGGCAGTCGAGTTGTGCAAAGTGTTTAGATAGCCAATCCATCCCAAGTATGAGGTCATACTCAAGTATAGGGAGAAGAATTAGGTCGGCAGGAAAACAATGACCCTTAATGATCACTTCACAAGTATGTGGGTACTTCTAAGTTTACAGGTAGTGATTATTAAAGTGAGTGTTAATTAAGATGCTTGCATTCGGTTGTTGAGTATCAAGAAAAGTTATCATTATTCAACTTTATTATTACATCCGCAATGCTGTTTCAAGAAAAAAATACAGCATTGGATAAGAAAACATAGGTTTTCCTTACCAATTATCAATAGTAGGTAACATCTTAAAGAGACAGCTCATAGGACGGAGATACACAGATAATTATTAAGGAAATATGTCTTAATAATTCAAATCAAAGTGTAAGCTTTTGCAAGGTTTGGATTTCGCCCCATTCGGATGGGTCGAATATTTTGAATAATGCCTTGCAGTAATAGCTTTATGTCTTCCGAACGAATAACATAGCTAAGTTGACTACGAGGTACGTAGCAACACAGAACTTTAATAAGTTGAAATTAGCCATTACTATTCCAAATGAATAGTATAGCGACTTAATTTATTTAGACAATGCCAATTGGCGACGCTTACTCTGAATAAATAGCAAATGGATTGAAATATCCAATAATAAAACTCTATTAAGCATGAATTATCATCAAGGTTGTGATCTTAATGACTCAATAAATATGCTTATACGACATCAACAACCAAGAAATAATAATACCCCATTTTGAAAGATAATGAGGTTTAGTGGAGTTCAGAGGATCTGATAAGTGAAATAAGCTATGTCCGTTTCAAGAGCTCAATAGGAGAAGTGATTTAATCGGGAAATTGTCGTGAATACTTAATCAGGTATCTTGGTCAATGACTTAGGAAATTTGAATTTGACTATGCATATTCCAAGCGAATAGCGACAAGTCGAAACATATCTTAATGAGAATTGACTCGAGAAATATACATTAGGTCTCAATCCTATGGTTCACTTCATCCTAGGTGGAATTCCCATCTAAGTCCGAAGAATCTTATCCTGAAAAGCTCGATGTAAGTGTCTTCTTACAAACCGAGCTCCGATACCACTCCTGTCATGCCCCCACACCGGGGTTGGACGAGAACGCGACAGTTAACGTAATAAATAACATTTGTGATGATACATTCCAGTAAATTGTACATATGCCAGATCTCAGTCCGGTGAACTAAGACTGGTTATTCCATAGAAAAGAAATATTCAAGAGTACAGCGGAATTATTACATCAAGTGCAAAAGAGTACATCGGAAACCAAAATACATTATGACACAGGAATAAAAAGAAGCGTTAAAGTAGCATCCTAATTCCTACGTCTGGGTAATACTTTGAGGACGGTCTTCAGAGGTCGTCAGCATCTGTCTCTTCTTCTTCTTGGTTCTCTTCATCTAGTGGGGTTTTAGAAAAACAAATTCAAAATGGGGTGAGAATAATGGATTCTCAGTGAGTTGGGTTTGGGTATTTAATGAGTTTATTATTTAATAAACATTATGTTTCTCCCACTTTTGAAAAATAGTGTTGTTTAAAAATTGGTGCAAGTTTTCAAGAATAATATTATGAATTATGACATGAATGTACAGTCAATCTCCGTAGATTGCTGTTGAGTATGAAGAATGTACGGCGTTGAGCGCCCAATGAGTATTTAGCTTTGGGAGGTCGTCTACATGACTAATCCCTTAGCCTCCTTATAACGTCTTAGACCGTTATCAGTGTTTGGCCTTTGACTATCGCCACGACCTTTGGTTTGATAACCGTAGCCTTGGGCGTTTGTCGGACCGTCACTATAACATTGGCCTTTGAGCTTTATCGCTCTCACGCTTGGTGACGTGCTGCCTTATCTCTTATCTGGGCTCGATATGTCCTTAGCTTGGGTCTATGCCCGGATCATATCATAATCGCAACTATACCCGAATTCTACGACCCAGTCACCTTAGGATCACTCCGTCCTTCGGCTTCAAGGGAATAGGATACGACGGTAGCTTTGCCTAGAACCGCAGCCACGCTGCTCGATTCATGACTTAGACTAACCGCCCCTCATGCATAAAAATAGAAAAAGGGACTCTAGAGGTACTCGTACGGACTCTAGTGGTGGCTTCTGCCCGAAGGTCTTAGCACTTAGCTCCGTACAGCACTTACTCCCGATTTCAATTGAATAACAATTATTGTCGTGATTAACAGTGGTTATGCATATTGTATGATATCAATATGATTATTTGATAGTATATGGACTTGGATAAGCTATAGGAATTAGTTCACCCGGTTGATGATTAAATTGCTATTGTGCGAGTCTTAGCATAATCTTATAATAAATTCATAAATTTGAATAGTTCGGTATGGATTGATTATACGTCTGAAAATTACGAACTTTATTGCGAAAAGTCCGTTATGATATGAGGATTGAAGGTCATAAGTTGCATGAAAGTTTTACCTTTCGGAAATTACAGTTATGTCCTTTCGTCTTTTAAGTACTATCATTATTTTTACTAAATTTTATAAATTTGGATAATTCGGTACGGATTGATTATAAGTCCGAAAATTACGGACTTTATTGCGAAAAGTCCGTTATGATGTGAGGATTAAAGGTCAGAAGTTGCATGAAAGTTTTACCTTTCGGAAATTACAGTTCTGCCCTTTCGTCTTTTAAGTACTATCATTATTTTTACTAAATTTTATAGATTTGGATAATTCGGTACGGATTGATTATAAGTCCGAAAATTACGAACTTTATTGCGAAAAGTCCGTTATAATATAAGGTTCTGAGATCAGAAGTTGCATGGAGATTTTTCCTCCATAAATTACAATTCTGCCCTTTCGAAGTTATAGTACTATTATTATTATTTTTATTTAGTTTTATCTTATAATTTTGATTAGTTCGTTTGGATTCATTTAAACTCCAAAAATTATGAATCCAGTTGCGATTTGAACCTTACGACTTGTAATTTTAGATTACATTCAGTCTTAATTTTTATTCTTTTATAATTTACGATTTCACCCCTTTGTTTTGTCTTAATCGACATTTTAATATTCGGGTCATATCTTTTTCGTTTCTTGTCGGATTGACCTTAAATTTTATGAGTACAGAGAGTTCAAATTTTCTGGAAATTTTATTTTCGAAACAGTAAGTTTCTGTAAATTACAGTTTTGGCCCCAAATTCTTGAAATTTACATTTTTGCCCCAATTTTCTATTTTAGTAAATTCCGATTTAGGTGAAATTTTATAGAGAACTTATTTTTGATAGTTTAAGACTTAATTTTAAGACATAAGACCAGAATTATGGATCTTAACAATTTTACCTCAAATTTATCTTATTTAAACTATTTTAGTTTATCCTTCGAACTTAGATTCGAATTATCAAATCTTCCGGTGACTAATTATCCTCTTACCATAGTCCAATATATAATCATATATTTTTGAGATTTTAATCCCCAAAAATTAGATTTGTCATACTCAACCAATATTTCCATCAATAATTAATTTGCACATATGATTAAAATATGACAAACAAAATTCAACAAATATCAAGACCATTGCATGCATGGTAATAAATGTCAATCAAGTATAGATAACCGAGGTTTTAATACTTTCATGCACCATATATTTAACTTGTATAAATTTTGAATAAGAGAAAAGAAAGAAACAATTTTACCCACCTCGATTTCTTGTCGGAAATAAATGGTTCTAGGTCTCGGAAGTGGAAGAAAACGATCTCCCTCCTTGAACTATATGGTTCGTCCGATTCAAGTATACATGCATCCATGATGCATATTTTGTTTGCATATTTTTGAGATTAGAGTTAGATTATGAAGGTTTTTTTTATACTTATAGAAGAAAAAAAGAAAAGTAGGAAAGAAAATTACCTATTTCTTGTTGAATTTTTCCACTTCCTCCTTCTTTCTTCTTCTTGGATCAGCCTCTCTCTCTCTCTAGTGCAGAGATTTTTTTGTGTGTGTGTTGTGAAATGGGAGGAGTTTACAAGGAGAAAGTATTTATAGGTGAGGTGTTAAGGTGGAGGTGTCATCAAGGCTTGCATGTAAGGGTACAAGTGTCTTGGAACAAGCTTGAAATTATGACAACACAACTCTCCTTTATTTTAATTGTGTAGGCAGATTTTTTTCTTGTATTTATACATGTATGGTGTATTTTAGTTGTATTTATTAAGTATTAGGTAGTAAGTTTAAGTTGGGTTGGGTCATGAGTGTTTTGGGCTAGGTGTAGTATTTTAGGTGATAGGTGGTTTATTATTTAAATGGTCATAAGCCCATAATGCATCTAAGTTCAAATTTTAATAATAAGCCCACTAATTAAGTTATACTATTAGATTAAATAGCCCATTTAGCTAATAAATTAAAATTTATTAAAAAATTAAGTTAATTAAACTTATATGATATTATTATTTTTATTTATTAAATTGAAGTAATAAAAATAATTAGGTTGTTGAACTTATAGAATTTGTTTAGCTAATGTGACTATGCATAAGGTAAGAACTAATTTTATTCGATAATAAAATATTGTAAACTTTATTTTATTTATTAAAAAATAATAATCTAATCTACATACAAAATAATGGGGTCTCACAGGATGCTTGAAACATGAAGTTCCATGGCTCAGTCAATGTCATCATGGATACGGCCTCCTTTTGATTTGGATGATAGTAGTGTTTGACTCGTTGTCCATTAACTTTGAATAGCTCACCATTTCTACTAATGAGCTCGACTATCCTGGGCGGAAGTACTTTCTTGATTACAAATGGACCCGACCATCTTGATTTTAATTTTCGAGAAATAATTTTAATCTCGAATTATAAAGAAGCACTTGTTGTCCCGGCACAAATTCACACTTTAAAATCATCTTGTTGTGCCATATTTTTTATCTTTCTTTGTAGATTTGAGAATTTTCATAACACTTATCGTGAAATTCCTCCAATTCGTTTAGGTCCAATAATCTTTTTTTCCAACCGCCTCAAAATCCAAATTTAATTTCTTTACCGCCCACATTTCTCTGTGCTCCAACTCTAAAGGTAGATGACATGATTTTTCGAATATGAGTTGGTAAGGAGATGTACTCAAAGGTGTTTTATATGCAGTGTGATAGGCCCACAGAGCATCGTCAAGCTTTGACGACCAATCTTTTTGGGATGTACTCACTGTTTTTTCCAGAATTAGTTTAATCTCTTTATTAGCCACTTCAGCTTGCCCGTTTGCTTGCGGATGATAAGCCAAGGATTTCTTCGATCAGACCCCATACTTTTGAAGAAGCTTATCCATGATTTTGTTTACAAAGTGTGATCCTCGATCACTGATTAAAGCCCTTGGGGTTCCAAATCGGCTAAAGATGTTCTTCTTTAGAAATTTCATCACCACTTTGGCGTCATTTGTTGGAGAAGCAGTTTCCTCGACCCATCGAGATACATACTCAACTGCTAACAAAATATACCTATTCCCAAATGATGAGGAAAAGGGGCCCATGAAGTCAATGCCCCAGACGTCAAAAAGTCCAACCTCAATTACATTGGTCATGGGCATCTCATGACTCCTTGAAATATTCCCCACTCGTTAGCATCGATCGCATTGTTGAATGAAGAGATAACAATCTTTGTATAACGTAGGCCAATAAAATCCAGTTTGCAACACCTTCGCAGCAGTCCGTGTTGCTCTGAGTGTCCTCCGGTTGGTGAGGAATGACATTGTTGAAGAATTCCTCCCACTCTTCTTACGGCACACACCTCCGCACTATCATGTCTGCACATCTCTTGAAAAAGTAGTGGGTCATCCCACATATAGAACTTGATATCATGGATGAATTTCTTTTTTTGATAATGAGACAAGTCTGGAGGTAGTATACCTGCAACCAAAATATTAACAATGTTAGCCTACTAAGGAAATTTAGCTTCGACTATAAAAAGCCGCTCCTCTGGAAACTCTTCTTTAATCCCTTCAATTTCGGGCTCCTCCTCCTTCTTGTACTCAAGGCAAGATAAGTGGTCAGTCACCACGTTCTCGCAACCCTTCCTATCTCGAACTTCCACGTCAAACTCTTGCAGAGGGAGAATCCATCAAATCAAGCGAGGTTTGGAATATTTTTTTATCAAACAGGTACTTGATAGTTGCATGGTCCGTATATACTATCGTCTTTGTCCCAATTAAGTATGATCGGAATTTATCAAAAGCAAATACCACGGCAAGCATTTCTTTACCCACTGTTGTGTAATTTTGTTGGGGCCCATCTAATATCTTGCTTACATAGTAAATAGCCCGAAAGAGTTTCTCACGACGTTGTCCCAACACAGCTCCAACAGCAAAATCACTTGCAGCACACATGATCTCAAAAGGTTGAGACCAATCCGGTACTACGAGGATAGGATCACCCATTAATGCCTTCTTCAAAGTTTCAAATGCTGCAAACACTCATTAGAAAAAATGAAATCAATATCTTTTTTTAACAATTTACTCAAAGGTTTAGTAGTTTTAGAAAAATCTCGAATGAACCTCCTATAAAAACCGGCATGACCAAGAAAGCTCCTAATGGAATTTTCATTCTTCGGAGGGGGAAGTTTCTCAATGGCAATATATTCACTCTGTCCACCTCTAATCCTGCAGCGGATACTCTATGGCCTAGGACAATCCCTTCTTGCACCATAAAGTGGCATTTTTTCCAATTCAGCACAAGATTAGTATCTTCATAGCGCTGCAAAACTAAAGTGGGATTATGCAAGCAATGATCAAATGAATTACCAAACACCAAAAAATCATCCATGAATACTTCCATTATATTTTCAATTAAACCATGGAAGATAGCCATCATGCAACGCTAAAAAGTGGCTGGAGCATTACATAAGCCAAACGGCATTCTTCGATAAGCATAAATTCCATAAGGACATGTGAAATATGTTTTTTCTTGATCTTCGGGCATTATGTAAATTTGATTATATCCTGAATAGCCATAAAGAAATAGAAAAATTCATGCCCCGCCAATCTATCAAGCATTTGATCAATGAAGGGGAGAGGAAAATGATCTTTGCGAGTAGCCGCATTCAACGCCCTATAATCTATACATACTCGCCATCTCGTAATGACTCTCATAGCAATTAATTCATATTTCTCATCTTTAGTCACGGTCATTACCCCCTTTTTAGACACTACTTGTGTATGACTCACCCACTCACTATCGGAAATAGGGTAAATCATTCCAGCATCTAACAGTTTAAGTACTTCTTTTTTAACTACCTTTTGCATTATGGGATTAAGTCTTCTTTGATTTTGCACTTTAGGTTTATAATTTTCTTCAAGAAAAATTATGCATGCATATTGAGGGGCTGATTCCCTTCAAATCTGAGATAGACCATCCTATAGCAGACTTATATGCTCTCAAAACATGAAGTAGTTTATCTAGCTGAGTAGGGGCAAGAGAAGACGATACAATTACCAGATTTGTATTATTACAACCTAGAAATGCATACTTCAGGTGTTCTGGAAGGGTTTTAAGGTCCAGGCTTGGTTGTGATGCACCCGACTGAGATAAAATGGACTGTAAGTTTTGGACCGTGTCATTTGACATGGTCGAGTCGCCGGTCGTGTCATCTGGCAGTTTAATTTCAGCAACTACTACATGCTTCTCTTGTTCTGTTTTTCTTTCGAATCTTCAAATCTATCGATTTTTGGTTCTTCCTGCAGAGAATTTAATTCACAAACATAATCAAACAAGTCAGAATCATCAAACTCCAAGGTTGACTCACTAGAAAAACATGAGTTCAAAAGTGCAAACCCCAACGGATCAGAAGATAATGAGTGCGAGACTTTAGTTTTTCCATATAAATTTATACTATCAATAACATTGCAATATTCAATATCATCACGAAATTTCATAGCTTTATATATGGAAAATTGAACATGCTCATCATTAACACGTAGGGTAAGTTCTCCCCTTTCAACATCAATAAGAGCTTTTCCCGTTGCTAAAAATGGACGTCCAAGGAAATATAAATCTGCTGGAAATATAAATTTGTCGACCTTTATGAGCACGTCGTCAACAATCCCCTTGGGGTATGTTATTGATCGATCCGCCAAATGTAAAATTACCATTGTTCCATTCACTTCCCCAACTCCTAATTTCCTGAAAATAGATAAAGTCATAAGGTTAATTGAAGCACCAAGATCACACAAAGCCTTATCAAATGAAACTTTTCCAATGGTGCAGGGAATAGTAAAGCTTCCAGGATCCTTAAGCGTTTGAGGTAGTTTGCGTTGGATAATAGCTCTACTTTCTTCGGTTAATTTGACCATCTCATGATATTCCATCCTTCTTTTTCTTGCCATCACATCCTTCAAGAATTTTGCATAAATAGGCATCTGTTCCAAAGCATCTGCAAAAGGGATATTGATGTTAATTTCTTGAAGATGTCTAAAAATTTTGCAAATTGGGCATCCAATTTTTTCTTTTTAAAACGTTGAAGAAAAGGGAGAGGAACTTTAAAAGTTGAATTAGCGTTAGAAGGTATTTTAGGCTTCCCAGCCCCCTTAGATGCGTCATGCTTCACTTCTTCCTCCATTAGTTTGGTTTGATCCTCTATGCCTTCCTCTCTTTGTTGGTCCGTTTTGGCCCTTCATACTTCGTTCTGCTTCTTAAGGTGATAACTTGACAATATTCTTTGAGATTTACATTGGTATTACTCGGAAATTGTCCCCGGTGAAGTTGACTCCCGACAACCTTAGCCAACTGTCTAATTTGAGTCTCGAGGTTTTTCATTTGGGCTGCCATGGTAGTAGCTAATTGGGTTACATGGCCCTCGATTTTGTCTACTTTTCCTCATCTCGACTGAATCAACTCTTTGTTTCCATCATAAAGGTAGCTAAAATATTCTCTAGATTAAAAGTAGGCTTCGATTCTTCAATTATTTCGCCATTTGACACTTTGAACCCGGCCGGCGGTTGTAGAGCACTTTTTTTTATTAGCATAGCTAAAATTTTCATGATTTCTGTTGGAGGGATGGTAGAAACCCGTAGGTGCATTATTCCGGAAATTGTTAAGATTCCGATTATTAATATAGTGGACTTCCTCCAATGGGTCTGATGGTAGTGCACTTCCTTGAGGAGTTATTTTCACATCTCCTCCCTTTATTAGGGCCCCCAGCTGATTAGTTAACATTGTCATTTGTGTGGTTAGTGCCTTGATAGGGTCCGAATCGGATACCTCAGCCACCCTTCTAACATTCGCTCTTTCCATTGGCCATTGATAACAGTTCATGGCTATTTCTTCTATTAATCCATAAGCTTATTCAGCGCTTCTTGCTAATAATGCCCCTCCCACAGAGGCATCAATGAAATTTCTCGTTTCTCCCATAAGACCATTGTAGAAGAAACACATTTGTTGGTCTTATGGGAAACCATGTCGAGGACATTACCTGAGTAAGTCTTTGAAACGTTCCCACGCTTCATATAATGGTTCGGAGTCTAACTGGTGAAATTGAATAATCTCACTTTTTAGCTTCTACTTCTGGGATGAAGGTTTCTAAAGGCACTCGAGATGAACGGGTGTTCATGCACTCCCTATTGGTACGTATTCGGTATATGTGCTATTGTGCGGAAGCGTAAATAATGGTGCGGAAAATAAATCGACACAGGATTAATAGAGGTTCGGCCAAACGTGCCTACGTCCTCTCTTCAGTATCTTTTTCTATAGGTTAAAGATGAACCTATGCACCTCTCTTATATCGGTTGAGGGATTACCGTTACAATTCTCGTCTTCTATCAGTCCGAGATAAACCGTAACTCACTTGTCTTTTTGTCGATCCAAGTTAAACCGTTTTTCTTTTCTATCGGACAAGGAATCAACCGATCTAGCTTTATATGAGTACTAGACAAACCTCACTCAGATATAGATTGCGATTCTAGCAATGCCGGATCCTTGATCCTAATAACACCAACTTGAATCTTATCCTTTCTTTTTCCTCTCGTGTATATTTTCATGTATAACACTCAAACACTTATCAATATAAGCTCAAGTACAACAACAAGAATGTTTACAATGATATCACAAGTATAGATGATTTGCTCAAGATTGTTGTGTGGATTGATACCAAATGGTTTGGTATTTATAGCCATTTTCCTCTAACTAGTTGTTAGCTCCTCTTGACTCTTTAGCGTGTGCTAGCCTTCCTGCATAGCGTACGTTAACCTCATTATGTACGTTAACTATTATCGCTTACGTTCGTTAACTACTTACAACTTTAGTCCAATAGCTTTTGTCTTCTCTTTTACGTACGTTGTCATCCCTTATTACGTACGTTAATCAGTCTCTTTAGCGTACGTTAACTACATTCAGTAGCGTACGTTAACCGTATATCCGTTGTATGCTTTTGTCAAACTGTCTATTTTATTCCTCGACTTTGACCCGGACTTTTCCCAACGTTCATCTTGTTTGAATTCTGAAACAACTCATTACGTACGTTATCAACCATGTGTTATGTACGTTATGCTCCTTCGATAGCATGCATTATTCTTATAACTTAGCGTGTGTTAATCATATTCTTAGGGCTGTCAAATGGATAATACGGAGCCGTATATGGCCATATCTGTATCTGGATCCGGCATTTAATAAAGGTATCCGAATCCGTATCTGAATTCGGAAATATCCGGACGGACCAGATACGGATAATATCCGGCGGATGCTATCCGGATGCGGATATTATCCGTATCCGCCATTTTTTTTAATCTTCAAAAATTTAAATGCAGGAGGAGGAATTTGAACCCTGGTGGAGCTCCTTCTCCTTATCAAATTCTTAATGCCAATACCACTTGGGCTAGCTGACCTGATTGTTGTGTTAGAAAGGGAAATAACTAATAAGTAAAGATAACTTATAGGGCATGCTTATATTTTAATATTGAGAAATAAAGAATGAAGACATGTGACAAAGTATTATGAGGAGTAGCATCATTACGCCGTAGATGGCTTTCTACAACACTTGGGGGGGTATTACCTTCTTTGATGTTACCATAGCTATGAAATTTTGGACCTACCACAACGTTCAGGTTATGGTGTTACCAAATCTTGAAATACATGTTACTCTAGCTATAAAAGGTGTAACTCTCACTAACACCATGAGATGTGTTACATTAGAGTATTAATAAACAAAATTTTGAATTTTATATAAAATTAATGATTTAATAAATTTTAACTTTAAAAATAATTGATTTTAATAATACATCGAATCTATTTTTATAAGAAATTATTCCATCAAATAACGAATTATATATATATATTTTATAAATAATAAAATATTTTTAATAAATTTAAATTGAAAAGGTTTTAAAATAAAGTAGTATTTTAAAATTAATAAATTTTGATTTAAATAATTTAAAAAATTATTAAAAAATAAAGGCTTGTAATAACTATGAATAATTACAAAATAATTAAAATAACAAATTTAATGTCTACATGTAATAATAATTTTAATCATTATAAAATACTATGATATAATACTAAAAATGAAAATAAAAATATATTGCATAAAATTGAACGGATTATTAATATTAATTGAAGAGTTAAAATTATAAATGCATTGGGGGGAACGGCTGGAACCCTTAAGGCAATGTCCGGAGATGAAACCATTAACCCTGAACGGGCCCAATAAGCGCGGGCCTGTAACCCAAGCGAGGGACAATGAGGCGAACAGGTCATGCTGGAAAACTTACCTCTAGATCGGGGTTAGAGCTGTTATCGGACCGGTTCGGACCGGTTTTCTCCAAATTCGGATCCGGTCCGATAGGTTACCGGGTAGATCCGGTCCGGACCGATAACGGTTCCGGTTCAATTTTTAGAACTCGAATCCGAACTCGTTAGTTTCCGGGTGAGTTTCGGTCCCGAGTATTTCGGTCCGGTTCATGATCGGGTTTCGGGTTCACTCGGACCGCTAACAGCCCTATGTGGGATGGATCTTTACTAGGAAAATGAAGGAAGAGCAGCAAAATAAATCACATAAATGGGGGTTACATGATTCGAACTCCAGACCTTTTGTTCAAAAGTATAGCGTCTTAACTACTTGACCAGTATGCTATTTGTGTTTAAAACACACAAAACGTATTAATAATATATCTATAAAATATATAAATTATAAAATACATATAAACTTTTTTTTAATTTATTACCGGGTTTCTTTTCGGTTTTATCGGTCCGGGTCTTATCGGTTTCGGTTCAATGTTTAGAACTCGAATCCGAACTCGTTAGTTTTCGGGTGAGTTTCGATCCCAGGTATTTCGGTCCGGTTCATAACCGGGTTTCGGGTTCACTCGGACCGCTAACAGCCCTAATCGGGGTTGAGGTCGAGCATCTTGGGGGGTACTTGTAACACCCCCGATATATTCAGGAATATTACAGTGCCGTAAATCCTTTACATAAGAATTTACAAGGCTGAATAAATGAAACGACAATAATAGATACCAACTTATAAAATCACTTGAAATAAAATACGACAGTTCTGGTTCAATACCGAAAGTACAAATGTTCAAATGGAGAATATTAATACATCACTGAAATCTAAACATCACAAACTACGACGTACTCGAGTACTTATTAAAAATCCAACAACAGATAATAAACCCGACCGGAACATCACTCTGCACCCTCGTCGTCATGCAGCTCCAGTGGTTGTTTTCCCGCTCTCCTGGATCCTGAACATAAACAAATGTCCACCCTCGAAGGGGTTAGCACAACGATGCTAGTACAAGTACCACAACATATTATTCAACATCTCACGAAGAATAATAATAATGTAAATGACAAATATACCAACGAGTCTTCTCCTACGAGAAACTCATAAATAACATACACAACTGATAATCACAACATGATATCATAACATACACATGTTAGTTCCGACGATCCAGCGTTCACTGCCTAGAACCCACGATGATCCCGTCAGACCAACCCGTGGTGGAAAAAACCGTCCGATGATCCAGCGCACGCTAGCATAGATCCCCCGATGATCCCGTCGGACCAACACGAGGTGGACATACAGCAACGACATATATGCACGACAATGTGTATAACATCAATACGTAAAACAAATAAGGTACTTGCCTTGATTCGAAGACAAGAATACTACTTCCACGAAAAACGAAACACTCGAAGGTCGCCCCCTTCAATCAATCACGTAGCAAGCTCGAACCTTAACAAAAGAAATAATATAGAATTTATCTCACGTCGTACGAATGTCTACCAATCCAATTTACGGCCGAAAGTTCATAAAACGCAAATCTGCCTGAACTGCTTAGTGTACGCTAAGTATTCTACGTAGTGTGCGTTAAGCCTGCTCATTAGCACACGCAAACAACGAAGCCTAGCGTACGCTAACTATGCGCGTTCAATACCTCACTGATCAGCCTACTGACTCGCCTGATGGCCTAACGTACGTTACGTACCAAACGTAGCGTACGTTAACTCATGCCCGATAGCGCACGTTAATCTACATAGCTTAGCGCGCGCTAAACGTGTAGGGCAGTACACTACTGGGCAGCAGACTTGATCTAATGGTGATGAAACTCATGAAATCTTCAGTGTTAATACATGTCATCTCCATGCATATCATGCTCATACGGTTTTTGAATGATCTTACGGATAACAACAACTTCAAATTCGAGAATACGTATATCATCATAAAACCATATTCCATTTCGATTACAATTCTTCATGCGTAATTCGGAAGGCCTAACGGTCGATATCAATACCTTTATATCAATCAAAAACTATCATCTTGTAGTTTGATTAGCACTCCATCTTTACAAGATAAATCCTTCCATGATCCATCTATTAGATTCGTCTAACAATAATGATGTTAAAGTCTAGTCCGTGATTATTATGAAGACACCATCTAAATTCGGATTATCAATGTCAGAAACTTCCTCTACTTGTTCATCGTAACAAGATTCAAATCATAATATTCTTAACCAAGGTACTTAAAGCATAATCATCTCAATCCCCTAAACATGATGTGGTTTGGCTAAAATCACCAATGAAACTTAATATCTTTATAGCATAATCTTCATATCCTTAAGAACACGAATTCGAGGTTGAAAGTAGTATAACATACCTTAAGATGAAGAAAAACACTGAGACAACAAGTAGAATCTGGCTCCGGTTGCTTGTTTGCAAATCAAGACGTTTCTCCACTCCAATGATCAAACACAAGTGACATTCAATCTCCAACGATCAAGTAGGTGTGTTCTAAGTGTGTTTAAGGAAGATATAATGTTCTCTGGTCTCTCAAGAACGAAGGATGCTCGAAGGAAATGAGAAGAAAATGGAGTGTTGTCCCTTATATAAAGTTTCTGTACAATAGCTGATTAGCACACGCTATTATACACCCCTTAGCGCACGCTAATAAGCGTTGACTCCAAATCTGTCCAGGTTCGTCCACGGGAATCTTATCCGGACCCATATCCCGGCTGGCGCATGTGCTAGCCGCCTAGCTCAATAATTGACTGTCTAGCGCACGCAATTCTCCATTCGTAGCGTGCACTAGTTATAGCCCGATAACGCACGTTAAGTTATATTCTTAGCATGCGCTATCACGAGTTTGCATGAGAAATTTTGCATGTTGTTATACTTATGTACAAAGATGCCAATGTGAGAAATATCATGCTCCAATTATCGAGATCACAATTCCATATAATACGGGGTTCAAATACAGATGAAATACACAATAATAAATCCGGATATTACATACTCTCCTACTAAAAAGGAGTTTCGTCCCGAAACTCAAGACGAAAATAACTCTGGATATCTAGACTTCATGTTATCTTCCGTTTCCCAAGTGGCTTCTTCCACCCCGTGGCGTGACTACTGAACTTTGACCAAAACGATTGGTTTGTTCCTCAACTGCTTAACTCGACTCTCGAGTATCTTGACCGGTCTTTCTTCAAATGTCCCATCCTGAGCGACTTCGATCTCGCCAAAATCATGACATGACTAGGATCCGGTATATATCTCCGTAACTGGGATACGTGAAACACGTTATAAACATGCCTCAATGACAGAGGCAATGCCAATCTGCATGCCAACTCTCCAACTCTCTCAAGGATCTTGAATGGTCCGATATATCTCGGACTCAGCTTTCCCTTCCTTCCAAAACGAATGATTCCCCGAGTAGGAGAAACCTTTAAAAGTACGTGGTCTCCGGTACTGAACTGCAATGGGCGACGGCGTATGTCTGCGTAAGACTTCTGGCGACTCTGGGCGGTCAACAGCCTTTCACGATTCAAGGCTATCTTCTCTCGTGTCTGTACGATCAACTCTGGTTCTGTCCCGATCAAGTCTGATGAATCGTCCCAACATAGGGGCGATCTGCATCTCCTCCAGTATAATGCCTCAAATGGTGCCATCTTAATGGAAGCATGCCAACTATTGTTGTAGGTAAATTCAATCAATGGTAGATGAATTTCCCAATCGTTTGACCAATCTAAGGCACAGGCCCTTAGCATGTCTTCCACCGTTTGAATGATCCTCTCAGATTGTCCGTCAGTCTGCGGGTGATAAGCTGTCCTAAAGTTCAATTCGGTCCCCAAGGCCTTATGAACTGCTTTCCAAAAGTGAGACACAAAATGGCTGTCTCGATCAGAAATAATAGTCTTCGGCGTACCATGCAGTCGAACTATCTCTGAAATAAATACTCGTGCCAACCTCTCTGGTCCCCACGTGTCCTTAATGCCTAGAAAATGAGCTGATTTAGTTAAATGATCAACTATCACCCAAATCATGTTCATTCCCGTCTTGGTTCTCGGCATACTAGTGATAAAGTCCATCGATATGTCCTCCCACTTCCATTCAGGAATCGGGAGAGACTTCAACATTCCGGCAGGTCGTTGATGCTTGATCTTAACCTGCTGACAAGTCAAGCATTTCGAAAAATAGTCCTCTACATCTTTCTTCATGTTGCCCCACCAGAGATTCTGCTTCAAGTCCTTATACATCTTACTGGTGCCTGGGTGGATAGAATAGGGAGAGCTGTGAGCTTCCTTCAGAATCGTCTATTTCAGAACATCAACATCGCGAACGCAAAGTCGGTTCTGAAATCTCAAAACTCCATCATCATGAATTACGAATCCGGGGGCCTTCCCCTTGATCACTTCATCACGTAACCGAATCATCAGAGGATCATCTGCCTGCTTAGATTTGATTTCTTCGTTTAATGATGAAGTTATTTCCATCACGCACAGTTGTCCTTGGACTCTTTGTAACCATACTTCAATTCCTTCTCGAATCATTTCTCATTGAATGCTGAGCTGGGAGGTCAGAGTCTCCAGCATTTGGATAGAAACAGGCTTGCGGCTGAGTGCATCGGCCACTACATTCGCTTTGCCTGGATGATACAAAATTTCCAAGTCGTAGTCCTTAATCAGCTCTAACCATCTTCTTTGCCGCATGTTCAACTCTTTCTGACTGAAGATGTATTTGAGACTCTTGTGATCCGTAAAGATCTGACAGTGAGTCCCGTACAGATAATGTCTCCAGATTTTCAAAGCAAAAACTACTGTTGCTAGCTCCAAATCATGTGTTAGGTAATTCAGTTCATAAGGTTTCAGCTGGCGTAACGCATAAGCGATCACCTTATCATTCTGCATCAATACACATCCAAGTCCTTGGTTCGGAGCATCACTGTAAACTATAAATCCTCCAATTCCCTGTGGAAGTGTTAAAATCGGTGCTGTCGTCAATCTCTCCTTCAATTCATCAAAGCTATTCTGGCACAACTCGTTCCACTCAAACTTTTGAGTTTTCTGCAGGAGTCGAGTAAGTAGGCGGGAAATTTTGGAAAACCCTTCCACGAACCGATGATAATATCCAGCAAGTCCTAAGAAACTCCGGACTTCTTTCACGTTCTTTGGAGGCTTCCAATCCATAACTGCTTCGATCTTCTGAGGATCTACTCGGACTCCTTTAGCTGATACCACATGACTGAGGAACATTACTTTCTTTAGCCAGAATTCACACTTAGAGAGTTTGGCGTACAGTTGCTCGCTTCTCAAAAGTTCTAATACAATCCGCAAATGTTGTGTATGCTCTTTCGGGCTCTTAGAATACACCAGAATGTCATCAATGAACACGACCACAAATTTATCCAAATATTCGATGAACACTCGGTTCATCAATTGCATGAATACAGTAGGTGCATTAGTGAGACCAAACGGCATCACTACAAACTCATAGTGTCTGTAGCGAGTTCTGAACGCTGATTTCGGAACATCAGATTCCTTAATCCTCAGCTGATGATATTCTGATCTCAGATCGATTTTAGAAAATATTGTTGCTCCTTGCAACTGATCAAACAAATCATCAATCCGTGGCAACGGATACTTGTTCTTAATCGTCATTTTGTTCAGCTCTCGATAGTCAATACACAGTCGAAGCGATCCATCCTTCTTACGGACAAAAAGAACTAGCTCTCCCCAAGGCGAAATGCTTGGCTAGATATAGCCTTTGTCCAGTAACTCTTCCAGCTGCTTTTTTAGTTCATACATCTCGGTAGTTGCCATACGATACGGCGCTTTAGAAATTAGTGTAGCTCCGGGTTCCAGCTCAATGGTGAATTCTACATCCCGTCGTGGAGGTAGTCCAGGTAACTCGTCAGGAAATACATCTGGAAATTCGTTCACAACACGAATGGATGAAAGTTCCACAATTTCATCTTCTTTCTTCAGTGCATAGCCCCAGTATCCGGTACAGCCCTATTTCAACAATTTGACAGCTTTCATCGCCTTGATCAACTTTCCTGAGCTTCCTGGTTTCCATCCTTCAAACAGTATTTCGGAACCATCGTTAGCGATCAGCGAGATATTCCTCCTTCGGTAGTTTACAATAGCTCCATATCGATTAAGCCAATCGTCTCCGAGTATCAGGTCGTCTCCTTGCATTTCTATCACAATCAGATTTGAGAGCCACTCTCTGCCTCCAAGTGATATAGGGAAATATCTAGTTTCTAAGTTTCCAACAATCCTCTTTCCACTCGGTAAACCAACAACATAAGGTTCACAATTATGAAATCCAGAAACATTCACACATTTTACACAAGATAAGGATATAAATGAATGCGTAGCTCCTGTATCGAATAAAATGCTAACTAGCTGGGAAAGGATCTGAACAGTACCTGATGCGACAGCAGCATCCTGATCGTCTGTTCTCCTCATCTCATACAGACGTGGGGGAACAGATCCGGAACTCGATGTACCCTTTCGGTCCCACTGTCCTCTGCCTCGTCTGTGGCCAAAATTCTGAGGCATCTGTACACTTTGCTGCGTCTGTTGGATACTAGCTTCCTTCAGAACTGGCTGCTGTGTACGGGCTCCAAAAGACTTTGCAGCCTCTTTACAGAACACCGCACAATGTCCCTCCCGTACACAATCAAAACAAGTCACGGCAGGTAAGGGGTAATTCCGTCGATAGTGCCCTGTCTGGGCACAGTTAAAGCATTTCCTGGTGACATCTGTCATGGTTGATGCTGCTCCGAAGTTCTTTCCGCTCCTAGATGGGTGCGGAGGTTTCTTGAAAGAATTAAAAGATGATTGGGTCTTGCGGGTTCCGCTGTTCTTATGCTCTGTAAAAGTACCAGAGACTTTCTGCTTCTTGGATTCCGTAAACATCTCCATTGCTGCTTCCTTGATCTCATACGCCAATGCCTTATCCTGGTATTGACGGAGAGTGGTACATTCAAAACCGGACATGTACCTCTGGATTTTTGGTTTCATCCTCATATCAAAATGGATCATCATTTCAGCATATGTTCTGACTAGATGTCGAACAAATGCCAGCTGTTGGTTAACGTCTTAATTGCCTGAGATACTGGCACATCTGAAGGCTGAGCGGAGAAAAACTCGCGAACCTTGGCTCTTATAGGACGAGGGCAGTACTGAGCTTTCATCATCAATCTAAAATCTGTCCAATCAGCATCATGGTCTACAGTCTGGATGGTTTCCCACCATTCGGACGCTTCCCCTATCAGAAAGTACTGAGCGATAGAGGCTCTCCGGTCGTCTGGGCAGTTAATCCCGGCAAAAAATTTCTCCAATTCCTTCAACCAATGGTCCCAGGTGGGAGTCTCAGAAATACCGTCGAATTTAGGTGGTTGCATCTTCTCCACCTCTTGCAGCCATCGGTCACCTCGATTTCCCATATCTGGGATCCCTTGCTGCCTATCTCCCTCCTGTAATCCCACCGCCACCTGCATTCGATCCACGACCTGAGCGAACTGAGTCATCTGGTTCACCACCTGACGAAGGATTTCTGGTACAGTAGGTTCCGGTTCGTTATTGATAGATCTTTGTGGCTCGCCTGAGCTATGACTGGCTAGATTAGAAGGCGACGCTTCCCTTTCAGCATTCCTTCGTCCGCATCCACGATCGCGACCACGCCCACGTCCACCTCTCAACATACTGTAAGCATAAATACTCAATATACAGGAAACAATACCGTTCAAATGCTCAAGTACAAAGAAATATAACATGTAAAGGACGAGATAGAGTTTAGGAACTTACAACCACCGCCCGCACGAAGACGTAGGCAGTACAGTGATGTTATTTGCGGCCGGTTACCTCAAAAGACATATATGACCCCTATTTTAACACAATGGCCAAGATATCCATAATCTTAGCTCCGATACCATATTCTGTAACACCCTCGATATATTCAGGAATATTACAGCGCTGCAAATCCTTTACATAAGAATTTACAAGGCTGAATAAATGAAACGACAATAACAGATACCAACTTATGAAATCACTTGAAATAAAATACGACAGTTCTGGTTCAATACCGAAAGTACAAATGTTCAAATGGGGAATATTGATACATCACTGAAATCCAAACATCACAAATTACAACGTACTCGAGTACTTGTTAAAAATCCAACAACAGATAATAAACCCGACCGGAACATCACTCTGCACCCTCGTCGTCATGCAGCTCCAGTGGTTGTTTTCCCGCTCTCCTGGATCCTGAACATAAACAAATGTTCACCCCCGAAGGGGTTAGCACAACGATGCTAGTACAAGTACCACAACATATTATTCAACATCTCACGAAGAATAATAAGAACATAAATGACAAATATACCAACGAGTCTTCTCCTACGAGAAACTCATAAATAACATACACAACTTATAATCATAACATGATATCATAACATACACATGGTAATTCCGACGATCCAGCGTTCACTGCCTAGAACCCACGATGATCCCGTCAGACCAACCCGTGGTGGAAAAACCCATCCGATGATCCAGCGCACGCTAGCATAGATCCCCCGATGATCCCGTCGGACCAACACGAGTTGGACATACAACAACGACATATATGCACGACAATATGTACAACATCAATACGTAAAAAAAATAAGGTACTTGCCTTGATTCGAAGACAAGAATACTACTTCCACGAAAAACGAAACACTCGAAGGTCGCCCCCTTCAATCAATCACGTAGCAAGCTCGAACCTTAACAAAACAAATAATATAGAATTTATCTCACGTCGTACGAATGTCTACCAATCCAATTTACGGCCGAAAGTTCATAAAACACAATCTGCCTGAACTGCTTAGCGTACGCTAAGTATTCTACGTAGTGTGCGTTAAGCCTGCTCGTTAGCACACGCAAACAATGAAGCCTAGCGTACGCTAACTATGCACGGTCAGTACGTCACTGATCAGCCTACTGACTCGCCTGATGGCCTAACGTACGTTACGTACCAAACGTAGCGTACGTTAACTCATGCCCGATAGCGCACGTTAATCTACATAGCTTAGCGCGCGCTAAACGTGTAGGGCAGTACACTACTGGGCAGCAGACTTGATCTAATGGTGATGAAACTCATGAAATCTTCAGTGTTAATACATGTCATCTCCATGCATATCATGCTCATAGGGTTTTTGAATGATCTTACGGATAACAACAACTTCAAATCCAGAATACGCATATCATCATAAAACCATATTCCATTTCGATTATAATTCTTCATGCGTAATTCGGAAGGCCTAACAGTCGATATCAATACCTTTATATCAATCAAAAACTATCATCTTGTAGTTTGATTAACACTCCATCTTTACAAGATAAATCCTTCCATGATCCATCTCTTAGATTCGTCTAGCAATAATGATGTTAAAGTCTAGTCCGTGATGATTATGAAGACACCTTCTAAATTCGGATTATCAATGTCAGAAACTTCCTCTACTTGTTCATCATAACAAGATTCAAATCATAATATTCTTAACCAAGGTACTTAAAGCATAATCATCTCGATCCCCTAAACATGATGTGGTTTGGCTAAAATCACCAATGAAACTTAATATCTTGATAGCATAATCTTCATATCCTTAAGAACACGAATTCGAGGTTGAAAGTAGTATAACATACCTTAAGATGAAGAAAAACACCGAGACAACAAGTAGAATCCGGCTCCGGTTGCTTGTTTGCCAAATCAAGACGTTTCTCCACTCCAATGATCAAACACAAGTGACATCCAATCTCCAATGATCAAGTAGGTGTGTTCTAAGTGTGTTTAAGGAAGATATAATGTTCTCTGGTCTCTCAAGAACGAAGGATGCTCGAAGGAAATGAGAAGAAAATGGAGTGTTGTCCCTTATATAAAGTTTCTGTACAATAGCTGATTAGCACACGCTATTATACACCCCTTAGCGCACGCTAATAAGCGTTGACTCCAAATCTGTCCAGGTTCATCCGCAGGAATCTTATCCAGACCCATGTCCCAGCTGGCGCATGTGCTAGCCGCCTAGCTCAATAATTGACTGTCTAGTGCACGCAATTCTCCATTCGTAGTGTGCGCTAGTTGTAGCCCGATAACGCACGTTAAGTTACATTCTTAGCGTGCGCTATCACGAGTTTGCATGAAAAATTTTGCATGTTGTTATACTTATGTACAAAGATGCCAATGTGAGAAATATCATGCTCCAATTATCGAGATCACAATTCCAAATAATACAGGGTTCAAATACAGATGAAATACACAATAATAAATCCAGATATTACAGTACTCAGGACAGGGGACGATCCCCCTCGTGTGCGTGTGTGGGAAAAAAACATTATAAATGCATTGGGTCAAAATAGGACTGGATTTGAAGGTATTATATGTTTTATGGGTCAAATCGGAATAATTAGAAGTGTTTGGGGTTAAATTGAAGGATTGTGGAAAATTGAGGGCTTAATTGAATAAACCTAAAAACTAAAGGGTATAAAAACCCCTCTCGACCCTCTCCTCTCTCTCTCTCAAAATATCCTCGGCCGATGGTAAAACTTGCAGAAAAATCACACACACTCACTCTCACTCTCGGGCTGACACACACACACACAAACACTCATCGATTGCAGCTAGAATGAAATTGGATGGTGGTGGCAGAGCAAAAGGGCTTTCCGTCAGATTCTGACCCGTGTCATATGGCAGCGGTGACCTTAGCTTCAGGCGATGCGGTGGCATCTCACGACCAGTGGTGGCAGCGGGTTCCGGTTTAGGTGAGTTTGGAATCTCCTAAAATTGCACGCTGGAATTGTGAGCACTTTACAGTGTTGATGCATTTTAGTCATATTGATGTTTAATTCGGAAAATTACATGCCATTTCAGGTTTTCGTCAAAGCCCAAAAGTCAAGGGCATATTCCAAGCGGTTTCAAGTCAAGTTCAAAAGAAGGAGAGAGCTAGCGGTTGATATCCATACTATTGTTGAGTCTTTGATGTGATGTTGTCATGTCGGTTTATGTTGTTTTCTAATTGCTGTTTTTGCTGATCAACATCCAGAGGGAAAGACTGATTACAGGGCTAGGATTCGTCTAATCAACCAGGACAAGAATAAGTATAACACTCTGAAGTATCGCTTTGTTGTCAGATTTGTATCCTGATTTTAAGTGAATGCCAAGTAGCTCTTACTTGAGTGCTTTTCCCCTCATCGTTCTTTTATGCAACTAAGGACTATTTAAGGATGATGTCGTACCGTAATTCTACACTATATAATTCATTTTACTGAAACAAGATATTGTTAGATGGTGTTGTAATGGTTATGGTTGTAAGCATGTCTGAATTTACACAAAGTTGTTAACCTTAATGTTGCTCCAGACCAATAAGGATATTATTGCTCAAATAGTGTCTGCTAGTATCACTGAAGATATGATATTGGCTGAAGCATATTCCCACGAGTTGCTTCACAATGTACTTGAAGTTGGTCTAACAAATTATGCGGCAGGTACATTTTTGCGCCCACCCCATGGATGTTAAAAAAAACACTTTACTCATTTTCAACGAATATGACCCTAACTAGAGTTGGTTGACCAGCTTACTGTAGTGGACTTCTTCTGGCTCGCCGTGTTTTGAGAACTCTTGACATGGATGATGAGTATCAAGGCAATCAACAGGTATAGGAATTGAAAAGTTATCATTTTAGATTCGGTTGTTCATCGTAACACCATTGCATTAATTCACTGCGGCTTTGTGTCATTAGGCTATTGGAGAGGATTACTCGGTTGAACCAGGGGCTTCCCGAAGGCCGTTCCGTGTTCTTCTTGATGTTGGCCTACTTAAAACAACCACAAGAAATCGCATTTTTGGTGCTCTAAACGTAAATAGTCATCTTTGCTCTGTGAATTGCATCCCCTATGCATGTTTTTGCGATCTGTATTAGTTTCTCAATAAAATAATACTGTTTTCTTTTATGATCTTTACTTGTATGGAGATATATATCTCTCATTTGAAAGTTTATTCACCAAGGTTCGAACCATATAACTTACAGTTATTTGGTTCATATTACTCCCAATCCTCCACTCTACCCATATTTATACATATAAATAAAATTCTCCGCTAACCCAGCATCACGTTACATATTTGTGTATGGGTGAGTGTTAAATCTAAAATCAAATGAAAAGATGTCCTTTGACTGAACACAATGACATGATATAATCCTTATCGCTGACCCCACATAGTAGGATGACTGCTTTGTTTGTTTCTGTATGCTTGAGCATTTATGCTGCTTTTTGTCTGGAAGCTGTTTAATTATGTTCCATGGATTAAAGTTTCAAATGTCCCATTGAATTGTGACATGTTACTGTAATATCCGTGATTTCGATTTTCGGTAATTTTCTTTTTTTGGCAGAAGTCCATCTTAACGACTCTATTGTGACCGTTTCGTCATTTCGAGAATGACTATTTATACACTTTTTGTCATCCGAGTTCGTTTCGGTGTCGTTTTATTGAGTTCAGTGTTATTAAACGACTTTTCCAAATATGAGTTCGACTTTGTAAAATCACCATCAATTCTTGGAAACTCCAAAAATTCTGAATCTTCAGTATTATTGAGCATCAATTTGGCTTTCCAATGGTTCAAACAGTGAGTCAATCGGAGTACGGACGAAGGAGTTATGGTCGAAATAGCTAAGACTGCACCGTGTGCCTTTTTTATGCTAGAGCGGGTCAGACCATGGGCCGCGGCCTGGCCGTCGGCGCCACACTAAGCCCGATCTTTGGGAGGTTTTTGTTGGCCGTGGGCCGTGGCACACTCGGCCCGTGCCGCGGCACACAGTGTAGATCAGCCTATTTCTGCGGATTTTGTGAGATGAATGCTCATTTCATCTCTTCCTTCATTCCTCTTCCTCTTGGGCGATCTTGTGGGCGATTTTTGGGTGTTTTTGCATCATCAATCCCAGAGAATTTCATCTTCTTCAAGTTTTTGGTGTGGATTAACAACACCAATAATTGTTCTTCATCCTTAATCCAAGGTAAATTCTTGAAACCCTACTTTTGGGTGAATTGGGGGTTTTGTTCATTTTGTCTGATTTAACCGTAATAACTTAGATTTGTGATGTATTGATGATTATTTAGATTTATTCTATCATTTCCCTTGTTATTCCATGGTTGGATTGTATAGATTTGTCATTTTGGTCGAGTTCTTAATCAACGCCTTGAAGGTGTCCGATAAAAGGTCTTAGAGGAGGATTCGGGTGTTATGCGATTATTATTCATCGTACTATTGTTGATTTATCATTGATATGACTTAGGCACGAAATCCTTGTGAAGAACTTGAGTCGGAACCCTCCCGTTCGTTGTCTTCTTCAGGGTCCGAGCTTCCCGGTCGAACCGTGTTCTTCGGAGTGTTCGGTAGCGGTTATTGAGGCAAGTATCTTGCTATACGAATTGTGTCTTATGGATAGAGACTTCGTGTTAGATTTATGATGAATTGTTTTGCCTTCGTGAATATGCTTCGCGTGATTTTATAAGTGTGAACGATTAATGGTAGTGATGATGTTCTCATTTGGTTAACGTCGTGGAATTGTGTTGGTTGTTTTAATCATATGGTTCGTGTCGTGCGTGATTGGTCATAGTTGAATTATTGTGATGATTATGATATTTGTGTGTTGATTTGATTACATATTTGAATATGTATTACGGTATATTGTTGAATGGTTTGACATATTGATAATAATGTGTGTTGCTTGTGGTGATATGTTAAGTTGATCATATGGGTCGTGTTGTGATGATGCGTGTGTTCCAGGTAAGGTCTGATGAGGCCTCTGGAGTTCGGTACATGATGTGTACGAAGGATGTATGTTGCCCAGGTAGGGTCCGTCGAGGCCTCTGGAGTTCGGTACATGATGTGTACGAACAAGATGTGTATTCCATGTAGGGTCCGTCGAGGCCTCTGGAGTTCGGTACATGATGTGTACGAACGATATATGTTGTCCAGGTAGGCTCCGTCGAGGCCTCTGGAGTTCGGTACATGATGTGTACGAACAGTGATCGTGTGACAGTGATTGTTTGGATAACGTTTTATAACATGGGTCATGGACTCATAATGATATCTTAACTAGTGTGTTTTAAAATGAGAATCGGGCTGAGGCCCTAACGTTTTCGAAAAGGTTTGGTAAATTGGGACTTGAGGTCCAAAAGAATTTCTACTTTAAAAATCCCCGAGCTAATGAGTTCCTTTTCAATTATTGTTATCTTGAGTTCAAAATCCTAAAACTTCTCAGGAACATTTTGATAGTTGATTTCCGTGGTAAATTCGTGGTTGCTATTTACTTGTTGCATTTCGTATCGTATTATACTTGCACTAGTAAAACAGTGGAGTTTTACTAACCCCCGAGTAATCGGGGGTGGATGTCTGTTTTGCGTCTAGGTATATGCAAGTTCAGGGGAGCAGTCACAGGATTGGCACAGGAGGATGACGAGCTGCGATACTAATCAATAGTTGAGAGTTGTTTTGATTTTCGTTGTGTTGTCAGAGTTGATTTCAGTCTTCCACTGTATTGTGTTTCGACCCCTGTGTGGGTAATGTTGTTTTAGTCAGATATGTTGATTGAATTGTGTGACCTTATCGGTCTGTGTATTCATGTGTAAGTGACCTTAACAGTCTGTATTATTTTATTGTTTGACCCTGGCCGGGCAAACTTTTGGTCGTTTTGTAAGGTTTAGCCTGGTAGACCCTCGTGAAAAGGGGCCTACGGCGTGTAATATTCCCATATGGTTTTGGGGGTGTTACATTTATGGTATCAGAGTTTAGGTTGCGGAAACCTAGGCTGTCGGGTCAAGTCGAGTCGTGATTTGTGATTCGAGATGTCGGGTGACAAGTTGAGTTGTGCGTAGTCACAACGTGTCGGTTATGTTGTCAGATGAGATTAGTATCGTGGGCGACCGTCATATCCATGCCGCCTGTAGACGTAAGTCTCCTCTTTTATGCATAATATATGTGTTCATGATTTCATTTATATGTGATATTTGTGGTGCATGACGTTATTTGCACGGTGTTGTGTAATAGAGTTTTTATTCGATACTTGTGATACACTGTATGCGTATAGAACTGGACGTATTGACGTTTTGACGTTGAAGCACCATGTGGGATGGTATAATGTGAAAGTTGTAAACTTTGATCGTTCCAAAAAAAAGGTACCGACAGTAGAGTTTGTGAGAGAATCAGATAGATGGTTTCGTTGTATGTTTAACTTGATGCCCATGAGATGCATTTGATTAAATTGGTGACCTCGTTTGCCGTTTGGGCACGTGGTTCTAAGTTCGACTATTTTGGATTGTTTTAAATATGCCCGCTGTGGGTAGGTTTGAAAATGTTTTTCCTGAAAGACTCTACTGGTTTGAGCATTTTTGTGGAAATCAAAATTTTTGAAAATATTTTGATAGTACGGTTAAACAACGGTTTGTGTGGATTTTTTGAAATCAGTTGAATTGTGACAAGTTGGTCATGTATTTTCAAATAGCACCATCAATCGGTATTTGGAAAATGTGTTTAAAAATACTTCGGACATTGCAAAATACTACCGTCATTTTTATTACGATCGAAAGGATTTTTGGAAAATTTCTGTTTTGCAAAACGACTCTAATTTTCGGAATGTAAATGTTATGTGTTTGAGTGTTGTGACGTCATAGTCTAATTTAATTGTATTATTCTATGACGTTATCTTGGACATGATAGCTCACCTATGGTAATGATTAGTGTGCTAGCAGATATTAATAAGGTCATTTTGCTGACATCGGTTATAGAGTGGACTTGATATTTCAACGTATTGATGTGCAAGTGATTTCAAATCAGAGCAGTTTTGATAATGGTCCATGGCTTTGGTTAATTGACCGAGGTATTAATCAAAGTGTTTTCAAAATTTCATTTCTGCATAATCTTTCAAACTCTCAAATTTTAAAATATTATCATTTGAACAAATACCTCGGGAAAAATTTTATTTTTAAAGAATGTGACAAGTGCTTGATTTTAATGACATGTATATGGTCTTGACTGTGTTTACTTTGGTAAAAGTCGTGCACCTATGTTGGTGTAACCGTGCGAGTTACTTGTGAATTTAAGTCTATTATTGCAGTGTTAGTTCGTGTACTCGTGTGATGATTTGGAGTGAATACTTTATTGTGCTGCTGTTTGTTGCCCTATGTTGATTATGTGATATTTGTTTTGTTGTTCTGATCGATGGCCGTTTAGTATGCTGATAGGTAGAGGTCGAGAGCGTGGTTGTGGTAGAGGTCGGAATCAGGTGCATGAGAGGGCGACTCGCTCGTTGTCAAGCGCCAATGAGATCAGTACAGGTGATCGAGATGATCAATCGCGTGAGCAGAGGCAATCAACTGGGGAAAATGCTGACATTGGCGCCGCCACTATTCTTCATCAGGTGGTCGACCAGTTGGCACATATGACTCAGACCATACACCGGGATGGGATCCCAGATGAGGATAATGGAGCTAGTATGTGGTTACGAGGTGTGATGAGAATGCACCCGCCCCGTTTTGTAGGTTCTTCGGACTCGTTAGGTTAGGAGAACTGGCTCTTCCAGTTGGACAGAACATTTTATGCCATAGCTTGTCCCGATGAGAGAAGAGTGCATATTGCTCAATACCTGCTCGACTGGGAAGCTGCAGACTGGTGGGAGGCCGTAGCGCCTAGTGATCGTACCGCTACTTGGGCTGAATTCAAGACTACTATGGAGGCCGAGTATTGTCCGCCGCCTGTTAAGGAACGTAGAATTGTCGATTTTTTCTCGGCTACGCCCTGAGATGTGTCGATATCTCAAGCAATAGCCGATTACAATTGACAGCTGTGTTACGTTCGAGATCAAGTGCGAAGTGAGACAGATAAGGTTCGTTACTTTGATATGCGTATGAAACCTCAGGTTCGGCAGTGTATGGCCCCTTTTATGTGTACAACGCTGAAGGACTATCAAGATCGAGCCTTAGCATTTGAAATGGCTATGATGACTACAGACACTACTACAAAAACAGCATTTACTGACACTTAGTTTCTGACACTTTATCAAAAGTGTCAGTAACTTCAGACATTTGACTCTTTTTTTTTAACATAATTGTTTCATAAAATACTGACACTTAAGTATGAGTAATTTGAGTATCAAACTTTACTGACACATAAATATCAATAATAACAAAAAACTCAATTTATTTAAAACATATTATTTATTTATAATACTTCACACCTAACCCTACTCAATAGAAATCTCTATCTCCCTCATTTACATCAGCACGCCGCCCCCCATTCTCACATTCTTCAGCTTCACCAACGATGGTTCGATCTCCGGCGGGTTCCTTCTCCCTCTTCCGCAAAATCTTCCTCAGGTAAACACAATCGAGCATCTCCGTGCGATTCTAGGGTTCATCTTCATCAAGCATCAATCGATACATACAATCGATCCCATATTTTTCTCTGTTTTTTTTTCTTTTTTTCTATATTAGCCTTCTCCTTTCTTCCTTCCCCAGTAAATAGTATCTTCTTTTCGATTTCAGTTGAGGGAGCTTCATGGAAATATTATCTCCAACATGTGAATTTTTCGAGAATTACGAGAAGGCTGCATCTGATGCTATTTTGCCTCCTGGAGTTTGTACGTTACAGGTTTCGTTTTTGAGGCTCAAACATTTGTTTTTAGAGTATTGGTTTATAGAAAAATGAATGCGATTATTTGTTTTTGAGTCGTACTTCCATATATGGGTTATTATGTACAACACGTAGGGTAGACTTTGTGGAGTAGTCTTATATATAAAGCCCACACAGCGAAGCAAAAAGAAGAAAAAAACTCTACCACACAGCAGTGTATATCAATCTTATGTTCATTAGAGGGTGTTAGTGTGTTAGTGTATATCACTAATATGTGAATAATGGCAACTGTGATACAATGGTGTTAGTGTGTTACCTGTAGTGGTTGTGTTGCTTTTTCATGCTAGGTAGAATTATAGTTTTTGGTATTTGTGATTCTTGTCAATCTCAGGTGTTTACAAACAATTCTTGAGTTAGCAGGAGTATGCTCATCAATTCTTTATACCCACCCTACCTACATGGAAAGAAAAGATAACAGTTTGCAATCAGAATCTTAAAGTATTGAGTTCTGTCATTTATTTTAGTTATGGTTTATCATGTATGTATCTGGGGGAGCAAGCAAAAGCTGTAAACAATCTTTTAACTTCTTCTATGTGCTTATGGTCAAGTTTACTGAGAACGTCTGATTCGAACCAACTCTCGGGACATGTTAATCGGGAAGTGCATGCTGAAAAATGCCTACTTCAAGCACCTAAACATATGCTTCCGGTCTTTGTACATATATTTTCCAAGAAAGTTGTTTATGCAACACTAGAAATACATGCTCGGCAATCGATAAGAGAGGCTTAATTACTTCGATTCGCAAGGCACGGTTCTTAGGTTGAAATGTATACCGAGTTCACTCTTATATCAAGAGGATTACTGCTTTCTTGCCGAAATTTAGTAGCTGATTATTGTCTGTGATAGTTGTTTTAGTTTTCATTTCAGCATCAAGTAAGCTAGGTATTGATTTTGCAGGAAAAACGATGAGCTTAGGAAGGATGCTGTTGATGCGCTTTGTTATCTAGCTCATGCTCTTGGGGAAGACTTCTCTATTTTCATCCCTTCCATCCATAAGCTTTTATTGAAGCATCATATGGGGGTACTGTGGATGTCTTTTATTTTGCAATTCGATCATTATTAGTGAAGGCAATGCACTGGTTTATTAAGATTTTTAAGCTTTATCATTTTCCTAGACCAGCATAAGGATTTTAAAGAAATTGAAGACCGCCTACAAAGAAGGGAGCCACTGATCCTAGGGTACACCGATCAGAAACAAACTTGTCGACTTCCTGGTGAATTAATTAGTGACCCTTTAATTAATGAAGAGGATCCGGAGTGTAGAATTGATCCACACAAGCCGCATAAGGTATACTCGTTGATTTTTCTTTACTACTGTAATTGTAAGTGGAAGTTGATAATGCAATGCGATCACTTGAATTTCGGGGTTGATAGATATGGGATGATAATAATATGGTGTATTGTTGATCAACTTGGTATGTAGGAAATACAGTGAATCTCTTGTTTTGAAACTTCTCAATTAAATGAAATAGGAAGAAGCCTGCGTCTGGTCCACCATTTTTTTCTATGGAAATAAGCTGTGAATCAAAGCAATTCATTTTTTTGGTGGTATTTATGTTCAGTGGTTTAGTACGCTGAGTTTTCTTGCGCGAGTTTTATTTTCTGGAACGTTTTACTAAGTTGTGCTTATGCTGGACGGAATGCGGTGCTTATTTGCTGGACTATGGCCTGGCTACCTGGCTACTGTTTCATTTATGTGAACGAGTGAATATTTGGCTTTACTTTTTTTAAGTTATGTCTATAGAGAAATCTGATGTGTGTATATATATATATATATACATACACACACATACATACATATACAATATAGAGAAATCTGATGTGTATCTACAGTGCTCCTGCTGCTTTTATGTTGATGGTAGAAAGATATGAAAATTGTTTGGATGCTTCATAATTAATTATCTCGTGTTGCTTAATCCTTTCACGTTTGAATAGATTCTTCAAAAATTTATGTGCTATTTTTAAAGTGAATGTATTGAGTGCTTTCCTTCTCCCTTTCTCAGTTAAATAACTGCTATCGTTCAAGAAATATGATTTGGTTTATTATATTTGAAAAGGGATCTTCTTTTTATAATTTTTAATATTATTAAAAGTCTATAATTCTCTATCACACTCCATTGTTCAATACAAACAATTTGGGGATCTTCTTATATTTGTTTTCATGGGATAAATTGTGCACCTGGCAACCACCTGGGCAAAATATTTTCATCACAAAGTTTGATTTATGTTGTAATTCTTTAGGGTTAAATTGTTCCAATTTTGCCGAACATTTTCTTCCAGTTCTCCAAAAGTTCTACACAATGCAAATAGTTCTCCTGATTGCATAAGGTTTTCTGGTTGTTTGGAGTACTTCAATTGCTTTATGCCGTGTAGACGTTCTTTTGAGTACGTTGAGTTGGTCAAAATGCCTTACGCAAGTAATTAGTCACAATCGGGTTGAGAAAATTGATTATGCTCGACTGCTTGCCACGAATTTTAGATTGCATGGTGGTTGGTATTATCTTTGATTTTGAACTTGTTCGACCTTTGTCCATATAAGAGAGTTCCATAGCCTCTATGTTTTGTAGCTTAGACGTTTATAGTTGTTGGTTGCCACTTATTGCTTCAATCATGAGTTTCTTCCGATTTTTCACCAAGAATTTTTTTTCAATGTTATATGTGTCGTCCTGTGGCTCTAAAACTCAGAAGTGGAAGCTTATTGTCAGAAATCTTCCATTGAAGGTTGTTGACATTTACTTAGATATTTTGATTTTTAAGTTCGATAATCAAGTTTGCATTTTCAGGTCTTGCTTTATCTTTAATTTTTGGAAGATCTTTCTTATTAATTTTGTTTTCTGAATGCTAGTATCCTTATTGTCAGTTTTGTTGACTATTGCTTTGCAGGCTACAGTGGCAGAGATTAGAGAGATGTTTGTTGATGTAGGATTTATATGGGATGTAGTTAATCCTCAAAATCCTGAGACAGGGTATTCATATAAACATTTGTCCCTTGGTTTGAGCTATTCTTTCCTTGACATGTGTTTATTACTTCCTACTTGAATTAGTATCCAACATTAATCTTTAGTAGTCAACTTACAAATATTTGGCTTGATAGTTTTTCAAACTTGTTGCAGGGGAAATTAATTGAGATCCACTTTAGCTCTGCTGGAAAAATATGTGGTGCTAAAATACTGACTTGTATACTTGCCAAGTTGAATTCTTAGATTCTAATGTGCTGGACTGCTGGACTGCTGTGCTAATGTGAATTCTTAGATTCTAATGTGAATTCTTAGATTCTGAGTTGTGCTGTACTGTTGTGCTCTTTTACAGTGTCACTATCTTGCCATCATCATAGTGCGATCAGTACTTGTAAGTCCTTTTACTCTCCTTGTATTTCCTAAATCGCTTCGCTTTTAATTTGGTATCCTTGAGAATCGGTCACCTTGATGATGTGTGATTTGATGTTGGCCACTAAGTATACAGAATACAGCTTGGAAAGTGTTTAAGCAACAAGCTGTACGATTTTCAAATAAGAGTGCGTAGTGGAAGTCTGTTAAAGTAAGTTGTTGTAAATACAACAACTAGATTTTCTCCTGCTAGCTTGGTGCATACAGGGTATGCAATGTATACGTATAAAATAATCACAGTAATGAAAACAATAAGTACGGAAGGTAAATGACATGATATTTAAAGTGGTTCGAGGTAAACTCCTTTACGTCTATTGGTCCTCCGAACAGGACTAAAAATGTTTATTATAAACACTACGTACACAACTACGTGTCTATAATCAAACCTATCCTTGTATCGATCACACAGATTGATACAAAGACTGTCGCTTTCAACCATTCACACAGATTGGTTAAAGCTTTCACTTGACTTGCTTCTTCACACACAGTTTCGAAGCTTCGTCTTCAATGCAGATCTGTCACACACAGTTCAGGAAAAGCAAGGCTTTCTTCAGTCCACACAGGGCTAATGGTTTTATTCAAATGTAAGAACAAGGGTTGAACAATAGCTTGACTTATTTATCTTGAGCTGATGATGTGTTGTTCAAGGTTGAGCACTTGTATATTTCTTCTCTCAGGTAAGGCAGTATGCTTTAAGAGATATGACTGTCTTAATACACTGTTCTTGTGATGTTCACGAGTGTATCTCAGTATATCTCAGTTTGCTCAGTTTTCAGTTCTTTATCTTATGAATATTCGTGTGTTTGATCTTCAAACTTCGGGGTATATACTATATATAGCCTTTAGAATATATCCGTTGTGAATAGATCTATTGAGCAGAGAGTCCGTTCCAACTTGTTGATTGACTTGCAAAATACAAGATCCGGATTTTGCTCCTTGTCTGAAGATCTTTGTCTGTTGGTATTTAAATAATTTATCTAGTCAGCATTTAAATACTTCTTTTCAAACGGTGGCTTGACTTTAGCGTATGAAGTAGATTCCATTTCAATGGTCTTCAGAGTAATTCTCTATTGACGCCTGTCGGATATGTTTTGCTTTACTCAAGCAAAACACTTGACAGCTTGTTTGCTGTATCCGACTTAGTCAGTCTTGTTGTTGTAGCTGTAGGCACTATAGGCAATAGTAGATAGAAAGCTGTATGGTCTGGCTGTAGGCTACTTCCATACTTGGCATATTTCGACTTCCTTGCAGATTCTGTATGTTGTATGTTGTTTGTTGTTTGGCTGTTATCAAAACAACATTGTTTTTCCCAACAATTTCCCCTTTTTGATAATGCCAAAACCTCTTGATGATGCGAAAACCTCTAAAAACATCTTTGATTTGAGAGGCTTTCTTCTTGATCTTCTGTCGAATGTTCTGGCCTTTAGCATTAGAAAAAATGTGAACTGCTCGCAGGCAAGTTCTAAAATGATAGCATCTAACAGGGTGTGCATTACAACTTAAACTAATGATTGGCTTAGGCTCAATCTTACAGTATGATCTAGTTGAATACAAATTAACCTATGAACTATTCGTGGACAAGTTCTTACAGCTTTGTACTATCCAATCGTCAGGGTGGGTAACCGGTTCGCCTTTCTTATGCTTGGATTTCATCTGGAGCTGTAAGGGAATCGTCCAGAATCCTTGTAAATTCCTCGGCAGCTTCTTTCAGCGTATTACATTTGTTGAATATGGTCTATTCCCTGATAATAACTACGAAGTATCTCATTAGTTCGTTTTTCCTCCAGTCCTTTATCTCATCGGCTGTAGGCTATCAGTTGGCCGGTATATTCATCACGAGCACAATGTTCTTCCAAGGAAAGTTAGCATCGTGGAATTCAGGGCGAGCACCCTGTATCCAAATAGAATGTGAAGGATCTGACAGTCGATTAATTGCAGCAGTGACACTGTCTTCCAATGCAGCGTCAAACTTCTTTTCCTTCTCTAATCTCCATTGTCTTCCAGCCTCTCTGGCCTCTTACTCCTTTTTGGCCTCATCAAGATAAGAGACCTTCGTATCAAGGCGTTCCAGGATCTTCATTGCATTATCCTGTTTGGTCTCTATGCTTGACATTTTATCAACTAGGGATTGAAGCACCAGCAACATATCATTTATCTTTTGATCATGTCCTCTAAGCTGGGAGCCTGTTTCCTGTAGGGCATATACAGTTTTGGCTTCAGAGACGCGGAGCTTGGCTTGTTCTTCCTTGAGAATTTGCTCCTGGCATTGTTGGAGTTGATTGAGAGCTTGCCTTAAGACACTGGGCAAAATGCAGAAGGCTTCTTCCACTTTGGAGATTTCTCTCTTGACACCCGTCATTTCGTCAATGGCAGTCTCGTGCAGCCAGTTGATCTCTTTTCAACATTGTGTAAAGCATTCACAGCATCCTGTATGAAAACGATTTGGCGGCCGAGAGCGTGAAGTTGCTCGTTCCTAGCTTCCGATCCTGGAGAGCCTAGCTTGGATAGATTTTCATCATCAGTTCCATTCATTTGTTGGACTACCACATGGTTGCGCGGTCGTTGTGGTTCATCCTCGGGTAGGAAACCGTTATCGGATTCCGTATCAATGGGTGATGCAGGGGCATCAGGTGCTGTTGCAACTGGTAGATGTTCGGACTGATCGGTCTCGGTGACAGGGGGACTGATTCCTCCTTCTAATTGATGTTCTGTAGACAGGCATACATGAGGGACTGATTTCTCTTGTGGGATGGCGTGGGCAACATATTCTTGTTGGCTAGGAGGGGACTGATTTCTGTCAGAGGTCCCCTGACCCTGTTGGTTGGACATTTTCGAAAACTCCTATTCGCAAGCTTCCTCACGACTCATTCTCAGACCAGTTTGGAAGGCGTCGTCGTCGTCTGAGTCATAATCGGACTTCGGGCTGTTTGGAGCTGTGTCATTAGATTTTGATTTGCCCTTGAGTCGGGCCTTCTCCTTTGTCAGAAAGTAGTTGGAAATAAGCTCATGACAAAAGTTGTTGTCCCATTGAAGCAAAAGATGGATGTCCTGATAGTCCGTGACTTTCAAGATGAAAGTTTCTTCAACCTTCCACTCACTCCAGTGGTACAGGGTGTCATAGGGTGTGACCCTATATAACTTCCATTGAACGAACCGTTCAAAGGCTTGCTCAACCTGCAATTTAAGCAAGGTGTCGTTGATGAGTGATGTGGGGGAGGGACTCCGAACAGACTTGGGTTTACTGTCGGCGTGGGATCCTCAATAGGTATGGGAGCCTGTTTCGGAGAGGGATCCCGTACAGGGGTTGGTACCCTGATGGGAGATGGATCCCTTGCGAGTGTGGGTTCCTGTGCAGGAGATGCGGTTTTTGGCTCAGTGTGTGCAGCCGATTCACCGGTTCCTTCTATCTTGGCAAACAGCTGATCATCCGTCATAGCCGCCACAAGCTCGGGATCTGCACCGTTTGCAGCAACTGTTTCTTTCGCAGGGGTTTCGCCTTGTGGGTGTTGTTCTACGGGTTGTGCTGCAATTTCTTCGTTGGTAGTGACCGTTGTAGTCACTATAACCTTTGATTTTGATTTAGAAGCTTTCTTCAGCTTCTTATTTGCTGTGAGCGGTGACTCACTGTCAGGCATGCTCCTCTTCCTTTTTTTCTGAGATTTCTCTTCACCAGCAATCCTTCATGTGATATCTCTTGGATTATCAGAGGTTGGTATGGTGTTGACATGGGGTCGGTTGGCTTGAAGACTATCTTTGTTAAAAGCTGAGGTCTTGCTTCCCCCAATGAACTTCCCGGGGCCGATTTTCTTAGCATCACGAGACTGTGGCACGCCACTTTTCATGAGAAGAGAGTTCAGTAAAAGCCCAAAAGATTTCTTCTGAGAGGAAGGCTTAAAAACTTCCTCCTGCAGCCTTTTCAGAATAAACTGGCACCAGTTGACTTTTTCGCCGGACATGATGGCGACCATCATTCGGAACCTTAAGTTGGTGCACATCTCGAAAGCACCGGTCCTGTTCTCAATAACACGGCAGCAAAAGTCATTCAGATAAACATATGGCAAACAGAAACACTTCTTGTGGCAAGAAGGATGCACGTTTCTTTCCGAGGCATTGCGAGTGAACAATCCCCAATAAGTAGCTAGAAGATCCTGCGATCCGAAAGTCTCAAGGTCTTCCATCTTCAGGCCATCAGACGGCAGCCTGAACAGAGTTCCCAAAAGAGAATGGTCAACGCAGATTTGGACTCCGTGGACTGTGGCAGTGATGTCACAAACATCACCTCCTTTATTCAAAGAGAATAATTTAACAGGCGCATCGAGGTAGAATTCCTCGACTATGTGTTCGTCATACAGATCTGGGTGTTGGCTACCAAGGCAGTATAAGTCGTGCTGCTTAATCCTAGAGACCACACGCTCCATTCCATCAAGGTCTTCACCCTCAGACTTGATTCGTTCCGTGACGATAGATCGAACGAACAAACGTCCGTCGATGATGTTGTCCCTCCTTTTCATCGATTGAGAAGAAGTTTGAGAAGAAGCCATTAGATAATTGGTTTGAAGAAACAAATAGAACAGGTGCAGAAATATGCAGAAAGCAATATAGGCTGTATGCTCTAAGATTGTTTAAATTTCAGAAAAGCGTAAAGAGTCGTAGGGAGCATGACACAGTCCTTTTATAGTGGGTGGGAAAGATTAGGGTTAACAGACAGCGAACGGTCAGATTTAAGGGATGGGAACCGTCATTTTTATATGAACGAACAGGATGAATCGAGCGTAACTGGTACATCTTATCCATCTAATTTTGAAATAATGACCGGTCCCACTTCTGAAAATTTGACTTCCCTTATTGCCCAGAATGGCGGTTTGAAATTTAATTAATTTAGAAATCGCGACGTTTGAGATAAAATAGTCCAGATGTCGTGTAAAGCATTAAATGCAAAGACGTTTTTAATTAAAAACAGGGCACGAGGACTTTAAAATTGTTTTAAAATGAATAAAATATTAGTATAATATTAATTGATTTCCCATAATATGTGTTGTATCCGCAAAAATATAGCGTTCCCCCTTAAAAGGTACATACATGATTCAATTCTTACAGCAATTTGTGGATTAATACTGTATCCATGGGTCGTACTGTATTCCCCCTTAATTATTGCAAATGTCAATTGTGGGATAATTAACGGTAGATACGTATTCTTGGGTCTTACATCATTCCCCTTCAATTGTTGAGTAAAAGCATTAAAACTTATAGGGAGTCAGGTTGTAGCATTCCCAGTTCTTGTCAAAGCATACAGAATCTGGCTGTGCTGAGAGGCTTGGTAAAGATGTCGGCTAACTGGATATCTGTATGAACTTTCTCGAGCCGAACATCCTTGTTCTCAAGATGATTCCTAATAAAGTGATGCTTCATATGAATGTGCTTAGTATGCGAGTGCAATACAGGATTGTTAGTTATTTCAATTGCACTCGTGCTCTCGCACATGATCGGTGTTTCCTTGGCAGTGATTCCATAATATGACAATTGTTGTTGCATCCAAAGGATCTGCATACAGCAACTACAAGCAGCATAGTATTCTGATTCAGCTGTGGAAAGCGAGTTTGCCAATTGTTTCTTGCTAAACCACGACACAAGTCTAGGTCCAAGAAAGTGACAAGTACCGCTTGTACTCTTCCTATCTAGCTTGCAGCCTCCGAGATCCAAGTCGCTGTAGCCAACCAAATCGAATCCCCCTTCTTTAGGATACCATAGTCCTACATCAACTATTCCTTTGACGTACTTCAAGATTCGTTTGGTTGTTGTGAAGTGTGATTCTTTAGGTGCTACTTGATACCGAGCACACACTCCTATAGCAAACTGGATATCGGGCCTGCTAGCTGTTAGGTATAGGAGTGAGCCAATAAGCTTCTTGTAGAGTGATTGATCAACCGGTTTTCCAGCTTTGTCAACACTAATTTGCAAGGAAGTGCTCATGGGGGTTGACGATGATTTGGAGTTGTTCATCCCAAATTTGTTGAGAAGCTCCTTGCTGTACTTTTCCTGGTTGATAAGATTCCTGTAGGCAACTGCTTTACCTGCATTCCTAGGAAATAACTAAGTTCTCCCATCATACTCATTTCAAATTTACTTTGCATGAGATGAGAGAACCTTTGACATAAAGCAAGGTGAGTTGAACCAAATATAATATCATCTACGTATATTTGAACCATCATGAGGTCATCATCTTCCTGTATCTTAAATAGGGTCTTGTCCACATCACCTTTCTCGAATCCATTATTGGCAAGGTACAGGGACAGGGTCTCATACCACACTCTGGGTACTTGCTTAAGTCCATATAGTGCTTTATGTAACCTGTATACAAGGTCTCCGCCTCCTGTGTTGATAAACCATGGTGGTTGTTCAACATAGACTTCTTCGGCAAGGTCTCCATTCAGGAATGCGCTCTTGACGTCCATTTAATATACAAGGCGGCAAAGGCTAGAAATATCCAAATGGCTTCTAATCTGGAAACAGGGGCAAATGTTTCATCGTAGTCTATGCCTTCTTCCTGTCTATAGCCTTGTTCGACTAGACGGGATTTGTTTCTGATAACAAGTCCATTCTCATCCTTCTTGTTTCTAAATGCCCATTTAGTTCCTATTACAGCTTGATGCTCAGGTCTTGGTACTAGATACCATACATTGTTTCTTTCGAAACCATTAAGCTCTTCTTCCATAGATGTAATCCAGTGAGAATTTTCTAGAGCTTCTTTAGTAGAAACAGGTTCAAATTGAGCTAAGAATACAATGATAGTGCACATATTAAGTCTTCTAAGTTCAACTTCAGACTTCCATACAGGAAATGGAGATATCTCAGACTCGGGTTCTTCTTGCGCACATAGTACATTTCCTTGTGTACTCTGTATTCTCCTACGGGTAGATACTCCAGCATCAATGTTTCCTATGATCAATTCCTGAGGGTGATCTCTCAACCATCTTCTGTCGGGTTCTAATTCGGCGTCCCATACTGTATCTTGAGTTGCTGTAGTTTCAGCTTCAGCTTGTACAGCATCAGCTCCATCTACTTATGTTCTTACAGCTGCGGGGTTGATTTCTATGTCAACGACATGCTCTATAGGAGTTAGAGGGTCATTAATGGAGAGTTGTTGGATGTTCTGTGTAAGATCTTCTACTCCTGTAGGATCATGGTGAGGTTCGTCGAACACTACATGTACTGATTCCTCAATTGTCAGCTTCCATTTATTAAAGATCCTGTATGCTTTGCTGACAGAGGAATATCCTACAAATATCCATTCATCCGACTTCTCATCGAAGGTTCTAAGTTGATCCTTCCTGTTGTTCAAAACATAACACTTGCATCTGAATATGTGAAAGTACGAAACTAATGGAGTTTTGTTGTTCCATACCTCGTATGCGATTTTGTTGTGGTGTTTGTTGATGATACAGCGGTTTTGTGTATAGCATGCTGTATTGGTGGCTTCACCCCAGAAACGCTGTGGCAACTTGCTTGCGGCAATCATGGTCCTTGTTGCTTCTTTGAGCGTCCTGTTCTTTCGCTCGGCAACACCGTTTTGTTGAGGTGTGCGGGTGGCTAAGTATTCATGCTGCATCCCATTTTTCAAACAGTATTGCTCTATAAAGCGGTTAGTAAATGCAGTACCTCTGTCGGAACGAATGGGCACGATACGTAACCCTTTCTCATTTTAAAGCTTTCTCAGGTGCTCGGGCAGCTTTGATGTGGTTTCCTTCTTCTTGCTCAGGAAGATTGTCCAAGCATACCTGGAAAAATCATCAACAATAACGAGTCAGTATTTCTTACCTCCCAAACTTACTGGGTCTACAGGACCGTAGAGATCCATGTATAGCATTTCTAGAACTCTGTGAGTGGAAATGTAGGATTTGCTTTTCAGGGTGGTCTTGATTTGCTTGCCTTTCTGACAGGGTCCACAGACGCTGTCTTTTTGGAATGACATATCGAGCAAACCTCTAACCATTCCCTGTCTGGCGAGCTTGTTGATCGTCTTGAAGTTGACGTGAGACATCCTCTTATGCCATAGCCAGCTTAGATCTGTAGTGCCTTTGGCAACAAAACAAGGAATTGTGGAGCTCGTAGGCATCCAGTCAGCAATATACATATTACCTGATCTGCTTCCTCTGAACACAACTTCTTTGGTCAGAATGTTCTTGACTCTACATTGGTCTATATAGAATTTCACCGAGAACTGTTTATCATAGAACTGGCTAATACTAAGTAAATTATACTGTAAGCCTTCAACATAAGCTACATCGGTGACTTTGAATTTTCCTACAATCAGGGTTCCCTTACCTCTTGTTCTTCCTTTTGATTTATCACCGAAGCGCACTTTTAGACCGCGACCGTCTACGTAATCTGACATCTTGCTTTTATCTCTTGTCATGTGCCGAGAACACCCGTTGTCGAAGTACCAGATGTCCTTTTCTAAGATGTCCTGTAGGCAAAGAAATTAAGTAGATTTAGGTCCCCTTTGAATGTTGGGTCCATGGATGTTAGTGACTTTAGGTACCCAGATTTGCCTGACAGCAATTGGCTTGTTGTAGGTTACTTTAGGTACGTTTTTGCAATGTTTACATAGGGCAGGCACGTAATCGTTGTAACCTTGATAATTATTATGCATGTAAAATTCAGGGTCATTATTATTAATCCAGTACGAATGCCGTCTTGGAGGTGGAGTCATTTTCTTCGGCCTTACAACTTTCCTCCTAGGTCTCCAGTTGGATTCCCAAAGCTATTGCTGATATTGTGTGGAGACCTGCTTTCACGATGGATAACGAGGCTCTTGTATCCAAAATCTAGGCGCGTTGTACTGTTGGAAGTACTGTCGTGCGGGCCTTTGATATTTGGGTATAGCCTTCTTTCTGAACGGTTGTTAGCGCTTTTGATATGCTCAGGGAGCATGCTGTTAGTTACGCCTTACAGGTCTGGATGGCTGAGGATTCCGCTATCTGTGATATGACTGTGGTGGCGGAATAACAGCCTTTTCTGTTCGCGGTGCAACATGTACCTTGACAGGACTCGGGATTTCTTCCGATACAGGAATGGGTTCCACACCCCTGACGAACATAGTACTAATTTTCCCTTTATTGGATAATAAGTTGTATCCTAAGCCACTTTTTATCATGAGCATGTGGCCCGGTGCTTATAATTTCTTCCATCCTTTTAGATGATTTCTCGAAAGATTTCAAGATTGTCTCAAGTTCTCCTTCTCATTTTTCGAGAGTTTTTACTTTGGCTTCGAGCAGAATGAAATCATTTGTCTTGCTTTCACTATGAGACTTAGCCTCATTTAGTTCATGAGCAAGTTGATGATTGCTCTCCATGAGTTTTTCGTGATCGACTTTGTTGTTTTCACAATCGACGGACATATTTTCGTAATTTACTTTCAGCAAGTTGTTTTCTTCCCTCAGCTCTAAGTTAGAAATTTGAAGCTGTATGTTTTCATTTTTCAATGTCTCATGGGCCTTTTGAATGTTTTTAAATGCATTCATCATATTTTCAAAGGTATGAGATGCATTTATAGGAGTAATTGAGGTTTAGCTTACCTCATCATTGCTATTTTCGTCTTCCGGTATGTCTTTCGCCATAAAGCACATATAGGCTTTATCTTCGAATTCATCATCGGACGAGTCACTGTCAGTGACTGCCTGAAGACATTCTTAGGACTTTGTTAGTGCGGGAGAGGCTTCTGATTCGCCGATCAGGGCCTTGAGCTTGTTCTCCCAAGCACATCTTCTTTCGTCTTTTTCTTGTTGCTCGGCTTTCGGCAACTTTTGAACTTTAGGGTGAGGACATTTATTTGCATAATGTCCTGGTTTCCTGTAATTGTAACACATATTAGCATCACTAGAGGAAGATTCGGTACTTACCTTGTGAACAGGCTTGGGCCTGTAAGGAGTCTTTCCAGACTGTTTGATGAATTTCTTGAATTTGTGCATGAGAATCGCCATTTCATCTTGTGACAGGATATCATCGTCACTGTCAGCATTCTTATGGGCAGACTTGGATGTGCTGGGCATGCTGTGTCTCCTGTTGGATATAGCGGCTAGCGTTGTAGTCCTCGCAGGTGACTCTTCGGCTTTCCCTCTCCTATCAATGTCATACTCAAATGCTTTGAGGTCAGAGAAGAGGTCAAAAGTAGAAATTTCATTAAGATTACATGACACACGCATAGCTGTGGCTTTAATGTCCTATCAGGAAGGGAGATATATGAAAATTTTTAAGTTCTTCTCCTTTGGGGTATAAATTTTGCCCAACACTTCAAGTTCACCAACAATGCCAGTGAATCTGAGGTCAAGTTCCTCAAGAGTTTCAGTTGGTTTCATTTCGAAAGATTCAAATTGCTGAGTTAGTTTTGAAATCTTATTTTCTTTTGAGAGCTCAGTTCCCTCACAAATCATCGTGAGTTTTTCCCAGATTTCCTTGGCTGTTTTACAGCTCTTTACCTTTGAGAATGTGCCTTTGACAAGAGTGACAAATAGCGCATTCTTAGCTACATTGTCGAGGTTGGTGCATTTCCGATCATCTGTGGTCCATTGTTCGCGCTCTTTCTCGATTATCTCGGCATGAGCTTGGCCTTCAATCCTTATGGCAGGATTCACCTTCATGATTTTTATGGGGCCTTCTTGGATGACATAAATCATCTCTTCATGCATGGCGGCAAGATGAGCCTCCATCCTAATTCTCCAATCATCAAACTCGATAATGAAAACATTGGTACCTTATTAATCAGTGAGGTATCCATGTCTAAGATTAGGAAAGATAAAGAAGTTTTCAAAAATAAGTGATTTTAGGATCTGATTTGGTTAAAAATACGACTGATTCTTTTTCGAATCAACCGCTCTGATACCATTTGTTGGCCACTAAGTATACAGAATACAGCTTAGAAAGTGTTTAAGCAACAAGCTGTACGATTTTCAAATAAGAGTGTGTAGCGGAAGTCTGTTAAAGTAAGTTGCTGTAATTACAGCAACTAGATTTTCTCCTGCTAGTTTGGTGCGTACAGGGTATGCAATGTATACTTATAAAATAATCACAGTAATGAAAACAATAAGTGCATAAGGTAAATGACACGATATTTAAAGTGGTTTGAGGTAAACCCCTCTACGTCCACTGCTCCTCCACACATAGGTAAAAATGTTTATTATAAACACTACATACACAACTACGTGTCTATAATCAAACTATCCTTGTATCGATCACACATGTTGATACAAAGACTGTTGTTTTCAACCGTTCACACAGATTGGTTAAAGCTTTCACTTGACTTGCTTCTTCACACACAGTTTCGAAGCTTCATCTTCAATGCAGATCCGTCACACACAGTTCAGGAAAAGCAGGGCTTTCTTCAGTCCACACAGGGCTGGTGGTTTTCTTCAAATGTAAGAACAAGGGTTGAACAACAGCTTGACTTCTTTAGCTTGAGCTGATGATGTGTTGTTCAAGGTTGAGCACTTGTATATTTCTTCTCTCAGGTAAGGCAGTATGCTTGAAGAAATATGATTGCTCTTAATATACTGTTCTTGTGATGTTCACAAGTGTATCTCACTATATCTCAGTTTGCTCAGTTTTCAGCTCTTGATCTTATGAATATTCGTGTGTTTGATCTTCAAACTTCGGGGTATATATAGCCTTTGGAATATATCCGTTGTGAATAGATCCGTGAATAGATCTGTTGAGAAGAGAGTCCATTCCAACGTGTTGATTGACTTGCAAAATACAAGATCCAGATTTTGCTCCTTGTCTGAAGATCTTTGTCGGTTGGTATTTAAATAATTTATCTAGTCAGTATTTAAATACTTATTTTCAAACGGTAGCTTGACTTTAGCATATGAAGTAGATTTCATTTCAACAGTCTTCAGAGTAATTCTTTATTGACACTTGTTGGATATGTTTTGCTTTACTCAAGCAAAACACTTGACAGCTTGTTTGTTGTATCTGACTTAGTCAGTCTTGTTGCTGTAGCTGTAGGCACTATAGGCAAGACTAGATAGAATGTTGTATGGTCTAGCTGTAGGCTACTTCCATACTTGGCATATTTCGACTTCCTTGCAGATGTTGTATGTTGTATGTCGTTTGCTGTTTGGCTGTTATCAAAACAATGTTATTTTTTCCAACATCTGAGTTGTACTTATGTACTGTATTTGTCCTTCAGAATGTCTGCTGACATGGGACGAGGACGTGGACGCGTCCGCGGGCGTGGGAGAGGGCGTGGCGCAGTTGTTTCCCTCGGTTCTGTTGTGGAGTCGGCTACCACTACTTTATCTAATTCAGTGCATCCGGAGACCGAGAGTCAGCATGACCAGTCGGTCGGACGAGGAGATAATGCGGATGCTGGTGTTCTGAATATTCTTCAACAGGTGGCAAATCAAATGGCCCTCCTGACACAAGCTGTTCAGATGAATAATATTAATCCGACAGCGGATACTTTGCTCCAGAATGTGGTTCGTATGCATCCTTCGCAGTTTAACGGTGCTACCGACCGAGCTGGGTGGGAGAGTTGGCTTTTCGAATTGGAAAAAGTGTTTGAGGTGGTTAATTGCCTCGAAACAAGGAAGGTACCTATTGCTCAGTACTTTCTTACTAAAGAAGCCGCGACCTGGTGGAAAGCTGTTAAACCACAAGATCATACCGCTACATGGGACGAATTTAATGATCCACTGGAGGCTGAGTTTTGTCCTTGGCCAGTACAAGAAAGCAGGATCCAAGCCATTTTCGAAGCTAAGTCGCAGAACATTCCAGTCTCACAGGCAATAGTGGAATACAACCAACATCTGATTCATGTGAAGAATCAGGTGCGTGATGAGCGTGACAAGATCCGCCATTTCGACATGCGAATGATTATGGATTTACGGTGTTATATGGCCGAGTTTACTTGTATTACCTTGAAGGAGTACCAAGACAGGGCTTTATCATATGATATGTTGTGTGCTAACACTGATATTGCTAATGAGCCGAAGAATCAGAAGACCACCGGTAACTATTATAGTAGCAAGGGTGGCAACTTTTAGAAACCTCAGATGACTAATCGTTCTGTCGCACAGTCGTCGCATTCTTTTAAGGGTGTGAAGAGTTTTCGTTCGACTCATGCGGTGACGTGCTATAATTGTAATTGCACTGGTCACCTTAACCGTGAATGTTCTTTTCCACCTTTGAAATGTAATAATTGTGGCGAGATGGGTTACAGGGCGATTTATTGTACGGCTGGGGATAATACCATTGATATTCAAGCTTCCGCCCCAGTACTTAAGGAGCTGAATGCGAATCAGTGTCAATCATCTGATCCGCCGCAGCAGAGTTATGGCAGAGGTCGTGGGCGGGGTCAGACCGTTAGAGTGGGAGATTCCAGTGTTGGGTTGGCACATCCATGAATATACAAGATGTGCCGAGAGGATGATTCTAATGTGGCGGTGGCCTCAGTTACCATTCACATTCTATCTCATCCAGTTCGAGTACTTTTTTATTCTGGTGCTACACATTCTTTCATCTCCTTAGATTGTGTACGCCGTTTGAGTATTTATTGTATGACTGTTTTTGACTCATTCATTGTTAAACTACCTAGCGGGGATAGAATCATGGGTAGTTGGGAGTTAGAAATTATCATGTACATATAGCAGGCTCTAATTGGTTGTCGAATCTGATTGTGATCGATATCGATAGCGATGATTTAATCCTCGGTAATGATTGGCTTGAGAGTCATGGAGCGATTGTGAATTATCGCACAAAGGTTATCACTATGATAAAGGAGGATGGCGTTGAATACACTTTTGTGGGCCGTAAACTGAATCGGCCTAAGTTGCTTATAAATTCCATGAAAGCTATGAATCTCTTGAATAAAGGTTGCATAGGCTATTGGTGTTATGCTTTGAAGTTAGGGGAGAATGGAGTCGAATTTTATTTGATCCCAAATGTTAATGAGTATTTGGATGTTTTTCCAGACGATCTTCCGGGATTACCGCCGGATCGAGAGATATAATTTTTTGTTGACTTAGAGCCTGACGCGGCTCCAATTACTAAGGCGCCTTATCGTATGGCACCTTCGGAAATGCAAGAATTGAAGAATCAATTAGGAGAATTGTTGGAGAAGGGGTACATTAGACTGAGCGCTTCGCCTTGAGGCGCACCGGTTCTTTTTGTGAGAAATAATGATGGTTCACTACGCTTATGCATTGATTACCGTGAGATAAACAAAGTGACCATCAAGAACAAGTATCCATTACCTCATATAAATTATTTATTTGATCACTTGCAGGGAGTTGCAGTATTCTCGAAGATTGATTTGAGATCGGGATACTACCAGCTTCGAGTGAAAGAGTCTGACGTTCCAAAGACTGCTTTTCAGACGAGATACGGACATTATGAATTTGTGGTCATGCCTTTTGGGCTGACTAATGCACCAGCAGTATTTATGCAGTTAATGAATAAGACATTTATTTAGTACCTTGATAAATGCATAGTCGTCTTTATTAACGATATTTTGATTTACTCTCGAGACGAGGAGAAGCATGCCCAACACTTGCGTTTAATACTGGATATTTTGAGAGTTGGGCACCTTTATACGAAATTCTCAAAATGTGAGTTCTGGCTGAGGGAAGTTATGTTTCTCGGCCATTTGATTTCCGCCGAAGGGGTTTGTGTGGACCTGCAGAAGATTGAGACAGTGCTAGATTCGGCGCCGCCTAATAATGTTAAGGAAGTTCGTAGCTTTTTTGGTCTTGCTGGTTATTACCGTCGGTTTGTCGAGGGGTTCTCGAAACTCGCTCGGCCACTTATGTAATTACTTCAGAAGACGGAAAAGTTTGTTTAGACTGCTGAGAGACAGCAGAGCTTTGATGAACTGAAGAGACGTTTGACTTTAGCGCCGATCTTAGCTTTACCACATGGTGGTGAAGGATTTTCAGTTTATAGTGACGCTTTAGAACAGGGACTTGGATGTGTGCTTATGCAGCACGACAAAACGATAGCCTTTGCATCGCGGCTGTTGAAGCCGTATGAGTTGAATTATCCTACTCATGATTTGGAATTGGCCGCAATTATTTTCACACTTAAGATTGGTGACATTATTTGTATGGCTCTTCGTGTCGGATTTATATAGATCATAAGAGTTTGAAATACATTTTCAATCAGAAAGAATTGAATATGAGGCAACGATGCTGGTTGGAATTGATTAAGGATTATGATTTGGAAATTCTTTACCATCCGGGGAAGGCCAATGTCGTCGCGGACGCTTTGAGCTGCAAACCGGCATCACTTCAGATGCTCGAAGTTCTTACACCATAGACGAAGATTCCTCAGGATTTGGTCAAGCAAGGTATAGAAGTTTGGCTTCAAAGAGTGCAAGGACAGTTGTGTACCCTCGCAATTACTTCGTCCTTGGTTTATGACATCAAAGGGAAACAGTGGAGTGACCCGATGATTTCTCAACTGAAGGAAAATGTAACAAAATGAAAAGCCCCTAGTTTTATGGTCCATGAGGACAGTATTTTGAGATTTCAGGGCAGACTTTGTGTTCCGAATAATCTGGAGTTGAGATAGAGAATTCTTCGAGAAGCCCATGGTACGCCTTACTCAATCCACCCTGGAACGAGTAAGATGTACAAGGATTTGAAGCAGGATTTTTGGTGGAATAATATGAAGAAAGACATCACGGAGTTCGTCTTGCGATATTTAACTTGCCAGCAAGTCAAGATTGAGCATCAATGACCAGTGGGGTTGTTGAAGCCGTTTCCCATTCCCGAGTGGAAGTGTGAAGACATCTCTATAAATTTTATCACTGGGATGCCGAGAACTAGATCCGAAATGAATATGATTTGGGTAATCGTCGATCGGTTAACTAAGTCTGCACACTTCCTGGGTATTAAGGATACTTGGGGACCAGAGAGATTGGCTCAAACTTTTATAGCTGAGATTGTGAGATTACATGGTGCCCCTAAAACTATTGTTTCTGATCGGGATGGCCATTTCATGTCACATTTCTGGCAAGCGGTCCATCAGGCCTTGGGAACCGAGTTGAAATTGAGTACGTCTTTTCATCCGCAATCAGACGGTCAGATCGAGCGGACGATTCAAACATTAAAGGATGTGTTGCGGGTTTGTGCCCTAGACTGGAGTAATGATTGAGAACTTCATTTACCGTTAATCGAGTTGCCTATAATAATAGTTGGTGTAATACCCAGTTGTAATTCAGTAATTATCATTCAGTATTTATCATTCAGTAATTTCACTCATTAATGATCATTTGTCACTCATATTCAATCATGGTATTCACCGTTCAGAGTAATTGTATCGTGTATCAATCGTCGTTCATCACTAATCTAATTGGAGTTCCGTGCCGTGTTTATCATCATTGTCATTTTCATTGTGGGTTGTGCGTGAGGAGTAGCACACGCTACGTACTCTTTCTAGCGCGCGCTAATTGAGTACAGGTAGCGCACGCTACCACTCAGCATTAGCGCACGCTAATGTTACTGGCCGCATCCAAGGTACCGGACCGCAGTGAGTTATAGGCAGCGCACGCTATGAGTGGTAAGTAGCGCGCTAGTGGGTTGTAGTAGCGCATGCTAATAATTCCGTAGCGCGCTAAGGACGGATCGAGTTGAGTCCAGTGGCTACCGGATCGCATCGATTAATTCATAGCGCACGCTATGAGTTGTTTTTAGCGTACGCAATCGATATTATAGCGCACGCTAAATATTGGTTGTAGCGCACGCTACCGAGGTCGATCGAGAGGATGACGGTTTCGGATTCCGATCGGGCATCAAATAATTCGTTAGCGCACGCTAACCATGGGTATTAACGCACGCTAATGGTATGGTTGTAGCGCACGCTACAAAAGGTACATAGCGCACGCTACCGTGTTCGGACAGTGGGTACTGGACTACCCAAAACACCCGTTAGCGCACGCTAAGAGCTGGGGCTAGCGCGTGCTAAACTGGGATTGCTATAAATAGGACATTTCAGCCCTTACTCCGCCATTTATCATTTCTCTTCGTTTCTTCGGCGGTTTCGGGCGATTCCGGGCGATTTGGAGAGTGTTCTTCGAGGAGTAATCATCAATCATCATCTTCAGGCTTATCTTTTGGATTAATCATCATTTCAACATCCTCATCACATCAAATCTAAGGTATTAATCTCTTGGATCTAGAATTTCAGATTTTTGGGTTTTTCCTTCCGATTTCTTCGTGTAAGCTTGGATTATCATTGGAATATGTTAGATATGGATTATCTACCTTGGATAAATATATTCCTACGGATTTAATGGCTATTTTCGGAATTATTTCAAGAACCCTTGGGGTTGACTTCGGTTAATTGGGGATTTTCCGATTGATGTTGTTGTAATCTTGAATTGTGGATTCCTATTGGATTATTGATATCATTGAAGTGTTTTGATAGTTCGAAATACTCATTTTGGTGTTGGTTTCGATATATTCGGATCGATATTTTCAAGTTGTGTGGTTGGTTACGTATTCTAGAATGCCCCTATGAGTTTGATTATCGTTGTATCGACCTTTGGATTAGTCGTGTTTTGTTGCTTGATACGTGTATTGAACGGTTGTTGGTAATTATTGTTATTCAAGGTTGTTCGAGCGACCGGTATCTCGATTAGGACGTTGTTCGTGGAAGGACATTGTCATCGGTATTGTGTAAGTTGATTCTTACTCGGTTAAATGGATATTCATTCCTTTTGTTGTTGATCATTCATAATCATAACTCATTCATCATTGTATTAATCATATTGAGACTTGTAATTGTCGAATAATCACTTCATTAGCGAGGAACGGCGGTTCCAATCATTTCATTGAAACTACCAATCACTTCATTATCACTTTCATATCGGTGAGTCATTCTTGACTTTGTCAGATTATTATTATTCATTGATATTCATTATGGTCATTCTCGTTCATATGACCTTCTGGGTTCATATTGCGTGGTGTGGTGCGGATGTGTGGATTTTTAGTCGGGCACATGATGGCCATGTATTGGGAGTGATACATCGATCGCACACGTAACGATTACCTCCGTAAGACTAATTAGGTACAAGGACGGTGTGTCCGGTCATCCATATGTACACTTGCACGTAACACTACGGGCGTACTATGATACTCCTCTTCGCCGTAATTCATAACTAAGGATATTTCATAACTTCGGATATATCATGATTGTGTAATTTCAACCCTTGAGGATTGTTGTTCAGTATCGACTTCGTTGGGGATTTTGTTTTCGTGTCACGGCAAGGCAAAGGCACGGAAGAGCATGTTGACGGCGAGGAGTCCCAAAGTGATACTAGTAGGGGCCCTACCATTCCGTTTATTTCAGTCATGCTTATTTCTCTACAGTTGTATTTCCGCTGCAAATTCCGTTTGAAATGTTTATTTGTTCAGAGTGGTGTATTTTATCTCCATATAAAATATACTAGTATTCGGTATTGTCCTGGTGTGTTGTACTTAAACTCCTCATCGGAGTACTTGGTAATATAATGTGGTTCGGTACTACAATTATATTATTTAAATCATCATTTTTATTTGCCTGGTGGGTCCCAGTCGGGGATTCATGGCACTGTAATATCCGCCTAGTTTGGGGTGTTACAGAGTTGGTATCGGAGAGTGGTTTTGAATACTACCCTCCAAGTCATGTCTCATTTGAAATCATCGTCATTGGACTAGTATCATTGGACTTTCGCGTCACGTGTGACCTGTGCAAATGCCGAGCCAATCAGACCAAGAACTGTAAGATTTCTAACGCCATGGTATAATTTCTGGCAAGAATCATTCATTCATAATTCATCAGTTAACAATCCTCAACCATCATTTTCATTTGACCAGGACGGTCATGTTAACTCGTTAATCACTCAATTCATTTCATTATTCAGTTGTTGATCAGGAAGATCAAATCATTAATCATGTTAACTTGTTCAAGATAATCATGTCACCTCAGTTAATCATTCATGTAATCACTGTGTTAGAGCGCGTATGCTCATTTTCATCATCTCATGTCATAATCATAACGTGATATTCATGCGGGAAATATAATCATCATGTGACTTTCCTACTTCAGTATGGAGAGGGCAAGAAGAGGACGTGGAGGACGAGGCCGTGGAGCGGGCCGAATCCCGAGAGCTCGTGTGAATACACGTGCAAACGCGAGAAATAATGTTAATTCATCGAGCAGCGACGCTGCCACTCATTCACCTGGATGCGATCATTCACTAACGGGGAGTCGTACCCGGGACACGACTCAGTCAGAAGGTGTCCGGGTTGACCCACTCGCTTTTATGCAGGGCATGATGGCCTAAATGACCCAGATGGCACAGCTGATGGAGACGATGCATAACTCCGTCAATAAAAATCAACAGGCTCCTCCGCAGCCACCTCAGAGGCAAGAGAGGAATGTGAGCAATATCATCGGCGACATCTCTCGCCAGAGGCCACCTACTTTTGAGGGCTCGTCTGAGCCGGCGGATATTATTCATTGGCTCGAGCATTTCGAGAAGTTGTTTGCTATGGTAGAGTGTCCCGAAGGACACAAAGTTTCTGTTGCGGCTTACTACCTGGGTAAGAGCGCACATTCTTGGTGGTTGTCGTTGAAGCCCACCGAAGGATCATGTACTTGGGATCGACCAAAACTCTCATGATGGAGAGGTATTATCCGGCCCCGCTCAAAGAGGCCAAACTGTCAGAATTACTCACCCCCGACCCCTCAGCAGACGAGGATGTTCTCGCCATTGCCGAGAAATTTCAGGAACTTCTTCCGTTCTCCTCATCTATCATTCATTCCGAGGCAGATAAGATTAAGTATTTCAAAGAAGAGGTGAAACCCCGTATGAGACTACAGCTTGCTTAATCATAATTGCACCACGTTGTGAATTCATTGAGAAAGCTCTTACCTATGAGCTATCTAAGGAGATTGCTAAGAACCTTCATCTCGCTAGCAAGAAGTCCAAGAACCGTAATCGGGCCTGACGGATGTGCCACTTTCAAGAAACCTCGTGCGGGCTCGCTTTCGAGCGACCTCCCGTGACGCCTAAACCCGCGGAATCTCAGCCACGAGCGCCGCTCGCCATCATCTCGTTATAATCGTGGGGATCTTGGTCATGTCGCACTAAGTGTCCGAGACAATGTCACGTGTCATAATCGTGGAATTGTTGGGCATAAGGCCCGCTTTTGCCGTAGGGACTCCAAACTCGCTCGACGTCATCTCGTGCCCCTAAGCGGTCACCATTCGTAATCGTGCCACTCAATCAAAGATCGTTTAAAATGACAGAGCGACTAAAGGTGGAGCCTATAGCCAGCAGACGGAGTTGCCCTGGTCGGACTAGCAAGCCCGGATTTATGAGATGAAGAAGACCGATGATCCAGAGGCCCGAATGATCTCGTACACTCGATATTCTATCTCAACCCGTGTGTACCCTTTTGATACCGTGCATCGCATTCATTCATTTCTAAGTCATGTTTGAGTAGACTACGCCCAGGTAGTGCTACTAGTTGTGAGCCTTATGTCATTGGTCTACCCGATGGTAGACGAATTATCTAAATCGTGAGATTCGTAATCGTCCGATTCAGCTTCATGGTCGTGTATGGCCAGCGGACCTAATCGTGGTAGATTTGCCGAGAGACGACATCATCTTGGGTATTGATTGGATGGATCGTCATGATGCCATCATTAGTGTCCGTAAGCGTATGATCACTATCATTTCAGACGATGTGGTTGAATGTGTGTTTCAGGGAGGTAATCCCGGCTGTTCTTGTAAGGTCATTAATTTGATGAAAGCAGTGAGATTACTCAATCAGGGGTGTGTTGGTTATTGGTGCTTTATGACCAAAACCGAGAAATCATCAGTAATGTTGACGGATATTCTGGTAGTGAAGGAATATGCCGATGTTTTTCCAGACGAGTTACCTGGTTTGCCTCCACCGAGAGATGTGGAATTCACAATTGAGTTGGAGCCCGGTACGTCCCCGATATCGAAGGCACCGTACCGGATGGCCCCGACCGAAATGCGGGAATTGAAGAATCAACTTGAGGAGTTATTTGAGAAAGGTTATATCCGACCGAGTGCGTCCCCGTGGGGAGCACCAGTGTTGTTTGTCAAGAAGAAGGATGGTTCATTTCGCTTATGTATTGATTATCGAGATTTGAACAGAGTGACGATTAAGAATAAGTATCCTTTACCCCGTATCGATGATCTTTTGGATCAACTTCAGGGAGCTTCAATATTTTCCAAGATCGACTTAAGATCTGGATATCATCAGTTGCGGATTCGAGAGTCGGATATCGCGAGGACAGCGTTTCGTACGCGCTATGGTCATTATGAGTTCGTAGTTATCCCGTTCGGACTAACTAACGCACCTGCGGTATTCATGGAGTTAATGAATCGGGTTTTCATCGACTTTTTGGATCAGTTTGTTGTTGTCTTCATCGATGACATTTTGATTTATTCTCGTGACCGAGAGGAACACGAGTTTCACCTTCATCAAGTGCTCGACGTGTTAAGACGAGAACAACTTTATGGGAAGTTTTCCAAATGTGAGTTCTGGATGTCCGAAGTGACATTTCTCGGACACGTAATTTCATCAGACGGAGTTTGTGTCGATCCCCAGAAGACGGAGGCTATTCGAGATTGGCTACCTCCGAAGAATGTTAAGGAAATCCGAAGTTTCCTCGGATTAGCGGGTTATTATCGGCGATTTATGGAGGGATTTTCTAGAATCGCTCAACCCTTGACGAACCTTTTGCGAAAGGATAAGAAATACACGTGGTCCAACGCGTGTCAACGGAGTTTTGAGGAACTCAAGAGACGGTTAATGTCAGCACCTGTACTTTCCTTGCCGCAGGGGACGGAAGGATTTGTGGTTTATAGTGATGCATCCGGACAGGGTCTCGGATGTGTGCTCATGCAGAATGGAAAGGTTATTGCCTATGCTTCACGGCAATTGAGACCTTACGAGGTTAATTATCCGACACACGACCTGGAGCTAGCAGCCGTGGTGTTCGCTTTGAAGATTTGGCGTCATTATCTTTATGGCGTTACCTGTCAGATATTCACCGATCATAAGAGTTTAAAGTATATATTTACTCAGAAGGAGTTAAATATGCGATAGAGACGGTGGTTGGAATTAATCAAAGATTATGATATTGAGATCCTTTACCACCCGGGCAAGGCGAACGTTGTCGCCGACGCCTTGAGTCGTAAGTCCGTTCAGGAGCAGATGCTTGCTCGTTTAACAGTCCAGAAGGAGCTTCAGCAGGAATTACTTAGACCCGAGATCAAGGTCTGGCTTCAGCGAGTTCAGGGACAGCTTTGTATGTTGGAGATCTCATCGTCACTTGAGGAGGCAATCAGAGAGAATCAGGGTTCGGACCCATCATTGTTACGCATCCGTGAGGATGTGGTTCAGGGGAAAGCCCCTGGATTTGTGGTCCATGAGTATGGACTTTTGAGGTTTAAGAATCGGTTGTGCGTACTGGCGTATGACGAGTTGAAAAACTCGATTTTGAAAGAAGCTCATGCTACCCCTTATTATGTTCATCCGGGGTCTAGCAAGATGTACAAGGACTTGAAACAAAATTACTGGTGGAGTAATATGAAACGAAAAGTCGCAGAATTTGTTTCGAGATGCTTAACCTGTTAACAAGTTAAGATTGAAGATCAGCGACCGGCGGGTATGCTGAAACCTCTTCCTATTCCCGAATGGAAGTGGGAAGACATTTCTATGGATTTCATCACGAGTTTGCCGACGAGTCGTCGTGGCATGAATACGATCTGGGTGATCGTGGACCGCTGTAACACCCAAAATTTATTTATATATATATATATATATATATATATATATATTTTTTTTTTTATTATTTTTTGCGGAAATAATATAAAGTTTGACACCAATTCATAAAGGAACTTCATTTATTTAATTTAATAAGCCAATAATGGCAGTCAAGTTATCAAACTTCTAAAGAAAACAACATAAGTAAAACTTTCTAATATAGAAATGTCAAAAGCGGAAGTACTAAAAATGTGCATTGTCTTAAAATAAATCACAAGGTGTCACGAATGCTCCCGCTCCTTAGCCTCCTTAATCGTAATACTGAAAATGTTAAGTAAAACCGTAAGCACAAAGCTTAGTGAATTCAAACACAACATTATACCAATATCCACAATCACTAGACCTAGATTAAAATATATCGTTATAACATTTAAACATAAGCCAAGAACAAATCAAGGCTTATAAGGAGGGCTAGTAGGTTACCCGCATCTCACAAACCGAAGAGTATTGGGTTAATCTTACCCTCACCTCACATCCCGAGGGTATTGGAGTAATTATACCTAACCACGCGCACCGACAAAAGCCGGATAATTGCTATGATCCTCAACAATAAACATACAAAGGCACATGTATGATTAACAATTTAAGCATGCATCCACATTATCATACCATAATAATAATTTAAAACTCACGTGCTAACCTAGCAATCATAAATATTGAGACAATGGAGTGAGAGAACTCACCTTGAATACTTAAGGGAGATTGCTAAATCAAAATCTGCTACCACACTTGAGCAAATGCCAAAACTTCACCTATTATAAACTAGGAGTTAGGATATACCCAAAGATGAAGCTTAAAGACTTAAACAAAATCTGGACAGCAAGGTCTAAAAACAGACCCGCTGTTAAAGATGGATTTACTTAATTTTCCTAAGTATTAACATATCAATATTAAATTTTTCTAAGAAACTAGAGTCTTTCCCCTTTTTAAAACAGTAGAGAACTCACTCTAACTCCAAAATATAAATTTATTATGATGCTTTTAAAAAGACATCGCAGTGCAGTCCCAAATCATAGGAATCAGTAGTGTTGGCCAATTCTACCCAACTTGTGGGTATACATTGTCCAAACTAAAAATCACAGAGATAATAGACATAAATACCAAAGTCTCAGAGTTGGAACCGACCAAAAAGGGTTTCCCAAACTCTAGATATGAAATTCACAACGTGACTAATTACAAAACCCTTAAAAGCTGATGACAGAAAACTGATCTGAGTGTGAACTCAATATGACCAAGAAATACTTGGAGATAACATCCCATAAACTCCAGATCACAACTTTAGGTCATAACACACATGTGGGAACTTGGAATCCCATTAGATCATTTCCCAAGCCCTAGAAACGAATAAAACAAGTTGACCTATCAGATCAGACCCGGATCAGACCTACCAGCAAAGGTGCTGTTCTTGCCCATGGATAAAGTCCTAATTAGTGAGAGTGACCTTCATAAGAAAGTTACCCAACACAATTTGTAAACTTTTGGCACAGGTTTGAGATCCGTTTGAGTTATAGAATTCAAGTTATGATTTTTGTAAGATGACTACAAATCTGATGGAAACAGAATCGTAGCCAACCCTTAATCTTTTTAACCAATCCATTCCTCTCCCCTTTTGAAACACATTCCTAGATGTGTTTATCACCCAAATTCAGTCCCCTATGAACATGGTGGCACCAAAAGGGCTAGGGGTCATTGGCATTTCATTTAGTCACAAGGAAAAGAATCAAATCAACATAATATATGACAAACCATTTAAACTCATAATTTTCCCTTTCTTAAGGGTTCCTTGATCTTTCAAATACACAAACATTTATATACACATCTTAGAAGATGCTATAAAATTGTATACTTAGATCTAAACATATTGATATGGATATGTTGAGAATCAAAATAATAATTAACAAGAATTATAACCATTCACAAGATCTATCACATTTTATCACCTAAATAAAACTTGGTGATTTCCATGGTTCATTTAGACCTTGTATTTTGTATAATCATCTAGATCCATCATACACCATGTATAGGTGTAGATATAATCTAGAGATGATGATAACATACAACTTATAACAATAACAACATTGGTTAAAACCATAAGATCTATCTTCTTTAAATCACACAAGTTACAACTTGATGATTTTTATGAATCATATAGATCTTTTACATAATATGATCATCTAGGCTCATCATACACCATGTATAGGAGATGGTGATGAAATTTCTAGATGATAATCAACACTTAAAACAATTAATTGAATATAAATCAAAAGAAAAGATTAAAACACCTTAAAAGATCTTACCTAAGCTTGTTACACCAACAAGGAAGTGAAGGAGAAGATGATTGTGGCTTTGGAAGAGAAAATGAGAGAGAGATGGGAGAGAGGGATCGGCCGAAAATGAGGGAGAGAGGAGGGAGTTTAGGGTTTTGTGATATTTTTATAAATCATTTAAGGATAAAGCCTAATGATTTCACTAATGGGCTAGGCTCAAAACTCATTTCTTACTAGCCCAATATAATTAAATCTTTCAATTAACTTAGCCCAAAACTTGTATTTTAATCTAACTTGGCTAATTAATTAAACCCATCATTTAAATAACTAAATACCATGAAAATAATTAACGCATCGAAAAAAAAAAACCGGGCGTTACAACTCTCCCCTACTAAGAAGGGACTTCGCCTCAAGTCACCCCTCCGAATAACTCGGGATAATGCGCCTCATCTCGTCTTCAGTTCCCATGTACACTCGCATCCCTTCCTATGCCGCCACCGAACCTTAACGTAATAAACAGTCTTACCGCTCAAGGGTCTTTGACTTTCGATCAACAACCGCGATAGGTTTCTCAACATAGTTGAGCCGTCACAATTTGGATGTCTTCCAGAGGTACTACGGCGGTATCGTCAACAATGCACTTCCTCAACCGAGACACGTGGAAGGTGTTATGAATCAAACTAAGCTCGTCAGCAGCTCCAATCGGTACGCTACTTTACCAACGCGAGCTATGATCTTATAAGGTCCAATAAACCGAGGTCCCGCCTTCCCACGCTATGAACCTAATCACACCCTTCCAAGGGGAGACCTTTAATAGCACATGATCCCCAACTCGAAACTCAAGATCGGAGCGTCGCTTATCTCGCATAACTCTTCCGACGACTCCTAGCGGTGACCAAATGATCCCCGATCATTTTGATTTTCTCCGTGGTCGCAAAACAATATCGGTGCTACCGAGCACCCTCTGTCCAACCTCACCCCAACACACCGGGTTCTACACTTCCTACCATACAAGGTGCTTCATACGGGGCATGTCGATGCTTGAATGATAATCGTTGTTATATGAAAACTCGGCTAAATGAAGATGATCATCCCAACCGCTCCAAAATCAATTGCACATGCCCGAAGCATGTCCTCCAAAGTCTCGTATCGTCCGCTCACTCGCCATCGGGCGGATGGAACGCAAAGATCAAATGCAATCGGGTACCCAATTCTTCTTAGAATTTCGCCAAAATCGAGAGGTGAATCGAGTATCTCGATCGAGACAATAGATACGGCACCCCTGCAATGAAACTATCTCCGAACAAAAATCTCGCCAATTTTTCACCAAGAACTTTCCTTGATGGCCAGAAATGAGCACTCTTCGTCAATCGATCCACAACCACCCATATCGTATCCGCTCCTTTGCGCCTTAGGAAGTTTTGTAATAAAGTCCATGGTTAAGTGCTCCCATTTCCACTCAGAATCTCCAAAGGTTGCAATTTCCCATGAGGTTTCGGTGTTCGGCTTTGACCTTCCGCATGTTAGGCATTCTTCTACATATCGAGCCACATCATTCTTCATCCCGTGCCACCAATAACCCTCACGAAGATCTCGGTACATTTTTGTAGCACCTTGATGAATAGAAAACTTGGACTCGTGAGCTTCTTCCATAAGAGTTTTCCGGTTCCCACCAAGAATGGAACCCAAACCCTACCATAACGAGTTAGTAATCCACGCCCATCTCGCTCCATCTTAGGTAACTCATTCACAATCCTTTCACGATTTGGGTTCCCCTCTTGAGTCGCCACATCTTGAGCATCTCGAATCATACCCAATAATGATGTCTCCATAGTCATCCGAAGACATTTAGCTCGAATCGGTTCGACAGATTGCTTACGATCGAGGCCGGCTACCACATTTGCTTTACGGGTGGTAGTGAATCTCACAAATGTAATCTTTCACCACATCTAACCATCTAACCTGCCTCATATTCAAATCCCGCTGATCGAAAAGGTACTTCAAACTTTTATGGTCAGTGTAAATGATACACTTAACCCCGTAAAGGTAGTGCCTCCATATCTTGAGAGCAAAAACAACAGCTCCTAATTCCAGGTCATGAGTGGGGTAGTTCCTTTCGTGAGGTTTTAGTCGCGAGACGCATAAGCTATCACCTTACCCCGTTGCATCAACACAAAGACCAAAACCTGGGAGGGATGCGCAAGACACTACCATGTCCTCCACTCCTTCCGTAAAGTCAAAACCGGGCATTACACAACCGCGTCTTAAGATCTTCAAATGCAAACCGTTGTTCCGACCCCAAACAAATTTCTCCGACTTCTTGGTCAATCGCGTAAGAGGTAGAGCAATCTTTGAGAAATTTTCAATAAACCTACGATAGTAACCGGCCAAACCTAAGAAACTACGAATCTCCGAAGGCGATTTAGGAGCTTCCCATTTCTTAACCGCATCAATCTTGGCCGGATCGACCTTGATACCTTCCTTGTTCACCACGTGGCCCAAGAATTGAACCTCTTCTAACCAAAATTCACACTTAGAAAATTTAGCATAAAGCCGTTCTCTCCGTAGTGTCTCTAGAAGTTCCCGAATGTGCTTTTCATGCTCCTCCCCGGTCTTAGAATAGACCAAAATATCGTCAATAAACACAATGACCGAACGGTCGAGCATCGCACCACACACCCGATTCATAAGATCCATAAAAGCAGCGGGTGCATTAGTGAGTCCGAAAGGCATCACCACAAATTCAAAGTGTCCGTATCGGGTTCGAAACGCCGTTTTCTCAATGTCACGATCACGAACTCGCATCCGATGATAACCGAACGCAAATCAATCTTGGAAAACCAAGACGCTCCTCGAGTTGGTCGAAAAGATCGTCGATACGAGGTAAAGGATAACGGTTCTTTATCGTGAGTTTATTCAACTCCCGATAATCTATGCACATTCTTTGAGAACCGTCCTTCTTTTCGCGAAAAGTATAGGAGCACCCCTACGGCGAGAAACTTGGCCGTATAAACCCCTTATCACTAAGCTCCTGTGAATCGATCTTGAAGCTCTTTCATCTCGTGGCGCCAAACGATAAGGAGATTTGGCGATCGGAACAGCTGTGTACTAAATCAATGCGAAACTCCACTTGCCTAATAGGTGGCAAACCCGGAGTTCCTCAGAAAGACGTCACCAAAGTCTAAACAATCGAACATTATCGAGCGCAATAGCAGAGGTACAAGAAGCAATATCCAAATGGGGAATATCTCCTTGAATAATAAGTTCTCCACCCCTGTGGTTTTGAACACGAACTTGTCTCTTGCGACAAAGAATTTCTGCATCGAATGCATCGAGCCAATCCATACCCACAATAACGCAAAGTTCCCTCATAGCAATAGGGATAAGATCAATGGGGAATTCAACTCCCGAAAATTCAAGGGTACAACCCCGATAAACATCAAGAACGAAGATAGTTCGATTGTCGGCAACTTCGATAACCATGGGACGTGCTAGTTTCCCGACACCACGCCCAAACGATTTATGAACGTGCGTGACACGAAGGAGTGAGTAGCGCTTAATCAAACATAACATGCAAAGTTGAGAATCTAATGTATAAGTGCTCGATTCATAATATTTAAGCAATAAAACAATTACTCTATGGCATAGCATAAGATAAAAGATAAGGAAGAGATGTTTACTCGCTACCGCAGCTTCGCAGCTCCTCCTCGTAAGTCGTGGACACGTCCTCGTGTCAACATAGTTGGTCCGTTAGAGGTCGGGCAAGATTGGGATTTGCATTCCCATTCTTCTTCGCCTTTGGGCAATCCGCTTCTTGTGCCCCTTCTCTTGGCAATTGTAACAAATCGGGTACCGCCGCAACAAGAGTAACTCAGGAGGTCAGAATGGCTTTTGGAGCCTTGCAATTCTTCCGATGCCCTTCCTTCTTACAGCTTATAACACACCAATGGGGGTCGATCACCGCTTCGCAGATGGCTTGTATTCATATCTTGGTTTATCCCCAAACTTTGTCTTCTTATGAGCCTCATTAGAAGTTTTAGAAAAAGTGCTCTCCAGCTTCCTCTTAGATTGAGTTTGCAACAATCTCTCTCTTCTGGCCGCCCCATGACCGCACCCAAAGTCGTAAAGTCTTGCATGCTCACAAATTCCCGGATGTCGGACGTAAAATCGAGATGTACCGACTAACAAGCCATGCTTCATCTCCAAAGAAAAGTAGACGTAAAGAAAGCATCTCCATGAACTTGGCGTTCGGATCACTAATGCACTCGGTGGTCCGTTGTAACGCCATGAACTCCCGCATCATTCTTTGTTGCTCCACCCTAGGCACATACCGTGCCTCGAACCACTCCACAAACCGGGCCCAAGTAATCGCCCTTACAGCCTTCTTCATCATTCTTCCCGTGGTGGTGTTCCACCATGTCTTACCCCGCTCTCACCGGTTCTTTGCTACCAACACCCTAAACTGTCCAGGCACCCTATAGTCATAAAGGCGCCCTCCACGCGATAACCAAAGGCTTAGCTTCCACCGGATCGTCCTCCCCATCCCAATGAGGTGGGCCGCACTTGCCGAACTTCTCGTAGTAGTACATTAAATCACGAACAGAAGATCAGAGCCCCCAAAGTGAGGTGCATCTCGCCATACGCTCATCTAGCAGAGCACGAACTTGATCAATGATGTTAGCCGTGACATTCGGAATGATCTCGTTAAAAGCATTATTGAACTCCTCAAGAACGAGTTCCCTAACTTGAGCTATTTGAATTGCATTGAGGCGAGCAAAGGAGCCATCTAAAATTGATAAGAAAAGAAAAACGATTCAACCTATGCATGTCTAAGAGATCGAAAACACTCACTTTAAAACTTTTCAACCTTGCCCCGTCCCCAAAACCGCTCCCATATATTGAATAATAGGGGCCCTTCTATTATTTAATATAGAAGTTCCAATTTCGGTTTGTGTCTAGTTTCAAAATTTCACTTGATCCTAGCCGTAATGTTTAATTCACACTCATGGTAGATCTAAAAGGCCTAAATTCTCACATGGTAGATAGTAGCACTAAAGGCATATAATTATCCTCCTAGGCTAGTCTTTGGGATATGTCATAAATGGAGCATACTATTGTGTTTGATAAGTAATAAAATTTAGACTCAATTAGTAAATAAAACTTACTGGGTCAATGACGGCGCACCGTGACATCTTCATCGCTAGTTTTTAATAAACTTTGTACAAGAGAAATAAAATGTTTTAAATTTGAGTCTAGACATCCCTAAGAAGGCCTAGTTCACTCAAATGAAAAGCTCGATACCAACTTGTAACACCCAAAATTTATTTATATATATATTTTTTTTTTTTTTATGGAAATAATATAAAGTTTGACACCAATTCATAAAGGAACTTCATTTATTTAATTTAATAAGCCAATAATGGCAAAAAGTTATCAAACTTCTAAAGAAAACAACATAAGTAAAACTTTCTAATATAGAAATGTCAAAAGCGGAAGTACTAAAAATGTTCATTGACTTAAAATAAATCACAAGGTGTCACGAATGCTCCCACACCCTTAGCCTCCTTAATCGTAATACCAAAATGTTAAGTAAAACCGTAAGCACAAAGCTTAGTGAATTCAAACACAACATTATACCAATATCCACAATCACTAGACCTAGATTAAAATATATCGTTATAACATTTAAACATAAGCCAAGAACAAATCAAGGCTTATAAGGAGGGCTAGTAGGTTACCCGCATCTCACAAACCGAAGAGTATTGGGTTAATCTTACCCTCACCTCACATCCCGGAGGGTATTGGAGTAATTATACCTAACCACGCGCACCGGACAAAAGCCGGATAATTGCTATGATCCTCAACAATAAACATACAAAGGCACATGTATGATTAACAATTTAAGCATGCATCCACATTATCATACCATAATAATAATTTAAAACTCACGTGCTAACCTAGCAATCATAAATATTGAGACAATGGAGTGAGAGAACTCACCTTGAATACTTAAGGGAGATTGCTAAATCAAAACTGGCTACCACACTTGAGCAAATGCCAAAACTTCACCTATTATAAACTAGGAGTTAGGATATACCCAAAGATGAAGCTTAAAGACTTAAACAAAAATCTGGACAGCAAGGTCTAAAAACAGACCCGCTGTTAAAGATGGATTTACTTAATTTTCCTAAGTATTAACATATCAATATTAAATTTTTCTAAGAAACTAGAGTCTTTCCCCTTTTTAAAACAGTAGAGAACTCACTCTAACTCCAAAATATAAATTTATTATGATGCTTTTAAAAAGACATCGCAGTGCAGTCCCAAATCATAGGAATCAGTAGTGTTGGCCAATTCTACCCAACTTGTGGGTATACATTGTCCAAACTAAAAATCACAGAGATAATAGACATAAATACCAAAGTCTCAGAGTTGGAACCGACCAAAAAGGGTTTCCCAAACTCTAGATATGAAATTCACAACGTGACTAATTACAAAACCCTTAAAAGCTGATGACAGAAAACTGATCTGGAGTGTGAACTCAATATGACCAAGAAATACTTGGAGATAACATCCCATAAACTCCAGATCACAACTTTAGGTCATAACACACATGTGGGAACTTGGAATCCCATTAGATCATTTCCCAAGCCCTAGAAACGAATAAAACAAGTTGACCTATCAGATCAGACCCGGATCAGACCTACCAGCAAAGGTGCTGTTCTTGCCCATGGATAAAGTCCTAATTAGTGAGAGTGACCTTCATAAGAAAGTTACCCAACACAATTTGTAAACTTTTGGCACAGGTTTGAGATCCGTTTGAGTTATAGAATTCAAGTTATGATTTTTGTAAGATGACTACAAATCTGATGGAAACAGAATCGTAGCCAACCCTTAATCTTTTTAACCAATCCATTCCTCTCCCTTTTGAAACACATTCCTAGATGTGTTTATCACCCAAATTCAGTCCCCTATGAACATGGTGGCACCAAAAAGGGCTAGGGGTCATTGGCATTTCATTTAGTCACAAGGAAAAGAATCAAATCAACATAATATATGACAAACCATTTAAACTCATAATTTTCCCCTTTCTTAAGGGTTCCTTGATCTTTCAAATACACAAACATTTATATACACATCTTAGAAGATGCTATAAAATTGTATACTTAGATCTAAATATATTGATATGGATATGTTGAGAATCAAAATAATAATTAACAAGAATTATAACCATTCACAAGATCTATCACATTTTATCACCTAAATAAAACTTGGTGATTTCCATGGTTCATTTAGACCTTGTATTTTGTATAATCATCTAGATCCATCATACACCATGTATAGGTGTAGATATAATCTAGAGATGATGATAACATACAACTTATAACAATAACAACATTGGTTAAAACCATAAGATCTATCTTCTTTAAATCACACAAGTTACAACTTGATGATTTTTATGAATCATATAGATCTTTTACATAATATGATCATCTAGGCTCATCATACACCATGTATAGGAGATGGTGATGAAATTTCTAGATGATAATCAACACTTAAAACAATTAATTGAATATAAATCAAAAGAAAAGATTAAAACACCTTAAAAGATCTTACCTAAGCTTGTTACACCAACAAGGAAGTGAAGGAGAAGATGATTGTGGCTTTGGAAGAGAAAAATGAGAGAGAGATGGGAGAGAGGGATCGGCGAAAATGAGGGAGAGAGGAGGGAGTTTAGGGTTTTGTGATATTTTTATAAATCATTTAAGGATAAAGCCTAATGACTTCACTAATGGGCTAGGCTCAAAACTCATTTCTTACTAGCCCAATATAATTAAATCTTTCAATTAACTTAGCCCAAAACTTGTATTTTAATCTAACTTGGCTAATTAATTAAACCCATCATTTAAATAACTAAATACCATGAAAATAATTAACGTCGAAAAAAAAAAAACCGGGCGTTACAACTCTCCCCTACTAAGAAGGGACTTCGCCTCAAGTCACCCCTCCGAATAACTCGGGATAATGCGCCTCATCTCGTCTTCAGTTCCCATGTACACTCGATCCCTTCCTATGCCGCCACCGAACCTTAATGTAATAAACAGCCTTACCGCTCCGAAGGGTCTTTGACTTTCGATCAACAATCGCGATAGGTTTCTCAACATAGTTGAGCCGTTCACAATTTGGATGTCTTCCGAGGTACTACGGCGGTATCGTCAACAATGCACTTCCTCAATCGAGACACGTGGAAGGTGTTATGAATCAAACTAAGCTCGTCAGCAGCTCCAATCGTACGCTACTTTACCAACGCGAGCTATGATCTTATAAGGTCCAATAAACCGAGGTCCCGGCTTCCCACGCTTGCGGAACCTAATCACACCCTTCCAAGGGGAGACCTTTAATAGCACATGATCCCCAACTCAAACTCAAGATCGGAGCGTCGCTATCTCGCATAACTCTTCCGACGACTCTAGCGGTGACCAAATGATCCCCGATCATTTTGATTTTCTCCGTGGTCGCAAAACAATATCGGTGCTACCGAGCACCCTCTGTCCAACCTCACCCCAACACACCGGGTTCTACACTTCCTACCATACAAGGTGCTTCATACGGGGCATGTCGATGCTTGAATGATAATCGTTGTTATATGAAAACTCGGCTAAATGAAGATGATCATCCCAATCGCTCCAAAATCAATTGCACATGCCCGAAGCATGTCCTCCAAAGTCTCAGACGTCCGCTCACTCGCCCATCGGGCCATGGATGGAACGCAGATCAAATGCACCGGGTACCCAATTCTTCTTGGAATTTCGCCAAAATCGAGAGGTGAATCGAGTATCTCGATCGAGACAATAGATACGGCACCCTGCAATGAAACTATCTCCCGAACAAAAATCTCGCCAATTTTTCACCAAGAACTTTCCTTGATGGCCAGAAATGAGCACTCTTCGTCAATCGATCCACAACCACCCATATCGTATCCGCTCCCTTTGCGGTCTTAGGAAGTTTTGTAATAAAGTCCATGGTTAAGTGCTCCCATTTCCACTCGGGAATCTCCAAAGGTTGCAATTTCCCATGAGGTTTCGGTGTTCGGCTTTGACCTTCCGCATGTTAGGCATTCTTCTACATATCGAGCCACATCATTCTTCATCCCGTGCCACCAATAACCCTCACGAAGATCTCGGTACATTTTTGTAGCACCGGATGAATAGAAAACTTGGACTCGTGAGCTTCTTCCATAAGAGTTTTCCGGTACCCACCATTAAATGGAACACAAACCCTACCATAACGAGTAAGTAATCCACGCCCATCTCGCTCCATCTTAGGTAACTCATTCACAATCCTTTCACGATTTGGGTTCCCCTCTTGAGTCGCCACATCTTGAGCATCTCGAATCATACCCAATAATGATGTCTCCATAGTCATCCGAAGACATTTAGCTCGAATCGGTTCGACAGATTGCTTACGATCGAGTGCGTCGGCTACCACATTTGCTTTACGGGTGGTAGTGAATCTCACAATGTAATCTTTCACCACATCTAACCATCTAACTCCGCCTCATATTCAAATCCCGCTGATCGAAAAGGTACTTCAAACTTTTATGGTCGTTGTAAATGATACACTTAACCCCGTAAAGGTAGTGCCTCCATATCTTGAGAGCAAAAACAATGCTCCTAATTCCGTGTCATGAGTGGGGTAGTTCCTTTCGTGAGGTTTTAGCCGCGAGACGCATAAGCTATCACCTTACCCCGTTGCATCAACACAAAGACCAAAACCCGGGAGGGATGCGTCGCAAGACACTACCATGTCCTCCACTCCTTCCTCGTAAAGTCAAAACCGGCATTACACAACCGCCTTAAGATCTTCAAATGCAAACCGTTGTTCCGACCCCAAACAAATTTCTCCGACTTCTTGGTCAATCGCGTAAGAGGTAGAGCAATCTTTGAGAAATTTTCAATAAACCTACGATAGTAACCGCCAAACCTAAGAAACTACGAATCTCCGAAGGCGATTTAGGAGCTTCCCATTTCTTAACCGCATCAATCTTGGCCGGATCGACCTTGATACCTTCCTTGTTCACCACGTGGCCCAAGAATTGAACCTCTTCTAACCAAAATTCACACTTAGAAAATTTAGCATAAAGCCGTTCTCTCCGTAGTGTCTCTAGAAGTTCCCGAATGTGCTTTTCATGCTCCTCCCTGGTCTTAGAATAGACCAAAATATCACAATAAACACAATGACCGAACGGTCGAGCATCGACCACACACCCGATTCATAAGATCCATAAAAGCAATGGGTGCATTAGTGAGTCCGAAAGGCATCACCACAAATTCAAAGTGTCCGTATCGGGTTCAAACGCCGTTTTCTCAATGTCACAGCCACGAACTCGCATCTCGATGATAACCGAACGCAAATCAATCTTGGAAAACCAAGACGCTCCTTGGAGTTGGTCGAAAAGATCGTCGATACGAGGTAAAGGATAACGGTTCTTTATCGTGAGTTTATTCAACTCCCGATAATCTATGCACATTCTTTGAGAACCGCCCTTCTTTTTCGCGAAAAGTATAGGAGCACCCCACGGCGAGAAACTTGGCCGTATAAACCCCTTATCACTAAGCTCCTCAGAATCGATCTTGAAGCTCTTTCATCTCGTGGCGCCAAACGATAAGGAGATTTGGCGATCGGAACAGCGTGTACTAAATCAATGCGAAACTCCACTTGCCTAATAGGTGGCAAACCCGGAGTTCCTCAGAAAGACGCTACCAAAGTCGGAAACAATCGAACATTATCGAGCGCAATAGCAGAGGTACAAGAAGCAATATCCAAATGGGGAATATCTCCTTGAATAATAAGTTCTCCACCCCTAGGGTTTTGAACACGAACTTGTCTCTTGCGACAAAGAATTTCTGCATCGAATGCATCGAGCCAATCCATACCCACAATAACGCAAAGTTCCCTCATAGCAATAGGGATAAGATCAATGGGGAATTCAACTCCCGAAAATTCAAGGGTACAACCCCGATAAACATCAGTAACGAAGATAGTTCGATTGTCGGCAACTTCGATAACCATGGGACGTGCTAGTTTCCCGACACCACGCCCCAAACGATTTATGAACGTGCGTGACACGAAGGAGTGAGTAGCGCTTAATCAAACATAACGGCAAAGTTGAGAATCTAATGTATAAGTGCTCGATTCATAATATTTAAGCAATAAAACAATTACTCTATGGCATAGCATAAGATAAAAGATAAGGAAGAGATGTTTACTCACATACCGCAGTTTCGCAGCTCCTCCTCGTAAGTGGTGGACACGTCCTCGTGTCAACATAGTTGGTCTGTTAGAGGTCGGGCAGATTGGGATTTGCATTCCCATTCTTCTTCGACTTTGGGCAATCGGCTTCTTGTGCCCCTTCTCTTGGCAATTGTAACAAATCGGTACCGCAACAGAGTAACTGGGAGGTCAGAATGGCTTTTGGAGCCTTGCAATTCTTCCAGTGATGCCCTTCCTTCTTACGCTTATAACACACCAATGGGGGTCGATCACCGCTTCGCAGATGGCTTGTATTCATATCTTGGTTTATCCCCAAACTTTGTCTTCTTATGAGCCTCATTAGAAGTTTTAGAAAAAGTGCTCTCCAGCTTTCCTCTTAGATTGAGTTTGCACTCAATCTCTCTCTTCTGCCGCCCATGATCGCACCCAAAGTCGTAAAGTCTTGCATGCTCACAAATTCCCGGATGTCGGACGTAAAATCGAGATGTACCGACTAACAAGCCATGCTTCATCTCCAAAGAAAAGTAGGACAAAGAAAGCATCTCCATGAACTTGGCGTTCAGATCACTAAATGCACTCGGTCTCGTTGTAACGCCATGAACTCCTGCATCATTCTTTGTTGCTCCACCCTAGGCACATACCGTGCCTCGAACCACTCCACAACCGGGCCCAAGTAATCGCCTTACAGCCTTCTTCTACTATTCTTCCCGTGGTGGTGTTCCACCATGTCTTACCCCGCTTCCTCACCGGTTCTTTGCTACCAACACCCTAAACCGGTCCGGCACCCTATAGTCATAAAGGCGCTCCACATCGATAACCAAAGGCTTAGCTTCCACTGGATCGTCCTCCCCATCCCAATGAGGTGGGCCGCACTTGCCGAACTTCTCGTAGTAGTACATTAAATCACGAACAGAGGATCGAGCCCCCAAAGTGAGGTGCATCTCGCCATACGCTCATCTAGCAGAGCACGAACTTGATCAATGATGTTGGCCGTGACAATCGGAATGAACTCGTTAAAAGCATTAATTAACTCCTCAAAGAACGAGTTCCCTAACTTGAGCTATTTGAATTGCATTGAGGCGAGCAAAGTGAGCCATCTAAAATTGATAAGAAAAGAAAAAACGATTCAACCTATGCATGTCTAAGAGATCGAAAACACTCACTTGTAAAACTTTTCAACCTTGCCCCGTCCCCTAAACCGGCTCCCTTATTTTGTTTATTAGGGGCCCTTCTTTTATTCAATATAGAAGTTCCAATTCGGTTTCTGTGTCTAGTTTCAAAATTTCACTTGCTCCTAGCCGTAATGCTTAATTCACACTCATGGTAGATCTAAAAGGCCTAAATTCTCACATGGTAGATAGTAGCACTAAAGGCATATACTTACCCTCCTAGGCTAGTCTTTGGGAAATGTCATAAATGGCGCATACTCTTGTGTGTGATAAGTAATAAAATTTAGACTCAATTAGTAAAGAACACTTACTTGGTCAATGACCGCGCACCGTGACATCTTCATCGCTAGTTTTTAATAAACTTTGTACAAGAGAAATAAAATGTTTTAAATTTGAGTCTAGACATCCCTAAGAAGGCCTAGTTCACTCAAATGAAAAGCTCGATACCAACTTGTAACACCCAAAATTTATTTATATATATTTTTTTTTTTTTTTGCGGAAATAATATAAAGTTTGACACCAATTCATAAAGGAACTTCATTTATTTAATTTAATAAGCCAATAATGGCAATCAAGTTATCAAACTTCTAAAGAAAACAACATAAGTAAAACTTTCTAATATAGAAATGTCAAAAGCGGAAGTACTAAAAATGTTCATTGACTTAAAATAAATCACAAGGTGTCACGAATGCTCCCACCCTTAGCCTCCTTAATCGTAATACCCGAAAATGTTAAGTAAAACCGTAAGCACAAAGCTTAGTGAATTCAAACACAACATTATACCAATATCCACAATCACTAGACCTAGATTAAAATATATCGTTATAACATTTAAACATAAGCCAAGAACAAATCAAGGCTTATAAGGAGGGCTAGTAGGTTACCCGCATCTCACAAACCGAAGAGTATTGGGTTAATCTTACCTCACCTCACATCCCGAGGGTATTGGAGTAATTATACCTAACCACGCGCACCGGACAAAAGCCGGATAATTGCTATGATCCCTCAACAATAAACATACAAAGGCACATGTATGATTAACAATTTAAGCATGCATCCACATTATCATACCATAATAATAATTTAAAACTCACGTGCTAACCTAGCAATCATAAATATTGAGACAATGGAGTGAGAGAACTCACCTTGAATACTTAAGGGAGATTGCTAAATCAAACTGCTACCACACTTGAGCAAATGCCAAAACTTCACCTATTATAAACTAGGAGTTAGGATATACCCAAAGATGAAGCTTAAAGACTTAAACAAAATCTGGACAGCAAGGTCTAAAACAGACCCGCTGTTAAAGATGGATTTACTTAATTTTCCTAAGTATTAACATATCAATATTAAATTTTTCTAAGAAACTAGAGTCTTTCCCCTTTTTAAAACAGTAGAGAACTCACTCTAACTCCAAAATATAAATTTATTATGATGCTTTTAAAAAGACATCGCAGTGCAGTCCCAAATCATAGGAATCAGTAGTGTTGGCCAATTCTACCCAACTTGTGGGTAGACATTGTCCAAACTAAAAATCACAGAGATAATAGACATAAATACCAAAGTCTCAGAGTTGGAACCGACCAAAAAGGGTTTCCCAAACTCTAGATATGAAATTCACAACGTGACTAATTACAAAACCCTTAAAAGCTGATGACAGAAAACTGATCTGGAGTGTGAACTCAATATGACCAAGAAATACTTGGAGATAACATCCCATAAACTCCAGATCACAACTTTAGGTCATAACACACATGTGGGAACTTGGAATCCCATTAGATCATTTCCCAAGCCCTAGAAACGAATAAAACAAGTTGACCTATCAGATCAGACCCGGATCAGACCTACCAGCAAAGGTGCTGTTCTTTCCCATGGATAAAGTCCTAATTAGTGAGAGTGACCTTCATAAGAAAGTTACCCAACACAATTTGTAAACTTTTGGCACAGGTTTGAGATCCGTTTGAGTTATAGAATTCAAGTTATGATTTTTGTAAGATGACTACAAATCTGATGGAAACAGAATCGTAGCCAACCCTTAATCTTTTAACCAATCCATTCCTCTCCCTTTTGAAACACATTCCTAGATGTGTTTATCACCCAAATTCAGTCCCCTATGAACATGGTGGCACCAAAAAGGGCTAGGGGTCATTGGCATTTCATTTAGTCACAAGGAAAAGAATCAAATCAACATAATATATGACAAACCATTTAAACTCATAATTTTCCCCTTTCTTAAGGGTTCCTTGATCTTTCAAATACACAAACATTTATATACACATCTTAGAAGATGCTATAAAATTGTATACTTAGATCTAAACATATTGATATGGATATGTTGAGAATCAAAATAATAATTAACAAGAATTATAACCATTCACAAGATCTATCACATTTTATCACCTAAATAAAACTTGGTGATTTCCATGGTTCATTTAGACCTTGTATTTTGTATAATCATCTAGATCCATCATACACCATGTATAGGGTGTAGATATAATCTAGAGATGATGATAACATACAACTTATAACAATAACAACATTGGTTAAAACCATAAGATCTATCTTCTTTAAATCACACAAGTTACAACTTGATGATTTTTATGAATCATATAGATCTTTTACATAATATGATCATCTAGGCTCATCATACACCATGTATAGGAGATGGTGATGAAATTTCTAGATGATAATCAACACTTAAAACAATTAATTGAATATAAATCAAAAGAAAAGATTAAAACACCTTAAAAGATCTTACCTAAGCTTGTTACACCAACAAGGAAGTGAAGGAGAAGATGATTGTGGCTTTGGAAGAGAAAAATGAGAGAGAGATGGGAGAGAGGGATCGGCCGAAAATGAGGGAGAGAGGAGGGAGTTTAGGGTTTTGTGATATTTTTATAAATCATTTAAGGATAAAGCCTAATGACTTCACTAATGGGCTAGGCTCAAAACTCATTTCTTACTAGCCCAATATAATTAAATCTTTCAATTAACTTAGCCCAAAACTTGTATTTTAATCTAACTTGGCTAATTAATTAAACCCATCATTTAAATAACTAAATACCATGAAAATAATTAACGTCTGAAAAAAAAAAACCGGCGTTACAACTCTCCCCTACTAAGAAGGGACTTCGCCTCGAAGTCACCCTCCGAATAACTCGGGATAATGCGCCTCATCTCGTCTTCAGTTCCCATGTACACTCGATCCCTTCCTATGCCGCCACCGAACCTTAACAGAATAAACAGCCTTACCGCTCCAAAGGGTCTTTGACTTTCGATCAACAACCGCGATAGGTTTCTCAACATAGTTGAGCCGCTCACACCTTGGATGTCTTCCAGAGGTACTACGGCGGTATCGTCAACAATGCACTTCCTCAATCGAGACACGTGGAAGGTGTTATGAATCAAACTAAGCTCATCGTGCAGCTCCAATCGTACGCTACTTTACCAACGCGAGCTATGATCTTATAAGGTCCAATAAACCGAGGTCCCAGCCTTCCCACGCTTGCGAACCTAATCACACCCTTCCAAGGGGAGACCTTTAATAGCACATGATCCCCAACTCGAAACTCAAGATCGGAGCGTCGCTATCTCGCATAACTCTTCCGACGACTCTAGCGGTGACCAAATGATCCCCGATCATTTTGATTTTCTCCGTGGTCTCGCAAAACAATATCGGTGCTACCGAGCACCCTCTGTCCAACCTCACCCCAACACACCGGGGTTCTACACTTCCTACCATACAAAGGCTTCATACGGGGCATGTCGATGCTTGAATGATAATCGTTGTTATATGAAAACTCGGCTAAATGAAGATGATCATCCCAACCGCTCCAAAATCAATTGCACATGCCCGAAGCATGTCCTCCAAAGTCTCAGATCGTCCGCTCACTCGCCCATCGCCATGGATGGAACGCAGATCAAATGCAATCGGGTACCCAATTCTTCTTGGAATTTCTCGCCAAAATCGAGAGGTGAATCGAGTATCTCGATCGAGACAATAGATACGGCACCCTGCAATGAAACTATCTCCGAACAAAAATCTCGCCAATTTTTCACCAAGAACTTTCCTTGATGGCCGTGAAATGAGCACTCTTCGTCAATCGATCCACAACCACCCATATCGTATCCGCTCCTTTGCGGCCTTAGGAAGTTTTGTAATAAAGTCCATGGTTAAGTGCTCCCATTTCCACTCGGGAATCTCCAAAGGTTGCAATTTCCCATGAGGTTTCGGTGTTCGGCTTTGACCTTCCGGCATGTTAGGCATTCTTCTACATATCGAGCCACATCATTCTTCATCCCGTGCCACCAATAACCCTCACGAAGATCTCGGTACATTTTTGTAGCACCTTGATGAATAGAAAACTTGGACTCGTGAGCTTCTTCCATAAGAGTTTTCCGGTTCCCACCAAGAATGGAACCCAAACCCTACCATAACGAGTTAGTAATCCACGCCCATCTCGCTCCATCTTAGGTAACTCATTCACAATCCTTTCACGATTTGGGTTCCCTCTTGAGTCGCCACATCTTGAGCATCTCGAATCATACCCAATAATGATGTCTCCATAGTCATCCGAAGACATTTAGCTCGAATCGGTTCGACAGATTGCTTACGATCGAGTGCCACTACCACATTTGCTTTACTGGGTGGTAGTGAATCTCACAATGTAATCTTTCACCACATCTAACCATCTAACTCCGCCTCATATTCAAATCCCGCTGATCGAAAAGGTACTTCAAACTTTTATGGTCGTGTAAATGATACACTTAACCCCGTAAAGGTAGTGCCTCCATATCTTGAGAGCAAAAACAATGGCTCCTAATTCCGTGTCATGAGTGGGGTAGTTCCTTTCGTGAGGTTTTAGCCGCGAGACGCATAAGCTATCACCTTACCCCGTTGCATCAACACAAAGACCAAAACCCGGGAGGGATGCGTCGCAAGACACTACCATGTCCTCCACTCCTTCCGTAAAGTCAAAACCGGCATTACACAACCGCGTCTTAAGATCTTCAAATGCAAACCGTTGTTCCGACCCCAAACAAATTTCTCCGACTTCTTGGTCAATCGCGTAAGAGGTAGAGCAATCTTTGAGAAATTTTCAATAAACCTACGATAGTAACTGCCAAACCTAAGAAACTACGAATCTCCGAAGGCGATTTAGGAGCTTCCCATTTCTTAACCGCATCAATCTTGGCCGGATCGACCTTGATACCTTCCTTGTTCACCACGTGGCCCAAGAATCAACCTCTTCTAACCAAAATTCACACTTAGAAAATTTAGCATAAAGCCGTTCTCTCCGTAGTGTCTCTAGAAGTTCCCGAATGTGCTTTTCATGCTCCTCCCTGGTCTTACAATAGACCAAAATATCGTCAATAAACACAATGACCGAACGGTCGAGCATCAGACCACACACCCGATTCATAAGATCCATAAAAGCAAGGTGCATTAGTGAGTCCGAAAGGCATCACCACAAATTCAAAGTGTCCGTATCGGGTTCAAACGCCGTTTTCTCAATGTCACAGCCACGAACTCGCATTCGATGATAACCGGAACTCAAATCAATCTTGGAAAACCAAGAAGCTCCTTGGAGTTGGTCGAAAAGATCGTCGATACGAGGTAAAGGATAACGGTTCTTTATCGTGAGTTTATTCAACTCCCGATAATCTATGCACATTCTTTGAGAACCGCCCTTCTTTTTCGCGAAAAGTATAGGAGCACCCCACGGCGAGAAACTTGGCCGTATAAACCCCTTATCACTAAGCTCCTGTAATCGATCTTGAAGCTCTTTCATCTCGTGGAGCCAAACGATAAGGAGATTTGGCGATCGGAATGCCAGTACTAAATCAATGCGAAACTCCACTTGCCTAATAGGTGGCAAACCCGGAGTTCCTCAGAAAGACGTCACCAAAGTCGGAAACAATCGAACATTATCGAGCGCAATAGCAGAGGTACAAGAAGAAAAATCCAAATGGGGAATATCTCCTTGAATAATAAGTTCTCCACCCCTGTGGTTTTGAACACGAACTTGTCTCTTGCGACAAAGAATTTCGCATCGAATGCATCGAGCCAATCCATACCCACAATAACGCAAAGTTCCCTCATAGCAATAGGGATAAGATCAATGGGAATTCAACTCCCGAAAATTCAAGGGTACAACCCCGATAAACATCGAGAACGAAGATAGTTCGATTGTCGGCAACTTCGATAACCATGGGACGTGCTAGTTTCCACACCACGCCCAAACGATTTATGAACGTGCGTGACACGAAGGAGTGAGTAGCGCCGTAATCAAACATAACAATGGGCAAAGTTGAGAATCTAATGTATAAGTGCCTCGATTCATAATATTTAAGCAATAAAACAATTACTCTATGGCATAGCATAAGATAAAAGATAAGGAAGAGATGTTTACTCACATACCGCAGCTTCGCAGCTCCTCCTCGTAAGCCGGTGGACACGTCCTCGTGTCAACATAGTTGGTCCGTTAGAGGTCGGGCAAGATTGGGATTTGCATTCCCATTCTTCTTCACTTTGGGCAATCCGCTTCTTGTGCCCCTTCTCTTGGCAATTGTAACAAATCGTACCGCCGCAATGAGAGTAACACGGGAGGTCAGAATGGCTTTTGAGCCTTGCAATTCTTCCAGTGATGCCCTTCCTTCTTACGCTTATAACACACCAATGGGGGTCGATCACCGCTTGCAGATGGCTTGTATTCATATCTTGGTTTATCCCCAAACTTTGTCTTCTTATGAGCCTCATTAGAAGTTTTAGAAAAAGTGCTCTCCAGCTTTCCTCTTAGATTGAGTTTGCACTCAATCTCTCTCTTTCTGGCCGCCCCCATGATCGCACCCAAAGTCGTAAAGTCTTGCATGCTCACAAATTCCGGATGTCAGACGTAAAATCGAGATGTACCGACTAACAAGCCATGCTTCATCTCCAAGAAAAGTAGGACGTAAAGAAAGCATCTCCATGAACTTGGCGTCAGATCACTAACACTCGGTCTCGTTGTAACGCCATGAACTCCTCGCATCATTCTTTGTTGCTCCACCCTAGGCACATACCGTGCCTCGAACCACTCCACAACCGGGCCCAAGTAATCGCCTCAGCCTTCTTCATCATTCTTCCCGTGGTGGTGTTCCACCATGTCTTACCCCGCTCTCACTCGGGTTCTTTGCTACCAACACCCTAAACCGGTCCTGGGCACCCTATAGTCATAAAGGCGCTCCACGCGATAACCAAAGGCTTAGCTTCCACTGGATCGTCCTCCCCATCCCAATGAGGTGGGCCGCACTTGCCGAACTTCTCGTAGTAGTACATTAAATCACGAACAGAGGATCAGAGCCCCCTGCGGAGGTGCATCCGCCATACGCTCATCTAGCAGAGCACGAACTTGATCAATGATGTTAGCCGTGACATTCGGAATGATCTCGTTAAAAGCATTATTGAACTCCTCAAAGAACGAGTTCCCTAACTTGAGCTATTTGAATTGCATTGAGGCGAGCAAAGTGAGCCATCTAAAATTGATAAGAAAAGAAAAAACGATTCAACCTATGCATGTCTAAGAGATCGAAAACACTCACTTGTCAAAACTTTTCAACCTTGCCCCGTCCCCAAAACCGGCTCCCATATATTGAATAATAGGGGCCCTTCTATTATTCAATATAGAAGTTCCAATTTCGGTTTCGTGTCTAGTTTCAAAATTTCACTTGCTCCTAGCCGTAATAGCTTAATTCACACTCATGGTAGATCTAAAAGGCCTAAATTCTCACATGGTAGATAGTAGCACTAAAGGCATATAATTATCCTCCTAGGCTAGTCTTTGGGATATGTCATAAATGGAGCATACTATTGTGTTTGATAAGTAATAAAATTTAGACTCAATTAGTAAATAAAACTTACTTGGTCAATGACCGTGCACCGTGACATCTTCATCGCTAGTTTTTAATAAACTTTGTACAAGAGAAATAAAATGTTTTAAATTTGAGTCTAGACATCCCTAAGAAGGCCTAGTTCACTCAAATGAAAAGCTCTGATACCAACATGTAACACCCAAAATTTATTTATATATATATTTTTTTTTTTTTATGGAAATAATATAAAGTTTGACACCAATTCATAAAGGAACTTCATTTATTTAATTTAATAAGCCAATAATGGCAACAAGTTATCAAACTTCTAAAGAAAACAACATAAGTAAAACTTTCTAATATAGAAATGTCAAAAGCTAAGTACTAAAAATGTTCATTGACTTAAAATAAATCACAAGGTGTCACGAATGCTCCCACCCTTAGCCTCCTTAATCGTAATACCCAAAATGTTAAGTAAAACCGTAAGCACAAAGCTTAGTGAATTCAAACACAACATTATACCAATATCCACAATCACTAGACCTAGATTAAAATATATCGTTATAACATTTAAACATAAGCCAAGAACAAATCAAGGCTTATAAGGAGGGCTAGTAGGTTACCCGCATCTCACAAACCGAAGAGTATTGGGTTAATCTTACCCTCACCTCACATCCCTGAGGGTATCGAGTAATTATACCTAACCACGCGCACCGGACAAAAGCCGGATAATTGCTATGATCCCTCAACAATAAACATACAAAGGCACTTGTATGATTAACAATTTAAGCATGCATCCACATTATCATACCATAATAATAATTTAAAACTCACGTGCTAACCTAGCAATCATAAATATTGAGACAATGGAGTGAGAGAACTCACCTTGAATACTTAAGGGAGATTGCTAAATCAAACTGCTACCACACTTGAGCAAATGCCAAAACTTCACCTATTATAAACTAGGAGTTAGGATATACCCAAAGATGAAGCTTAAAGACTTAAACAAAATGTGGACAGAAGGTCTAAAAACAGACCCGCTGTTAAAGATGGATTTACTTAATTTTCCTAAGTATTAACATATCAATATTAAATTTTTCTAAGAAACTAGAGTCTTTCCCCTTTTTAAAACAGTAGAGAACTCACTCTAACTCCAAAATATAAATTTATTATGATGCTTTTAAAAAGACATCGCAGTGCAGTCCCAAATCATAGGAATCAGTAGTGTTGGCCAATTCTACCCAACTTGTGGGTAGACATTGTCCAAACTAAAAATCACAGAGATAATAGACATAAATACCAAAGTCTCAGAGTTGGAACCGACCAAAAAGGGTTTCCCAAACTCTAGATATGAAATTCACAACGTGACTAATTACAAAACCCTTAAAAGCTGATGACAGAAAACTGATCTGGAGTGTGAACTCAATATGACCAAGAAATACTTGGAGATAACATCCCATAAACTCCAGATCACAACTTTAGGTCATAACACACATGTGGGAACTTGGAATCCCATTAGATCATTTCCCAAGCCCTAGAAACGAATAAAACAAGTTGACCTATCAGATCAGACCCGGATCAGACCTACCAGCAAAGGTGCTGTTCTTGCCCATGGATAAAGTCCTAATTAGTGAGAGTGACCTTCATAAGAAAGTTACCCAACACAATTTTTAAACTTTTGGCACAGGTTTGAGATCCGTTTGAGTTATAGAATTCAAGTTATGATTTTTGTAAGATGACTACAAATCTGATGGAAACAGAATCGTAGCCAACCCTTAATCTTTTTAACCAATCCATTCCTCTCCCTTTTGAAACACATTCCTAGATGTGTTTATCACCCAAATTCAGTCCCCTATGAACATGGTGGCACCAAAAAGGGCTAGGGGTCATTGGCATTTCATTTAGTCACAAGGAAAAGAATCAAATCAACATAATATATGACAAACCATTTAAACTCATAATTTCCCCTTTCTTAAGGGTTCCTTGATCTTTCAAATACACAAACATTTATATACACATCTTAGAAGATGCTATAAAATTGTATACTTAGATCTAAACATATTGATATGAATATGTTGAGAATCAAAATAATAATTAACAAGAATTATAACCATTCACAAGATCTATCACATTTTATCACCTAAATAAAACTTGGTGATTTCCATGGTTCATTTAGACCTTGTATTTTGTATAATCATCTAGATCCATCATACACCATGTATAGGGTGTAGATATAATCTAGAGATGATGATAACATACAACTTATAACAATAACAACATTGGTTAAAACCATAAGATCTATCTTCTTTAAATCACACAAGTTACAACTTGATGATTTTTATGAATCATATAGATCTTTTACATAATATGATCATCTAGGCTCATCATACACCATGTATAGGAGATGGTGATGAAATTTCTAGATGATAATCAACACTTAAAACAATTAATTGAATATAAATCAAAAGAAAAGATTAAAACACCTTAAAAGATCTTACCTAAGCTTGTTACACCAACAAGGAAGTGAAGGAGAAGATGATTGTGGCTTTGGAAGAGAAAAATGAGAGAGAGATGGGAGAGAGGGATCGGCCGAAAATGAGGGAGAGAGGAGGGAGTTTAGGGTTTTGTGATATTTTTATAAATCATTTAAGGATAAAGCCTAATGACTTCACTAATGGGCTAGGCTCAAAACTCATTTCTTACTAGCCCAATATAATTAAATCTTTCAATTAACTTAGCCCAAAACTTGTATTTTAATCTAACTTGGCTAATTAATTAAACCCATCATTTAAATAACTAAATACCATGAAAATAATTAACGTACCGAAAAAAAAAACCGGGCGTTACAACCGCTTAACCAAATCAGCTCATTTCCTTGAGATCAAGGATACGTGGGGTCCCGAGAGACTTGCCCAGCTGTTCATCAAAGAGATAGTGAGACTACACGGTACTCCTAAAAGTATCGTTTCCGATCGTGACGGACGGTTTGTGTCTCATTTTTGGAAATCAGTTCATCGTGCTATGGGAACTCAGCTTAATCTCAGTACCGCCTTTCATCCTCAGTCCGACGGGCAATCAGAGAGGACTATTCAGACATTAGAGGACATGTTGAGGGCATGCGTACTCGATTGAAAAGACGATTGGGAAGCCCAACTACCATTGATCGAGTTCACGTATAATAATAGTTGGCATGCTTCGATTAAGATGGCACCTTACGAGGCCTTGTATGGTCGTCGTTGTCAATCTTCTTTGTGTTGGGATGACCTATCAGAATCAATCGGCACCGAGCCCGATATACTTATACCCGCCCGTGAGAAGGTAACTTTGATCAGGAGTCATTTGTTGACCGCTCAGAGTCGACAGAAATCATATGCAGATAACCGTCGTCGACCTTTAGAGTTCGAATCAGGTAACCATGTTTTGGTCAAGGTATCCCCGAGTCGTGGTATCTTCCGTTTCGGGAAGAGGGGGAAGTTGAGTCCGAGATTCATTGGACCGTTTGAGATTTTGGATCGAGTAGGCGAGTTAGCTTATCGACTGGCTTTACCTCCGGCGTTGAGCCGAATTCATAATGTGTTTCATGTCTCTCAGTTGCGGAAGTATGTTGCCGACCCGAGTCACATACTTCAGATCGATGAAATCGAGATCGCCGACGATCATTCATATGAGGAGCGTCCTATGAGAGTTTTAGAGCGGCGACTCAAACAGTTGAGGAATAAGACGATTCCTTTGGTTAAGATTCAGTGGTCTAGGCACGGAGTCGAAGAGGCTACTTGGGAAACCGAGGATAGTATGCGGGAGAGTTATCCCGAGTTGTTTGACCCTTAGTTTCGGGGACGAAACTCTTTTAAGGGGGGGTGTATGTAATACCCGGTTGTAATTCAGTAATTATCATTCAGTATTTATCATTCAGTAATTTCACTCATATTCAATCATGGTATTCACCATTCAGAGTAATTGTATCATGTATCAATCGTCGTTCATCACTAATCTAATTGGAGTTCCGTGCCGTGTTTATCATAATTGTCATTTTCATTGTGGGTTGTGCGTGAGGAGTAGCGCACGCTACGTACTCTTTGTAGCGCGCGCTAATTGAGTACAGGTAGCGTACGCTACCACTCAGCATTAGCGCACGCTAATGTTACCCTGGCTGCAGTCCAAAAGGTACTGGACTGCAGGTGAGTTATAAGTAGCGCACGCTACGAGTGGTAAGTAGCGCGCGCTAGTGGGTTGTAGTAGCGCACGCTAATAATTGTTGTAGCGCGCGCTAAGGACGGATCAGGTTGAGTCCAGTGGCTACCGGATCGCATCGATTAATTCATAGCGCACGCTATGAGTTGTTTTTAGCGCATTTAATCGATATTATAGCGCACGCTAAATATTGGTTGTAGCGCACGCTACCGAGGTCGATCGAGGACGACGGTTTCGGATTCCAAGATCGGGCATCAAATAATTCGTTAGCGCACGCTAACCATGGGTATTAACGCACGCTAATGGTATGGTTGTAGCGCACGCTACAAAAGGTACGTAGCGCACGCTACCGTGTTCGGACAAAGGTACCGGACTACCCAAAACACCCGTTAGCGCACGCTAAGAGCCGAAGAAGCGCGCTAAACCGGGATTGCTATAAATAGGACAGTTCAGCCCTTACTCCGTCATTTATCATTTCTCTTCATTTCTTCGGCGGTTTCGGGCGATTCCGGGCGATTTGGAGAGTGTTCTTCGAGGAGTAATCATCAATCATCATCTTCAAGCTTATCTTTTGGATTAATCATCATTTCAACATCCTCATCACATCAAATCTAAGGTATTAATCTCTTGGATCTAGAATTTCGGATTTTTGGGTTTTTCCTTCCGATTTCTTCGTGTAAGCTTGGATTATCATTGGAATATGTTAGATATGGATTATCTACCTTGGATAAATATATTCCTACGGATTTAATGGCTATTTTCGGATTTATTTCAAGAACCCTTGGGGTTGACTTCGGTTAATTGGGGATTTTCCGATTGATGTTGTTGTAATATTGAATTATGGATTCCTATTGGATTATTGATATCATTGAAGTGTTTTTATAGTTCGAAATACTCATTTTGTTGTTGGTTTCGATATATTCGGGATTGGATATTTTCGAAGTTGTGTGGTTGGTTACGTATTCGTTAGAATGCCCCTATGAGTTTGATTATCGTTGTATCGACCTTTGGATTAGTCGTGTTTTGTTGCTTGATACGTGTATTGAACGGTTGTTGGTAATTATTGTTATTCAAGGTTGTTCGAGCGACCGGTATCTCGATTAGGACGTTGTTCGTGGAAGGACATTGTCATCGGTATTGTGTAAGTTGATTCTTACTCGGTTAAAAGGATATTCATTCCTTTTGTTGTTGATCATTCATAATCATAACTCATTCATCATTGTATTAATCATATTGAGACTTGTAATTGTCGAATAATCACTTCATTAGCGAGGAACGGCGGTTCCAATCATTTCATTGAAACTACCAATCACTTCATTATCACTTTCATATCGGTGAGTCATTCTTGACTTTGTCAGATTATTATTATTCATTGATATTAATTATGGTCATTCTCGTTCATATGACCTTCTGGTTTCATATTGCATGGCCGGGTGCGGATGTGTGGAATTTTTAGTCGGGCACATGATGGCCATGTATTGGGAGTGATACATTGGACTGTGCACACAGTAACGATTACCTCCGTGAGACTAATTAGGTACAAGGACGGGTGTGTCCGGTCATCAGTCTTGTACACTTGCACAGAACACTACAGGCGTACTATGATACTCCTCTTCAGCGTAATTCATAACTAAGGATATTTCATAACTTCAGATATATCATGATTGTGTAATTTCAACCCTTGAGGATTGTTGTTACGTAATCGACTCCCGTTGGGGATTTTGTTTTCAGGTCACGGCAAGGCAAAGGCACGGGAAGAGCATGTTGACGGCGAGGAGTCCCAGTGATACTAGTAGGGGGCCCCAGTCATTCCGTTTATTTCAGTCATGCTTATTTCTCTACAGTTGTATTTCCACTGCAAATTCCGTTTGAAATGTTTATTTGTTCAGAGTGGTGTATTTTATCTCCATATAAAATAAACTAGTATTCGGTATTGTCCTGGTGTGTTGTACTTAAACTCCTCATCGGAGTACTTGGTAATATAATGTGGTTCGGTACTACAATTATATTATTTAAATCATCATTTTCATTTGCCTGGTGGGTCCTAGTCGGGGATTCATGGCACTGTAATATCCGCCTAGTTTGGGGTGTTACAGTTGGCATGCGTCGATTAAAATGGCACCATTTAAAGCACTTTATGGTAGGCGGTGTATATCGCCATTATGTTGCGACGAGGCTTCGGAGTTAGTCAGAATGAAACCAGATATGTTGATGGAAACTACGAAGAAGATTTCTATTATCCGAGACCGGTTGTTGACTGCCCAGAGCCGTCAGAAATCTTATGCTGGTACTCGTCTTCGGCCCTTGGAATTCGAAGTGGGAGATCATTTGCTACTCAAGGTGTCGCCGACAAAGGGAGTTTTCCGCTTCGGGAAAAAAGGGAAACTTAGTCCGAGGTATATCAGACCGTTTGAAATTTTGGATAGGGTTGGAGATCTAGCTTATCACTTGGCATTGCCTCCAGCTTTGAGTCACGTCCATAGCATTTTTCATGTTTCTCAGTTGAGGAAGTACGTGCCGGACCCAAGTCATGTTATCAACTATAGTGAGATTGATGTAGTCGAGGATGTTACCTTTCAGAGAGACCGGTGAAGATCCTTGAACGTCGTGAAAAGTAGCTTCGGCAAAAAACCATTCTGTTGGTTAAGGTGCAATGGTCGAGACATGGAGTCGAGGAAGCGACTTGGGAGACGGAACAAAAGATACGATCGAGATACCCCGAACTTTTTATTTCTTAAGTTTCGGGACGAAACTTCTTTTTAGAGAGAGAGAATGTAATACCCGTACTTTTCAAAAAAAATTGGCTTTGATGTTCGTTCACTATTTTCGCTCTTTGTAAGCACTTATTGAGATGTTGTTGATTTTAGAGTTTCGTATCTTTCGGATCATGTTCGTATTTATCGGACTTCGCAGTGGTACTATTGAGATGAGCATTTAGCGCACGCTAAGCAGTGAGCTAAAGTACGCTATTTGTGTTGAGTATCATGCGCTAGCAATGCCAGTAGCGAGCGCTAATGTCTCGAGTATGGCAGAGGCAGTAGCAGAGTTCTGTCCTCTGGACCAGCAGTCAGCGCACGCTAGGGGTGAGTTAACGTACGCCATTCGTGTTGAGTAGCATGCGCTAGCATCTCAGTAGAGTAAGCTAAAGATTCAAGTATGGCAGAGGCAATAGCTGAGCTCTGTTCTCTGGGCGAGCAGTTAGAGCGCGCTAGGCGTCGCCTGTAGCGTACGCTAATGAGTTGGGCAGTGGGTTTAGTGTTTCTGCATTGAAGCAGTTAGCACGCGCTAATGCTATCAGTAGCAAATGCTAATGACGCATGTCAAAAGCTACTAGACTACTCGGTGGCCCGATAGCGCGCGCTATCCTTATGGTTAGCGCATGATAAACATCATTTTGTATATATAGGACGCAGCAGATCCCTTTTTTTGTCATTTCTTCATTTCATTTCCACCTTGGGCGATTTCGGGCGATTTGTGAAGATCCCGGCTAGATATCATCATGTATCATCACCTTCAAGCTATTAGTTCGGATTATACCACGTTTAATCTTCCTCATCCTTCCAAATCAAGGTAAACTTCTTGAAAACCCTACCTTAGGAAATTTTGGGGGGTTTTGTCCGATTTGGTTGTATAATCCATTTTTTACCATGGAAATATTGAGTTTGTGATTAATCTCACTTGTGTATACACCAACCCTATGATTTCATGCCCTACCTTGGGTTGTGTTGCGAAATCGAGTGGATTGGGTGTTTCCCAACCCTATGTTCATGATATTGTAATTGGGGGAATCGTTAGTGGGGATTTCGTGAGTTCCTTCTTGTGAGTTGCGTATTATTTCTTGATTATCGTATTTATTGCGGATCATTTTGGACCGGAAGTGCATTTCAGGATCACTCAAGCTCGTGTACCTTTACCCTTGACTCGACTATGTCTCAAAGGTAAGTATATGTTTATGATTGTATTTCTTGACGTTGAAAGTAAAGTGTTTATGATGTATTTGATAAGATGTTCACTCCGGGATGGGACTTCGAGTCCTCTTAGGGGTCGTTGCTTATAGTGCGATCCATTGAACAATCTTATGGTATAACCACGTGTTCACTCTGGGATGGGACTTCGAGTCCTCTGAGGGGTTGTTGCTTTTAGTGCGATCCATTGAATATCGTGTTGGTATAATTATATGTTCACTCCGGGATGGGACTTCAAGTCCTCTGAGGGGTCGTTGCTTATAGTGCGATCCATTGAATATTTTTGGGTTAACCACTCCGGGATGGGACTTCAAATCCTATGAGGGATTGTAGCTTATAGTGCGAATCCACGGTTAATCATGAGGTATGGTATGAGATTTAGTTATTCCGGAATACTAATCTTAAGGTTGGTAAAATGAGAATGATATGGGATTGAATATCTCGATAATTGATGATATGAGTATATGCTTACCTTATCGTGCAAGAAGTATTGTATTTCATACTTGTGTACTTGTACTAGTTATTCGATGGCTAACCCCTTTTGGGAGGAAATACTTTTCATGTATTTCAGGATCCAGGAGAGCGGATAGGCATGTACCAAGTCGGCACGAAGATGATGTAAAAGAGTGATGCTGTCTTGTCTCTATCTGCATTTTGTATTTCATCTATTCAATAATGTTGTACTTGGAATGGTTATGAACACTCGAGTAGTGTCTCACATGTTTTTGATGTTTTGCCCGGGGTTGCCCTGGGTTGATTCCCGATGTATTATATTCTGTCATATTGATTATTACCTTGGTGGCCAATTCTTATTGTCTTCAACTGAATTATGTTAGACCTTATCGGTTGAAATTCATGGTTCCGCGTATCTATAGCCTTGTGGGTCCCATGGAGGGGCTCAAGGCGCTGTAATATACCCTGAATAACTTGGGGATGTTACAATAATACCGTCCAAATAAAGCTAGAAGGTCTTCCACTATTAAGATATTCATTTTTTTAAAATTAATAGATAGTACTAGCTTTCTTTATTCTCACGAAATTGTATGCATATGTCTAATCTGTTGTTTTAATTTTTATGTTAGTTATTATCATGCGTGCTTAATACATGTCCTGCTCAATATTGAATTGGTTGCTTGTCACCGTTATTCATACTTATATTGTTTTATTCTTATCTAACTCTTTGATTGTTTTTTATTTTTTGCTATATCATGTCGAACTTCACCAAACTTGAACGTGAGGCTCTTGATATCACGGGAAAAATTTATTTATCATGAATGTTAGATATTGAAATTCATTTAGCCGTGGATGTTCTTGGAAATACAATTAAAGAGGGAAATCAAGAATCTGAATCAAATCGCGCGAAAGCTATGATTTTTTTCGCCGCATCTCCACGAAGGACTTAAGTCTGAATATCCTACCTAGAAAAATCCACTTCAACTTTGGAAAAATTTAAAATATAGGTATGATAATGAAAAGAGTTGATCTTCCAAAAGCTTGTTATGATTGGATGCATTTGAGGCTTCAAGAATTTAAAACCGTCGGCGTATACAACACCGCACTTTTCGAAATAAGTTCTCAACTAAAACTATGCAGAGAAAATTTACTGATGAGAATATGTTAGTAAAAACTTATTCAACTTTCCATGCCACAAGTGACTTCATCAGCAACAATATCGCTAAAAAGGCTTTAAAAATATTCAGACTGGATTGCATGTCTTCTTGTTGCTGAACAAAATAATAAGCTTTTGGTTGAGTTAGACCAACATCCCAGAAGGAAAAAGGAGAAATTGTTGACGCAAAATTGGCTTTTCAAAGTGATGAATCTGAGTATAATTTTTCAGACATGCACACATTTATATGTGTCCGATTTTTATGAAATCCCAGAAAAAAGCGGCAATGTGAATGATACAAATATTATCTAAAATATCTTGTTAAGAACTGCATCACGTTTATTAATTATAAATAATTTCTCTACTCAATTATTATTATCATTACTATTAAATTACTATTATTATTGAATTGATATGGATATTTCTCATTCTCGAATTGGACATTGCATGAATGGAGATTTGCCTCGTAAATAGTGCAACTACTCACACTATTCTTAACGATAAAAAATATTCCATTTCACTAACAAAATAAGGGTAATGTTCATATAATCTCCGGAAGTACAAATATCATGGAAGGCTCTAGAAGAGCTAATTTTTTGTTGCCTTGAGGAACAAAATTCGTTATAAATTCTCTCCTAATTCGCAAAGAAACTTATTAAGTTTTAAAAATATTCGCATAAATTGATATCATATTGAGACAGTAAGTCAAGTAAATAAAGAATTTCTTTATATTACATCCATCAGCTCGGGTAAGAAGTACGTTAAGGAACAATTACCCGCATTTTCTCCCGGATTATATTATACATATATACGTGATATTTAGGAAATTGATATTATAAACTAGAAGTTTACTAATACAAATAATTTTATTAGTCGGCATGGTCAGTTGGGACATCCGGGATCACTTATGATGCGGAGAATTATTGAAAATTCACATGGGCATCCATTAAAAAACCATAAGATTTTTCAATCGAATAAATTCTCTTATGTTGCTTGTTCTCAAGGCAAATTGGTTATTAAACCTTCTTCAGTTAAGATTGGATAAGAATCTCCTAAATGTTTGGAACGTATTCAGGATGATATATGTGGGACCATTCACCCATGATGTGGACCATTTAAATATTTTATAGTTTTGATTGATGCGTAAACTAGATTGTCACATATGTGTTTATTATCATCTCGTAAACTAGCGTTAGCAAGACTTCTTGCGCAAGTAATTTGATTGAGAGCACAATTTCCAGACTATAATACTGGCGCGACTCGTTTAGATAATGCTGGAGAATTCACATTACGACATTTAATGAATACTATATGTCAACTGGAGTTAATGATGAACATCGTGTGGTTTATGTTCATACACAAAATGGTTTTGCAGAATCATTTATTAAACGACCCCAATTGATTGCTAGGTCATTGATCATGAGAACAAATCTCCCTACTTCAGTTTGGGGACATCCTATTCTACATGCAGCGGCACTTGCACGCATCAGACCCACAAGTTATCATAAATTTATCTCTTACAATTGGCTTCCAGAAGTGAGCCTAATATTACCCATCTTAGAACTTTCGGGTGTACCGTATATGTCCCAATTGCTCCGCCGCAATGTATAAAGATGGATCCTCACAGAAGATTGGGAATATATATCGGTTATGAATCTCCCTCGATAATAAAATATCTTGCACCATTAACAGGTGATATGTTTACAACAAGATTTGTTGATTGTCATTTTGATGAAACAGTTTTCCCAAGATTAGGGGGAGAGAATAATATTTTCCCAAGAGCAGGGGAGAAAACAAACATCTGGAAAGAGAAATTATATGGAATTCATCATCACTAAATACTTTTGATCCTCGTATAAATCAATGTGAACTGGAAGTTCAGAAAATAATTCATTTACAGGGCATTCCAAACTAACTGCCTGATGCATTCACTGACATAAATAGAGTGACTAAGTCACATATACCAGCTGAAAATGCTCCTGCGAAAATTGAAGTTCCTGAGGACAAATTACAAACAAAAATGAATCTGGACCTCGCCTGAAGCGTGCAGACCAGTTGGTTCTAAAGATAAAATCCTCGAAAAGAAAAGGAGCAAAAACTCAAGATGCCCAAATAGAAGAAATAAAATTTCCTGAAGAACCCTATGACATGATAGACGAAACACCAGAAGATGATCAGGTACCTTAAAATATTGATAGTGAAGAGATCTCAATAAATTATGTTGTCACATGAAAACGATGGAACCAAAATGATATTGTCATTGACGGAGTATTTGCATATAATATAGTGATGGAAAGCGAGGATCTTCAACCAAAAACCGTCGAAGAATGACAATGTAGAGATGATTGGCCAAAATAGAAGGAAGCAATAGAAAATGAGTTGACCTCACTTGGAAAGCATAAAGTTTTGGGACCTGTAGTCCGCACACTTGAAGGGCAAAACCCGTTGGTTATAAATGGGTATTTGTGCGGAAAAGAAATGACAAGAATGAAATCAAAAGATACAAATCACGTCTTGTTGCTCAAGGGGTTTCACAAAGACCAGACATTGACTATGAGGAAACATATTCTCCAGTAATGGATGCTACAACATTTCGTTATCTTTTCAGTTTGGTAGTAATTGAAAAACTAGAAATGCGGTGGATGGATGTTGTTACAGCTTATTTGTATGGTTCCCTCGAGTAAACTATTTATATGAAAATCCCTGAAGGATTCTGAATGCCTGAAACATGCGCATTCTCATAATCTTTTTTCAATTAAGTTACAAAGATCCTTATATGGATTAAAACAATCTGATCGAATGTGGTATAATAGATAAAGCGAATATTTGGTGAGAGAACAATACAAGAATGATCTTATTCGTCAATGTGTTTTTATAAAAAAGACTGAATCTTCATTTGTTGTAGTTATTGCGCATGTTGATGATTTAAATATTGTTGGAACTCTTGAAGAGGAGAACTGCCTGAAAGCAGAATGATCTTTGTTGATGAATTTTCTGTTCACGAAAACTATCTCAAATCCATCTAAATTCATGAATTTTGTCTTTTAAAATCCATAATTTTGAATATATCAATATTTTACAAGACTTTTTAAGATCATCAGGGAATAATCAAAGATCGTCAAAAATACCTTTTAAGGTCTTAAACTCAAAACTCATATACATCACAAATCTATAAAAATCCTACCAAATCTCCATCACATAAACCCACTGACGTTAGCAAGTTCTATAAAAATGAGCACACAGCGTGTTCTTAAAAAATTGATCACAATCAATGACGATGTGTCGTTACTTTTTCACACAAAATCTTTCACCAAAATTAATTGTTCTAACCATATCATGAAATATTATCAAATAATAATATTACAAGAGTATTTTCAAATAATAAATATGATAATATAATACTTAGATATAAATACAATATCTGAAAAGAAATAAATGATCAAAATCTAATATTAAATTAGGCAAACAAGACATACTAAAGAACGAAAGTAATAGTAATTTTCATCTATTCTTTTATGTAGGAATAAAACTGTTAGCGATACAAGTATACTCGAGAATCGTCCGAGAACCTGCTCGAAATAACCGAGACCAATACTCATCTAAAATACTAGCGGTTCGGATACTGATACTAAAATTGGAATTAAAACCGATAAGGACCGAAACCGTTAACTCGATTAAAAACTGGTAATTTTTCACTAATTTTATGTATATCAAACATGTCCTTATCTTAGTGATATTTTCATTAAATTCTACTTCCTCAGTTACTTTATTATTGCATCGTGTTGACTATTACACTGATCACATACTCTCTTTTGACCATCTTTTGTGATTTATACATATGAAAAAATATAGTCATGTGAGATCTTGTTAGATTCATTACGAAATATACTTTCAAAATATCAATGTCTTATAATTTTTAAAAATAAAGAATTGAAGATATTAATAATTAAAGTTGTGCATTGGCAAGCGTGAAAGTCCAGATATTGCAGTTATAAAAGAACGGGGGTAGTAGTATTCATACCAAACATATCCTTAATTAAGAGCGTTTGAAGTGCGACTTCATCAATGTAATGTTCTTATGTTTGATCTTTTTAGTTTATTGTACTTTCAAATGTCTTTATTACGCATTTGTTTGTGATATTAACTTTTAAATATTAATTTGTGAATGTAGTAGGATATTGAATGTAGTAGGATATTGGAGCCACCACTTCAACCACTTGAGCCAAAAAACAAGTTGTATTTTATTTTTGAGTTATGATGAATTTGTTCTAAAACTGTTATTTTCAAGGTAACTATTAATAGAATTATAGATAAACTGACTTTCTATTATGAGATTTAAGTATTTAGGGTTCTATCTTTTAAATTGAGTTATGTATTAAGAATTCTCTCTTTTATTCATTTTTGTTTCTGTTCTGATTCTGAGGGTAAAATTTTAAAAATTCGCTCTTTTAAATGGATAAAGTTGAAAGTAATTTTCTACTTTGGTAGCAGGTTTTTCGAGTCTTGAGTAATTCTCGAATCTATTTCGGGTACTTAACAAGTCCACAAAATGAAAATTGTCGATTCTTCTACGAGTTGGGTCTTACCGATTCGGTTCTAAAATACACGATAGGCTTACTGAGCCAGTCTAGATTCTAAAATTGAAACCGATAGCTTCCCAATTCAGTCCCGAGTCTATCCAGTACTATTATCGGGTCTTACTCGTTACGCCAATAACTAGCTCGACTCGGACCAATAACAGGCCTCTACAGGAATCATGTTGACAAATTTCATAAACAACAAATACAACAACAACAACAACATCTAAGCCTTAGTCCCAAAATGATTTGGGGTCGGCTAACATGAATCAAACTTTGAAACCGTCAATAATCGTTACATAAATAACATAAAAGGAAAAAAAGAGGGAAAAAGTAGAGAAAAAAGCAAATAAAAAAAAGAGAATGGATGAAAAAAAAAAAGAAAAAAAAAAGAAAAAAGAAAAAAAGGAAAAAAAAAAAAAAAAAAAAGATAACATGAAATAAAAGAAAATAGGAATTAAAAAAAAAAAAAAGAATCAGACTCCATCCACCATCCGTATTCTTTTCCGCCACATTTGTCTCTCCATCGCCATACTTTCTCTAATTCCAAGAAACCGCATATCATTTTCAATCATCTTTATCCAAGTTTTCTTGGGTCTTCCTCTACCTTTCACAACATTACTTGCTCCCCAACTTTCTAGCCTCCTCACTGGGGCATCAATAGGTCTTCTTCTCACATGACCAAACCATCGTAATCGATTCTCCATCATCTTGTCTTCTATAGACGCAACTCTTACTTTCTCTCTGATCACCTCATTTCTGAACCGATCCTTTTTTGTATGACCACACATCCATCGTAGCATACGCATCTCTGCAACATTCATCTTTTGAACGTGACATCGCTTTTGCCCCAACACTCGGCCATATAACAATAAGCAGCCTAATTGCCGTGCGGTAAAATTTACTCTTTAATCTATGAGGCATGCCGATCACATAAAACCCCCGTGGCACTCTTCCACTTCAACCACCCCGCTTTATTCTCATGAGCCACATCGCCATCTAGCTCTCCATCCTTTTGGATAATATATCTAAGATACCGAAAGAAAGTGGATCCATGAACAACTTTCCCATCAAATGTGATCATCCCCGCCTCTCTATCACTGTTTTCGCTAAACCTACACTCCATATATTCGGCCTTACTCGCTCATTTCAAAGCCTCGAGCTTCCAAAGTATCCTCCAAAGTTCCAATTTCACAGACTCCAACCTTCGTTTCATCAATCAACACAATATCATCTCGCGAACATCATACACCACTTAACGTCATTTTGAATTTCTCTTGTCAATTGGCCCATGATTATGGCAAAGAGAAAAGGACTAAGAGCAGATCCTTGATGCACCCCAATCGTAATAGGGAATTCTTCTGTCCTCCCAACATTAGTACGCACATCTCAGCTCCCTCATACATGTCCTTTATAATGTCAATATATTTCCGCGATACACCCTTCTTTGCTAAGGCCCACCAAAGTACTTCTCTTGGTACTTTATCATATGCCTTCTCTAAATCAATAAAAACCATATGCAGATCTTTCTTTGATAAACAACAAATACAGTAAATAATTTTGATAAAATATATCTTGAGAAATATATATGTGGAATAAAAGAACTCCAGAGAAAAATCTATATCTACACCTATATAGTGATATTTTGTAATAAATAAGGGATAAAGAATTATCAAATATGCTCAGCTCGGACCAATAACAGGCCTCTACAGGAATCTTGTTGACAAATTTCATAAACAACAAATACAGAAAATAATAATTGTTTTGATAAAATATATCTTGAGAAATATATATGTGGAATAAAAGAACTCCAGAGAAAAATCTATATCTACACCTATATATAGTGATATTTTGTAATAAACAAGGGATAAAGCATTATCAAATATAGGAATCCTGTCACAGGTGTCGATATCATTCTGTTGTGTTTAATAGGATGTAATAGGATACATGATTAAATGATTCATGGATAATTTAAAAGAACAATGAGTATTTCCTCAAATATAACAAAAGAGAACAGACGATAAAGATTAAGGGCAGGGGGGGTGTAATTTATACATCTCAGAATGTGATGATGTTATTACAGATGACAATCAACTGATAGCTACTTCATAATAAAGATGAGCAAGCAACCTAAGAAAGCAAATAACCTCAATGTATAAATGTCTATAATTCTTTGAATCAGTAAATGTACTAACTTAAGTAGACAACATAATTGTTCACCTGACAGATCAACACCAGCAAGAGAAAACAAAGAAGAAAAGTGAGAACAGGAAGAGTCGGCACGAACTGTTTCCCAGTCTATCGACCTTCACATGAAGTCAAGAATATGTATCAGTAAATATGGAACATAATTTGCAACAGTGCTAGATAATAAAGCCACCCTACCATATATAGCAAGTCAAACTGTGGCCGCGTAGAGTGCCAATGGAGGATTGCTCAGAGTCAGGTTGGAGTTTGCTGGATAAACAAGAAAGGATCAACTTAACATCATCATCATCATCACCAGCAACAGCACCTTAATCCCAACGATGTTGGGGTCGATAGCGTGAAAACTATAGTGCCAATTAATTTTCTAAAAATAGTTAACACTACAATTTTTGCAAAAAATAAAGTGGCAAAGTTTTATGCTGAATACCCTTTCTATCACAACCTTCATACGAAGGAGAAATGCGACGACGACGACGACGACGACGACGACGACGACGACGACGACGACGACGACGACGACGACAACAACAACAACAACAACAACAACAACAACAACAACAACAACAACAACAACAACAACAACAACAACAACATCTAAGCCTTAGTCCCGAAATGAAATTGGTACACACACGAAAAAAAAAAAAACAAGGGACCATTTGCAAATTTTGCAAGATTATGGGGTTTTCATGTAAGTGCTAGTTATTCCCAAAGATGAAACTGTTCTTACCTTCTGGATCCATTTTCAGCCAGTCTTCCCCACATATCAAAGCTTCTCTAGTCTCTGGACTTAGTGAACTATGACACTTATCAAGAACTCTGCCACTGTTGGTAAATGCTACATCTGGTCCAAGAGTAGACACAGGAATCGCAAGGACATCACGCGCCATCATAGACAATATTGGATACCTTGGTGTGTGCACTTTCCACCAATTCAATATGCTAAAATCGTTATTACGGGGAAAGACAGGCTCCTCTAAATACTTGTCCAGATCTGATGACATGCTCTGATTTTGCGAAGTTTCATATAGGAATTTGTCGAAGCCCTTAAGTTTATCTCTAGAACCGTCACTGCTACCAGGTAAAGTTGAAAATTGGTCTAATGATGATGGGCACACGGAGTATTCATTAAATAGATCCCTGAGACCATCGGAAACTTCTTTGATCCTATCAGGTGCAGCAGTACCGTAAATCTGCCTAAAATAGTACTCTACCAATTTCATTTTAAAACGGGGGTCTAGTATTGCTGCTATAGCTAAAACCAAACTGCACTTATTCCAATACATGTCGAACTTGATTTTCATTTTCAAGGCCACAGAACTAAGAAAATCATCAGGGCTCTTACACCAGTTGTTCAACTGAATGTGCATATCACATATCTCTGGAAAAAATATGTTGGCAGTGGGGTTCTTGTTTCCTATTAAGATATTAGTAAATTCGAGAAGAAACTTCATGTACCCTGCAATAGCAGTTGCCCATTCCCACTCGGTATCAGATAAAGCCTTGGAGTAGGATGGATCTTGCTCTTGCAGAAAATAAAAGGCAGCCCTGTGCTCTATTGCTGATTCAAGCATCAAGTATGTTGAATTCCATTGCATGGGATAGTCAAGTACTAAACGCCTACCATTGGTGACTCCGACTTGATGAGAAAAATCATTAAATTTCACGAGTAATGGTTGTGTGCTTTTGACATGCCTTATACTCTCGCGGATTTTGTGGGTTACATCCCGACATGAATCCATGACTTCTTGCACAATGGACTTCAAGAGATGCATAACACATCGCACATCAAACAATTCACCACTCTTTAAAAGGGGTCTATTTTGGGACAGCCAATCCTTAACCTTGAATACCATAACTTCATAGGCAGAACAATCATCAAATGACATGGAAAACAACCTGCAATCAATAGCCCAGTCTGTCAGACTCTTAATAATAGCTTCTGAAAGTATGTCATCGGTGTGAGACGGATCCAATGAAATGAAATTTAGCATCTTTTTCTGTAGCTTCCAGTCCTCATCGATTAAGTTAGCTGTGAGGCAAATATATTCATCAGAGCTCTCAGAGGAACCCCACATGTCAACAGCAAGGTTGATTCTACCATGGAAATGATGAATGGACTCATACACTCTCTGTTTCTCCTTTTCATAGATGGCCGTGCAGTCTAGTTCAATGGCACCATTATTGTTGACCTCAAACATGGGCTGCAGATTATTGATGAATATTTTGAATCCAACATGGTCCACCATGGCCAGGGGATAACCATGTAACATAATCATCCGAGCAAGATCCAACCTACTACGATCTTGATCAAATTTGATACTTCCCAGACTGATAGTTTGGGTTATTTCTTCTTTTTTTTGCTCCTGACCAAACCTAATAGGTATAGTACCAAATATTTCATCTTTTACTTTCCCTTTTTCGTAGTTGACGCTTGTAAGACCAATATTACTTTGATGAAGAGGACTCTGACTAGTTTCTTTTCTCTTCCTCTTGGCAGAAAGTATTTGAGAAACATCGCAATTTGATCTCTTTAGACATCTTACCAAATGATTCCTTAAATGAGTTGTACCGCTATTACTGGACCCACTAAGTTTCTTTTTGCAATGACCACATATGGCATACTGTGCGTCTGCCTTTTGGACTCTTTCGAAGTGATTCCAGACAATGGAAGTCAATCTCTTTGTTTTCTTTGCAGGGACCTCATTTATTATTTCCATGACATGGACAAGCTGCTACGAAGATCTAAGCTGCATCAATTATGTGAAGTGAAGAGCGGTAGCCGTAACAGAGCTCCTTTTTAAACAACTGCAAACAATGATCAATCAATTACATAAAGTGAAGAACAGTGCTTGGAAACTATGTGGAAAAAAATAAAAACATGATGCAAATACGGAGCATCACAATGATCTATGGTTTTGAGCTTTAGAGAATAGGCAGCGGAAAGTGAAAGGTAGTCGTATGCACAAGCATCACAGAATGCAATGAACAGGAGTGACAAGGTAAATGCGGAAATTTTTTAAAAAGGAATAGACCCAGCAGCAAGAAAAATAAGTTCAATTAGGGTTTGTTCGGATTGAAGGATTTGGGGCTATAAATTCTGTGTTCATAAAAGATCCACAGAACTTTTTCTAACAATGTTATATCTACCATGGATTTCAAAAAGTTGAGCTCCCATCTATTTTTTTTACAATGAATTTAAAACCCACCAATACGAAAATCATAAGAAATCTTTATACAATCCTTGCATTCAACCACGAGCATTATAGATCAATTCACTCTTATTAGGATACTGATCAGGGTTCGAGCCTTGACTCTTTCAATTTCTTGTCCCTCCCCTCCCACACTACCCCGAACTCATTTAAAATAAGTCTATACATCGAAGTGCAATTATGTAGGTAACCTAATCCTTGCATTCAACCACGAGCATTATAGCTCAATTCACCCTTATTAGGATACTGATAAGGGTTCAAGCCTTGAGTCTTTCAGTTTCTTATCCCTCCGCTCCCACACTACCCCGAACTTATTTAAAACAAGTCCATACATCTAAATGCAATTATGTAGGCAACCTGGTCTTCTTGTGTAGCTCCACTGCTTCGTTCATCATGCTTTAATTTTTCAAACATGACATGATACCACGTTGTAAAAAACACATTATCCACGGAACTTGCAAACATCAAACCCACTAAATTTCATCTTTCTTTCGAATTAGACAGTTGATTTCGTAAAGCATTTAACAGTTAAATGTTATGCATTACAAAATGACAAACCTTCTCAATTAGATCGGAACACTTCAAGAGATTCAAGATATACTAAAAATTTTAGTTCACCAACATATCAAAGTGCACTGAAAACCACACATTCTGATCTCATTAGACACATAAATGAAGGAAGTGCACCCAAACCACCTATACAGCCCCATCTGGACCTACCTCATCAACCTCCCATCCAGCATCCCAAAATTAAAAATGCATTAGAAGTTAACCATTTTCGATTGATTACAAAAAAGACTACTTTATTACCCCCTCTGTCCCACTTAAAGAGTCTACTTTCAAAACATGATTTTGTCCCAATAGAAAAGTCTACTTTCAAAATAAAACATTAGTATCCAATTCAAGTGTATGTGTGTCTATATATATATATAGGGGAGCTTTATTTTCAGAACTCTCTTAACTGCGAGAACTGCGAGAACTCCTCTAAACCAATGAGATTTTGTTAAATATTAAAAAATATTATTAATTCAAAAGGGTATTATAGTAAAATATAATTTTTATTACGGGAGATAAACCCTACTGATGATAACCCCTACTATATATATAACCCCTACTATATAGTAGGGGTTATGATCAGTAGGGGTTGTATGCATTGACATGATGTACATTATGTATTATTAGGAGTACAAAAGGTAGTTCTCGCAGTTCTCGCACTTAACAGAGTTCTGAAAATAAAGTTACACTATATATATATATATATATATATATATATTCCTTCAAATTAATGTTTTTTGTTATGTAAATTACAATTTTAATCCATCGAAAAAAAATTAAAAAGTAAACGATAATATGTAGTTTAAAAGGAGTTGCTCTTCAAGTTGGACGGATTGAGTAATACTCATCCAACAGGCTTATGGAGCTAAATAAAAGGGGTTATCTCAAACTTAACTGCTTTGTAGCTTTAAGATGCAAATTTCTACAATCTTTTAAAGGAGTGAGTTGAATCACACAATGCTTGCATACGCATAATGAACTCTCGCGATCCTCTTTGCAACACCCCGCTGACTGAGCACACGCAAAACACAAACATAGTAAGTGCAGTAGGGACAAATAATGCCCAGTAACCCTTCATTTAACCTAAGCAGTTTTACAAAATTTTATACGGAGGTTTTCATATTATCAAGTTGACATAATGGGACATCAAAATAAGAAAGAATTGCAAAAGAGAAAAAAAAAAAAACACAAATGATATTAGCATATAGCACCACTTAAAACACAGAAATCATCTTCATGCTCAAGTACGGGGAAAAAGAAAATGGAAGTGTGAATTCAATAACAGATTCAAAACTAGAAAGAGTTTAACCAAAAAAAGTCCCACTAGATCATCACAATCGGGTCGGATCTGATGTGCAGATGGAAGAAAATCGAACCTGCGGGGGAGAATTCTGAATGAGGGAGGTTGCAGCAGAGTCCGACGGAGGACCCGAAAGAGAGTAAAAGGGTTTGGATATCAGATCTTTGGTAGGTTTGGATTTTGGGTACTACGATAAGAACCGGGTTTTCTTGGTTCGGCAAGTACGCCCATGAAATTTGATCCATTTTACTACGGTTTTCGTTTAATGGTAATTGAAAGATACATTAGTTTTGGATTTCATGAAACTAGACATTAACCAACTCGGGCGATATACGGTTTTTGGTTGAATATCTACGTATTTTGTACGTAATGTTGGGGCAGACGGTTTAATGAGTAGATGGCAGAATTTAAATGACTTTTAGAGAAGTTTATATGTTTTTTTTATGAGTTAATTACATAAATCGTCCTTGTGGTTTGTCGGGTTTCACAGGTTTAGTCCCTATACCTTTTTTTTCAGCGGGTCATGTCCTTGTGGTTTTTGATTCGTTACGGGTTTAGTCCTTGTGGTTTGTCGGGTTTCACAGGTTTAGTCCCTATATTTTTTTTTCAGCGGGGTCATGTCCTCGTGGTTTTTGATCCGTTACGGGTTTAGTCCTTTGACCAATAATTTTGTTAGTTGATCGAAGGGTATTTTCGTCTTTTCATATTTTTTATTATTATTATTATTTGAGTACGTTGTAATTAGCTCTTTATTTCATTTTTTATATTATATTGGTTTGGTTTCAATTTCTTTTTCAGCATTTTTTCAATTTTAATTTACCAATAAATAAACTAGTTAGTTATGAACCATCATAACTCTTAATTTATTTCGTAGTTATTTTGATTTTAAGAAATACAGAAAATAGTAAAATATAGAAATTATCTCTTTTAACAACATTTTTTCAATGCGATTAATAGTACCATAATATCTAACAATTCAAAATAACCACAAAAGAATTCAAAACCAAACGGATTTAATGAAAAAGAAACGAAACTAAAAAAACAAAAATTAAAAAAAAAGATAGAAATGATAAAAAAAAAAAAAGTAATAAAAATACAAAAAAAACAAAAATAAATAAAATAAAGAGTTAATTACAAAATACTCTAATAATAAAATAAAGAGTAATAATAATAATAATAGTGATAAAATAAAGAATTACAAAATACGCAAACTGGTATGGTTGATTTTGTGCTTGGTCGGTGCGTGCTGCTACTCATATCTTTAGTAGGATTAACTGTGCTATAACTAGAGGAGTGTGGGCCCAGATAGTATCTCGGCTTCCGACTAACAGAATTTCTGCTAGTCAAAGGACGATCAACTAACAAAATTATTGGTCAAAGGACTAAATCCGTAACGGATCAAAAATCACAAGAACATGACCCGCTGAAAAAAAAAAGTATAGGGACTAAACCTGTGAAACCCGACAAACTACAAGGACTAAACACGTAACGGATGAAAAACCACAAGGACATGACCCGCTGAAAAAAAAAGTATATGGACTAAACCTGTGAAACCCGACCAACCACAAGGACGATTTATGTAATTAACTCTTTTTTTATTGTTATTGTCCTTTTATTTTAGTCTATGTAATTAGTTATATGAAATGAGGCTTTATTAACCCGTATGTTGCTCTGGGGTTGTTTTTGGTTTATTCAACCCGTGCGATGCACCGATTGTATCTAAGATTTCATAGCTAAAATTTAACCATCTTGTAATTTATACTATCATTTAAAAGTTCATTTTAATTACCTTGTGTATTAGAAGGTGCACGTGTTTTGTACGTAATGTTGGGGCAGACGGTTGAATGAGCAGATGGCAGAATCTAAATGCCTTTTAGAGAAGTTTATATGTTTTTTTATTGTTATTGTCCTTTTATTTTAGTCTATGTAATTAGTTATATGAAATGAGGCTTTACTAACCCGTATGTTGCTCCGGGGTTGTTTTTGGTTTATTCAATCCGTGCAATGCACCGATTGTATCTAAGATTTCATAGCTAAAATTTAACCATCTTGTAATTTATACTATCATTTGAAAGTTCATTTTAATCACCTTGTGTATTAGAAGGTGCATTTGCATTGTGATGTTTATCATAACTTTTGTATTTAAATTAGTTTATTTACATTAAAAGTTACAATTAAAATAGTCTCTTCATATATTTACAATTAAAAGTTACAATTAAATCCCCCTTCCACATTAAATTAAGGGGGATAAGTATTATATAGTATAGATGTGTTTTAGAATTTAAATTATATTCACATTATATTGAGTAGCTTGAAATTTAATGTTAAAAGAAATTTATAGGGGTGTATTCAATTGGATTTTGGTGGATTAATAATAATTTATAGATTTTTAAAGGTTTTGGCAGATTAGTAATAATGTATGGATTAATATTAATCATCGTAGAATCTTGTAGTAAAGTTGATGAAGAGTCTTTTGGATTTAGAAATTGATTTTTTAGAAATACTTCAAAGTCTCATTGATTTTGGTGAGATTTCAAAACTTACAAACACTAACAAATCCATCAAAATCCACCATTTTAATGGATCCAAAAAGATCCATGGGTTTTTGAATATCCTCAGATTTTAATAGATTGTTTTAAATCCAGATTGAATACACCAAGATCTTAAGTGACATTTTGAAATCATAATTGAATACACCAAGATTTTAAGTGACATTATGAAATTCAAGTTGAATACCTCAAGATTTTACTTGATTCAAAATAATCCAAATTGAATACCTTAGGATTTCTAAAATCTAAAAAATCCCACAAAATCCCAACTGAATACATTAGTCCAAATCGTATTTTTAATTTGAATTATGTTGCGATGCGATTTAAATCCATTCTGAATTGGGATTGAATGCAACATATCCTATAAATTAATTAATTTAAGTATCAACAAGCAAATATTGGACATCTAAAAAATTAAAAAATTAAAAAAGCTCAAATATTCTCAATTTCCCATAGTGACTTAAGTCTTACACATAATTCAAACCAAAAGAAATAAGTTATTAAAAATATATAGTGATAAGTTCGAATGAAAATTTGTCCTTAAACTGAAAAGTGAGTTCACCGTATATTTAGTATGAATTCACTGCACACATAAAAGTTTTAATATTAATTCAGTGTATATCTAGTATGAATTCACTACACACGTAATAAGCTTTAATATTTAGTATGAGTTCGGCAAGTACGCCCATAAAATGTGATCCATTTTACTACAGTTTTGGTTTAATGATAACTGAAATGTACATTAGTTTTGGATTTCATGAAATGTGTTTTAGGATTTAAATTATATTCACATCGTGTTAAGTAGCTTGAAAATTTTTAATATTAAAAGAGATTTAATTTTAGTCCAAATTTTATTTTCAAATTGAATTATGTTATGTGAACGGCTGTATCAATCTGTGTGAACAATACAACGACGGGTTTAGTTAAAATCATACAGTTGCGTATGTCTTAATTTTAATAAACTTTTTACTCCTCTGTGGATGACATTTGGACGTAGAGGGGTTTACCTCGAACCACATTAAACTGTATATTATTACTTTCTATACTTATTGTTTTCTTACTGCCTCAGATTTTAGTATACTTTCTTTGAAAACCTTGTAAGCACCAAGCTACCTGAGATTGTATAGTTGTTGTACTTACAACAACTTAGTCTAAGACTTCCGATACACAAACTAAACTTCGAAAAAAAGTACAGTTTATAAAACCCCTCTTCTAAGCTGTAAGATAGTATATTGTGACCAATAAATAGACTGGACTGCTTCTGACTGGAACAATTGATTGGCCATTGCACGGGTGGAACTGCAGGCCTGATTGGTTCGGCCCCCCAATAGAACATTGGTGTATGGGGTGGCGCGGGGCGCAGTTGTAACGTCCCGATTTTCGAGCATGCATTTAATTTATAATTTATAGAAAGCGCATGAATGATTTTAAATGTCCAACAATTTATTTACGAATTTTATAAGGTGCAATTTTTCCTTATTCACATATCATTATTGTAGTTTACGCTCGAGGCTCGAGTCCAAATTCTCGTATTATAATAGCCCAGATCGATTTTACTTGATTATTCTAAATGTAATGTCAAGAATCTGTTATTATTATTAATCTCGATTTAATTTTCTATTATTATTAATGACATAAATTAATAGATTATTAATAAAGATTCATTAAGGCAATTTAATTGATTCAACTTTAAATTAGTAAATTGATTAATTAAAGGTTTAAAATAATAATTATATAATTAATATATCATTAATGTTATCACGTCCAACAGGAACTCTACACAAAGCAAAACTCCACTACTAAACCTACCTCTACAGTATAAATATGGTATGTTATATTCATACAGACCCTAGAATACACTATACAAAACAGCATCGGCAGAAACCTTATAAAAAAAATTCTTCTTCTAGAATTCCTCCAACATCAGCAGCTCTCAAGACAATTGTGAAATTCTCTTCTCCAACAAAATTCGGTTTTTTGCGAAGGCGTCGGTTTCAGGAAGCAGAAAGATCTCAGTTGCAAATCATCCTCCGAACTCCTTGTTTAACCGGAGGTAATCTCAATCTACTTCCATCTTGCGATCTTTCCAAGTTTCTGTTTCAAATTGTACAACCAGTTTAGCAAGAAATTTAATACTACAAATCTAATCTTTTTAACTACAAACCTGCAAAAAAAAACATTTAATCACAAAAATACTACAATCAACTCGACCTGCAGTATCCCAATTGATCGTAGCCTAGTACTTGAATCCCTAATTCAGAATCCAAACCCCAAATCCAGTCCCGATTTTCAGGAAACAAATCCGACCAAACGCCGCCGCTCTAGCCAACCTCGTCAGGAGTCGCCGGAAAACTGAACCAGAAGCCGTTCGGTCAAGACCCATCGGCGAATTCAGTCGAAAATCAAAAAAAAAAAAAAGAGAATCCGATTTGAATATCAAAATCAGTAACTCTCAACCCATAACCCTAACCTTTCAGAACCCGGAACTAAATCCCTTCTACTCAAATTTCTGAGTCATGCTGCCGAACCATCGCACTATCAAACCACCACCACCGTCGTTCCCGTTTGCACTGGTGTTGGTGCGATTTGGTGTTTGTGCGTGAGTTTAAATGTTTCCCTTGCAGTCGGTGTGTGTTCCTTCTTCTGCGTGTGAGTGTGTATATGTGTGTGTGTGTGTGTGTGTGTTTCTTTTTGACAGTAGAGAGAGAGGAACCGAGGGAGAGGAGGAAAGAGAGAAGAACCGAGGGAGAAGAAGAAGTGAGAAATGTCGGCTGGTGATTAGAGAAGGGTATTTATACCCAAGAACTTTTTATGTTTTTCAATTGAGTCCCCCTTATTTCCAGACCTTTTAATTTAATCCCAAATCAACCCTTCAGCGTATTCGATTCAGCCCTTTCTTTTAGAAACTCTTCAGATTTTACCCAGTCAGTTCCCAATATTTAAATAAGATCTATTTTACTCAATTATAAATTCAAGTAATTAATATTAAATTACTTTGGACGATATATTAATATTAAAAATTTAATTGTTATTTTAGGAGACGAGGACTTGGAGCCTAGGACTTGAACTGCATTTGCATCCCAATTTTTCAAGGATCATCATCGTATTTCGAGGTGGGGATTTTACGCTTGTTTTATTTAATGCATGATGTTACTTGTATATATGCTTGTTTATTGCCAAATATTTATATGCTCAAAGTTTGCATATTATTAACGTTGTAGCCTCCAATGAGTAGTAGGCATAATGTGCTCAAAGTTTGCATATTATTAACGTTGTAGCCTCCAATGAGTAGTAGGCATAATGTGCTCAAAGTTTGCATATTATTAACGTTGTAGCCTCCAATGAGTAGTAGGTATAATGTGCTCAAAGTTTGCATATTATTAACGTTGTAGCCTCCAATGAGTAGTAGGCATAATGTGCTCAAAGTTTGCATATTATTTACATTGTAGCCTCCAATGAGTAGTAGGCAGTATGCACAAAGTTCGATATGAATGGCCCTCGGGCAATCACCAGGTTCAGGCATGTCATATCTACTTGACAACATGTATGTACTTAAATTTAACAAAGCGTTCCCTCCTCACTGAGCGAGTTGAAAGCTCACCCCATTATTTAAACCTTTCAGGTTGAGGAGTCTGGCGTGGCGGGCAAAGGCGTGGCGTGATAATAATAGTTATCTGCTTTTTCAGCTATTTCGTTTATTTAAAGTTTTAAACTTTGGCTTCAAAGTCACGGTTGGATATTATGGATGTTTTGAAATATTGGGATTTAATTTATATTTACTTGCGAAATGGATGACTTTATTTCATATTCCGCTGCAATTATTCAATTATTTTTTTTGGGATATTTAATCTCCCTTGAAATTATTTTAAAAAAAAAGACATTTTGAAAAGTGGTCGCTACATAAGTGGTATCAGAGCGGGTCTACGATTTTGTAGACTCGTTAAAAATTTCTTTTTCAAACTAAATTTTCCTTTTCTTTCGCAAGTAGTTAAAACTTTAATGGCATCTATGATTATTATCAGCCACGGTTGCCACTCCACGTCGACTCCAAGGTACACATTTCAAGTTATGTCTATGTTGTAATCGTAACAAAATTTTACGATTATGAGATTCAACTCATTTTTTGGGATCATGTTGCAATACCATGTTTATATTTTAGAGATGATATGCTATTGAGATTCATAATAAATGTTGGACATGTATGTGCTTTCTTATAAATTTATAAAGACACGTAGATACGTTAGTATATGCATTGCTCGAACGTCTATTGGGAGCAGTTAACCCATAGACGCGATGTATACTTTTATTTTGATCCCTTATGAGGAGATTCCTGAGAAGTCATTGGCTATAATGCACCCTAGGACCATGGCAACTCGTGGACGTGGACGCCTAGCTAACCGAGGTGCTGATAATCTTGGAGGTCAGAATGCCAACGCTGGAGCTGGTGGTGATGGTAATGGAGGTCAAAATAACCACTATAATAATGAGCCAGCCCTTACCCAGACACAAGTTGTTGAACAGTTTCGACGTTTCACACCACCATCATTTAATGGTCGAGAAGGACCAGCTTTTTTCGACGAATGGTTGATGTCGCTGGAGCGTACTCTTGAGCTCATTGGGTGCACCGATGCGCAAAAGATTCTTTGCGCCCAGTATCAAATGCTAGAGGATGCTGGACGTTGGTGGATGAGCTATTGGCGTTTGAGGCCGGCAGCCGAGCGTGCTGCATTAAATTGGGATCGTTCAAAGAACTAGTGATGGAACAATACTATCCACAACACTACCGAGAGAAGATGGAGAGAGATTTCTGGAACCTTGAGCAAGGGAGCTTATCGGTTGAATAATATGAGAGAAAATCCAACCAAATCAGCTTCTTTGTGGAGCACATGGTGGATACTGACCGCAAGAGGGCCCTTAAGTTCCGGAGTGGTTTACGCCCGAGTATTCGTCACATCGTGGCTGGTCATGGGGTGCTACCATATATCGAGATAGTGTTCAGAGCTCAAGAGGTAGAAGCTAGTCAGAACTTGAGTCCTCAACCAACTTTTAAGTCATCTTCAGGGAAGAGAGGTTGGAATGGTAATCAATCTAAGTCGGCAGCTTCCAATAAGCAGAAGAAGGTAGGTGAGAAATATGGACCGAGTGCGCCGATCACTAGGCCTGCATGCCCCAAAGTGTGGTAAGAATCATGGCGGGAAGTGTTTATATGGAAAGGGTGTCTGCTATAATTGCGGGAAGCCAGGTCACACAAGCTGACATTGTCCACAATCTAAGGGCAAAGGACAAGCATCGGGAGTTCAAGCTCGAGTCTACCCAATGTATCAATCCGATAATAGTCTCGGCACAGTATCAGGTATGCTTATGATTTCTATTGTGCCTGCTTTCGCTTTGTTTGACACTGGTGCCACACACTCTTTTATGTCTGCAAAGTTTTATCATGTCATTGGTCATAGAAGCGTTAAAACTGTTGAGTCTCTTGAGGTTAGCTTACCGTCAGGAAATATGATACTCACTAACAGAATGATTGACGAGAGTATCGAGATAGGAGGAAGAGAATTTGACGCTAGTCTGTATTTGATTAACTCGATGGATTTAGACGTGATCCATGGTATGCACTGGCTCGATAGATATGATGTCGATAAAAACTGCCGCGAGAAGAAGGTGACATTGAGGTGTTCCGAAGACGAGTCGATCACCTTTTATGGTACTAAGAGTAGGGCAGTACCAAGAGTAATCACAGCCATGAAGGCACTGAGAAGTCTAAGGAAGGAGAAATGTCAGGGTTACTTGGTGAGTTTGGTCGACACTCGTACCAGTGAGGTGTCCCCTACAGACGTACCTATAGTACGGGAGTTTTTGGATGTGTTTCCATAAGATTTGCCGGGAGTCCCACCCGATCGGCAAGTGGAGTTTAGCATTGATTTGGTCCCTGGGGCGACCCCAACATCCAAAGCGCCATATAGAATGGCTCCGAAGGAACTTCAAGAATTGAAGGTCCAAATTCAAGAGCTGTTGGAACTCGAATTTATTCATTCTAGTGTGTCACCATGGGGTGCACCAGTGTTGTTTGTAAGAAAGAAGGATGGGTCACTTCGGATGTATTGATTACAGGGAGCTGAATCGACTCACCGTAAAGAACAAGTACCCATTACCGAGAATTGAGGATCTATTCGATCAACTGAGTGGAGTCGGAACCTTTTCGAAGATCGATTTGAGGTCGGGGTACCATCAACTGAAGATTAGGGAGTGTGACATTCCCAATACGGCTTTCAGGACCTGTTATGGGCATTTTGAGTTCGTAGTGATGCCATTTGGTCTGAGTAATGCACCTGTAGTCTTTATGGATTTGATGAACAGGGTGTTCCAACCTTACTTGGATAAATTCGTGATCGTCTTCATACATGACATCTTGGTGTATTCTAAGGACAATGAACAACACCAAGAGCATTTGAGGATTACATTGGAGACACTTCGCAAAGAGAAGTTATATGCCAAGTTCAAGAAATGTGAGTTTTGGTTAAATAGAGTTGGATTTCTTGGACATGTAGTGACTTCTAAAGGAATTGAGGTTGATCCCGACAAGGTCATGGCAGTGAGTAGTTGGGGAGTACCCAAGAATGCGAGCGAAGTTCGCAGCTTTCTGGGCTTAGCTGGCTATTATAGAAGATTTATCGAAGGATTTTCTCAAATCGCCACTCCTATAACCCAATTAACAAGGAAGGGCGTGAGGTTTGAATAGAGTGAGAGGTGCGAGGAAAGTTTTCAAGAGTTGAAAAGGAGACTAACCTCGGCACCAGTATTAACGATTCCTGATCCGACAGAAGACTTTATTATTTATAGTGATGCCTCAAAGCAGGGTTTGGGTTGTGTTCTGATGCAACATGGTAAAGTAGTAGCTTATGCATCAAGACAGCTTAAACCACATGAGTTGAACTATCCAACGCATGATCTGGAGTTGGCTGCTGTAGTAGATGCGCTGAAAATTTGGCGTCACTGTCTCTACGGAGGGAAGTGTGAGATATACACAGACCATAAAAGTCTGAAGTATCTTTTCACATAGAAGGATCTTAATATGAGGTAAAGGAGATGGTTAGAATTGGTGAAGGACTATGATTGTACTATTCATTACCATCCGGGTAAGGCTAATGTGGTAGCTGATGCCTTGAGTCGGAAGACTAGAGGCGAGTTAGCTTGCTTGACCGACCAGGAGAGTTTGATTAAGGAGTGTTGGGAAAACAAGAACCCTGTATCGAAATAGCCGGGATATTCAATCCCTGTATCGAACGGTATTTGATAAAGAGTTTTTGACATATATGCCAATCCGCATACAGTAAGCATTGAGGCATTATCCTGTATCGAAGACCTGCCTCGAATCAGCATATTGTGAAGCCCTTCAGTACAGTAAGAAGTCTTATAAAAGACCAAGTATGGAAACTGTCTCGAAACCCAAATACAGTTATCTTCCATACAGCTCACAAAAGGACAAAGAAGGAATCTCCAGAAGTCAAGTCCCGTTGAATAAAGAAGTATTTAAATACTCAAGGATAAAGTATTTAAATACTGTCAGTCAACAGATCTTCAAAATCCCACTAAATCCGGATCGTGTCATAATCCCGTTGGAACGAAATCTCACTCAAACGGATACATCTCAACGGATATATATTTCAAAGACTATATATATCTTATGAAGGCATTGAAGATCAGTTACCAAAAACCTAAGCTATCGAAATCATTATCAGAGCAAAACATATCTCCAAAGCTTACTGCAACTCAGATCAAAAGAGATATATAGTGCTCATCATTCTGAACAACACTTCATCAGCTGAAAGCTCTTAAAGTCAAAGTTGTTGTTCACCATCTGTTCTATACTTTGAACAAACAACCCTGTGTGGACTGAACAATCTGTGCTTCTCCGAAACTGTGTGTGAAGGATTTGGATTGAAGAAGACGAAGCTTCAAAACTGTGTGTGAAGAAGCAAGTCAAAGCATTAGCTCAAAACCAATCTGTGTGAACGGTTGAAGCTAAGATCTTTATATCAATCTGTGTGAACGATATATTGATTGTGCGTGTTGTTATAATTACGTAGTTGTGTACATAGTAATTATAATAAACTTTTTACTCCTGTGTGGAGGACCAGTGGACGTAGAGGGGTTTACCTCGAACCACTTTAATTACTGTGTTATTTACATTCAGCTTTTACTGTTTTAATTACTGTGATTAATTAAGTATACTCTATACATTTAGTTGTCAGATCCACAAAGAACTCATCATATTCCAAGACTTCCGCTACGCACTCAGATTTAAAATCCATACAGTTTGTTGTTTAAACTATTTTCCAAACTGTATCCAGTATACTTAGTGGCCAACAAGTGGTATCGGAGCGGTTGATTCTAAAAAGAATCAGTCGTATTTTTAACCGAATCAGATCCAAATCACTTAGTTTCAAAACAGTCTCTTTCATTCTTGTATTATCACATGGATACTTCTATGATTAACAAAGTCCCTATGTTCTCTATTAACGAATTTGACGACTAGAGAATTAGAATGGAGGCTCATCTTGCAGCAATGCACGAAGAGATGATTTTTGTTATACAGGATGGTCCTATCAAGATCATGAAGGTGAACACGGCCGCAAGGATTGAAGGCCAAGCCCATGCGGAGATGCTCGAGAAGGATCGCGAGCAATGGACCACAGATGAAAGAAAGCGAGCAAACCTTGACAACGTAGCTAAGAACGCGTTATTTGTCACTCTTGACAAAGGCCCGTTCTCGAAGGTAAAGAGCTGCAAAACAGCCAACGAAATCTGGGATAAACTCAAGTTAATTTGTGAGGGAACTGAGCTCTCAAAAGAAAACAAGATTTCAAAACTGACTCAGCAATTTGAATCTTTTAAAATGAAACCAACTGAGACACTTGAGGAACTTGACCTCAGATTCACTGGTATTGTCGGTGAACTTGAAGCGTTGGGCAAAATCTATACCCAAAAGGAGAAGAACTTAAAACTTTTCAGATCTCTCCCAGCCCGATGGGACATTAAGACCACAGCTATACGTGTATCTTGTAATCTTAATGAAATATCTACTTTTGATCTCTTCTCTGACCTCAAAGCTTTTGAGTATGATATTGTGAAGAGAGAAAGTCAAGAATCTCCTTCAAAAGTCACAGCTCTAGCCACCGTATCGAACCGTCGACACAAAGATGCCCGGGGCTCGAAGCCCAGTCACAAGAATGCTGACAGTGACGACGACATCCTGTCTCAAGATGAAATGGCGCTTCTCATGCATAAATTCAAAAAGTTCATCAAACATTCTGGAAAGACTCCCTACAGGCCCAAATCTGTCCATAAGGTAAGTACCGAAACATCATCTGGCGATGCTAACCTATATTATAATTGCAGGAAACCTGGGCATTATGCAAATAAATGTCCTCATCCCAAAGTCCAAAGATTGCCGGAGGCCGAGCAACAAGAGAGAGATGAAAGAAGACGTGCTTGGAAAGACAAGCTCAAGGCCCTGATTGGAGAATCAGAAGCCTCCCCCACACCATCCAAATTAGCAGAATGTCTTCAGGTGGTCACTGAAAGTGATTCATCTGACGATGAGTTCGATGATAAAGCATATATGTGCTTTATGGCCAAAGATGTTCCAGAAGGTGAAGACAGCGACGATGAGGTAAGTTCAACCTCAGCTATTCCGTCAAATGCATCTCATACTTTCGAAAACATGATGAATGAATTTAAAAACATTCAAAAGGCCCATGAGACTCTAAAAACTGAGAATATACAGCTTCAATTAACTAATTTAGAGCTGAAAGATGAAAATGACTTGCTGAAAATAAATTATTAAAATATGTCTCTTGATTGTGAAACCAGCAAGGTCGATTTGGAAAAACTCATGGAGAGCAATCATCAACTTGCTCATGAACTAAGTGAGGCTAAAACTCACAACGAGAGCAAGACAAATGATTTGGTTCTACTACAAGCCAAACTCACAACTCTCGAAAAGCGAGAAACTGAACTTGAGACCACTCTAAAATCGTTCGAGAAATCGTCCAAAAGAATGGAAGAAATCTGAGAACTGGGCAAAATGCTCATGATAAAAGTGGCTTAGGATATAGCTCATGTTCAAACAAAGGGAAAACTAGTACAGTGTTCGTCAAGAGTGTGGAACAAATTCCAGAATCGGAAGAAATCCCGAGTCCTGTGAAGGAACCTGCTGTACCGAGAAAACCGAAGGCTGCTATTCCGCCCCCGCAATCCTATTCCAGACAGCAGAATCATAAGCCGTTCCAACCTATGAGGCGCACTCAACAGCATGCTCCCAGAGCATATCAACAGCGCCAACAACCGTTCAGAAGGAAGGCTGTATTTAATCACCAAAGGCCTGCACGACAGTACTATCAGTACAACACGCCGAGGTATTGGATACAGGAGCCCCGTTATCCCACAAGACAGCAGATGCCGGTTCAGTATCAACAACAACATTGGGAATCCAACTGGAGACCCAGAAGGCAAGCTGTTAGGCCTAAGAAAATGGCTCCACCTCCAAGACGGCACTCGTACTGGATTAATAATAACCCTAAATTTTTCATGCATAATAATCATCATGGTTATAACAACTACGGATATGCCCCCCGTAGATATCAAAACACTGTACCAAGTATGTCCTACAGTAAACCAATTGCTGCCAGGAAAACTTGGGTACCAAGAGGAACTAACAATCATGGACCCAAAAATCAAAGGGGACCTAAATCTACTTAATCTTTTTGTTACAGGACATTCTAGAGGAGGATACCTGGTACTTTGATAGTGGATGCTCTCGGCACATGACCGGAGATAGGAACAAGCTATCAGATTTTGTAGAAGGTCGCGGTCCAAAAGTTCGCTTCGGTGATAAATCTAAAGGAAGAACAAGAGGGAAAGGAAACCTACTTGTCGGGAAATTCAAGGTCACCGATGTTGCATATGTTGAAGGCTTACAGTATAATCTACTTAGTATTAGCCAGTTCTGTGATAAAAAGTTCTCGGTGAAGTTCTATATAGATCGTTGTAGAGTCAAGAACATCCAAACCAAGGAAGTTGTGCTTACAGGAAGCAGATCAGGTAATATGTATATTGCTGACTGGAAGCCTATGAGCTCCTCAATTCCATGCTTTGTTGCCAAAGGCACTGCAGATCTTAGTTGGTTATGGCACAAGAGGATGTCTCACGTCAACTTCAAGACAATCAACAAACTCTCAAGACAGGGAATGGTTAGAGGTTTGCCAAATGTGTCATTCAAGAAGGACAGCGTCTGCGGACCATGTCAGAAAGGCAAACAAATCAAGTCAACCCTGAAGAGCAAATCCTACCTTTCAACCCAAAGAGTGTTGGAAATGCTAACATGGATCTCTACGGTCCTGTAGACCCAGTAAGTTTGGGAGGTAAGAAATACTGCATGGTTGTTGTTGATGATTATTCCAGGTATGCTTGGACGATCTTTCTTAGCAAGAAGAAGGAAACAACATCAAAGCTGCCCGAGCTCCTGAGAAAGTTGCAAAATGAAAAGGCATCGAGTATCGTGTGCATTCGTTCCGACAGAGGTACAAAATTTACTAACCGCTTTATAGAGCAATACTGTTCGAAGAATGGAATACAGCACGAATACTCAGCTGCCCGTACACCTCAACAAAATGGTGTTTCCGAGCGAAAGAATAGAACGTTGAAAGAAGCAACAAGGACAATGATTTCCGCAAGCAAATTGCCACAGCGTTTCTGGGGTGAAGCAACCAATACAGCATGCTACACTCAAAACCGTTGTATCGTCAACAAGCACCACAACAAAACAGCATATGAGGTATGGAACAACAAAACTCCGTTAGTTTCGTATTTCCACATTTTTGGATGCAGGTGTTATGTATTGAATAATGGGAAAGATCAACTTAGAACCTTTGATGAGAAATCAGATGAAGGAATATTTGTAGGATACTCCTCCGTCAGCAAAGCTTTCAGAATCTTTAATAAAAGGAAGCTGACGATCGAGGAATCATTTCATGTAGTGTTTGACGAACCACACCTTGACCCTACAGGAGTAGAAGATATCACTCAGAACATTCACCATCTATCTATCTTGGATCCTCCAACTCCCATAGAACCTGTAGTTGATTTAGAAATCAACCCCGCAGCTGTAAGAATCGATGTGGATGAAGCCGACGCTGTACAAGCTGAAGCTGTATCCACAGAATCTTTCGATACAGTACGGGATCCTGAATTAGAACCCGACCGAAGATGGTTGAGAGATCACCCGCAAGAGCTGATCATTGGAAACATAAATGCTGGTGTTTCTACTCGTAGGAGAATACAGAGTACACAAGGAAATGTACTTTGTGCACAAGAAGAATCTGATGCTGAGATATCACAGTTTCCTGAATGGAAATCTCAATCTGAGCTTAGAAGACTCAATATGTGCACTATTGTTGTATTCTTAGCCCAGTCCGAACCTGTTTCGACCATAGACGCTCTTAATAATTCTCATTGGATAACATCTATGGAAGAAGAGCTTAACGGTTTCGAAAGAAACAATGTATGATATCTTGTACCCAGACCAACACATCAATCGGTTATAGGAACCAAATGGGTATTTCGAAACAAAAAGGATCGAAATGGACTTATCATAAGGAATAAATCCAGACTAGTCGCACAAGGCTATAGTCAGGAAGAAGGCATAGACTGTGATGAAACCTTCGCCCCTGTAGCAAGACTAGAAGCCATCAGGATATTTCTTGCCTTTGCCGCCCATAAGAGTTTTATTGTATACCAAATGGACGTCAAAAGTGCTTTCCTGAATGGAGATCTTGCAGAAGAAGTTTATGTTGAACAACCACCAGGGTTTGCCAACACAGACGGTATCGATCTAGTTTACAGGCTAAGGAAAGCGCTGTATGGACTTAAACAAGCCCCTAGAGCCTGGTACGAAACCCTGTCCCAGTATCTAACCAACAACGGATTTGAGAAAGGTGCTGTGGACAAAACCTTGTTCAAGATACATGAAGGTGATGACCTTCTTATGGTGCAAATCTATGTGGATGATATTATTTTTGGATCAACTAACCTTGCTCTATGTCAAAGGTTCTCTCATCTCATGCAAAGTAAATTTGAAATGAGTATGATGGGGGAACTTAGTTATTTTCTAGGTTTGTAGGTAAAGCAGATGCCTACAGGTATTTTCATCAACCAAGAAAAATAAAGCAAGGAGCTTCTCAACAAATTTGGAATGAACACTTCCAAATCCTCGCCAACCCCCATGAGCACTTCCGTGCAAATTAGTGCTGATGAAGCCGGAAAGCCATTTGACCAATCACTCTACAGGAAGCTCATTGGTTCGCTCCTGTACCTAACGGCTAGCAGGCCCGATATCCAGCTTGTTGGAGTGTGTGCAAGATATCAAGTTGCACCTAAGGAATCACACTTCAATACAGCTAAACGAATCCTGAAGTACGTTAAAGGAACAGTCGACGCAGGACTTTGGTATCCTAAGAAAGGCGGATTCGACTTAGTTGGATACAGCGACTCGGATCTCGGAGGCTGCAAGCTAGATAGGAAGAGTACAAGTGGAACTTGTCACTTTCTTGGACCTAGACTCGTTTCTTGGTTCAGTAAGAAGCAATTGGCTAATTCTCTTTCCACTTTGAATCAGTACTATCTTTCTTGGTAGTTCTTTGTATGCGAGATCCTTTGGATGCGGCAATGATTATCGACTATGGAATCGATGCCAGAGAGACTCCAATCATGTGTGATAGCATGAGTGCAATCGCAATCACGCACAATCCTGTCCTGCACTCGCGCACTAAGCATATCAACATGAAGCATCACTTCATAAGGAATCACGTCGAGAACAAGGATGTTCGCCTTGAAAAAGTTCATACAGACGTTCATCTAGCCGACATCTTCACCAAGCCACTCGACACAACAAGATTCAACATGCTCAGACAAGAATTGGGAATGCTACATCCAGACTCCCTGTAAGTAAACTACTGTTTTTACTCAACAAATTGAGGGGGAACGCTGTAAGACCCAAGAATACAGTATCCAATGTTAATTATTTGTACACTCAGAATCGTCAACATAGAACTGTAGCGAGCGAAGACATATGAATCCTACAGCTGACGTGTGCAATAATTAAGGGGGAATACTGTAGGACCCATGAATACAGCATTAACCTTAAGTTACTGTATGGAATTTAAAACCTATATGTACCTTTTTAAGGGGGAACGCTGTATCGACGCGGAAACAGCACATACTATAGGATTTCGATTCAGTATATATATAATATTATATTATTTCTTTTTAAAATGATTTTTGTCCACGTGCCCTGTTTTTATGTCAAACGTCATGTACATTAAATGCCTTACACGACATCTAGACAACTGAATCTCAAAAGCCGCGATGTTTTTAAATTGTTTATTGTTTCAAAACCGCTGTTTTAGGCATTTAGGGTGACACAAATGTCAGAAATGGGACCCGCTCTTTTTTTAAACATTTTAATAGATTAGCGTACCAGTTACACTCAGTCCATCTTAACCGTTGATTTCAAAAACCGGTTCTCATCCCTTAAAATCTGACCATTCGTACTCTGCAAAACCCTATTTCGCCGCCCAACTATAAAAGGACTGAATCTGCCATTAGAGACTCTTTACGCTTTCTGCAAATTCAAGAGTTCTCAAGCAAAAATAGTCTACATACTTTTCTGCATTTTACTGCATATTTCGATTATTTTCTTGCACTTTTTCTTAAGTAATCACCAAATGGCTGGACAAACCTCTTCTCCTGCTCTGAAGAAGACTGCTAACATCATTGATGGCCAGATCTTTTCGAGATCTGTTATCATTGAGCGCATTCTGTCTGAAACCAACGACGCAGAACCCATGGAGTACATCATAACTCGACTTCGTCAACAAGGCCTTTATCGCTTTGGAAGTCAGACTGCTGATAAGTATGATGCACATATGGTTGAGGAATTCTACCTCAACGCCTCCGTACGTTTTCTGTCATTGGCCCAAGGAGGTCATGTTGCCGACATCACCGCTACTATCCAGGATGTTGAGATCTGTATTAATAACGATCTGCTCCAGAACATCTACATGCTACTCGCTGATGGCCTGACTATGGAACAACTTGAGACATTCGGGTCTCAAGAACTGATCACTAAATTTTATGGACTGTTCACAGGGTCCAAAGTTGTTGACATGATTCAGACTACATGTCACAAGAAAAATTTTTGTCTCCCATATGTATATCTTCATGACTTTTGCTGCAGGATAATTGAGAATCGAACCGGTGCGTTCGAAATGTGTACCAACCTGAGGTTCAGGATGATGGTGGCTATTCTGACCTGTGAAAAGGTCAATTGGTGCCAAATAATCCTGAAACGCCTGCAAGAGGAGGTGTGCAAACCGGCCTCTCAGAAGAGATCTTTTGGTTTGATGTTAAACCATATCCTAACAAAATGCGGACTGTCGCAATCCGCCGATGCTAAGAAGAATAACCCCAGAATATACCTTGGAGGCGTCAAGCCTACTGCGTATAATCAAACCTCGATGGTCTGCAACCAGCCAAAAACTGGAAGTATGCCCATTTCCGCAGATCCACGTGATGAATCCTTGAAGTTCCAGGAAGTGGAATCTTCAAAGAAAAGAAAGAGATCTCACAGCAAGAAACCCACTGCTGGTGAGAAGCCCAAGAAGAGACTTAGGAGGCTTTCGAAAGTCAAATCTGCCAAACCCACCGAAGAAGTCTCCCCCGTGGCTCAACCCACTGACGAAGAACCCCAGGGCCCAACCCCTGTGGAAGAGGTGTCTCCTACTGTATCGACAGTAGATCCTGAGCCTTTGGCGGCTAGGACGGATAATGAGACATCTGCCAACGAACAAGACTTTAGCGAGTCGGCTGCCCATTTGGAGCCAACAGCTACTTCTCCTCTGCGGGATCCCACACCCGTACAGGATCCATCTTCCTTCAGGGTACCATCCCCTATAAGGAGTCCCACTTCCATACAGGATCCCATACCTGTACAGGAATCCCTCGCGACAACGTCTCCAGATGTTGTACGTAGTCCCTCCCCCGACTCCATCATTCATAAGACCCTTCTTTCTGTTCAAATTGAACAAGCTTACGAAAGATTTCTCACATGGAAAGGCTACATGCTAGCTCCGTACGAAACATTGTACAACTGGAGCGATTGGAGCCAAGAAGAAAAATTTGTCTCAGAAGTGACGGACTCAATGGAGATTGATGCCCTGATCCGATGGGAAAATGCTTTCTGCAAGGAGCTGATTGAAAGCCATCTGATGCAGAAATCTGACGCTAGAAGGAAAGGAAAGGACAAGTCAGAGGACTCTCCCGCAAATCCAAAAGACGATGACCATGACTCAGACGACGACGATGATGCTTTTCAAGCAGGTCTGAGGATGAGTCGTGAAGAGGCTGAAGCTAGAGACGCCTCTCCACCCAAAGGCGACGAAGGGCCATCAACCCAGAACAATCCCCCCTCGCCACAGCATGAGAACATTCCCGACGAAGAGGAATCAGTCCCTCCAGTCGAGGAAGTTGAAGCAATTTTGAAACAGGCACCTGAGCCTGCTGCCACCAAAGAGGTTGTACCCAAAAGACAACAGTAGGATTCAGTCCCTCCTGTATCCATGTCTACTGAAGATAATTCGCAACAGGAAGCCACTCAACCCCCTGTCGCCGAACTGTAACTACCGCCTCGCCCTTCAACCGTGGAATCCGAGGATGGTATCGAACCTGAGGATGTCCAACTTACTTCATGCCCAACCGTGAACGTAAGGAGGTTGAACAGCTCTGAAGACTTTGCTCAACCAGATTCTCCAATTTCTGCCGCTAGGAAAGAGCGCCTGCGCGCACTTGGTCTTCAAACTGTATTCATCCAGGATGCAGTGAATGCTCTGTCTTCCGTTGAGAAAGCATTAAATTGGATGCATACTTCTGCTGTGGAGGAGATGACCACTCTCCAACATGAAGTATCTCGTGTTGTCGAGGCATTCATTCTTCTGCCAGAAGTTTTCAAGCAAGCTTTGAAAATCATGGAAGACAAGCAGGAGCAACTCCTGAAGGAAGAAGCAACAAAAACACGAATAGCTGAAGCCAAGACCGCATGTGCCATGATTGAAAACAGCTCTCAACTGCACGCCCACGCCAAATGCATTAAGGATATGTCGCAAACGCTTTTCTCCCTTGTGGAAAGAATGTCTAACATCGAGACAAAACAGGATGCTGCACTAGAAATCCTAAAAAGTCTTGATGAAGCCAAAAAGGGGGAAGAGGCAAGAGAAGCTGCTAGGAGAATCAGGCTACAGCAAGAAAGGGAATTTGAAGCTACTCAAGACAGCATCACTTCCGAGTTAAACAAGTTAGCCCCTCACTCCCAAAGTTTTAGGATTTCAGGCTCCCGACCTGAATTTCATGATCCAAATGTCCCTTGGCAAACTCTTATCCAGAGACCTTCTGAAATTCGTCTGCCGACCAACCGCAACCCTACTGCCGATGAAGTGAAGCAATGGAGGAAAAACGAACTGATGAGATACTTCGCAAAACTCGTCAGGGAATCCGCCATCTTCAAGAGCTATAAAACTTTAGCGGAGGCCGCAGAGAAATTCACGAAGATGCTAGAAGACGGAAAACTCCCTCTCCAGCTTGATATGAAGAGCAAACACAAAAGAAGAGACCGGATCACCCATCCAGAAGACTGGATTCTTGCCTTTGATCGATCCTATGAAGGAAGAGCTATATACCAGGATCGGGGCAATGATTCTCTACAGAACTGGTGGCGTGGTACCGAGAATGATCCAGGGAGAAAGCCGTGGAGACATGCAGATCACTATAGGAGCTGAAATCCTTGTATATTATTTTGTATATTATTTTTGTCTTTGTAATTTTTCCCTTCGAAACAGCAAACCATGTACTCAATTTATTTTGAATATCAATAAAAGTGTTTGTTTGTCTTGAAAGATTACAACTCGTAATCTACTGTGTTGATGTATGATTACTTAAATTGTTTGATAAACAAACTCAAGTTAGATAACTTGATTGAAAATAAAGCTGTACGAACTAGTCTACAAACAGTTCATGATTTCAGTTGTAAGCTTAGAATACATTGTAAGATTGTGCCTGCGCGCCAATCATAAGCTTAAGTTGTAATAATCCTTAAACTGTATCGAACTTGCCTGCGAGCAGTTCATCATTTAGACTAATACAGACCTTTTGACAAAAGACCAAGAAATCTGCCAGAAGACATCAAAAGAAGATCGCTTCATGAAGAAGGTTTTGGCATCATCAAGAAGACTTGAAAAGTTAAGAAAGTAAGTCTTGGCAAATTGTCAAAAAGGGGGAAATTGTTGGGAAAACAAGAACCCTGTATCGAAACAGCCGGGATATTCAATCCCTGTATCGAACGGTATTTGATAAAGAGGTTTTGACATATATGCCAATCCGCATACAGTAAAGGAAACTGTATCGAAGCATTGAGGCATTATCCTGTATCGAAGACCTGCCTCGAATCAGCATATTGTGAAGCCCTTCAGTACAGCAAGAAGTCTTATAAAAGACCAAGTATGGAAACTGTCTCGAAACCCAAATACAGTTATCTTCCATACAGCTCACAAAAGGACAAAGAAGGAATCTCCAGAATTCAAGTCCCGTTGAATAAAGAAGTATTTAAATACTCAAGGATAAAGTATTTAAATAGTGTCAGTCAACAGATCTTCAAAATCTCGCTAAATCCGGATCGTGTCATAATCCCGTTGGAACGAAATCTCACTCAAACGGATACATCTCAACGGATATATGTTTCAAAGACTATATATATATATCTTATGAAGGCATTGAAGATCAGTTACCAAAAACCTAAGCTATCGAAATCATTATCAGAGCAAAACATATCTCCAAAGCTTACTGCAACTCAGATCAAAAGAGATATACAGTGCTCATCATTCTGAACAACACTTCATCAGCTGAAAGCTCTTAAAGTCAAAGTTGTTGTTCACCATCATTCTATACTTTGAACAAACGACATGTGGGTGAACAATCTGTGCTTCTCCGGAGCGTGTGTGAAGGATTTGCATTGAAGAAGACGAAGCTTCAGAACTGTGTGTGAAGAAGCAAGTCAAAGCATTAGCTCAAAACCAATCTGTGTGAACGGTTGAAGCTAAGATCTTTATATCAATCTGTGTGAACGATATATTGATTGTGTGTGTTGTTATAATTACGTAGTTTTGTACGTAGTAATTATAATAAACTTTACTCTGTGTCGAGGACCAGTGGACGTAGAGGGGTTTACCTCGAACCACTTTAATTACTGTGTTATTTACATTCAGCTTTTACTATTTTAATTACTGTGATTAATTAAGTATACTCTATACATTTAGTTGCTGTATCCACAGCAACCTACTGTATCCAAGACTTCCGCTACGCACTCAGATTTAAAATCCATACAGTTTGTTGTTTAAACTATTTTCCAAATTGTATCCAGTATACTTAGTGGCCAACAATGAGTTCTCCTAATTGAGGATTGAGGTAGTTGAGTCTTCAAAACATTCGAAAGCAATCCTATCATCTTTGGTCTTGCAACCAAACTTGAGGGATAAGATTAAGGAGGCTCAACCACGTGATAAGTTCTTGTGTAAAATGAAAGATCGAGCACAAGATGGGAGAATTGATAAATTTGTTGTTGCCGCAGACGATGTTTTGACTTACGATGGGAGGTTGTGTGTTCCTAAGGATCCATCCCTTAGGAGTCAAATCCTTGGAGAATCTCACAATGCACCATACTCCGTTCACCCGGTAGGTACAAAGATGTATCATGACCTGAAGAAGTTCTTTTGGTGGAGAAGAATGAAACCGGACATTGGTGTATTTGTGGAGAGGTGTATGATATGTCAGCAGGTGAAGGCAGAACACCAACGGACAGGAGGTTTACTTCAATCGTTGGAAATCCCAGAATGGAAATGGGAGCATATCACAATGGATTTCGTGGTTGGTCTGCCACAAACCGTGAGGAAGAACGATGCTATCTGGGTGATAGTAGATCGTTTAACGAAGTAATCTCATTTTCTACCTATGAGGATGACTTACAGTATGGAACAATACATGAAGATTTATATTCGGGAGATTGTGAGGTTACATGGTGTTCCAGTGTCGATCGTCTCGGATAGAGATCCGCAATTTACATCGAAATTTTAGAAGAGTCTTCAGAGTGCATTGGGTACTAAGTTAAATTTCAATACTGCATATCATACGCAAACCGATGGTCAATCTGAACGAACTATCAAGACACTTGAAGATTTGTTGAGGGCGTGTGTTCTTGATACTGGTGAGAATTGGGAGAATATTTTGCCGTTAATAGAGTTTGCTTATAACAATAGTTACCAAGCGACTATACAAATGGCCCTGTACGAGGCTCTCTACGGAAGGAAATGTCGATTGCCTCTTTATTGGAGTGAGGTTGGAGAAGGAAAGATATCCAATTTGAGATTGGAGAAAAGGTGTTCTTGAAGGTAGCACCGATTAAACGAGTGATACAATTCGGTAAAAGGGAAAGCTACAGCCTCGTTATATCGGACCTTTTGAGATTTTGGGTCGTGTTGTTGACCTTGCTTATAGTTTGGCATTACCGTTGGAGTTATCGGGAGTGCACAATGTCTTTCACGTCTCCATGCTGAGAAAATACGTACATGATCCTGGCCATGTATGCAATTTCAAAGAGTTGCACGTAGCCAAGAACCTGACTTATGGGGAGGTACCAATAAATGTTTTGGAGCGTAAGGTACATCGGTTACGAAACGAAGAGGTTAAACTGGTGAAAGTTCAGTGGAGCCGTCATGGACCGAACGAAGCGACTTAGGAACGTGAAGAAGAGATCCGTTCTAAGTATCCGACGTTCGCCATTGAAGGTACATGATTTAATTTTCGAGGACGAAAATTCATTTAAGAGGGGTAGGTTGTAACGCCTCGATTTTCGAGCATGCATTTAATTTATAATTTATAGAAAGCGCATGAATGATTTTAAATATACAACAATTTATTAACGAATTTTATAAGGTACAATTTTTCCTTATTCGCATATCATGATTGTAGTTTACGCTCCAGGATCGAGTCCAAGTTCTCATATTATAATAGCCCAGATCGATTTTACTTGATTATTCTAACTGTAATGACAAGAATCTATTATTATTATTAATCTCAATTTAATTTTCTATTATTATTAATGACATAAATTAATAGATTATTAATAAAGATTAATTAAGGCAATTTAATTGATTCAACTTTAAATTAGAAAATTGATAAATTAAAGATTTAAAATAATAATTATATAATTAATTTATCATTAATGTTATCACGTCCAACAGGAACTCTACACAAAGCAAAACTCCACTACTAAACCTACCTCTACAATGATTCCCTACAGAACTGGTGGCGTGGTACCGAGAATGATCCAGGGAGAAAGCCGTGGAGACATGCAGATCACTATAGGAGCTGAAATCCTTGTATATTATTTTGTATATTATTTTTGTCTTTGTAATTTTTCCCTTCGAAACAGCAAACCATGTACTCAATTTATTTTGAATATCAATAAAAGTGTTTGTTTGTCTTGAAAGATTACAACTCGTAATCTACTGTGTTGATGTATGATTACTTAAATTGTTTGATAAACAAACTCAAGTTAGATAACTTGATTGAAAATAAAGCTGTACGAACTAGTCTACGAACAGTTCATGATTTCAGTTGTAAGCTTAGAATACATTGTAAGATTGTGCCTGCGCGCCAATCATAAGCTTAAGTTGTAATAATCCTTAAACTGTATCGAACTTGCCTGCGAGCAGTTCATCATTTAGACTAAGACAGACCTTTTGACAAAAGACCAAGAAATCTGCCAGAAGACATCAAAAGAAGATCGCTTCATGAAGAAGGTTTTGGCATCATCAAGAAGACTTGAAAAGTTAAGAAAGTAAGTCTTGGCAAATTGTCAAAAAGGGGGAAATTATTGGGAAAACAAGAACCCTGTATCGAAACAGCCGGGATATTCAATCCCTGTATCGAACGGTATTTGATAAAGAGGTTTTGACATATATGCCAATCCATACGATAAAGGAAAGCGTATCGAAACATTGAGGCATTATCTGTATCGAAGACACGCCTCGAATCGGCATATTGTGAAGCCCTTCAAGATCTGAAGAAGTCTTATAAAAGACCAAGTATGGAAACTGTCTCGAAACCCAAATACGATTATCTTCCATACTGACTCACAAAAGGACAAAGAAGGAATCTCCAGAATTCAAGTCCCGTTGAATAAAGAAGTATTTAAATACTCAAGGATAAAGTATTTAAATAGTGTCAGTCAACAGATCTTCAAAATCTCGCTAAATCCGGATCGTGTCATAATCCCGTTGGAACGAAATCTCACTCAAACGGATACATCTCAACGGATATATGTTTCAAAGACTATATATATATATCTTATGAAGGCATTGAAGATCAGTTACCAAAAACCTAAGCTATCGAAATCATTATCAGAGCAAAACATATCTCCAAAGCTTACTGCAACTCAGATCAAAAGAGATATACAGTGCTCATCATTCTGAACAACACTTCATCAGCTGAAAGCTCTTAAAGTCAAAGTTGTTGTTCACCATCTGTTCTATACTTTGAACAAACAGCCCTGTGTGGACTGAACAATCTGTGCTTCTCCGGAACTGTGTGTGAAGGATTTGCATTGAAGAAGACGAAGCTTCAGAACTGTGTGTGAAGAAGCAAGTCAAAGCATTAGCTCAAAACCAATCTGTGTGAACGGTTGAAGCTAAGATCTTTATATCAATCTGTGTGAACGATATATTGATTGTGTGTGTTGTTATAATTACGTAGTTGTGTACGTAGTAATTATAATAAACTTTTTACTCCTGTGTCGAGGACCAGTGGACGTAGAGGGGTTTACCTCGAACCACTTTAATTACTGTGTTATTTACATTCAGCTTTTACTATTTTAATTACTGTGATTAATTAAGTATACTCTATACATTTAGTTGCTGTATCCACAGCAACCTACTGTATCGAAGACTTCCGCTACGCACTCAGATTTAAAATCCATACAGTTTGTTGTTTAAACTATTTTCCAAACTGTATCCAGTATACTTAGTGGCCAACAATGAGTTCTCCTAATTGAGGATTGAGGTAGTTGAGTCTTCAAAACATTCGAAAGCAATCCTATCATCTTTGGTCTTGCAACCAAACTTGAGGGATAAGATTAAGGAGGCTCAACCACGTGATAAGTTCTTGTGTAAAATGAAAGATCGAGCACAAGATGGGAGAATTGATAAATTTGTTGTTGCCGCAGACGATGTTTTGACTTACGATGGGAGGTTGTGTGTTCCTAAGGATCCATCCCTTAGGAGTCAAATCCTTGGAGAATCTCACAATGCACCATACTCCGTTCACCCGGTAGGTACAAAGATGTATCATGACCTGAAGAAGTTCTTTTGGTGGAGAAGAATGGCTTAGGACATTGGTGTATTTGTGGAGAGGTGTATGATATGTCAGCAGGTGAAGGCAGAACACCAACGGACAGGAGGTTTACTTCAATCGTTGGAAATCCCAGAATGGAAATGGGAGCATATCACAATGGATTTCGTGGTTGGTCTGCCACGAACCGTGAGGAAGAACGATGCTATCTGGGTGATAGTAGATCGTTTAACGAAGTAATCTCATTTTCTACCTATGAGGATGACTTACAGTATGGAACAATACATGAAGATTTATATTCGGGAGATTGTGAGGTTACATGGTGTTCCAGTGTCGATCGTCTCGGATAGAGATCCGCAATTTACATCGAAATTTTAGAAGAGTCTTCAGAGTGCATTGGGTACTAAGTTAAATTTCAATACTGCATATCATACGCAAACCGATGGTCAATCTGAACGAACTATCAAGACACTTGAAGATTTGTTGAGGGCGTGTGTTCTTGATACTGGTGAGAATTGGGAGAATATTTTGCCGTTAATAAAGTTTGCTTATAACAATAGTTACCAAGCGACTATACAAATGGCCCTGTACGAGGCTCTCTATGGAAGGAAATGTCGATTGCCTCTTTATTGGAGTGAGGTTGGAGAAGGAAAGATATCCAATTTGAGATTGGAGAAAAGGTGTTCTTGAAGGTAGCACCAATTAAACGAGTGATACAATTCGGTAAAAAGGGAAAGCTACAGCCTCGTTATATCGGACCTTTTGAGATTTTGGGTCGTGTTGGTGACCTTGCTTATAGTTTGGCATTACCGTTGGAGTTATCGGGAGTGCACAATGTATTTCACGTCTCCATGCTGAGAAAATACGTACATGATCCTGGCCATGTATGCAATTTCAAAGAGTTGCACGTAGCCAAGAACCTGACTTATGGGGAGGTACCAATAAATGTTTTGGAGCGTAAGGTACATCGGTTACGAAACGAAGAGGTTAAACTGGTGAAAGTTCAGTGGAGCCGTCATGGACGAGCAGGCGACTTAGGAGCGTGAAGAAGAGATCCGTTCTAAGTATCAGACGTTCGCCATTGAAGGTACATGATTTAATTTTCGAGACGAAAATTCATTTAAGAGGGTAGGTTGTAACGCCTCGATTTTCGAGCGTCATTTAATTTATAATTTATAGAAAGCGCATGAATGATTTTAAATATACAACAATTTATTAACGAATTTTATAAGGTACAATTTTTCCTTATTCGCATATCATGATTGTAGTTTACGCTCCAGGATCGAGTCCAAGTTCTCATATTATAATAGCCCAGATCGATTTTACTTGATTATTCTAAATGTAATGACAAGAATCTATTATTATTATTAATCTCAATTTAATTTTCTATTATTATTAATGACATAAATTAATAGATTATTAATAAAGATTAATTAAGGCAATTTAATTGATTCAACTTTAAATTAGGAAATTGATAAATTAAAGATTTAAAATAATAATTATATAATTAATTTATCATTAATGTTATCACGTCCAACGGGAACTTTACACAAAGCAAAACTCCACTACTAAACCTACCTCTACAGTATAAATACGGTATGTTCATACAGACCCTAGAATACACCATGCAAAACAGCATCGGCAGAAACCTTATAAAAAAAATTCTTCTTCTAGAATTCCTCCAACATCAGCAGCTCTCAAGACAATTGTGAAATTCTCTTCTCCCAACAAAATTCGGTTTTTGCGAAGGCGTCGGTTTCAGGAAGCAGAAAGATCTCAGTTGCAAATCATCCTCCAAACTCCTTGTGTAACCGGAGGTAATCTCAATCTACTTCCATCTTGCGATCTTCCCAAGTTTCTGTTTCAAATTGTACAACCAGTTTAGCAAGAAATTTAATACTACAAATCTAATCTTTTTAACTACAGACCTGCAAAAAAAACATTTAATCACAAAACTACTACAATCAACTCGACCTGCAGTATCCCAATTGATCGTAGCCAAGTACTTGAATCCCAAATTCAGAATCCAAACCCCAAATCCAGTCCAGATTTTCAGGAAACAAATCCGACCAAACGCCGCCGCTCTAGCCAACCTCGTCAGGAGTCGCCGAAAAACTGAACCAGAAGTCGTTCAGCCAAGACCCGTCGGTCAATTCAGTCGGAAATCAAAAAAAAAAAAGAGAATCCGATTTGAATATCAAAATCATTAACTCTCAACCCATAAACCTAACCTTTCAGAACCCGGAACTAAATCCCTCCGACTCAAATTTCTCAGTCCTGCTGCCGAACCACCGCACTATCAAACCTCCACCGCCGCCGTTCCCGTTTGCACTGGTGTTGGTGCGATTTGGTGTTTGTGCGTGAGTTTAAATGTTTCTCCTGCGGTCGGTATGTGTGCCTTCTTCTGCGTGTGAGTGTGTATATATGTGTGTGTGTTTTTCTTTTTGACAGTAGAGAGAGAGAGAAGAACCGAGGGAGAGGAGGAAAGAGAGAAGAAGTGAGAAATGTCGGCTGGTGATTAGAGAAGGGTATTTATACCCAAGAACTTTTTATGTTTTTCAATGGAGTCCCCCCACACCTTTTGATTTAATCCCAAATCAATTCTTCAGCGTATTCAATTCAGCATCTTCTTTTAGAAACTCTTCAGATTTTACCGAGTCAGTTCTCAAATATTTAAATAAGATCCCTTTTACTCAATTATAAATTCAAGTAATTAATATTAAATTATTTTGGATGATATATTAATATTAAAAATTTAATTATTATTTTAGGAGACGAGGACTTGGAGCCCAGGACTTGAACTGCATTCGCATCCCAATTTTTCAAGGATCATCATCGTATTTCAAGGTGGGAATTTTACGCTTGTTTTATTTAATGCATGATGTTACTTATATATATGCTTGTTTCTTGCCAAACATTTATATGCTCAAAGTTTGCATATTATTAACGTTGTAGCCTCCAATGAGTAGTAGGCATAATGTGCTCAAAGTTTCATATTATTAACGTTGTAGCCTCCAATGAGTAGTAGGCATAATGTGCTCAAAGTTTGCATATTATTAACGTTGTAGCCTCCAATGAGTAGTAGGCATAATGTGCTCAAAGTTTACATATTATTAACGTTGTAGCCTCCAATGAGTAGTAGGCATAATGTGCTCAAAGTTTGCATATTATTTACGTTGTAGCCTCCAATGAGTAGTAGGCAGTATGTGTAACACCCCCATAATCAAACCGGGAATATTACACGCCGTAGACCCTCTCCGTGAGGATCCACCAGGCTATACATCAAAACCACACAATAACTTACATACCAACATGATAAAATACCAAATCCGTAGACCAACTTGGTCTTTCGTCACTAGCATACAAGTAAAAAATACACATTTCTATCTCGACTGATACCCATGCAAGGGTAAAATATACTCACAAACAAAAAAGTATGACAGCGGAAAATACCATACACGTACTCCCACTAACTGCACCCAAAACTGGCCTTCATGTGATTAGTATCATTCGCCTCCCATCATCCTTCGCGCCGATCCTGTGTCTTGCTCCCAAACCTGCATGTACCTGGATGCAAAACAGACATCCACCCCCCGAATACTCGGGGGTTAGCAAAACTCCACTGTTTTGCTAGTACAAGTAAAGAGTGTAAATACGAGCCATACATAACACATTCCGAGAATACAACAAAAGACTTCCCGAGATATTTTGATTTAAAAATAGTTTAAGTCTTGAAAGTAAAACGAAACAAGTAAGCACTTTGCAAACACTTCCAAATCTCGGGAGTTTTGAGAACATTTGTGATTGAAAAGTTCTAATTCCTCAAAAGCCACTTAGGGTCACCGCCCAAAATTCATTTTCCAAAATATAAATCCGTTAACAAAAACACGGGGTCCACGACCCAACCATTCCGGTCACAAAACACAGGGTCCACGACCCAACCATTCCAGTCACAAAACACAGGGTCCACGACCCAACCATTCTAGTCACAAAACACAGGGTCCACGACCCGATCATCAACTTCAATTCACTTCCAAAGACATATTACACATAATACATTACTCTTATGCCATTCTAGCCAAACAACACGACAAAATATATAATGTCTCTCGACCCCGAGCCCCAAGTATTGTGATACTCCGGACATATCACAATTAATCATCAGTACAAACATTCTGGCAATTCTCGCAACCCGGTCCGGCCCTCAAGCCAACAAGTCCCTGTGTGCCCCGTCGAGCGACCCCAAGTAAGAATGCCCACTCGAAAGTAACTCTCGTGACCCGGTCCAGCCGCTAAGCCACCAGGTCCCCATATGACCCCGTCGAGTCAACCCCTAGTGAGAGTACCCGAGAAAAACCTTACAACTCTCATCAATTCACAATTTCCAAAACCGAAATCCTCAAGAGTCAATCACAATATATATAGTCGAGGTATTTTGCTAGAATGGCCAAATTATCCAACATATACTCATGACCCAGAACTAATACGAACAACAAAGAAGCACACCATCTCAATAGCACCGAACGGCACAACCAATATCACATAAGCTCACATATTCACACACATCCGCATGACTCCACACGCAATCTTAACAAAATAATTGAACTTTAAATTTACCGACGACAAAATCACACATAATGGCATTAGTCGAAAGTAGGATGATCCTATACTCGACACTAACAAACATAGTCAATTAAGCACATTAATTCCCGAACACAAGAATCATCTTTTAAGAAAACCATGATTGTAAATATACCGATTCTTTTGAAAAATGGTTGTAAACAATTCGTTTAGCACATATCGTTGATTACCAACCATTATATCCACAAAACACGTAATGTATGAGCAAGATACTTACCTCGATAATCGATACCGGATACTCCGACGGACATGGCTCAACCGGGAAATCTCGAACGCCCACAACTCTCTGACGGAAACGACGGTAACAAAACCGATCGGGAAACGGCGAACGGAAGGGTTCCGACTCAAGTTCTTCGCAAGGAACCTGGCCCTAACATCATACCATGAATAAATTGACGATCGTACGAGGAAGAATAATCGTAGAATGCCCGAATCCCCTTTGTGACATTTTATCGAACACTTTCAAGGCGTCGCTTAGAAACTCAATAAAACGACGAATCCTCGACAATCCAACCGTGGAAAAACAAGGGATTCGATATAATACAACTTAATAATCATCAATACATCACTATTCTAAGTTATTACGGATCAAACGGGCGAAATCAAGCAAAACCCCCCAATTACCCAAAAACTAAGGTTTTAGGAAAACTAACCTTGATTCGCTGGATTGAAGGATGTTATGTGATGATCAATCGATGATATGAACTCCAGAACTTCGTGGATTGATTGACAAACATCATGGCTCCAAGATCCCCAAGGCTCCAGCTGCGGAAGAGAAAGAGAGAAATAGGGAAAATGACTGAAACTGGACTGCTCGGCTATATTTAGACTGGTGCAACCTAGCGTGCGCTAGGCTGCCGAGCTAGCGTGCGCTAACGGGCGATCATGGTTGAGAATGTTCAGCCAGGCCCCGCCATCATGCGCTGGACACGTGCGCTGTTGGCCCGGGCTGCAATCCAGAGACTTCCTGGACTAGACCGCTCGGCCAGGTAGCATGCGCAGCCTTCCGGCCGTAGCGTGCGCAGTGTCCGACAGTAGCGTGCGCTACCTGCCGATCCTCCCGAGTCCAGAACCTCTTTGCTCCTACTGTCTCGGCCGACTAGCGCGCGCAGCTAACCGGCCGTAGCGTTCGCTGCCTCCTATCCGTAGCGTGCGCTACCTTCCGGCCGTAGCGTGCGCTACCTTCCGGCCGTAGCGTGCGCTACCTTCCGGCCGTAGCGTGCGCTACGCCGATTCCTGCCGCACCCGTCCGGCTAGTGCCCGCAACCGTCCGGCCAATGCCCACAACCGTCCGGCCAGTGCCCGACCACCATGACTCGACGACTCGATTATCCGAAATTGCACGGAACGAACACGACAAAACGCTCGTGGGCAACATCATTGATCCGAAATGAAAACAACATACAACAAAACACCATATACGGCCATAAACACCAAAATCAGTTGTCGAGAAAATAATTTCAGCGCTCGACAACTGGGAAATATCAAAAAAAAAATCCAAAATAACCGGAACGGAAACCGTGGGTATTACATTCTATCCCCCTAAAAATAAGTTTCGTCCCGAAACTTAAAACAAAGCAAGGCAACTCTTGACAACACACCAGAGCTCCATGCAGTATAAAGCTACTACGATCCGATTCAATACGCAAGAATGCTTACGAAAAGCAACGAACATGAATCGCTGCGGTTGATAAAACCGAGCAATACAAAAATCAAATCACGATTCCAACGCTGAAAGGTATGAAATTCCAGTAACTCAAAGATTTGGAAGACCAAATGCGAAGACAATTTCCCAACACTTATGGAAATTACGAAATGGCCTAGATGTTCAATAATCACGATTACGAGATCAAACAATAATGATTGTACAACGACGAACAAATAGCAATGATCGAACAACAACGATCAACTATGAAGTTCACACCTCAAATCAAGACATCAATAAACTTGTAGGAATCACGAGGTGCTAATTTCGAACACGGTTCACAAGAAATCGATCCGAACTTGGAAAGATCACAATGATATACACATCTATTTGGAACAATATCAAAACTCGCTCGAATGACAAAGGTGAGAAATAATATAAGGTCAGAAGCATTAACGAACACAATCACCTCAATATGGTCGAACGAAACGGAAACGAGAAGAAAAAAAATGTGGGTATTACATCATATCACCTTTAAAAGAGGTTTCGTCCCCGAAACCTAAACAACGAGAACGAAGTGCTTGAATAGCAACCTTCCCGGCCATATCCTCTTGGTCCCGCATCTAATCTCCATAACCAACTGTACCGCGGTCACGACCGCGTCCTCTGTCCCTCGGCATACTAAGCAGATTCTCACTCAATACGATTGCACCACTTCGCAAAACAATATGCTAAAGTACCAACTTAGCATGACATATCACATAAGGTAACCAATAACAACTCGAAAAGAAAATCCACGAGGTATCCTTTTAAAGAAAATCTTTTGAAAATCCTTGGATTTGTATGTTATTCAAAATAAACTTTAAAAGTACTTTTGGTACCTCGAGTTGTTTCATCAAAACTTGTAAACAACATACTTTAATCGTCTCATTTGAAATCATTTGCAAAATAATAATTCCTTGTAACCATCGTTATCAAAATCATCATGCCTCTACGCATCATCATCACCGTTAACAACCAACAATTTAACCATGCAAGATCATCAAACCATTCTTACATACTCTAACATTTCCAAATCCGAGTTTGAACTTTACATCGAGTGAGATTTTTCATCTTTCACTATATATTTTTGAAAATAAAAATCATATTGGTTTTTGAAATAAAATATTTTTATGATGTGAAAGATTTTTGAAAATCATTTACTCGAATTATTTGAAAATACAACAATACGTAAAAATCATTTTCGAAAATTCTCCCAACACTTCACAAACATCAACGACGGTAATATTTTACAAAATGTCCAAGGTACTTTAAAACAACTCTTTCAAATACCGTCGAGGTTTTATTTGAGAATCCTAGGCTCGCTCGCAAATTTCAAACAATTTTCAAAGTTCATACGAAGCCGCCGACTTAATCGCAACGTCAAATTAGTTTCAAAAATTGATTCTTTCGCAACTTGCACAAACTTATGAAAGTTTTAGGAAAAACATTTTCGAACACACACACAACAGACATAATTTATCAACTTACTGAACAAAATCAATTATCACTTAGCGCAACAAAAAGTCATAACACACGTTCACACAAAACAGTTGTCATCACTAGACAACACAAGTAGAATACAGTTACAGGTGATCGACTGCCAAGGTTAGGCCTAACAGTTAAAAGAAATATGGTTCTCTAGCCTCTGTCCCGACTAACTAACGCGCGCTACAACAATTATTTAGCGTACGCTACCCATGCTGCATTAGCGCGTGCTAGCCTCGCACTTAGTGTACGCTAGCTGCTCCAACTCAGCAACATGATCGCGAACATATATACGACGTTACTAGAATCGATGGTCACAAATAAACAACAACACGTTCGAATCTCAAAGCCATAGATTTAACACTTCATGAGCAACCATCAAAGACAATTGTTATTCAAAAACCGAAATCTCACCTCTTATTAAAGAGAGCTATCTCAATGTACACAAACCGAACGACTCAGCATTCACATCACCGTTTTAATCTAAAACTGGCAACACTGCCCAAACAACAAGAACATCATCATGTACTTATTGACTAACAACCATGAAACCGAAATGTTGAAAGCGAGAGTCACTTCTTGAGTATAATTTGTAGACCTCATTTGGGTTCAAAAATCGTGTTTTGAAAACTTATAATACAAGATGAAAATAAAATATCGGTAGTTTGAATTCTCCAAAAATTTCGACCTTGAGGTCATCATACGTAAATCAAACTTTTTTCTCCCTTTGGAGGATGTTTTAAAACAAAATATACGTGTCTCCCCAAAAACATGTAAAGTTTTAAAATATCACATTGATGAATTTTTCTTTGCGTAACCACACCAAGGTCATTACTCTTGTAAAAACGACTTATATCAGGATGTGTGTATATATACATATACGTTGGCACCACTTTATTCCTAGCATCATACGAGAATCAAACAACATAGGCCACATAATCACAAATCACCTTTAAACTCCACATCATAACACAAAATCATACAAGCTCGTATATCACAAGGCACAATATAGTAGGGAGACTTACATCCACAGGTCGCACGAAGATGATGGCTGCACCTCGATACTAATCACGGCCGACATCACAGACGACGCATCGCGACACGACTTAGACAGGCACAACCTGTCAGGACAAGACACGACAATACCCGACTGGACCCGACAGCCTAGGTTTCCGCAACCTAAGCTTTGATACCATAAATGTAACACCCCCAGAATAAAACCGGGAATATTACACACCGTAGACCCTCTCCGTGAGGATCCACCAGGCTAGACATCGAAACCACACAATAACTTACATACCAACATGATAAAATACCAAATCCGTAGACCAACTTGGTCTTTCGTCACTAGCATACAAGTCAAAAATACACATTTCTATCTCGACTCATACCCATGCAAAGGTAAAATACACTCACAAACAAAAAGTACGACAGCAGAAAAGGCCATACACGTACTCCGACTAACTGCACCCAAAACTGGCCTTCATGTGATTAGTATCGTTCGCCTTCCATCATCCTTCGCGTCGATCCTGTGTTTTGCTCCCAAACCTGCATGTACATGGATGCAAAACAGACATCCACCCCCCGAATACTCAGGGGTTAGCAAAACTCCACTGTTTTGCTAGTACAAGTAAAGAGTGCAAATACGAGCCATACATAACATATTCCGAGAATACAACAAAAGACTTCCCGAGATATTTTGATTTAAAAATAGTTTAAGTCTTGAAAGTAAAACGAAACAAGTAAGCACTTTGCAAACACTTCCAAATATCGGGAGTTTTGAAAACATTTGTGATTGAAAAGTTCTAATTCCTCAAAAGCCACTTAGGGTCACCGCCCCAAAATTCATTTTCCAAAATGCAAATCCGTTAACAAAATCACGAGGTTCACGACCCAACCATTCCGGTCACAAAACACAGGGTCCACGACCCAACCATTCCAGTCACAAAACACAGGGTCCACGACCCAACCATTCTGGTCACAAAACACAGGGTCCACGACCTGATCATCAACTTCAATTCACTTCCAAAGACATATTACACATAATACATTACTCTTATGCCATTCTAGCCAAACAACACGACAAAATATATAATGTCTCTCGACCCCGAGCCCCAAGCATTGTGATACTCCGGACATATCACAATTAATCATAAATACAAACATTTTGGAAATTCTCGCGACCCGGTCCGGCCCTCAAGCCACCAAGTCCCTGTGCGCCCCGTCGAGCGACCCCAAGTGAGAATGCCCACTCAAAAGTAACTCTCGTGACCCGGTCCAGCCGCTAAGCCACCAGGTCCCCGTGTGACCCCGTCGAGTCAACCCCGAGTGAGAGTACCCGAGAAAACCTTACAACTCTCACCAATTCACAATTTCCAAAACCGAAATCCTCAAGAGTCAATCACAATATATATAGTCGAGGTATTTTGCTAGAATGGCCAAATTATCTAACACATACTCGTGACCCAGAACTAATACGAACAACAAAGAAGCACACCATCTCAATAGCACCGAACGGCACAACCAATATCACATAAGCTCACATATTCACACACATCCACATGACTCCACACGCAATCTTAACAAAATAATTGAACTTTAAATTTACCGACGACAAAATCACACATAATGGCATCACTCGAAAGTAGGGTGATCCTATACTCGACACTAACACACATAGTCAATTAAGCACATTAATTCCCGAACACAAGAATCATCTTTTAAGAAAACCATGATTGTAAATATACCGATTCTTTTGAAAAATGGTTGTAAACAATTCGTTTAGCACATATCGTTGATTACCAACCATTATATCCACAAAACACGTAATGTATGGGCAAGATACTTGCCTCGATAATCGATACTGGATACTCCGACGAACATGGCTCAACCGGGAAATCCCGAACGCCCACAACTCTCCGGCGGAAACGACGGTAACACAACCGATCGGGAAACGGCGAACGGAAGGGTTCCGACTGAGGTTCTTCGCAAGGAACCTGACCCTAACATTATACCATGAATAAATTGACGATCGTACGAGGAAGAATAATCGTTGAATGCCTGAATCCCCTTTGTGACATTTTATCGAACACTTTCAAGGTGTCGCTTAGAAACTCAATAGAACGACGAATCCTCGACAATCCAACCGTGGAAAAACAAGGGATTCGATATAATTCAACTTAAGAATCATCAATCCATCACTATTCTAAGTTATTACGGATCAAACGGGCGAAATCAAGCAAAACCCCCCAATTTCCCAAAAACTAAGGTTTTAGGAAAACTAACCTTGATTCGCTGGATTGAAGGATGTTATGTGATGATCAATCGATGATATGAACTCCAGAACTTCGTGGATTGATTGACAAACATCATGGCTCCAAGATCCCCAAGGCTCCAGCCGCGGAAGAGAAAGAGAGAAATGGGGAAAATGACTGAAACTGGACTGCTCGGCCATATTTATACTGGTGCAGCCTAGCGTGCGCTAGGCTGCCGAGCTAGCGTGCGCTAACGGGCGGTCATGGTCGAGAATGTTCGGCCGGGGCCCGCCATCATACGCTGGACACGTGCGCTGTCGGCCCGGGCCGCAATCCAGAGACTTCCTGGACTAGACCGCTCGACCAGGTAGCGTGCGCAGCCTTCCAGCCGTAGCGTGCGCTATCTGCCGGCCGTAGCGTGTGCAGTGTCCGACAGTAGCATGCGCTACCTGCCGATCCTCCCGAGTCCAAAACCTCTCTGCCCCTACTGTCTCGGCCGACTAGCGCGTGCAGCTAACCGGCCAGAAGGCAGGCCGCCTCCCGGCCAGAAGGCAGGCGCCTTGGCCGTAGCGTGCGCTACCTTCCGGCTGTAGCGTGCGCTATGCCGGTTCCTGCCGCACCCGTCCGGCCAGTGCCCGCAACCGTCCGGCCAGTGCCCGCAACCGTCCGGCTAGTGCCCGACCACCATGACTCGACGACTCGATTATCCGAAATCGCACGGAACGAACACGACAAAACGCTCGTGGGCAACATCATTGATCCGAAATGAAAACAACATACAACAAAACACCATATACGGCCATAAACACCAAAATCAGTTGTCGAGAAAATAATTTCAGCGCTCGGCAACCGGGAAATATCCGAAAAAAATCCAAAATAACCGGAACGGAAATCGTGGGTATTACAGTATGCACAAAGTTCACATATGAATGGCCCTCGGGCAATCACCAGGTTCAGGCATGTCATATCTACTTGACAACATGTATGTACTTAAATTTAACAAAGCATTCCCTCCTCACTGAGCGAGTTGAAAGCTCACCCCATTATTTAAACCTTTCAGGTTGTGGAGTCTGGCGTGGCGGGCAAAGGCGTGGCGTGATAATAATAGTTATCTGCTTTTTCAGCTATTTCCTTTATTTAAAGTTTTAAACTTTGGCTTCAAAGTCACGGTTGGATATTATGGATGTTTTGAAATGTTGGGATTTAATTTATATTTACTTGCAAAATGGATGACTTTATTTCAATTTCCGCTGCAATTATTCAATTATTTTTTTTGGGATATTTAATCTCCCTTGAAATTATTTAAAAAAAAAAAGACATTTTGAAAAGTGGTCGCTACAGCAGTGGTGCTAGGGCGTATGACTTTTCATGGCCACAGTGTTCGGAAACGGACTTATATGGGCTGTTTAAAGTCCGGTTTGAGCCGTAATTTTGAGTGGGCTCGGCGATGAGTTAACATCGATTGATTGGAATATATAGTACTCCGCAAGAGCTTTTCAAAACATACAAAAACACTCAAAATGGAGGAGGTGTGAATGAATATTAGTGCTCCAAAGTGACCTCCATGGAATTGGGTGTGGGACTTTGTCCCACACTCAAAAATAGTAGAAAGATTGATGTCCATACAAGACTATATGCACAAACACTATTTCACCTACAACTAGTAGAGACATGAGTAGATGTGTGACTGAGCGGTCCTCGCACACACACATACACACACGCGCCGCTTAACATTAGGATAAGTATTATCATACCAACCCTAATGTATTTGGTAGTTTCTGCACACTTCTCTCTCCCGTCATTTCCTATAAAAGCAGACGTGAGGGCTCTAAATCTTCTGCTGCTTCGTGCTTCGAATTCCTCTTCTCCGATGTCAATTTTTTTGTGAAATTATTTTTTTTATTCATCTCTCTTTTCTCCCCATACATCAATCATTCAGCATCATCTTATCCTATTCGATCTGCCACGCATGCTGACATTATACTCTCCAATATAGTTTTGACACGTGGCGAGATACAATTATTTCGTTTATTTATTCATCTTCCAAAATTCGAATGGCCATAACTTCTTCATACGAACTCGGATTCAGATGATTTTTTTTCAAAACAATCGCCTCGATAAGAAGAATAAAATGAGACCACTCATGTCTATGTTTGGATCCAAAAAAATATCTCCCTTGAACTAATTGATAAGTCCTGTACCTATTGGTTATCCTGCAGATATAATTTAATTCTAATTAAGTATTAAAAAATTATGCAAAATTATAGAAAATTCTATCAAAGCCAAATAATATAAATGTAACACCCCGAGAAGCATCCGGAGATACTACAGCGCCGTAGACCCTTCTCGCAGGGATCCACCAGGCAAACACAGAACAAATCAAACCATAATTGACCAAGAAGGTCGATTTACACAAAAATCAATAAACAAAATACAATGAAAATATCGACAACACGTGTGTATCCCCGATACACAATATTATAATATGTCAATATACCCATGCAAGGGTAGAACATGACAGCAGAAGAAAATACATGACAATGGTGACATAAAACCGACTCTCTTGTGATTAGCATCATAGTCTTTCATCATCTTCCATGTCGATCCTGTGACAGCTTCCTCGAACTGGGATACATGAAATGCATAAGACGTATTTCCCCCATTTAAGGAGTTGGCACTTGGAATTTGCTAGTACACGTATCATAGCTATACAACCATATTCTGAACATAAACAGACAAATCAATCAATAAAATAATCTTAGAAAAATCCCGAGATATACTCGCTTAAATCAGAAATGGTTCAAAACCCTTGAGTTTTATAAATCTTTGAAATAAAGTTTGAAAGATACTTTGATACCTCGAGTAGTTTTACTAAAACCACAATTGCGCCATATCATATAATCTTATTGCCATTCTAATCAGAGTACCTCTGATAAGTATGTATTATATCCCAAGCATTATGGAAAGTTAAAATATTGTGATATTCCGGACATATCACAAAGTTACAAAAATGCTCATGATTAACCGTGAACCCAACCATGCGCGGATCCCTCAGAGGTCCCGTTGGATCCTTCCGGAGTGGTTAACCCCAATGTTCATGGATCCAACCATGCTTGGATTCCTCCGAGGTCCCGTCGGACCCTCCCAGAGTGAACGTATACACTCTCACACATAAAAATGCAAGACTTCCAATGTAAGGACTTATAAAACATAAAATCAAAATACTTGATATAATGGCCTCCATAATCAGACACAATTCGAGCTTAATCATATGATCTACAATTTTAGGCAATATTCCCGATCAACGAATAACACGATTTTGAATAATTCAATAAATATTTTCAATTTTCACAATTAGGGTTCACATAAATCCTTGCTTCAAAATAACACAAGTTCACAATTACGAATTTATGCCAACACACAATTATGAAACAATACTTTTATACAGTCTACTCCAAACAAGCACAATCTCTACGCAATCGGGCCACATGGTCCTCAATTAACACAATTTTAATCATGGTAACACAAATAATAATAACAAGCATATTTATATTCAAGTAAATATGAAAAAGATAAGCAAGATACTTGCCTTCACCGAATATGGTCTTACTCAAAATAAGCCTAGCACGGTCAACCCGGTCGATCCATTAAAATCCCATCTTTATTATAATCACATAATACATAAATTAATATAAGGGTTTAATTTATTATCTTATAAATACAAGGTAATTAATTAGATGATATAATACCTCAATTGTACCCTTAATTTATCGATCGAATCAAATGACCAACGATACTCATCTCGAATTCACATCTCGATTATTGCTCTGGACACAAACTCCAAACTCGAGCTCACTCCATATGTTCAAATACACTCATCCGCTCGTAGACCAAATTTATCAAGACCTTCATCTACATCTATGTCATCTTTCTTGTCCATAATTCCAATACAAACACATCCAAACTACCATAATTACACAAACATTTATATATATATAGGAAATAGATCATATGGAAACTAATTACCTTGTGAAATCTAGAAACTTTTGTAAGCCATTGATATTAGTGATCTAACGGCTGTAGATGAGTAGAATTATATGCATTCATGTATTTTTTTATTGCATTATTTGTTGCATATACTAGCGACCAGTTTGATGCAACAAATAATAACAAATATGCAATGAAATTACTTAATAATGCAAATGGTTTCTAGATTTCACCATTGAGGGTGTTTTCACCATAGTCAATCCACATATATATATATATATATATATATATATATGGTCGCACACATACAGTAGAAACTCTATAAATTAATACTGTTGGGACAACCAAAATTTATTAATTAAAAGAGTTATTAATTAATCGACAAATTAATAATTATTAATTTATATATTAATTAATATTTTATTAATTTATAATGAAATACTTACTTTACAAACAACTTTCAAACTTTCACTTAATTATTGTACAATGCATGTACATATCAAATGATGGGTCCAATTTAAAATAACCCTTCAATCTCTCATCTTATTATGCGTCCTGTGTTGAATATATCAGTGTATATTTTTTCTATAAATACAAAATCAAAATATGCTAACATTAAAGCGGCCATCATATTGAATAATTTATTCTTTGGCTATATGAGAATACAACACTAGAAGTTCTTACGGTGTTAAGGAAAATTAGAGATGCGATTTAAGATGAAATTGATTCCAACAAAAAAGAAATACAATTGAGTAATTTTTTAAGAAACCTTCATAAATTATTCCTATAATATGTACAATATATAAGGAATTATTAATTTATATTTTATATGGGAACTATAGAAATTATCAAAAATGTATTATCTTATAATTTTAGCGAATTATTAATTTAGCACCTTATCCCTGAGTCGGGACCGGCCAAAACTATTATCTTAGAGAGTTTATTAAATAATCGAGTATTAAATTATCGAGTTTCTACTGTAGATACACATACACACATGTATGTAACAAATATATCTACACATATATATACCATATATATATATATATTGTAGCCGTATAATAGAAGCAGCGATGTTTCGTCGCCCGGTCCTGCTTCTCCTGTCTTCTTCACCTCCTCTCGTCGGATGCTGCTGTCTGCTTCATCTGTGGCCGCCCGTCTCCTCTCTTGCTTCATCTAACAATTGTGAAAATGCTCTCCGCTTCACTCTCTGTTCACACGTCCGCCCCTGTTTCTTCCATTTCTCATACTTTCACCGCGCTTCCTCTCTTTTGCTTCCACTTCGATCCGGACACGGCAGTAGGGTATGTATTTCATCCTTCCGCTAATCGCTTCTTGATTATTGAATCCAATGATTGAATCGATTACAAAAAAAATCTACCTTTCAAAATTGCAAACACCACCCGTATCATTTGATTCAGTACTAGAAATCTGGATTTTTTTATCTTGTGCGATGTTTTTTTTATTTGTTTCCTTCTGGAGGTCGAATTTTCTCATGCTTTTGGATCTTCAGTGCCAAGGTATGTTAATCTATTTGCTCGTGATGGAATATCTGTTCATTTGGCTTTTAGGAGATATAGTTGTGCATACCCATATGGGTTTGCAATATGGTTATTGCTCAAAACCTACGGAACATAACTATATAGACTTGGTTGAATTGAGATTTCATTTGATTCTAAAATTATGATATGTAGTCAAATTAGGCTTCAATAAATTGTTATGATGAACGCAGTAGCCTTGCTAATGCCTTATGAAATGCCTGAATGACGTGATATCTTCTGTTATTGGTTGTAGCCTATAGGCTGTTCGGATCTCTTAGATTTTGGTTCTTCAAAAAAATATAAAAAATGGCTACTGGGGGTGGTAGTGGCCAGCAAAGTCTAGGGAGTGCAATTAAAGCTATTATCAAGGACTAGACGTCGGTTGGAATGGCCAAAGTCAATAGTGAATATAAGGTGATATTTTTGTGTAAATTCTTTGAGAGTACTGAGTTTTAGAAGGTTGATTGCATCACATAATGTTGATTGTTTCAGAACATGAAAGTCTCCATTCTTAAAGCCACAAACCACGAAGAGTTGTTGCCCAAAGAGAGGTATGTAAGAAGTGAGTTCAACATTCTGCCTGTGCCTACGTATATACTATGAATATATTTTTGTTACTGGTGATGTGTTATGCTTGCATTCTCGATAATTGGGCTATTGTTTGGATATGAAATGAGGTAACATGTGTATTTTCTCCATTTTTCAGTTGTTATTGCTGCAGTTTCTGCTCAGGACCTCGAGATGATGTTGCTTTTTGTATTCACGCACTTAAAATGCGCCGTCTTGCAAAGAGGAAAGCAAGGCATGTTAATCTATTCGCTCGTGATGGGATATCTGTTCATTTGGGTTTTGGACCTAGGATTTTTCGTTTTAGTCTTTTCGTTCGGCAGTGAAAGTTCCTATTTTATGCCTCCATTTTTTTCTTCCTGCTTTACTCATATCTTGTTTTCAATTATTGCAGCGTAATAAAAAAGTTTTTGTTGAGAAAATGGCATATAGGCTGCTGAGGGACGCAGAGGCCGATGGATGAGAGCGTTCTGACTTCCAATTATATGTGAGTAGTGTATTGGCCACAATCCTTTTGTTAGGATGGTAATTTAAAAAATTTATGGTTTCAGTCATTTGTATTTTAATCGTGATTTGGGTGTTTTATGCTAACAGAAGCGTGGTTTGAGTATGAAATATTGGTACCTCGCAAGGTTTGACATGTTTTTGGAGTTCATATTTTGTAGTATATATTGAGGATGTGTTGAGGTAATTTTATAGAAGTGTCTGGAGTGAATTGATCTAGTAAGAAGGTATTACCATTAAAATTTTTTTGCTTTAATAATGAGCACATTCTTCATTGAGCAAAGCTGGGTTTTGAGTAGACAACTTGTTTGCTTACGTTTGGAATGTCATTGGTTTTTTTTTTTTTTTTGGTTAGGCACCATTACATTAGGATTTGCGGCATCATTGATATAGGTCAATGTTCATTAAATTGTGCTCTCATTTTATCATAACTACTTTCAGATACTGTATGACACAACAACTAACAAGGTAGCTGGCATAGCAACCAATGATATGGGAGTTGCTAAAGATGGCTCTAAGAAAGACAACTTTCAGCCTGGTGTAGAACTGAAGGGCGAGTTTTATTTTGTAAAATATTTTTCATGTATATTTGATATGGATTTTGGGGGCCGTTATCAATTTTTACAGTTGTTAATAAGCTTGTGCAATGTTAGTATTAATTATTTTATCTAGAAATTCGGGCGAAATAGAAAGTGTGGTTACTTTTGGGGTCATAGTAAAAGCTATAACATCGACTCAATCAGAGCACCTGTTTGATGAATAAGGTATTGTGTTTATAGATTGTTGAGAAGGGAGGTGGCAATGGAAATGACGCTTGTATCTTTCGAGTTTAATAAAATAAAAAATGATGATGGTATTTACTGAGATGGGATTTGAAATAAATTACTGCATTATTGTTTATGTTGCACTAAGCACTATCTATCATGCTATGTTGTGGTTAATGCAGGACGTGTGACTCTATTTGCTGAAGGCTGTCGGGGATCTCTATCTGACGTTTTGCCATAATGACCTGTTGCCTTAACGTTAAGCACGCTATTTTTTTCCAGACCTAATATTCTAAGATTTTATATGATTTATAAGCAGAAAGTAATTGAAAAATACAACTTGCGAGATAAAGGGCAGGGGCAAGATCAGACATATGCATAAGGAATTAAAGAGGTATATTGCAGCATCGTAAATGGGAGAGCTGTTTCGCTTCTTTCTTTTTATTTTTTATTTTCTATTTCTATTAGTATGTCATATGCATAGTCTTTTGTTTCTGTTTGCACGGGCGCCTTATTTTTTTCTTCTTATACACCCTTTCTTTTTGTATTTACTTGAACAGGTGTTGTCAATAAGTGCACACAAACTATGGGTTAAGTAGTGTGTGGAGAACTTAGTATTGTTAAAAACCATTTGATACTTGTGTAATTTAGTCTGTGCATTTTTGTTTCTTGTATGTTATTGCTCTAATGCTCTCCTCTTTCATTCATCTTTCCTTTTTTCCCCTTCATGTTTTTTTATTTTTGGCACAGAGAATATTTTTTGTTTTATGTTAGTTGAAAGGTAATGAGCATAACTCGATGTTTTTGTTTATTTCTCTGATTAGTAGAAGTTTATGGATATTCTGACAATGATAACTCTTTTCTCAGGGCTTCTTTTCTCATGTTCCTCAACTACGTGACTCGGAGTATTTTCTGTGCTTATATTGATGCAAGATTGTCTATCCTCCACTTCTATTTTATCATGAAAATGAACTTCGCTCCTGAACTTGGCAGGCTTGGGAAATCACTGCAGAAAAGCATCATGCTGGCACGGTGCTTCACACTATTGGTTGGCCCCTGGACCCGAAGACCTACAGGGGATCTTTCTTGCATCATATGAAAGATAGACAGGTATAGTACTTATTATCACATACATGTTGTTTTACTCATATCTTGTTTTCAATTATTGCAGCGTAATAAAAAAGTTTTTGTTGAGAAAATGGCGCATAGGCTGCTGAAGGACGCAGAGGCCGATGGATGAGAGCGTTCTGACTTCCAATTATATGTGAGTAGTGTCTTGGCCACAATCCTTTTGTTAGGATGGTAATTTAAAAAATTTATGGTTCCAGTCATTTGTGTTTTAATCGTGATTTGGGTGTTTTATGCTAACAGAAGCGTAGTTTGAGTATGAAATATTGGTACCCGCAAGGTTTGACATGTTTCTGGAGTTGATATTTTGTAGTATATATTGAGGATGTATTAAGTTAATTTTACAGAAGTGTCTGGAGTGAATTGATTTAGTGAGAAGGTATTCCCATTAAAAAAAGTTTGCTTTAATAATGAGCACAATCTTCATTGAGCAAAGCTGGGTTTTGAGTAGACAACTTGTTTGCTTACGTTTGGAATGTCATTGTTTTTTTTTTTTTTTTGGTTAAGCACCATTACATTAGGATTTGCGGCATCATTGATATATCTTGTTAGTGAACACATATATCCCATTTGTTGTTGATATTACCCCTATTACGCAATTGAACAGATATTCCATTTGTGGACTCATGGGATTGCGTAACGAACCCCGGACAGATTCGCTCATGTACATCTGGATCTTCTCGAATATCTGTACATGATATTAAAGTAGAAAACATACCTTGCTTTGTGAAATATTCGAGTGCGTTTCTGTGTCTTGTGTGGATGGATAATATATCTACATGTCCAATGCCGCAGTCACATATATCTCTTTAATTTGTTTGCAGGTACTCCCAAGTTCATATTGATCTCAGTTCATGATTATAATCTGCCATCATTTCTACTCTCATCTGGTTACTTCACTGGAAAGAGAAAAGCTGAATCTGAGGTTTTGTCCAAATATCCGATGGCAGGTACTTTATAGCTGCCAATGTTGTTTCTGTGAATATGGCACAGAGATATTTGAGAATATTGGGTTTGATGATAAATGCTCAAAAGAAAATTATTCCGACTCCCTTTTATTTTGAGGGGGGTGGGGAATCTAATATTCTAAGATTTTATATGTTGTTTACATAATTATTATTCGCATTGCATCAGACAAGTTATTTAAAATTCTGGAAGCTTTTCTCATCAGCTGTTTCCTTTATCATTCTTCTAAATTTGTGTGAGAACTAATGCAGAGGAATATCAGTCTTTTCTATCTCTTACTATTTGATGAACGAAGTTCAGATGTCTTAGTTTCCTTGTATGGAAACCAGAAAAATATTCTTGCTGGTTATTCATGATAATAAAATGTGACAAACATATTGGCAAAGCTAGCTTTTCAAGATATTCAACTGGATATCACAAGTGTAGTATGTGCATAACTGATATTGTACGGACATGTTTTTAATCTTCCTGTAATTTATGTAATATCAGACTTTTGGTGAAAAACATGCGACTTTTCTCAAGTGTCGGTTGGATTGGATCATATTCTGACCTTCAAAATCTATTTCCTTCGTCTCTCTGTCTCTTCCCACAGGTTTTCTTACATTTTAGTGCAGCAATTTGATTGTATCTCTGCTTACTGTGTTGTCCACTGCAGAAGGTGTTCTTTGCATCCCTGAAACTTTTATTCTCTTCTCAGGTTGCACTGAAAACTTTGATTGTTATACACCGTGCATTGAGGGAAGTTGATCGTTCCTTTTTCGATGAACTAAGTTTCCATAGTCAGCACAGAGGCCACATGTTGAATTTATTACATTTCAAGGATGAATTAAACCCCTCTAGGTTTGTTCGTTCTCTCTTTGTTTCCTTCTGTCTCTTTCTCTCGGTTTGTTCCCTTCAGGTTTTTCCGATGTTCTTTTTCCAATTCTAATTAAGTTTATTTCCATTTTGTTCATTCATAAGTTATGTCGAGGATATATGATCGTGTTACGATATAAAGATCTTTATCAGAATATGCATTTTTTTTGTGCCACATATCTCACAAATTTGGAGAGCTTAAACCTTGATTCTTGTAGAATTAATGATGAAGGGATGATTCATCTTGCAGGTTAATTTTGCATACTGTGCTTTGTCTTAGTGTATTCACATTTTACACCGTGTATCAAATATTTTTTTCCTTACGATTCTTCGGTTATTCAGGGATTTTAGTTTTTTTTTTTAGTTTCTCATTTTTTGTCTTTAAATTTTTAGGGTTCCTTTTTACTTGTTTAGTTATTATAGTTTTTTTAGAGTTTCCTATTTTAGGGTATTTTTTTATTTTGGGATTTCGTTTTGGGGACTTTCTTACGATCACAATCTTTAAGACCATCCTATAGGGGACATACTCTTATTATTTTCACACTCTCTTATTACTCGGGTCTGTCTCATCTGAGATGTTTGGAGTTGTCTGATACTGAAGTTGGAAGCAATGGGTTGCGTCATCTTTCTGGTTAGACTCGATTTTTGACAATATGAATGGATAAATCTTATACAAACAAGTATCATTCTGTGTTCGTGCATTTAGTTAACCGTTAGTGATATTCGTCCCTCATCATTCAATCTTAATATGTTGATCCTTCTGCAGCATTCCGACATTTCATCAGTTTTAATAAAAGAATCACACATCCCAACGAACTTAAAACAAACAGTGAATGTTTATGGGAAAAGTCATAGTTCTATAAAATTTTTATGTGAATATATTTTTTGAAATTGCCTAAAGCATAGAGAATCTGAACTCATCAGGTACGCGTGTATTTATTTCTTTTCTTTTTTAGTATTTATGTTCTTTCCATGATTTTATATCGAACGTAGCAATTTTCCTATTGCAGGATTACTTAATCTTGAGATTTTAAATCTTTTGTTCTGGATTATCGTCTCTCAAGTCCCTCAATTTAGATTCTCGTCAAATTACAGATGCTGGCCTTGCTGCTCTCACAAGTAAAGTACGATTATCTCAATGCTATCTTCTCTCGATATGAATTATAAAGAGTATGAAATCTATTTTATTTTGCAGACCTGACTGGGTTGATACATCTGGATCTGTTTGGAGCACGGATTACCGACTCTGGAACCAACTATTTAAAATGTTTGCATAGGTCGATTTGATTTTGGTTTACGTATCTTTTGTCTTGATAACATTTATTTGTCAATTACTGTAACACCCCCAGAGCCATCTAGGAATATTACAGTGCCGTGGGCCCCGAGACGAAACCCACAATGCTAAAACAAAGATTTACAAACATTTCAAATACGTCTGAGCGGCGATAGCGGTAATATCTTTATAAATATACGAAGACTTTATAAAACCCGATAAATAGTACCGTCGAGGAACTCTCATTTGAAAATACCAGGCCATATGGACGAAACTCACTAATTTAGAAAACGATTTTCCAAAGTAACTTAAGTTACGTTGCCAAAAACACGGCCATTCAAAAATATTCAAGCAGCGGAAAAGACAAACAATTAAAAATACTCTAGCAGTGGGATACAATTAGTTAAAGTACTCGATTCACAAACACATGCCATAGTCAATATCCTTCGGGAAGTTCATCTCTCCACGATTGCTACAAGCTCGAAATTTCAAGAACCTAAAAAGAAAGCCCTTAACGGGGTCGGTTATAATACTCAACAATGATAAGGGTCGCATTACATACCAATGAGATACTAAGTAAAAATACTACCAATGTAATCTTACCGCCATAATTTTACCAAAATTCACATCTCGTATCCTCAACAACACGATAAGTTCATACCTAAACATATGTACTGTATCTCCACAATACCAAAGGCTCTCAAAACATCATCATAACTCACTCTTACGAACTCTACTAACTCTGTCCAACCCAATCCAACGGTAACATCATCATATCCCAATAACGATAATCGATTGTCCATCAAAAGACATACCAAGGGAAAATACGGAACATACCTCAAGATACACAATGCCACGACAATCATGTCAGTCTAATTCGAGATCAGATCAGCACATCATGCGGACATGGTCTTAACACAAGATCTACAAATGCATACTCATATGACGTCAATATGCTCACAACAATGACAACGATGTATACTAAATGGAAATCCGATGATCCAGCGCACACAGCATAGATCCCAAGATGATCCTACTAGATCAACATGAGGTGGATAATCAACAATATACATATGCACAACAACACATGATAAAACCAACGATGCGAATCCACATGATTCCATCAACACAACACAGGGTAATCCAATTATCCAGCGCCCATCAGCATAAATCCCAAGATGATCCCGTTAGACCAACACGATGTGGAAAAACCCGTCCAATGATCCATCGCCCTCAGCATAGATCCCAAGATGATCCCGTCGGATCAACACGAGGTGGACATCTGATCCAGCGCCCTCAGCATAGATCACACGATCCCATCGAATCCAATACAACATACACAACAAGACTATGCATACACGTATGCAAATCAATATGTTCATCAACATGAACGACATATGAATCAATAACATGAACGACACTAAGACAAATCAACTTAGACGACCTCATGATCAACAACATGAATCACAATATGCATGATCGAAATCCTCAACACTAAACCAAAATCAAATCAGGACACTTGCCTGAGTCATTCGAGAGCAATCTTGATGTTGAAACTATCACCGACGATTAGCCTCAATGCTCGACGATCCAAAATACCACGGACCATAGATAACTCATATCCTTGTCTTTACCACAATGTATTCTAGATACTCAAGCATACCAATAACAAATGTAAATCATATACATTATGATTCAACTCCCAAAAATCGGAAAACAACATGCAATCCAAAATATCCAGAGTTCACAACAATAATCATTGCTATATGCATCATAATTGAAATGAAACTGAAACCATTCATTAAATATTATAAACTGAGCAAGTAATAACTTGCCCGATACCGATGAAGCCGTTACCAATTCCTTGCCGTCGTCTACAAGTTCCTCAGCCCCGATCGGTGAAATCCACGAGCATCCTCGAACTCGACCGTAAAGCACGGTTCTAATCACCGATCATTAATCTCAACCTATTACAATAATCGATAAACCACAATCCGATAACAATCAACAATCGACATAACCAATCACGAATTCATAACCACAATACGATATATTATGCTGTGTGTCTGCATAGCGCACGTTAATCGCTAAACGTAGCGTGCGCCAAGTCACTTCAGTTAGCGTGCGTTAGCCAGTTCAGCTAGCGTGCGCGAATGTTATACAATTGCATGCCTTACAAGTATCGACTAACACCTTACGATTACGGATACGAATGTAAAGGAAATCATATTCCAAGATCAATCATCAATCAACATAATTTGACGAACATTCCATCTTCATATCTAGAAATACCGATAATTCAACATACAATCGTCTTGCTATGTTCCATTTATCAAAAGTTCTTCAAGATCACTAAGTGATTCGAAACCATGTTCATAGCCATCAAAACAACGTAATCCAATATCCTTTAAAATATACCAATCATCCAACTCATAATCTAAGTCATATACATCCATATATCATCTTCTTCCTCAATATAACATCATGAAACTCCAAGAATCATGATCACCGCCATGTTCACCATCATATGAAGAAATCAACAACACTAAAAACCTGAGTATCAACAACAACATCAACATAACTCGGTAATTCATCTCGAAATTATACTAATCAACTAATATATATGATGATTATCAACTCAAGAACATCATATACAATCCAAAACGAAATCCCAAAGCGAAGAGTAATTACCTCTTTGAAGGAATGGATTGAATCCTCAGGGTTGAATCTGTTCTCAATCACTTCCAAGTTCCAAATGTTGTTAGGAATGATCAACCCAAGTGTTTGGAACTTCAAACTTCTCTCTACGAACTCTCTCTATCGGTTCACATGAAGAAATGGACGAAAATGACGAATAGTGCTCAACTGCACATATATATACTGTACATTATTAGCGTGCGCTAGCATCTTGTATTTAGTGTGCGCTACAGCCCTAGCGTGCGCTATCCTTCCTTGATAGCATGCGCTATCGAAGTCCAAAAAGGCTACTCCCTTGCTTCGCACACCAGCTTACGTACGTAATGCCCATGCAATAACGTACGTAATACGTACATTGACTTGCTACAGTAAAATGCTCGGTAGCGTGCACTATTCTCCAACAATAGCATGCGCTATTCTTCGTTGACCCGACAATCTGCACCTACCCTGAAGATTCTCGGGTCCTACACACCGAAAGTAATTAATAAAGCCAAGATTCCCTTTTGACCGATATACAATTAGCGTGCGCTATTCTTTGGCATTAGCGTGCGCTAAATGCCGATAATAATCTGTCTGGGCTTACTTGTCGGCCACCTTCCGAACCTTATCCAGAAAGCCTTATGTACGTTAGGGGTCCTCCTTAGTGTACATAATTCAAAGCTCTTAGCGTGCGCTACGTATACATCGTAGCGTGCGCTAAGTATACATCATAGCGTGTGCTAAGTATACATCGTAGCGTGCGCTAACGTGGTTGTACTTAGCCATTTTCAGCTATTCTTGTCCAATGTCTCGACATACAGAATATGAACATACGGTATACTGAATACATATACTCCTTCCAACAATATTCTCATACGATACGCCTGACACACAATATCTTCAAATGCAACTGTCAACCAAGTACGGCAATTATACCAATACAAATGTCTCACTCCTTCAATTATTTTATCCATACTGTACAGATTCCATACTGTACAATATAACTTGGATAAAATAACATTTAACAATCATAGTAGAATTTCAGGATATTATATTCTACCCCACTTAAAATAAGTTTCGTCCTCGAAACTTGCAATCCGGTCGCAATCAAAAGTTCAACCACAATATTCAGAATCCATCACGACAACAATCAATCATCACCACACGCAAATAACCAAAATGGAATACTTACACGTATACAAAGTCGATTGTCTCTCGTGATTACTAGCAAGTAATTCCCCTTCAAAGACTCAACATGATTTCTATCACACTATCATGAACTCAACAAAATGCGCTGTCTCAGTATGAAGTAATCTATCCGTGTCAAAGTCTGTCTGTCCGATTACACAATCAAGTTCTAAATCTGATAAAACGAATAACACACGATACATCTGTGAAACAACTGCCCAAAACGATGGCAACAAATTCCGAAACATCGATACAAAGTCCGAACGCTCATACGATCAATAACAATGATCAACTAATAAATTAACAAAAAATATCATCGACATGATAAACTCCAATACGACCAACCAAAGGTCAAAACACAACCGAGAATATCATCCACATGATAAACTCAGTATTACCAATGAACGATCAACAACAACCAAGAATACCCTCACACGGTACCACAGAAATAGATATATGAAAGAATAATATTCTCGAAACATTACACAAATCACATACAGTGGATCTCAAAGAAACACACCCGACTGTTGAACATACCCCTTGGCGTATGAACAAAAAGCCGCAAACTGATGTACATACCCCATCCTACACGGAGTGGGAACGACCAATCATTACTCAAAAACAACCATCATGGGGTCACCATCCCCAAATCCACACTTACAAAGGAATCATTCAAAAATCACTATGGTAAAATCGCGCTACTCCCATACCAATGGAATCACATAGCACATATGCCTCGGTTTCACAAAACTCGTCGTTCCAAAATCACATCCTGTACATGAATCTACAACACGCAGCATATTTCTCTTATCCGATCAATCAACCGATCATCCCTGGATAACCAAATTACCATATTAAAGTTCGAATCTCTTTTCATCATACCATACTGATGCATTATCCAGTTCGTGAGTCACACTCATAACTTCACCATGATATGCACTATGCACTAAATGCGTATGTATATCAATCACATTTTCAAAACCAGTTTGAAATCATATAGTCTTGTCAAGAAGATAAATTTTCGAAAGTTCTTTCAAGAATTTCAAAACTCAAAATATAAATTTTCGTAGGGCCACAAAATCAATTTTCGAAAAAAATTAAATCGGTTCACTTACGTCAAGTACTCGATGACAATCCTTTTCGAATACACACGATTAAGTAAAATGTAATTGTGCAAATGATTGACCACACCCATACTCCTATATACCAGTTCGGCTTGTCACCAAATCCACTGACATTCGGTTGGAAAACCACACGATAGAATCCAAAATCTTAATGTATGGATTTCGATAGAAATTCCTTTTTCCACATACGACTCACAGCGTCGACCATTATCCCATCTTGGATCACCTCAATTATGCCATGACAAAACATTGAATACTCAAAAAATCAAACACAGCGAGAGACTACCTTAGAAGTTTCGCTTGAACAAATAAATCAAAACCCTGAAAAGCAGTAATATAATAGATAAACGATTGGTAAAGTGTTTTACAAATCTCGGGAGTTTTAGGAAAAACAGAACAACCTTTTTGAAATATTAGGGTCTCAGCCCATATTCCTTTCCACATTACAAGAAGTTTATAAAGTAGAAAACTCTTTTGGACTCCAAGTCTTGAGTTATAAAACTATTTCAAAATCGATTGGGTCTCAGCCCAAAAATCATTTTCCGTAAAACATCCGTGAAACATTCATGTTGAAAAATATCATTTTCAAATGCTAAAAAACAGTTCATATATCTCAAAATGAATTAACATGACTACATGTTCTTCTCAACCATCCACAACATTTCTCCCAAATGCACAACTCCGTTCCAAAATTTAACCGACATATTGATTTCCAAAATCATAGCTTCTTAAGATCATCAATCCTGTTTCAACTCTGTCACCTCATACTGTGCGCATAATATCTTTCTGAATCTCAAAGCATATCAACTCAGAACGGCAATAAATCTCAATGAAATTCAAAAATCCAAATACTTACAGATTGTGAAGCCGACGATTCCCTGTGATACTGACACATGTCTCGACTCAAGAAAATACTCGATACCGATAATTTCAAAACACACATTTTGCAAAGTCAGTTCAACTCGAGAACACAACACATCTCTATCCGAAGAAACACGTTAATATCATTTGGAAAAGTTTACAACAACCCCAGTACCACACTGGTAAATCACATAACGCACAAGCCCGAGTGAACAACAAAACCCAGGGCTCTAGAATTCGTCAATTGACAACTCGAATGACACGACAAAAGCACGAATCGACTCGACCCGACTGCTTAGGTTTTCTCAACCTAAAACTCTGATACCATATTCTGTAACACCCCAGAGCCATCCAGGAATATTACAGCGCCGTGGGCCCGAGACGGAACCCACAAGGCTGAAAGAAAGATTTACAAACATTTCAAATACGCAGCGACGATGACGGTAATATCTTTAAAAATATACGAAGAATAAAACCCAATAAATAGTACCGTCGAGGAACTCTCATTTGAAAATACCAGCACATGGCCGAAACTCACTAATTTAGAAAACGATTTTCCAAAGTAACTTAAGTTGCTAAAAACCAAACGGCCATTCAAAAATACTCACGCAGTGGAAAAGACAAACAATTAAAAAAACTCTAGCAGCGGAATACAACAACTAGTTAAAGTACTCGATTCACAAACACATGCCATAACCAGTATCCTTCGGGAAGCTCATCTATCCACGACCGCTACAAGCTCGAAATCCCAAGAACCTAAAAAGAAAGCCCACAACGAGGTCAGCCATAATACTCAACAATGATAACGGTCACATCACATCAATAATTACATACCAATGAGATACTAAGTAAGAATACTACTAATGTAATCTTACCGCCATAACTTTACCAAAATTCACATCTCGTATCCTCAACAACACGATCAGCTCATACCTAAACATATGTACTGTATGTCCACAATACCCAAGGTTCTTAAAACATCATCATAACTCACTGTTATGAACTCTACTAACTCTATCCAACCCAATCCATCGGGTAACATCATCATATCCCAATAACGATAATCGATTGTCTATCAAAAGACAAATACCAAGGGAAAATACGGAACATACCTCGAGATACACAATGCCACGACAATCATGTCAGTCTAATCCGAGATCAGATCAGCACATCATGCGGACATGGTCCTAACACAAGACCTACAAATGCATACTCATATGACAACGTCAATATGTTCACAACAATGACAACGATGTATACTAAATGGAAATCCGATGATCCAGCGCACACATCATAGATCCCAAGATGATCCTACTAGATCAACACGAGGTGGATAACCAACAATATACATATACACAAAAACACATGATAAAACCAACGATGCGAATCCACATGATTCCATCAACACAACACAGGGTAATCCAATGATCCAACACCCATCAGCATAGATCCCAAGATGATCCCGTCGGACCAACACGAGGTGGAAAAAACCGTCCAATGATCCAGCGCACTCAGCATAGATCCCAAGATGGTCCCGTCGGATCAACACGAGGTGACCATCTGATCCAGCGCCCTCAGCATAGATCACACGATCCCATCGGATCAAATACAACATACACAACACGACTATGCATACACGTATGCAAATCAATATGTTCATCAACATGAACGACATACGAATCAATAACATGAACGACACTAAGACAAATCAACTTAGACGAGATCAACAACAACATGAATGACAATATGCATGATCGAAATCCTCAACACTAAACCAAAATCAAATCAGGACACTTGCCCGAGTCCTTCTAGATTAATCTTGATGTCGAAACTATCACCGACGATTAGCCTCAATGCTCGACGATCCAAAATACCACGGACCATAGATAACTCATATCCTTGTCTTTACCACAATGTATCCTCGATACTCAAGCATACCAATAATAAATGTAAATCATATACATTATGATTTAACTCCCAAAAATCGAAAAACAACATACAATCCAAAATATCCAGAGTTCAAAACAATAATCATTGCTATATGCATCATAATCAAAATATAACTGAAATCATTTATTAAATATTATAAACTGAGCAAGTAGTAACTTGCCTCGATAACGATGAAGCCGCTACCAATTCCTTGCCGTCATCTATAAGTTCCTCGGCCCCGATCGGTGAAATCCACGAGCATCCTCGAACTCGACCGTAAAGCACGATTCTAATCACCGATCATTAATCTCAACATATTACAATAATCGATAAACCACAATCCGATACAATCAACAACGGACATAACCAATCAAGAATTCATAACCACAATACGATATATTATGCCGTGTGTCTACTTAGCGCACGTTAATCGCTAAATGTAGCGTGCGCTAAGTCACTTCAGTTAGCGTGCGTTAGCCAGTTCAGCTAGCGTGCGCAAATGTTATACAATTGCATGCCTTACAAGTATCGACTAACACCTTACGATTACGGATACAAATGTAAAGGAAATCATATTCCAAGATCAATCATCAATCAACATGACTTGACGAACATTCCATCTTCATATCTAGAAATACCGATAATTCAACATACAATCGTCTTGCTATGTTCTATTTATCAAAAGTTCTTCAAGAACACTAAGTGATTAGAAACCATGTTCATAGCCATCAAAACAACGTAATCCGGTATCCTTTAACATATAACAATCATCCAACTCATAATCCAAGTCATATACATCCATATATCATCTTCTTCCTCAATATAACATCATGACACCCCAAGAATCATGATCACCGCCATGTTCACCATCATATTAAGAAATCAACAACAACAACACTAAATACCCGAGTATCAACAACAACATCAACATAACTCGGTAATTCATCTCGAAATTATGCTAATCAACTCATATACATGATGATTATCTACTCAAGAACATCATATACAATCCAAAACGAAATCCCAAAGCGAAGAGTAATTACCTCTTTGAAGGAATGGATTGAATCCCTAGGGTTGAATCCGTTCTCAATCACTTCCAAGTTCCAAATGTTGTTAGAAATGATCAACCCAAGTGTTTGGAACCTCAAACTTCTCTCTAATAATTCTCTCTATCGGTTCAGCTGATAGAACCCCAGGGTTATATATACTGTACATTATTAGCGTGCGCTAGCATCCTGTATTTAACGTGCGCTACAGCCCTAGCGTGCGCTATCTTTCCTTGATAGCGTGCGCTATCGAATTCCAAAAAGGCTACTGCCTTGCTTCACACATCAGCTTACATACGTAATGCCCATGCAATAACGCACGTAATACGTGCGTTGACTTGCTACAGTAAAATGCTCGGTAGCGTGTGCTATTCTCCAATAATAGCGCGCGCTATTCTTCGTTGACCTGACAATCTGCACCTACCCTGAAGATGCCTGGGTCCTACACACCGAAAGTAACCAATAAGCCAAGATTCCCTTTTGACCGATCTACAATTAGCGTGCGCTATTCTTAGGCATTAGCGTGCGCTAAATGTCGATAATAATCAGTCTGGGCCTACCTGTCGGCCACCTTCCGAACCTTATCCAGAAAGCCTTACGTACGTTAGGGGTCCTCCTTAGCGTATGTAATTCAAAGCTCTTAGCATGCGCTATGTATACATCGTAGCGTGCGATAAGTATACATCATAGCGTGCGCTAAGTATACATTGTAGCGTGCACTAACGTGGCTGTACTTAGCCATTTCCAGCTATTCTTTTCCAGTATCTCGACAGACAGAATACGAACATACGATATACTGAATACATATACTCCTTCTAACAATATTCTCATACGATACGCCTGACACACAATATCTTCAAATGCAACTGTAAATCAAGTACGACAATTATACCAATACAGATGTTTCAGTCCTTCAATTATTTTATCCATACTCTACAGATTCCATATTGTATAATATAACTCGGATAAAATAACATTAAACAATCATAGTAATTTCAGGATATTACAATTACCTGGAAAATGAATGATCAAAGGTTAATGTGTGGAATGTGTAAAATAACAAGTTTAAATGTGTTAGTATATTAATCATTCAGTGTAACTTATTGAATAGCATTTGTCTTGAGAATTTTCCCTCAAATTATGCTTTTTTGTAATAGTGGTGCTTCGAAATACTTCGTCATGACCTCAAAACATTCTAACTGCAATGAGGTGTTTCTTTGCCTACTGGCCTCTTTCACATTTTGGTTTGTCTTTGTCTTAGCTCTCTTTGTTTTGCTACGCTCTCAAGTGTTGAAAAATTGAAATTTTTCGGTATTCTTTTCTAGCGCTACACGAATGCCTAATTCCTCGTTTCTCATCTTCGCTGCTACCAGAATCAGTGCCGTGTCTCCGAGCCATTCTTTCCGTATAATTGAACTAACTCTACAACCCTAGCTTAGAAAGGCAACCAAAATATGTATATTAAGAATAAACTTCCCTGTAGGAGGGTTCGCGGCGACGGACTTGTAATTGAGATATTCCGGACCGACTCGATGAGAGGGCGCCAGTTAAATAAAAGTTAAATTTTGACTATAAAAAAGGAGAGAGAATAACCAATGCGGTGTAAGGTGTGAATTATGCATCTTTGACCTGATTCATACTTTGCAAAGAGTGGCCTCTGTATACCTCAACAACTTTGGTTTATTTTTTGGTTTCTGTATACGTCAACTGCTTTGATTTACTTTGATTTATTTTTTCGAATGCTGCATGCGTTCGTTTTTTTTGGTTTTCTGTATACCTCAACAACTGTGGTTTGCTTTGGTTTCTGTATACCTCAACAGCTTTGCTGCATGCGTTCGTTTATTTTGGTTTCTGTATACCTCAACAGCTTTTGTTTGCTTTGGTTTCTGTATACCTCATCAGGTGAAATATGAATGCTGCATGCGTTCATTTATTTTGGTTTCTGTGTGGCTTACTTTGGTTTACTTTGGTTTATTTTTTTCAATCCATCAGACGGTTCACTTCATTACATTTTTCGCTCATTTATTTGTTAGCTCTTGAAAATATCGAGCCGTATTACAAAAAACTGGCTCTCAACTTTGCCTTCATTATGAATTTAGCACCTCTATAAGACGCTATTTTTGAATTTATGTAACATGTTTATATTTCATATATTTTGAAAATCTATGATATTCATGAATTTGAAATTTTATAAACTCTTTCAAAAAAATTAACAATTAGCTCGATATATCACCATCCCATAATATATTTCATATAATTTACAGGTTTATAATTTTGTTTGTTTCAAAATTTCACCCTAATTTTCTTTCGTAGAAAAAAAATTAGGAAACCTAAATTCCAAAATATACGTTATATAATTGAATCTAGGTTATTAAATATAAAAAGGTCTCAAACAAGCCACACAGATTGAATAAAGTGTAAAAACGAAAATAAATAATATTGAAAATATTAGATAATCAATATAAAAAGGTTTTACTTTAAATATAAATAATAATATATGTAAACTTACTAAAAAAATGTACGACATGGATTAAAAAGTAGAAGAACATTGTTTTGCCATATTTATAAACAATAATATATATAAACGTAAAACCTCAAGCAGGACAGAGTAAATATAATACAATATATATTTAGTAACTTATTTGATTACTAAATAAACTCATTATTGTTCCGGGATATCCTTCCCTTAATTGATGTCTTACCTAAAACTGGTTGTAGGAGGGTACATAGATGGAAGGTTCTAGATCCTTCTAGAGGTAGTAGGATCCCATTAGATGTCTTACCTTATCTAGGAATCCTATGTATGGAAGGACTCTCATTGTAATGCCTATATAAAGGCCCCTCTATTAGTATTATGAATACAATTGATTGACTCGTATTTACAGTCTTTTACTTTCTCCTGAAACACGTTATCAACACGTAGCTCGAGAAAATTTTACAAATTCCAAAAAAAGAAAAATCGGCCCTTAACCCTAGCCGACGACCGCCGCCAACCACTGCCGGACGCCTGCCGGACCACCGCCGACCACTTCCGGACCTATTTCGGACCTCAGATCTACTCAAACCGATCACAGCCGATCACTGCCGGAACCCTGACGGACCTCAGATCTACTCAGACCAATCACATCCGATCACTGCCGATTCCGTCCGGTACCTGCCAATTCCGTCCGGTACCTATCGATCCAGCCTAGCCGCGACCGCAACTCGCCTGTGCCTGTCGATTTTGTCTGGTACCTGCCGATTCCTTCCGGTGCCTACTGATCCAGCCCAGCCACGACCGCAACTCGCCTGCACCTACCGATCCCATCCGGTACCTGCCGATTCCGTCCGGTGCCTGCCGATCCAGCCCAGCCGTGACCGCAACTCGCCTGTGCCGACCAGATCCCGTCCGGTGCCTGCCGATCCAGCCCAGCCGCGATCCGATCAGCTCCAGCCCAATCGTCCGCTGCAGAAAGCCGCGACCCATTCCATCCCAGTCAGTCCGACCCGGTTCAGAATCTCGGACCAAAGACCCGAACATCGACTTAATTCATTTTCTGAAATTGCCAAAATTGCACCCCCGGTTTCACGTCATCGCATCGAGTACCAATCGGTAGATCGAAGCACACCACAAATTCATCCATATCACGTGCCTAATTTTATAATCGAGGTAATTATCTGAACTTGTCCCTATTCAATTCTCTGTTTTGGGATTTTTTTTTGGGGACATGGGTTATTGGGTTCTTTATCTCCCACGCTACTTTTTGGTGGATGAGACCGCGAGAGAAATCGGTATCTCTGCGTGTCGAAGAAAATTGTGTGACGGTCCTGGGGGAGTCACAGAATTGTTGAAAGTCGATACTTGTGGTTGTTGCATGCACCACGTATCTGGGTGCGATTGGATATCGCCGTTTTTGTCGACTTTACTAAACAACAATTAAGGGAAGTACATCGAGTAACAGTTATGTTACACGCTTTTAAAAGCATCGTTGTGACCGTTTACATTGTCACTGAAATCCAATAAGACTAACTTCCTCTTGTTTATATCTTGTAGATGGCACAAAGATCCAATGTTCACCCGGAGTTCGACATCCTTGACCATGCTGGTAAGGAGTACCATAGGTGGGTCTCAGACGTTCGCTTGGCGTTCGTCGGTAAGAGATTTACTACCACCACCTTTCCCTCTAATGATCCTACCGCTCAAGAACCGAGCGAGGAAACCAAGGCTAATGCACTAATGTACTTGCGTAGACATATACATCTGTTGTTGAAAAAGTATTACATGAATTTGCAAACCCCCAAAGAACTATGGGATACACTCAAACAACGGTTTAATAATGTGCATAATCAGCGCTTCCCCGAATTGCAAATTCAGTGGGAGCAAATCCGATTTTTAGATTATGCAAATGTGGAGGCCTATAACCAAGCTATCCTCGATCTTCGTGCTGATCTTGGTTTTTGTGGTGTCAAGAAGTCTGATCAAGACTTGATCAAGAAGACTCTTAACACGTTTCCCGTAGGAGCAAGTGTGATTGCTCATCAGCTGTGCGTTGCCTATGAGGAAGGGAGAATTAAAAATTTTAGTGACCTTATATGCCATCTCGCGAAAAAAGAAAAGCATCATGAGATCATTCTCAACAGCAATGCGCCCCCCGCTGGTACGAAGTCGATTTCAGAAGTGAATCAGGCTACCCACAGGAAGGCACCACGACAAAATAGAAAAGGCAATGCTACTCAGTTTTTACAAGCACCACGGGTGCATGACTCGAGCAAGCGAGGGAAAAAACGAGGTCGTCATTCCAATGTGTGGAAGAGGCAAGGTGTCACGCCCCCAACATCGGGAAGAACGAGGGCGCGACGCATCGGTCGATCAATCAATCAAAGTGCAACAATAAATAGCGGAAGCAAAATAACAATTGGATAATATTTCAAAACAACAATCTTAACCCGATGTTCTAAGATTCGTTGTGACAAAAGCTGATAACCAAAATTACATTGATCATAAGTTTGTAGCGGAAAAATACCAAACGATTTAAGCACGAAGCATAAATAATTATTACAAGTCGGAATAACAACAAAAATTCTAAGTCTTGATGGCGGTCTTCTATTCAGTCTCTTCCTCGAAAATTTCTTTGTCTTCGGCTGGTGGCTCATTCTCTGGTTTTAAAAGGGAAAAATGGTGGGGTGAGACAAAAGGTCTGAGTGAGTGGGTGATCGTGTGTGAGTGTGGCTCTTTCCTTTGAAATTTTTTAAGTGATGCATGATTTTATCAATTATGAGAAAGTGGAAACAGTTACAATTACGTCGGAATTTTATAAAAAAACAATAATCATTACGTAGTTGTAATATTATAATCATGTCCCCATAGACGGATGTCAAATCAAGTAGTCAGTCAATTAGTCGATCAGTCAATCCATTTTCGAATCCTGCCGATGTGGACTTTGGATTCTAGACTCTCCTTATTACTCCTAGCAATATAGGCTGTCGCCCTAAGATTTGGACCGTCGCCCCAATAGCTGAGCCTTCGCTCTCACACTCAGTGGGTGCTTCCTTATCTCTTATCTGGGCTCGGTATGTCCTTAGCTGTGGGTCAATACCCGGATCACACCATAATCGCGATTATACCCCAAGTTCTACGACCAAGGTCCCTCGGAACACTCCGTTCCTCGGTTATGGGAATAGGAAACAACTGTAGCATCGTTCATGAACCGCAGCCGCGCTGCTCGATCCAAGACTCGGTCTAACCATCCCGACTTGATTTGGGACTCTAGAGATGGCTCCTACTACTCAAGAGGTGGCCCCCGGATTGTAGGTCGGCTCTCTGTTTCGTATGGTGAAACACACCCACGCTAACTACCTAACCTAACCTAACCTATCTTATATCATATTAGTACTTATAAATTACGGTGAAATTTTGGCAAAGTTTCCCCTAAACTAGTACCTATCCCAAACATGTGACATAAAACCAACACAAGTATCACACAGAGACATCTAGTCTCAATCCGAATCAAACTCATGAAATTAATATCCCCGTAGCTATGACTACAAGAGATTAGTAAACAACAAAACTTCGAGCTTCCCAAATCACTCACTTATTTATTTTACATTACGATATTAAACAACCTCACAGGTTACATAAACATACTAGGTGAACTTAAAGTACCCCTCACACCATCAACGACACTCGAACACATGAGTACATTACTACAATACATATTTATAAAACAAGGTTCATAAACAAGAACTAAAACATGTTAAGCCCATGGTTAAGCCCGACAGGCCGTCATCCATGTACGTCGACCCTCAGCAACAGTGGAACTCCAATCCATCCAGCGAGGGAACATGCTCAAGCATCAGGATCACCTACAATGCATAAACTACGTGAGCTAAAGCCCAATAAGTAGAAATCATGCATGTATCATGTCTGATGCAACATATGACATATGATCATCAATGAGAATCTCTCAAAATTATTTTATTATCCTTGGGCCCGTTGAACCACGTACTAAGCACCGGAATGAGCTCAATATCATGTCATATCATAAGACATGCATCTACCACACCAAATATATCGTGAGAACATGTATCTACCATGTCCCACACATCATATAAGCACGCATCTACCGTTCTAAATATATCATAAAAGCATGCATCTACCATGCCTCGGTGCTCTAGCAGCGGCCAACAAAACATTTTTCTTTTCTTTCTTTCCATGATCGTACCGTGCATACAGACACTAGTGAGTCTCCTGTTATGCATGCATATGGAGATGTTAATGGATGTTATGATCATGTAAGGTGCAAAAATCATAATACGGATCAATCATACAATACAATAGAACACTCTCAAGATATCATCAAGTTCAACAACTAGTTATACAAACAATACTATGTTTATACATTGTAGTTGCAGATGGATTTCTACTTACCTTGATCGGGTAATACCCTTACGTTTATACCAATAGGGGGTGTTTGTGATGATACATATTCAGAACATGTTTACACACCACACACAAGGTTTAGCTCTCTTCATATCGAAAGGGTTTACCACTTTCTATGTAGATGCATAACCGGTGTTCTACGTATTTTATGTCTATTTATCGACATATACCAGCCCATTAACCAATCAATTTTGGAATTATAATTCACTAATTAATCTATTAGTCTCTGTTTATAAAGTCCATTCAACTCTCACAACTTAAAATTCCATGGTTTTATAACAATACACTTGATTAAGAGAGTTTATCAAAGTCTTGTCATAATTAGATTTTGTTTTGCTTATAACCACTAGAATATAAGTTGGATTTGCACCAATTTTTGAAATAATATCCCTAAGGTACTTAAGAACAAGTATATTGAAACTCCTGCCCCTGAAACATACGGATCAAGTAACATATACCATTAATTCCAAAAGGTGGCAAAATTGATTCATTTATTGCCTTAGTGAGTTTTAAGCCTTATAAATCCATATTAAACACAAGGGTAAGCCATGGATGAATTATTAACATCACTATAACATGTCTAGAAACACATACAAGCTCTCACACCTTCTAAATAGCTAAGAAACATAGCAAGAACAAGGAAGAAACAAAGGAAACTCACCTTGATTGTCAAGGAATTGAGGTGTTGATGTTTTGATGATTTCTTCTTGAATTTTTGGTGAATTTTCGAAGGGTGAAGATTCTTGATAATGTTAAGACAGTATATGAGGGTGGATGGTCGGTTCTAGTGTTTATCTAAGAGAGAAAGTCGGTTATCAAGAGGAAATTACAAAACTACCCTTAGTAAGCTCTAGAAAACCATCTTCCATGGTGTAGGCCGGTATGGGCATATTAGGTCCAGTTCTTGGAGTGTTTGGACCGATTCCTAGTAGATATTGACCTAATTTAGGGTATGGATGATCTTTGAAAGGGTTTAGTAGAAGTTTAGGGTGTATTTTTATTGCTTAAACTCGATTACTCATGCGAACAATGTTGAAAATGCTAGTGAAGGAGTTTATTGGCAAACTTTCTAAAACTTCACAAATGTGACACTGTAGATAAGAATGGAAGGACTCATTTATTAAAAACATATAATTAATACAATAAACTAAAAGATAAGTTCAATTTCTACCGCAGTTGGAACGAATTAGGTATAGACAGATCACAGTATTTTACCACCGTTACCACATGCAATCACAAATTGCATCCTATAGGGTATTGACAAGAATCAAGGTACTTGACATGTGTTAGTATATTAAATGACGGTTATTCACTTGAATCATCAATCTAAAGTGACCCAGTACACGCGCCGACTAAAATCTCGAGCTAAGCTAGTTAACCTCCGATAGACACGTTAGTGACACCTTTATGACTTCTAGGATTACCATGTGTACTTAGAGTTTTATAAGATCTTTACATATATTTTATTTTCGTATTAGAAATATCATGAATAACATAACTTAGTCCCGTAACATATACCACGATTGTGTTTTAGACTTTAGTTCAAATGTTTAGCATATTTTTATGTAGTGAAATTAACTATAAGATCAACTGAATCATGAAACATCAATTAATCCAAATAACACATAATTAACAAGTTATGCATGAATAATATTGACCAAGTGAGTAGTGTTAGGCTCGGGTATCACATATGGGCTCAAGAGGTGGCCCCTGTCCGTCGATGTGGCACTTTGTCCCGATAGAGTTAGAGGCGGACCCGTCCGTGGCACTTTGTTTGTATATCACTTAGTTCCCGGATAGTCATAGTTCTCAAATTGACGCATTTCACAAGTATGACGTAAACATTCGGTCAGTGAGGTTAATAGCGTCATTTGATTAAGTATGGAATATGGTTACTTATATTTGTGGCACGATAATACGGGATAGGACTTGTATATAATTTGAAAATACTCTCAAAATTTTATTAACGGTTTGTTGGGTTTAGGATAGATATATTAAATGGGTAGGTTCGACGAAACGAAACGAGGGTTTTCTGAAATAGGTTGAAAGGACGTTTTTACCCTTAGGTTCGGGCCTAAGCGTTTGGAGTCTGAAACGAAATCGGATGGTTATGAAAATTTATGAGGAAGCCAAAAATACTTCCTCGACTCCATATTTAAGGAAAAATTCGGAAATTTCAGCTTCGACCGAAATTTCCGTAAATTACTAGACGCTTTCTTAAGAAAATCGTTTCGAGGCTTATAGAGCTATGAATTTAGCTCGGAATTTAACGAAACTTTACGAGATGACTCGTGATGAACCTGGAAGTCCATATTTGTGAAAATTCCATAAAAATTCGGACTTGGTCCAGAATATTTGTTTTCTTGCATTTTGACCCCAAAATTATTTTAAAATTGCAATTTGGACTAATAAGTTTAGATATCGAACTCCGAATCACTTGAAAATTTACGGACAACCCTTATATAATGAAATATGTACTGTCTTGGGTCCGGAATGTTTTAATTTTCGTAATTTCCAGTTTAGTCCCCAAACTTTTAAAAATTATGATTTATACCCTAAAGTTCCGTTTAGTCGATTAAAGTCCCGTTTTGACCACAAATAATTTATCCACATACCATATCTTAGTCATATAACACAAGTTCCAGATTTTTGATAGAGTTTACAAGAAATTACGAAGAAATCATGAAATTTGCAATTTTTTCACATAATCGAACTTTATCTACCAAATCGGTGGTAACTTGAACTCGTAAAAATATAATGCATATTAACATAGCCATATATATAAATCTCAAAGGCATGCATTTACATAAAATTTCAGATTCATGCATGCTTTGTAAAAAATCATAATCCTTGAAACTTAAAATTCAAGAAAGACAAGAGATATAATCCCAAATACAAAAATCATGGTATATATATAAATAAACATGCATGACTCAATATGTTTCTCAACAACATATTTGTGAAATTTTCAGAATTAAACATGCATCACAAAAACCATAAATTTCATTTGCTTTTAGGATTTTTGAAGAGAATTTTTACCCACCTCGATTTCTCGTTGAAAATGGTCGGTTCTAAGTCTCGTAAGTCGGAAGATGACCTCTCCTTCACTTCTATACTTTCGTCCGTGCCCCACCATTACACCATGGATGTGTATTTTTGTTTGCATGATGAGATTTAAGTGAGTATATGAACATTTATAACTTACAAATTGTAAAATGAGATGTAGGGAGATGGATTACCTAGTTCACTTGAGTTTTTAATGAACTCTTCCTTCCTCCTTCCTCTCCAAATTTTCAGCCCTCCTCTCTCTCTCTCTCTCCCTCTATATGCATATTTTTGTGTTGTGTAGTGTAAGAGTGGTGGCTAGATAATTGTGTAAGTATTTAAGGGGGTGTTATTAGGGCTTGGAAAGGTGTAAGACTTGAATGTGGCCTTGCATGGGGAAGGTGAAGACTCTAGAAAACTTCACTCTTCCTCTTTTCCCCCCATATGATATATATATATATATATTTGTTACTTAAATGTATAAGTTATTATTATCGTAGTGGGTTGGGTTATTAGTTAGTTTAGTTGTAAAGTATGTTGGGTTGAGCCCAATCTATTAAGTTTATGTTTTAGGTCTTGGACCATTAGTTATTTTAGTATGTTATTTAATTAATTATGTGTGCTAAATATTTAATAAAATTTAAATTTGGGCGATTAACAATTAATCGTTTTAAACATCAAGGGGTTCGTAACAAAATTTATTCATAACCATAAGATGATATCTTACTACTATATTTACTAAGTCTAACGTTTACATGATTTTTTTTGTGGGGTTTTACATCCTCCTCTCATTCAAAGAATTTGGTCCCCAAATTCCTTCTTGAACAGTTCGGGATAGGATTTCTTCATTTCTTCATCAGTCTCCAACGAAGCGTCTTCCTCTCGACTGTGATTCGACCAGACGACCTTGAGTAAGGGAATTCGCTTCTTACTCAATTCGCGTACTTGCCGGTCGAGGATCTTGATTGGCTTCTCTTCATAAGACAAGTTATCTTTGATCGGCGGGATGTCATAAGTAAGAATGTGCGCTGGGTCTGGATGATACTTTTTTAACCTCGAGACATGGAAAACGTCATGTATTCCGGCCAGATTGGATAGTAACTCCAACTGGTACGCCAATCGTCCGATTCTTTCCGTGATTTTGAATGGTCCGACGTATCGGGGACTCAACTTTCCTCCTTTTCTTGACGCTATTAAACTCTGCCGTGGAGTTTGCCTTAGGAAGACTTGATCTCCTACTTCAAATTCTAGATCCTTCCGACGTTGATCGGCGTAACTCTTCTGTCTACTCTACGCTGTGCGGATCCTATTCTTGATTAGTCGTACTTTATCTACGGCTTCCTTCACCAAACCTGTACTCATTACTGAAGGTTCTGATCGTCGGCGTCCAATGGTCATCAATTTCCCAATGGAGCGGGGATCGACACATCCTCCCATACAGAGCTTCGTAAGGTGCCATTCCGATTGTCACTTGGTAGCTGTTGTTATATGCAAACACGGCCAATGGTAGATGATAATCCCAATTTCCTTGAAAGTCTAGTACGCAGGCGCGTAGCATAGGGTCTGGATGGTTCGCTCAGATTGCCCGTTGGTCTGGGGATGCGCACTTGTGCCGAAGCTTAAGGAAGTTCCTAATTCTTTATGAGAGACTTTCCAAAAATGAGATACAAATCTAGGATCTATATCCAATATTATGACCGCGGGCACTCCATGGAGACGAACGATTTCTCTAGTATAAATCCTAGCCAGCTTTTGCAGACTGTCGTCCTTTTTCACTGGCACGAAATGTGATGATTTTGTCAACCTATTGACGATCACCCAAATGGTGTTATAACCTCCCCTTGTCGTTGGCAGATCTGTAATGAAGTCCATGGTTATCTTTTCCCATTTTCATTCAGGGACTTCTAACGGTTGTAGTAGTCCTGAGGGTAGCTTTGACTCTCTGACATGTGAGGCATCGCGCCACGAATTTTGCCACTTGGTTCTTCATGTTCACCCACCAAAAGTGTTTCTTCAAGTCTCGGTACATCTTGTTACCTCCTGGGTGTATCGTATATCTCGAGCAATGAGCATCCTCGAGAATTCATCTTTTGAGCTCCCCGTCGTGAGGTATGCACAACCATCCCTTAAACCTTACAATTACATCCTTGATAATTGTAAACTCGGGTTTCTTGCCCTTAGCGATCTTGTCCTTAAACTCTAGAAGTTTTGGATCTCTCTCTTGGGCTAATCGAATATCGTCCAATCGATTCGATTTAACTGTGAGGTTGGCGCAAATTAAACGAGCACCTTCATGAATGGGTTTTAGACAGCTCAATTCTTCAAGAGCTTGCCATTCTCGAACCATGATTCGGGCCACTCTAGCCTTTCTACTTAAGGCATCAGCCACGACATTCGCTTTCCTCGGGTGATGTTGAATCTCACAATGGTAATCTTCTAAAGCTCTACCCATCTTCTCTATCGGAGATTAAGTTCCTTATGAGAAAATAGGTACTTGAGACTTTTATGATCCGTAAATACCGTGAATTCAACGCCGTATAAATGATGTCACCATTTCTTTAAGGCGAATACTATTGCAGCAAGTTCGAGGTCGTGGTTTGGATAATTCCTCTCGTGCGTCTTGAGTTGCCTGGAAGCATATACGATAACTTTACCATTCTGCATAAGTACGGCACCGAGGCCATCCTTTGAGGCGTCACTATATATGACAAATCCCTGGGTTCCTTCTGGAAGTGTCAATATCGGTGCGGTGTTAAGTCTCTTCTTGAGTTCCTAGAAACTTGACTCGCATTTATCCGTCCATTCAAATTTTACTTGTTTCTGGGTTAGCCGGGTGAGGGATCCCGCTATCTTCGAGAAGTCTTTGATGAATTTATGGTAGTAACCCGCAATTCCAAGAAAACTTCTGATCTCAGTTACATTTTCTGGCCTCTTTCAATCCATAATAGTTTCTATTTTAGTTGGATCTACTGCAATCCCTTCTCCAGAAATAATATTGCCCCCCTTGGCCAAAATTCACACTTGTTGTACTTGGCGTACAACTTGTGCTGCCTTAGTGTATCCAACACTAGTCTAAGATGTCTCTTGTGATCTTTTTCCAACTTAGAGTACATGAATATGTCATCGATGAAAATTACTATGAATTGGTCGAGATAGGTTGAAATACTCTGTGCATTAAATCCATAAATGCCGCAGGAGCATCCGTGAGTCCAAAAGGCATCACTACGAACTCGTAGTGGCCGTATCTAGTTTGGAATGCAGTTTTAGGAATATCTTCATTCTTAATTCTTAGTTGGTAGTATCCTTGTTGAAGATCGAACTTGGAATACACCATAGCTCCTTGGAGTTGTTCAAACAATTCATATATCCTCGGGAGAGGATACTTATTCTTAACCGTAACATTGTTGAGTTCACGGTAATCTATGGAAAGTCTTAATGTTCCGTCCTTCTTCTTAACGAATAGTACCGGAGCTCCCTATGGTGATACACTGGGTTGTATGAAACCCACACCGAGCAACTTCTGCAGTTGGACCTTCAAATCTTGAAGCTCCAGTGGCGCCATTCGATACGGCATTCTAGCCACAGGTGCTTTTCCTGGCAAGATATCAATGCTAAATTCAACTTCCCTGTCTGGAGACAGAGAAGTGAGTTTCCTGGGAAAAACGTCAGGGTATTCTGATATTATTGGTATTGCTTCAATCCCCATTTTGTTCTTAGGTTTGTTTATGACAAAAGATAAATATCCCGATGCTCCCTTCGAAATGGACCTCCTCGCCTACGTGGCTGATATATGGGGCCGAATTAATTCTAGCGTTCCCGTGAAGTTCAACTATGGGGTGATAGGGTTTGCAGAATCGAACTATTTTTGAATGGCAGTCGAGTTGTGCAAAGTGTTTATATCGCCAATCCATCCCAAGTATGAGGTCATACTCAAGTATAGGGAGAAGAGTTAGGTCGGCAGGAAAACAGTGGCCTTTAATGATCACTTCACAATCTCTAAATACTAAATCTGTTTCTCGGCTCGCACCCATAGGTGTGGATACTTTTAAGCTTATGGATAGTGACTCCATGTCGACATTCAATTTTTGAGCATAATGAGGTGCAACAAAAGAATGTGATGATCCTGGATCTAACAACGCATGAGCAGAGTGGTTTGACATAAGAAATGTACCTTCCACCACGTCTGTTGCATTAGGGGCTTTTTATCCAGCTAGAGCAAAAACTTGTGCTGTGGAATGTGTGAGGATTTACGGTCTTATGTGGAATTATTAGTATTCTATGTTGTCATGTAGAATTAAACGCATAATTAACTACTAATTATTCATGATTAATGAACTTATCGAACAAGAATAGAAAACATAATTGATTCCAATTACGAGTGGCTTAACCGCCAAATCATCCATTTCGAGTTCTTACGACACTCAGGCCAAAACATCCTAACATCAAAACATCAAAACATCATAAGGTTACATAAACTTTCTCGATTCTAGAACTTTCTAGTTGTCTTCTTCGGGGTCCTCTTCCGGATCTTCCTCCGGTTCCTCTTTTGGATCTTCATCTTCAAACTCACGAAATTGAGGGTCGGCAATCGGGGATGCTCGTGATCAGGTCCCGATTTCGGTAGTGGAGTTAGGAAAAAGGTCGATCACGGCTCCTAACTTGGACTTCACCATAGCTTGGAATTTTTCATGCTCGTGGCGTTCAGACAAGATTTGCTCCTCCAGCATTTACATCTTGTGGGCTTGCAGAAACTTCTGGCTGTGGAGCTTGGCGATTGTTCGGATGTCTACTAACGATTGGGTTTCCAGGTGATGCGCTGTCTCTTCCATCTCTTCATATTCTTGACTCTTCTTCTCTAGCAACCGAAACAACTCGTCCCTGAGATCACGATACGCCGTCACATCTTGAAAAATGCACGCAATTACGGACCTCAAGTTCTGGGTCTCTCCCTCCTTAGAATCGCCCAAAACAGCTGCGTTTAGAATGGTCTAGTAACACCCTCAATTTGGTTAAGCGCTTGCCGGAGCTGATCCTCAGTAATCGTTGCTCGCGTAGTAGGGATACCCTGAGTTTCCTTGGTCAAATCTTTCTTGCCAGTGGGGTCCATCTAATTAACAAAATAAAACTAAGGCAGTCTCTCGGAAAATATAATATCCAATATAAGACTCTATCTGTAACACCCCCAGATCGAACCGGGAATATTACACGCCGCAGACCCTCTCCGTGAGGATCCACCAGGCTAGACATCAAAACAACACATTATATTACATACCGACGAATCAAAATAACGAACCAATAGACCGATTTGGTCTTTCGTCACTGACTTACAAATCAAAATACATAAACTCATCCAGACTCATACCCACGCGAGGGTAAAATACTTACAACAACGAATAATAAGACAGCGGAAAAAGACAATACAATGGACTTCGACAAACTTAACCCAAAACTGGCCTTCGTGTGATTAGTATTATTCGCCTTTCATCATCCCTCGTACCGATCCTGTGACTTGCTCCCGAAAACCTGAATGTACCTGGACACAATGCAGATATCCACCCCCCGATTACTCGGGGGTTAGCAAAACTCCACTGTTTCGCTAGTGCAAGTATAAAGTGCAAAAACGAGCCATACACAACACATTCCGAGAATACAACGAAAGACTTCCCGAGATATATTTAGTTAAAAATAGTTCAAGTCTTGAAAGTAGAAACGAAGCAAGTAAGCACTTTGAAAACATTTCCAAATCTCGGGAGTTTTGAAAACATTAGAAATTGAAAAGTTCTTAATTCCTCGAAAGTCATTTAGGGTCACAGCCCCAAAGTTCATTTTCCAAAATGCAAATCCGTTAACAAAACACGGGGTCCACGACCCAACCATTCCGGTCACAAAACACAGGGCCTACGACCCGATCATCCACTGCAATTCACTTACAAGGACACATTACACATAACACATAATTCTTATGCCATTCTAGCCAAGCACCAAGACTCGATATATAATGTCTCTCGACCCCGAGCACAAAGCATTGTGATACTCCGGACAATATCACAATTAACGAAAACATCAACATCATCCTCAAGACGAAAACTACACCTGGTAACCCACGACCGTACCCCTTAGTATCGGCCCCCAGACGCCCCGTCGAACGCTCCGGGTGGGAAACCACTTCCGTGGCCGTACCCCTTAGTATCGACCCCCAGACATCCCGTCGTACACTCCGGGTGGAAGTTCAACCACACACACACCCAAGTCCACTTCCGTGGCCGTACCCCTTAGTATCGACCCCCAGACATCCCGTCGAACACTCCGGGTGAAAGGAACAACACACACACACGTTCCAAAATCACAGTTGCAAACCACAAGCCTCGGAGGTCAATCACAGTATATATAGTCGAGGTACCTTACTAGAATGGCCAGTTCATCCAACATATACTCACGACCAAGTAACGATACGATTCATGCTAGAATTTCAACGATGCAGCTAGTACCAATAACATAGCAATGAGGGAAAATACCTATCCAACCACGCCGAACGACACAATGACACAGGATCATCAATAGGCATATGTTCCATACATATCTCAAGGAAAGGTTAAGCTATAAATCTACAACGTCATAATCACACAAAACGATACCCCACACGTACTTAGACAAGCATATTTAACAACGAAATCATACGAGTCATCTTTTAAGGAAGTATTGAAAAGCATATCAATTCCTTTGAAAGTTAATTATAGACATTCATAAATCACGTATCGTAAATTACCAACTAATATATCCACAAAACACGTAATGTATGGGCAAGATACTTGCCTCGAATAACCACAACGCGGAGAATCGGCCGAAGTAGGTTGGCACGAACCGACTACGAACTCGCCGACTCCACCGAACGACAATCCGCAACAATGAACTACGAACGAAAATAATAACAACGAAAATGGATTCCAAAGTACGACCCAAATCCGCTGAATTCAAAGAACAAATGACGAAAGTTCAAGGATTTCCCCCAAAACGGCCAAGAACACGATTCGTCCCGTCAAAACACGAAAACAGAATTCCAAGTTGAAATATGGATATACAATCCATAGAATATGTTTAAAAACATCATTTAACCACAATCGATCCATCAAAAACGGATGGAAAACGAGATCGAGAACGAATCCCCAAAAAGTCGATTAGAAGGAAGCCAAGAAATATACTTCGATTCGACGAAGAACAATGGATTAAATGATGTTAAACACAAGAATACTAACAAGATTAATCATACCCATCATGAATTAATCAACAACACGGAACGAATCGGACAAAAATGCAAAAACCCCCAAATTCACGAAATTAGGGTTCTAAGGAAGATTACCTTGATTCGCTGGATCAAAGGATGATAACGGATGATTGATTGATGTTATGAACTCAAGAACTTCGTGGATTTATTGTTAAACAACATGGCTTCGTCACCTCCGAAGCTCCAGCCGCGGATCGAAAAGAAAGGAAATGAAAAATGAGTGAGAATGAGGCTGCTCTGCCACATTTATACTGGGCCGGACTAGCGCGCGCTAGGCTGCCGAGCTAGCGTGCGCTATCGGCCCAGGCCGCAATCCAGTGACCTTCTGGACTAGACTGCTCGGCCAGGTAGCATGCGCAGGTTCCGGCCGTAGCGTGCGCTACCTGCTGGCCGTAGCGTACGCAACGTCTGACAGTAGCGTGCGCTATCTGCCGAGCCTAACCGATTCCAGAACCCCAGGACTCCACTGTCCAGACCCGATAGCGTGCGTTAGGCCAGCCGATAGCATGCGCTACACCTGCCGGTTAGCGCGCGCATCCTTCCGGCCGTAGCGTGCGCTACGCCGGTTCCTGCCGCACCCGTCCGGCCGGTGCCCGTAATCGTCCGGCTAGTCCCGCAACCGTACGGCCAGTGCTCGAACACCAGGGCTCGACGACTCGATTTCCGAAAACGCACGACGAACACGACGAAAAGTTCGCGGACAACATCATCGACCCGAAATGAAAACATAATGCAATAATTAATTATACGCGACCAAGAAAAGGGTCGAGACCACAATTACAGATACGGATACCCATAACTTTGGGTAAATTACAAAATGGCCCAAAACGCCCGAAAATCACGATACGTGATCGAATAACCAAACCGAAGTTCACAATACGTCTAACAAAGTTAAACGGACTTACGGGAAACTCGAAACAGCAGTTTCGAACGAGATTCGAAAGAATCGAACTCAAGTGCGGCAAAGTCACTAAAAAGCACGGAACTCAACAAAACGACACCGAAACGAACTCGGATGTCAAAAAGTGTAGAATTAATCATTCCCAGAATGACGAAAAGGTCATGAGAGAGTCGTCAAAACGGACTTCCGCTGAAAAAAAAAAAATTACCGGAAATCAAAATTACGGGTATTACATTCTACCCTCCTTAAAAGAAGTTTCGTCCCGAAACTTAAAACAAGTAGGGAGAAGCAATATTCCCTGCCAGGAAAACTCGACGAGATACGCAAAAGCCGAAAACTCACGCCCGACGGCGAAACGCTGCAAGAAACGCAAAGAGACATACAGCGTGAAAACACGCTCCACGACGACCAACACAACGCCACCGGTAGAAACATAGTAAAACCAACAAGTGACAAGCGTCATCAAACAGATAGTACAATCAAGTCGATTATCCGAACAGTCACAAAGCACACGAACGAAAATCAATACGATTGACCAACCCAACGGTTCATCAATCAAAACGCAAGCCAAACGCTGAACAAATACGGAATTCCACCGCCTAAGGGTTGGAAGATCGGAAATGAGACTAATTTCCCAAACTGAAGGGAATTACGAAGGAGCCTGAACGTTCACCAATCACGGAACGAGATCAACAAAAACCTAACAATCAAACGATCGAACCACAACGATCGAGACAACAAAAATCGAACAATCATGTTCGAATCACAAAGAACAATAAAGTTCAAACAACAATTCCAAAGTTCGCATCTCGACTCGAGACAATATATGATCCGGTGAAAACAACAACATGTGCATTCACATGAGATCCACAGGAAAGTGAATAGAAATTGAAAAGTCACAACGACAAACGAGTTATTCCGAAACAATACCACACTCGTTCGATCAACAAAAACAAGGGATAGGGAAAGTTCAGAAAATGTTAACGAGCATAAACGAGTCGACAGAGTCGAAAACACAGGAGTTCCAAATCCGATCCACTTCGAATAAAAGAACTAATAGAACCAAATGATGTCACTTCCGAACAAGGTTCACAAGAATCGAACCGAACTCGAAAAAGTCACAGCGATAACCAGATCGACCCACAACAAGATCACAGCTCGTTCGGACGATGAAACCAAAATACAGAACAAGTTCAGAAAGTATCAACGAACATGAGCGAATCGATGGACTGGAGAAAGAGAAAATACAGAAGTCAAAATAGTACGGGTATTACCCCCGACCTCATCCACGAAATTCACAAAAACAGGAGCAAGGTAACAAGACATTAAACAACCGATACATAACGGAACGATCACCGATGCACAGGGCCATACCAAACCAAGATCTAACAGCTCGCACATGCGCGACAACGCAAAAATCACCACGAGGCGACAATATTCAATACAAACATCCCACCTCTCACAGAGGGCTAACACAACAAATGTGTGGAAAATGACTCAACGCTCACACCGCCAATTCGATCATACTCGGGAGTAAACATCATAATGACAACGCAAACATCATACATACATACCCAACCCTCAAACGGGAATGGATAGGTTTTAAAAACGAAAACCTCATTTTGAAAATAATTTAGAAGAACACCGGTTGATCTTGAGTATCATCTTTCAAAAAAATACAAACGTGAAACATCGTCATCGAGACTTTAGAGAACCATTTCACATTAGATAAAAATAAGGACACTTTCTCTTAGTAAAAACTTTCAGAATATTCGACCCTCGGGTCTAAATAAAAGTGTTTCTAAAACATTGAAAATATCTCAAAACATTTTGGTCCTCGAGGTAGAAGAATTTTGAAACATGTTGTGGCACCTTGGATGTACCACGAGAAAATAATTCATTTTAAAAGTACGTCTCGAAATTTATTTTCTAAGACACTCAAGGTTTTCGAAAATCCAATAGGCTAGAATGCCCAAAACTCACACATATCGACGTTCACTAAAACAACTCCTAGTACACGCATCAAAACGTTTAAAATCAAGACAATACATGTCTTTAAACGGAAATAAATGGTAAAATACCACAGTCGAAGACCGCCTAGGATTCAGAACAAAACCACTGACCCCATTCAAGGCCTCTAAGGACCCTCCCGCACTGGCTAGTGAACAAGTCGATCGCGTATAAGCACAAAGCTTCCCCAAGAGAGCTTGTAAAATGAGCAAATCGATTCGAAAATTATAAGCAACGGAAAAAAACAATATTAAAAAGACATCAGCAGCAACGACACTCCTCGTATAAACCAAATACGAGAGTCGACTAAATACATATCGTGAAATCAAAATCCACAGAAGGATTTCATCACTTAACAAATAATCATAAAAAAATAGCTCGTGCCACACGAGGCACAACACAAAGAAGAGAGACTTACATCCACAGGTCGCACGAAGATGATGGTTGCACCCTGATACTAATCACGACTGACATTCCAAACGACGCGTCGCGACACGACTCAGTCAGACAAAATCTGACAATACAAGACTCAACAACACATAACTCGACCCGACAGCCTAGGTTTTCTCAACCTAAGCTCTGATACCATAAATGTAACACCCCCAGATCGAACTGGGAATATTAAACGCCGCAGACCCTCTCCGTGAGGATCCACCAGGCTAGACATCAAAACAACACATTACATTACATACCGACGAATCAAAATAACGAACCAATAGACTGATTTGGTCTTTCGTCACTGACTTACAAATCAAAATACATAAACTCATCCAGACTCATACCCACGCGAGGGTAAAATACTTACAACAACGAACAATAAGACAGCGGAAATAGACAATACAATGGACTTCGACTAACTTAACCCAACACTGGCCTTCGTGTGATTAGTATCATTCGTCTTTCATCATCCCTCGTACCGATCCTGTGACTTGCTCCCGAAAACCTGCATGTACCTGGACACAATACAGATATCCACCCCCCGATTACTCGGGGGTTAGCAAAACTCCACTGTTTCGCTAGTGCAAGTATAAAGTGCAAAAACGAGCCATACACAACACATTCCGAGAATACAACGAAAGACTTCCCGAGATATATTTAGTTAAAAATAGTTCAAGTCTTGAAAGTAGAAACGAAGCAAGTAAGCACTTTGAAAACATTTCCAAATCTCGGGAGTTTTGAAAACATTAGAAATTGAAAAGTTCTTAATTCCTCGAAAGTCATTTAGGGTCACAGCCCCAAAGTTCATTTTACAAAATGCAAATCCGTTAACAAAACACGGGGTCCACGACCCAACCATTCCCGTCACAAAACACAGGGCCTACGACCCGATCATCCACTGTAATTCACTTACAAGGACACATTACACATAACACATAATTCTTATGCCATTCTAGCCAAGCACCAAGACTCGATATATAATGTCTCTCGACCCCGAGCACAAAGCATTGTGATACTCCGTACAATATCACAATTAACGAAAACATCAACATCATCCTCAAGACGAAAACTACACCTGGTAACCCGCGACCGTACCCCTTAGTATCGGCCCCCAGACGCCCCGTTGAACGCTCCGGGTGGGAAACCAATTCCGCGGCCGTACCCCTTAGTATCGACCCCCAGACATCCCGTTGGACACTCCGGGTGGAAGTTCAACCACACACGCACCCAAGTCCACTTCCGTGGCCGTACCCCTTAGTATCGACCCCCAGACATCCCGTCGAACACTCTGGGTGGAAGGAACAACACACACACACGTTCCAAAATCACAGTTGCAAACCACAAGCCTCGAAGGTCAATCACAGTATATATAGTCGAGGTACCTTACTAGAATGGCCAGTTCATCCAACATATACTCACGACCAAGTAACGATACGATTCATGCTAGAATTTCAACTATGCAGCTAGTACCAATAACATAGCAACGAGGGAAAATACCTATCCAACCACGCCGAACGACACAATGACACAGGATCATCAATAGGCATATGTTCCATACATATCTCAAGGAAAGGTTAAGCTATAAATCTACAACGTCATAATCACACAAAACGATACCCCACACGTACTTAGACAAGCATATTTAACAACGAAATCATACGAGTCATCTTTTAAGGAAGTATTGAAAAGCATATCAATTCCTTTGAAAGTTAATTATAGACATTCATAAATCACATATCGTAAATTACCAACTAATATATCCACAAAACACGTAATGTATGGGCAAGATACTTACCTCGAATAACTACAACGCGGAGAATTGGCCGAAGTAGGTTGGCACGAACCGACTACGAACTCGCCGACTCCACCGAATGACAATCCACAACAATGAACTACGAACGAAAATAATAACAACGAAAATGAATTCCAAAGTACGACCCAAAGCCGCTGAATTCAAAGAACAAATGACGAAAGTTCAAGGATTTCCCCCAAAACGGCCAAGAACACGATTCGTCCCGTCAAAACACGAAAACGGAATTCCAAGTTGAAATATGGATATTCAATCTATAGAATATGTTTAACAACAATATTTAACCACAATCGATCCATCAAAAACGGATGGAAAACGAGATCGAGAACGAATCCCCAAAAAGTCGATTCGAAGGAAGTCAAGAAATATACTTCGATTCGACGAAGAACAATGGATTAAATGATGTTAAACATAAGAATAATAACAATATTAATCATACCCATCATGAATTAATCAACAACACGGAACGAATCGGACAAAAATGCAAAAACCCCCAAATTCACGAAATTAGGGTTCTAAGGAAGATTACCTTGATTCGCTGGATCAAAGGATGATAACGGATGATTGATTGATGTTATGAACTCAAGAACTTCGTGGATTTGTTGTTAAACAACATGGCTTCGTCACCTCCGAAGCTCCAGCCTCGGATCGAAAAGAAAGGAAATGAAAAATGAGTGAGAATGAGGCTGCTCTGCCACATTTATACTGGGCCGGACTAGCGCGCGCTAGGCTGTCGAGCTAGCGTGCGCTATCGGCCCAGGCCACAATCCAGTGACCTTCTGGACTAGACTGCTCGGCCAGGTAGCGTGCGCAGCCTTCCGTCCGTAGCGTGCGCTACTTGCCGGCCGTAGCGTCTGCGACATCAAGATGGCGTGCGCTACTGCCGAGCCTAACGATTCCGAACCCTGTGACTCCACCGCCTGCACTGGACGATAGCATGCGTTAGGCCAGCCGATAGCGTGCGCTACACCTGCCGGTTAGCGCGCGCAGCCTTCCGGCCATAGCGTGCGCTACGCCGGTTCTTGCCGCACCCGTCCGGCTGGTGCCCGCAATCGTCCGGCCAGTCCCGCAACCGTCCGGCCAGTGCTCGAACACCAGGGCTCGACGACTCGATTTCCGAAAACGCACGGAACGAACACGACGAAAAGTTCGCGGACAACATCATCGACCCGAAATGAAAACATAATGCAATAATTAATCATACGCGACCAAGAAAAGGGTCGAGACCACAATTACAGATACGGATACCCATAACTTTCGGTAAATTACAAAATGGCCCAAAACGCCCGAAAATCACGATACGTGATCGAATAACCAAACCGAAGTTCGCAATACGTCTAACAAAGTTAAACGGACTTACGGGAAACTCGAAACAGCAGTTTCGAACGAGATTCGCAAGAATCGAACTCAAGTGCGGAAAGTCGCTAAAAAGAACGGAACTCAACAAAACGACACCGAAACGAACTCGGATGTCAAAAAGTGTAGAATTAATCATTCCCAGAATGACGAAATGGTCATGAGAGAGTCGTCAAAACGGACTTCTGCCGAAATTTTTTTTTACCGGAAATCAAAATTACGGGTATTACATATCAAGCATGAATAATCATTAAGGCAGTGAACTTTATGATTCAACAAATGCTTATATGATACTAATGACAAAGGAACAATAATACTCCATTTTAAGAAAGTAATGAAGTTTAGTGGAGTTTAAAGGAACTTTATCAATTTCGAATGAATAGTGATATGACATTGAGAAATGGATAAGTGAAATAAACTATATCCGTTTCAAGAGTTCAATAGAAGAATTGATTCAGTCAGGGAAATGCCGTGAATACTTAATCAAGTACCTTGGCCAATGACTTAGGAAATTTGAATTTTACTATGCATATTCCAAGTGAATAACGACAAGTAGAAAAAGATCTTTAATGAGAATTGACTCGAGAAATCAACATTAGGTCTCAATCCTATGGTTCACTTCATCCTAGGTGGAATTCCCATCTAAGTCCGAAGAATCTTATCCTGGTTAGCCCGTTGTAAGTGTCCTTCTCACAAAGCGGGCTCCGATACCACTTCTGTCACGCCCCCAACATAGGGAAGGACGAGGGCGCGACGCATTGGTCGGTCAATCAATCAAAGTGCAACAATAAATAGCGGAAGCAAAATAACGATTGGATAATATTTCAAAACAACAATCTTAACCCGATGTTCTAAGATCCGTTGTGACAAAAACTGATAACCAAAATTACACTGATCATAAGTTTGCAGCGGAAAAATACCAAACGATTTAAGTACGAAGCATAAATAATTATTACAAGTTGGAATAACAACAGAAATTCTAAGTCTTGATGGCGGTCTTCTATTCAGTCTCTTCCTCGAAAATTTATTCGTCTTCGGCTGGTGGCTCATTCTCTGGTTTTAAAAGGGAAAAACGGTAGGGTGAGACAAAAGGTCTCAGTGAGTGGGTGATCGTGTGTGAGTGTGGCTCTTTCCTTTGAAAATTTTTAAGTGATGCATGATTTTATCAATTATGAGAAAGTGGAAACAGTTACAATTACGTCGGAATTTTATAAAAAACAATAATCATTATGTAGTTGTAATATTATAATCCTGTCCACACGGACGGATGTCAAGTCAAGCAGTCTATCAATCAGTCGATCAGTCAATCCAGTTTTGGATTCTAGACTCTCCTTATTACTCCTAGCAATCATTTACATAAAATTTCAGATTCATGCATACTTTGCAAAAATCATAATCCTTGAAACTTAAAATTCAAGAAAGACAAGATATATAATACCAAATACAAAAATCATGGTATATATATATATATAAACATGCATGTCTCAACATGTTCCTCAACAACATATTTGTGAAATTTTCAGAATTAAATATGCATCACAAAAACCATAAATTTCATTTGCTTTTATGATTTTTGAAGAGAATTTTTACCCACCTTGATTTCTCGTTGAAAATGGTCGGTTCTAAGTCTCGTAAGTCGGAAGATGACCTCCCCTTCACTTCTATACTTTCGTCCGTGCCCCACCATTACACTATGGAGGTGTATTTTTGTTTGCATGATGAGATTTAAGTGAGTATATGAATATTTATAACTTACAAATTGTAAAAGGATATGTAGGGAGATGGATTACCTAGTTCACTTGAGTTTTTGATGAACACTTCCTTCCTCTCCAAATTTTTGGCCCTTCTCTCTCTCTCTCTCTCTCTCTCTCTCTCTCTCTCCCTCTATATGCAGATTTTTGTGTTGTGTAGTGTAAGAGTGGTGGCTAGATAATTGTGTAAGTATTTAAGGGGGTGTTATTAGGGCTTGGGAAACTGTAAGACTTGAATGTGGTCTTGCATTGGGAAGGTGAAGACTCTAGAAAACTTCACTCTTCCTCTTCCCCCCCATATGCCGCCCATATATATATATTATATTTTTTTTGTTATTTAAATGTATAAGTTATTATTATTATTATAGTGGGTTGGGTTATTAGTTAGTTTAGTTGTAAAGTATGTTGGGTTGAGCCCAATCTATTAAGTTTATATTTTAGGTCTTGACCCATTAGTTATTTTAGTATGTTATTGTATTAATTTTGTGTGCTAAATATTTAATACAATTTAAATTTGGGCGATTAACAATTAATCGTTTGAAACATCAAGGGGTTCGTAACAAAATTTATTCATAACCATGAGATGATATCTTACAACTATATTTACTAAGTCTAACGTTTACATGAATTTTTTTTTTGTGGGGTTTTACACAAGGTGGCTCGGCCACAGGTCTTAGTGGAGCCTAACCACGTGGACCACCTCCTGCCGCCGGGATTAGACCCACTCCAAAGGAAGGCCGGAATTGCTATACTTGCGGCTCAAAGAAGCATACTTACCGCAATTGCAAGGCGCCAAAGAACATCCAAGCCTACTACAAGCACTATAAATAGTACTTGACTCAAGAGTCAAATTACATGGAGGAAGATAATGAGAATACGGAGGTGAACCATATTGAGATCCCTCCCCTCACCATTGCGGACAAAGACCAACATTTGGATGTTGCTGACTTTGACTAGATCATTGTTGCTTGACTAGTCTTTACACTTTGATTATGTTTTGTCTTGTTTCTAGTTTTCTTTCTAGGACTACTTTGGATTTTCTATGAATGTAATAAAGTTGGCCATGATGAATAAAATTCTTTTAATTGCTGTGATTGTGCAAAAACTGTTGGGAGTATGCCCTCGAATGCCACTCATAGGATGATTGAGTGAGGGCATTATACTTGTAATTATGTAAACCATTTATATAAGGCAAATGAATGTTTCTTTATTTACTGGTAGTTACTGGCATTCCTAACTCGTAAATAAACATATAGAAATTAGTCCGTGTATTTGAGAGCAAAACGTTCCACTCCTTATTGGATAAGGGGGTCGGTACTGGAAAGGTTATAGCTCAAATACTTAATCGTTCGCAAGTCGATGAAACTTGACGGGGCGTTAAGTTTATGTGAAGACTTGTATCGTGTTCTTTGACATGGAGAGTGCCTGTCGAACACTAATGGTTAGTGGGAGCACACGTTATAGGTATGCTAATTGGATTAGTATACTCGAACCGACTCACCCTCGATTCGTCACACAGATTTCACTCCGGGACAGTCAATGACGGAATAGAAAGGTTGTGATAGGTATTCGTGAACCTTCGACTTGAGGATTTAGTAGGGATGTGCTTGTGACGTCAAGATTTTCATTAGAGTAGTTCGACCCTGTAAATCGGAAGGCGGGGGTCAACCTCGACGTGCATCTTGACGGACAAGTAGCAGGTCCTACTGAATACCAAGATAGAATTCTTTCTCCCGTTAGTGAGCGGGTTATATGTCCTATGCGGTTATTGGCAGATGAGATCATAAGTCTTTGGCTAAAGCATTGGAGCTAGTTGTATTAGATACACGACAGCTGATGATCTCGATTTGCATTAACGCATGCATAGCATCAAGTACAAATAGGGTTTGACTGACCGTGACCCTATAACTTGATCGGGACATTTGAAAGAAGGGTTTATACGTAAACTGGTATTCACGACAGAATGGTTCTTGAATGATCCCAATCATTCGTTCTCAATTGGGGTACAGTGTAGGCCGCCAGGATGGCTAGGTGGTGCTACTACTCTTTGGTTCCTCCCATTGCTGACTGAGATGGACCTACCGAGTCGCGCATTAGGATTGACGACGGAATGAATCAAGCTAATTCTCTCATTATGAATATTAGACATTGGATGTCTAAATTAATTTATTAGATAAATTGATTTACGGCCTAATGAATTAAATATATCACTGGGTGATTAATTTAATTCATGGATATAATTATTTATTGGAGAAATTAATTATGTCATAATGTATTTGATATGATAAAATTAATTGGATTAATTAAACTATACAAATACATCGGGACGAAATTGGAGTTTATCTGTTTGGACTCTCGGGAGTCCAAAACGAACCGAACTCATCCGTTTCTGCATGGTAGCCGCCCCCCTTAGTTCCACCCACTTTTCTCTTGTCTTGTTGTTTTCATTTTATATGAAAAAGATGACTTTGTGGGGTTTGATCTCATGTGACATGAGTTGTTCACATGAGGGTGGAATAAGAATAAAAGGAGAAAGACTTCTTATCTCTCCTACATGATTTCATACGTGAGATAGGTTAATAGAGAGAGAGAAAACTTTTCTAAAAGTCTTCATCATCTTCTACAAGTCTTCTTCCATTTTTCTTCACAAGTTCTTGATTTTTCTTGGAGGAAAATTGAGAAATAAAAGAGAGATTGTGAGTTATACACTTAAAGTGTTATAATTTCATATTGGAAGCTTCATCACTTAGCTCTAGCCGTATCCTCAGAGGATATCAAGGTGATTGTCGTTCCGGTCATTTCTCCGGCGCGTGGCAAGTAGAGACGCGGTGCTTTCGGCGTTGGATCGTTCAAGGGATTGGAGCGGATTGAATTCGTAGAGATCAAACTAAAGCTTGGGGAATAGCTCAAGAGAAGGAATCCATCTAATCAATGGACTACAAGGGTGAGTTTCTATATCTCTTGTGAATTCGTTTTTGATATTCGTATATACGTAGCTCGATCGATCCTCGTAGGGATTAATTTTCGTTTTACCGCTTCCGCTGGGCCTTCGATTTAGGCACCGAATCCCAACAGTGGTATCAGAGAGTAGGTCTTGCGATCGTATATACGATATTGGCATTTGGAATGCTCGATTAGATGGTGAATGATTTGGAATCATTTTAGTCATAATCGTGGTATATGTTTTTCGTTCGTAATAATTGTATTTTTCGTAAGTTTATGTCTAAATATAAATCTTAAATTTCTGGGAAATATGATTTATATTGAAGATATGAAAGTCAAAAAAATATAGATATTGGATATCCGGTCGAAAATCTAGCCCCGAATCGTCGTCGGATGATTTTTTGGACAAAAAGGGTAATCTGGCCGAGAGTGACTCGACCGTGTCCTGGGTGACTCGGTCGTGTCCGGCAGTCTAGCGAAGTCACTGCCAGACAGACTCGACCGTGTCCTAGGTGACTCGGTCGTGTCGGGCAGTCTGGCCAAGTCACTGCCAGGCAGACCCGACCGTGTCTGGAGACATGGGCCATGCCTGGCCGACAGCTGCCGAGCGTGACTCGGCCATGCCAGGCCTGTCTGTCGGCAGGATGCCGAGGGTGACTCGGCCATGGCAGGCCATTTTCGCCCCGGCTCTATTTTTTCGTGTATTCTTGAAAATTAATCTCCCGCATGTTAAATTGAATTTAATATGATTAAAATGATTTATGGTATTTCATTTTATAAGGGAAATTCGATTAATTGGAATTATTATGGTCGACCGAATTATTTTGAACGTTATCATATTACCGATTGTGTGAATCGATTGGATCGATTCGTATTGTTGATTGGATCAATGTATCTCTACGCTTTCCATTTATATAGTATTTATTGGATGAATGCTTTTGAATGGGGATATGGTTCATGGACTTAGTTTTGAATCGTTCGTTTTATTCGATTGGGTTGTAAAAGCCATTTTGAGCCTATTTATTTTACTAGAAATATTTGTAACTAGGATGCAATTTTCAATGTAAAATTTATATGTAATGACGAAGACCGGAGGAAGATCCGTTTCGAGAAGACGAAGATTCAAGACGAAGACTTGTAATTAGATTACAGAGTTTTTGTTTTCTAGGAACAGTCCATGAACCACATGTTGGTAGCAACTAGGTTGTGAATGGTTTTTTCATATTGTATGAATGCCACAAATGCGCTTAAATGATTAATGTGCAAAGTGTAACGTTAATCGCGAAATTCTCCCATGACAAATTATTAAGTTTATAAGGTTTCAAGGTTTTCCTTCCCTCCATCGAGCTTTCGAGAAATTGAAACCCAAACCGGATGTGCTATGCTCCCTAGTTATCGGGGTAGTCATTCGGGGAAGATGGATAAATTACCGGGAGTGCATTGGATGCCTTTGGTTGGAGCAAATTTCATCCCGAGAAACCTGATAGGTTGCCGAATAAGATTCAATTGTGAAACTGACTTGCGTCGATGGTATAAATTTAACTTGCTCACGAACCATAGAAACCGTATAGGTTGAGGGGAGTGAACAAGGGGAAAAAGAAGATCGAATCATCCATTAGATGGGTTGGTATTGGACACCACTTTATGAAAATTAATAGACTAGAAACCTGTTCGGTTGCCCTCTATTAAAATTTAAAAAGAACTCGATCACCACTATGAAGTAGAGCGACGATACTTCCGGATTTCACATGGGAGTGTGTAATTCCGTTAAAAATAGTGGGAGCTGGGTAACAAGAATAGAAAAGACCTTAATTCTATACTCAGAACATAATTGAACGAGTCACTAATTAATCTGTCGTACTTAATGCAGACATAACTCTCAATATGACAATGAATCCACTCGCAATTCTACTCGAAAAGAACACCTTGATGGGACCTAACTTTTTGGATTGGCTCCGCAATCTGATGATTGTCCTCAGTATAGAGGCACTGGGATACGTCTTGGAGACGGACATTATAATATCCGTACCTTCTATTTTTGGTAATTTCTATTTTTGGTGTATATTCATTTCGGACGACTCGCTTGTTACTGTTTTGAAATTCTGAACCTATTTTGTTCTTGGAGATTTTCCGTTTGGACGAGTTTCGAGGATGTTTTTGCATAATTTCATCTTGAATTATATCTTGTCGCATGTACGTTCGATTCTCGTAAAACTCGTTCGTTTTCGTTGTTTCTTGATTTTCATAAGTTTGTATGGTTGAGTTGGTCGTGTAGAAACTTTCGGTTTGTTAATCCGACGTCGTATCGTGATTTTCGGATAATTGGGCCATTTTTGTAATTTCCCATAAGTTTAGGGGAATTTCATTTTCCTTACCGTATTACGGGCTCTCCGGTGATCGGAGTTGCATTTTCTTTCAGCGCTCAACTCTGTCGTCTTGAATATTCCATGTTCGTATTTCTGGATTCTGGCCTTGCTTCGCATTTCGACTTCTTTTTGTCTTTGTCGGCAATGTATCGAGCGATCTTGATCGCCGCTGAGTAGCGCACGCTACTCCTGTTTTCCTTGCACGCGCTAGTGCTAAGTGGTTAGCGTACGCTAACTTGGAGTTAGTAGCGTGCGCTAACGATTTCAGCGGGATGGGCAGTAAGGTCAGTATTTCGGCACTGGACCAGGTAGCGTACGTTAATTCAGCATTAACGCACGCTAATCATGTTAGCTTGCGTACACTAACGAGAGGACAGTAGGCTGACTGCTTTTCCACACCCCGTTAGCGCACGCTAATGCTTGTGCGTAGCGTGCGCTAAGCCTGTTTAATATAAATAGGACAGCAGCAGTCAACTTCGTCATTTTTCCATCATTTCTTATCCTTCTCGGCTTTGAGCGATTCCAGACGAGGGTTAGGGCCGATTCCGACTGAATATCATCATCCACTACCATCCGTGCATTCCTTGCGTGAATTCTTCAAGTTCCTAACACTTTCCACCATCCGAATCAAGGTAAGAATCCCTGAAACCCTTATTTTGAGATTTTGGGGAAATTTGGGGATTTCTTGGGATTTGACTCTTTTAGTCCGATTTATCATTGGATTATTGCTAGACTTCAATCTTGTACTTGTAATCCTTCGTTTTTGTTGAGGATTTGTGGTTTTAAACTCCAAGTTTTCCATTGTTCGTCACTTATAGTCGACGATACCCAAGTTATGTCCGACAAATGGTTGCAGCGGGTAGAACTAGGATGTATTCCAATGTATTCGTAGTTTAAGATTGGTTGTTCATCGTTATTGTGTTAGGATTGGATTTGTGAAGATTATTCGGGCCAAAACCTTTCCATTCACCGTTTTTCTTCACGTCGTATTAATCAGGCAAGTACATGTATTATATCTCATTATGTGTGTACGCTTTTGATGCGAATGATGTAAACTGTATTATTGAATGAATGTGATTGTTACTCTTCCACCTGGGGATGGCCTGTGGCCTCTGGGGGCCGATACTAATGGGTACGACCACGGAAGTGGACTTGGGTGAGTATGTTGATGTTCTTCCACCTGGGGATAGTTCGACGGGACCTCTGGGGGCCGATACTAATGGGTACGGCCGCGGAAGTGGTTTCTCACCTGGGGACGGTTCGACGGGACCTCTGGGGGCCGATACTAATGGGTACGGTCGCGAGTTACCAAGCGTGGATATTTGTGATGTGGAAAACTTGATTATTTACCGTTTTGGTGTAAATGTGATATTCCGGAGTATTGATTCTCAAAATGATTTTTCCTAATGATTTGTTTGCGTTGAATCGTGTATGTATATAATGTGGTGTAATTGTGTACTTGCACTAGCTATTCGAATGCTAACCCCTTAAATGGGGGAAATGCGTCTTATGCATTTAGTCTTAATCAGTCGAGGAGGCGGCACGGTTCACGCAAAGGATGGGCTGGCATGATGATGTGGCTCGAGTCTGTATTTTTATGTTCTGTCATTGCATTGTCGAGTACTGGAGTTATACTATTTACTTTTGAACTTGGTTTAAGTCCCCTGCGTGGGCAATGAATTAGTGTTTAACTTATGTTTCATGTACTCCGTTAAAATGTTTTGGCCGAGGCCACGGCCTTATTTACTTTTTGAGTGCATCTTTTGGGATTTCATTGTGGTTTAGGTATCATGTGTTAGCCTGGTAGACCTCACGAGGGTTCTACGACGTGTAATGTCCCATTTGTGAATTGGGGTGTTACATTTATGGTATCAGAGCCTTAGGTTTTGAATACCTAGACTGTCGGTAAATTTTGGGTCTGTCAGTTACGTCGTTAGAGTCAGTCGTTGAGCTTAATATCATCATGTTGTCGTCTTTTTGTGCGACCCGTGGCTGTAAGTCTCCTCGAACCCTTATACTTTTATAATTCGTTCTCTTGCGTTGTTCGGAAGTGTGAATTGTGATGCTAACCTTGTAAAGTGTGAATCTTTCTGATCTTGTTCTTTTCATATTTTCTTCAGTATGTTGAGAGGTCGTGGTAGACCAGCTAGGGGACGCGGCCGAGGCTGTGGTCGAGGCGCTGATAATGAAGAAGGCTCACTTTCTCAGTCCTCTGCGGACTCAGCCTCTCACTCAGTGCCGTCGGGTAATAATGCCGGCCTGGGCTCTCTGCCGTACTTGGCGATTAGTAGCCCAACTTGCTCAGATAGCTCAGGGTGGACGCCAGAATCCGCCCCCGACACCTGAAGAGGAAGCTAGTAAGTGGCTTCAGACGGTGACTAAGATGCACCCTCCTCGTTTCTACGGATCTTCTGACTCCCTCGGTTGGGAGAATTGGCTTTTTCAGTTGTCCAGGACCTTCGATGCCATAGCTTGTCCCGAAGACAGGAGGGTACATATTGTAATATCCGCATTTTTCTTTTCCCTTGTATTTTATTTTTCGGTGAATTTCTCGGTCGTAGTGACCCTCATGTACCTCACAGTGTATCTTTCCCGTCATCTATTGATCTGAAACTCGTTATTGTTGTGCGGAACCGCTGTTTCGGGGTTGCCGTGGATCCATTCTATGTTTTGATGCGCTTTGAGGTGTTCCGTTTGATGTTTCGTTCATATTCCGGTATTGTGAACCGTGTATATTTCGTAACTTAGCGCACGCTATCTTTTCTGCATAGCACGCGCTAGGGCTCCCTTAGTAGCACACGCTACGACTGACTCGTAGCGCGCGCTAGAGAGCAAGCCCTGGGAGTGGCAGTGCTATTTTCCAGCCTTCTGGACTAGCGTATTAGCGTACGCTATGTAGACTAGCGCATGCTAATGTCGGGAGGCTAGCGCACGCTGATGATACCCGGTAGCGTGCGCTAGCGTGAGTGTCCAGTACTGGACAGTTTACTACTGAACTCGGTCAGGCGCCAGTTAGCACACGCTACGCTTGTATGGTAGCGCACGCTAACGGGTCAGGTGAGTAGTGGGCAGTTAGCTTCTGGACTCGGCTGATGTCCAGGTAGCGCACGCTATTGGTCGATAGCGCGCGCTACCGAGAGGTTTTTAGCGCACGCTACGTCTCGAGTAGCGCACGTTAACGACCAGAAGTCTGGATACTGGACTGGACGCTAACTGTTTGGCCTGTAATTTTATCCCGTTAGCGCACGCTAACCTTGAGGATTAGCATACGCTAACACTCCCTGGCTATATAAACCAGGGAGTTGACCCAGATGAACACATTATTTTCATTTCTTCTCCTCCCCGCGACGCAGAGCTTCTCCAGGCGATTCCCGAGAGATCCCTTCCTCCGATTATTTCAGGCATCCTCTACCTTGAGTTTTTGAAGTAGATTAACAACACCTACTTGTGTTCTTCATCCTCAATCCAAGGTAAATCTCTTAGAACCCTACTTTTGGGCGATTTGGGGGTTTTAGGATTTTATTCCAATCCGTTCCGTTTTGTTGGTGGATTCATGATGAATATGATTAATCTTGTTGGTATTCTTAGTTTCCCTATGGATTCATGGTATATTTCGTAGTTTTTGCGAAATCGAGAGGGTTTGGTTGTGGTCCGCCCTCATTGTTGTTTATATACGGATATACATGAATCGTAGGCGGGTTTTCGGGTGTATCCCATTTCCGTATTCGTCTAGAGTTGGTTATGATTATGTTCTTCAAATCGTTAGGTTCGGTTCCGTTGATTTCCAGTGTTCGTCGGTGATTATCCTTTCCATTCGTAGCGTCGTCGATTATTCAAGGCAAGTATTTTTGGAAACCTTTATGCTTAACGTGAAATGGTAATGTATATTGTGTGTGATTGCTCACCTCGGGAGGGTCCGACGGGATCACGGAGGGAATCCAATGGTATAGCCCTGGATTCACGAGTTTGTTTCGCTAGCCAGCTCGGGAGGGTCCTTAGGGATCATGGAACGGGATCAATGGTATAGCCCTGTTCCCAAGGCGATGCGTGTGCGTGATTTATTTTATAATATGGCCAGCTCGGGAGGGTCCTTAGGGATCACGGAGCGGGATCAATGGTATAGCCCTGTTCCCATGGAAAATTGTTTGACTGTTTATTTCCGGAAAAGACATGTCTGGTTTTGGTTTTTGAAATGATACTAGTGCATGTACTATGAAATGTGTAAGCGATTGGTTTGCCTTGATTACTTGTACTAGCGTAATTGCTAACCCCTTTGGGGGACCCATTTTGGGGAAATTCTTGTTATGGATTTCAGGTTATGATTATCCAGACGAGCGAGCACCGGGACAGTACGAGGATGTTGGCCAGGGTCGTTGACATGTGCATTTGGGTCTTCTTATTTCTTTTGTCCATTTCGATATGGTTGTTCCCACAGTTTTAAACTTATAGATTGTACTCGCGAGTACTTAGGTTTTCATTTCAAACTCCGTATTGTATCACCTTAAATTGTTACATTGTTAGATGATGCTTATTTCGCAGGATGCTCCGGGCATATCTTTATATGTCATATTATTAAAACGTGTGTCCTCGCTAACCGAGATGGTTAGTCGAGTGGGGTTTTTCTTGTTGTAGCCTGGTGGGTCCCATGTAGGGGTCCACGACGCTGTAGTATACTCCGAATATCTCGGGGTGTTACAGAAAATGGTATCGGAGCTCTAGGTTTATGGATACCTAGGCTTGTCGGTTATTTGTGTCTAGTCGTGTTTTGTTTTCCACATTGTCACACCGCTGCCGGCATATCAGTACTTCCAGTGTTCGTAAGTTTCCTTACTCGATTCTTTACTTTCTCGTACTGTATTCCGTTTCTTGAACTGTGGTTATTCTCCCTCCTTTGCTTATCATCGTAGTTGCTTTTTCCTTCCTTACTCATCCTCGATATACTTCTGTTATCTCTTAACACCAGTATGGATGCCGGAGGAAACTGTGGTCGTGGTCGTGGTCATGGTCGTGGATGCGGCCGAGGACGTGCAGCAGCCGGTGGGGCGGCCACGTCGCATTCTTTAGGAGCCGGCAGTACCGGCGATCGTCACAGTCATGCTTCTTCTCAGGAGCGCGCCGATCTTGGTATTGCGGTTGTTATGCAGCAAATGGTTAACCAAATGGCGGCAATAGCTCAGGTGGTCCAGAACCCCGATCAGGCCCATGCTAATCGGGGCGGAGCGGATCGCTGGCTTCAGGATGTCATCAAGATGCACCCTCCTCAGTTTTCGGGAGCTTCGGACCCGATCGGCTGGGAAGGGTGGATCAAGGAGATATCAAAAGTCTTCACTGCTACCAACTGCCCCGAGGACCGTAAGGTCCCTATTGCTCAATACTTTCTCACGGGAGACGCTACGGATTGGTGGGAGGCCGTTGGTCCCAAAGATCATGTTGCTTCGTGGGCCGAATTTCAGGAACTGATGGAGACCGAATATTGCCCGTGGCCGGTCAGACAAGTGAGAGTGCATGCCTTCTATGATGCTCAACCTCGGGATATTCCTGTATCCCAAGCTATTGCCGATTTTAACAAGGAGTTGAGTTATGTGAAGACCCAAGTTGTCGCTGAGAGCGACAAAATTTTCCATTTTTCCAGGAGGATGAAACTGTCCATTCGGGACTATATGTCTGGACTCGTCTGCACTACCTTGAAGGATTATCATAGTAGGGCCCTCGCTTTTGATATGTCAGTGACGGCTAGTGATTTGGCTCGTGAGAGCAAGAAGCAGAAGTCGGTCGGAATTTTTTCTGGTCCCAAGAGTGGAGGCCAGTAGAAATCTCGACCTGCGAATATTTCTACGGGCGGTTCGGCTCGTTTCTCTGGGAGCTTTCGGGGTGCCGCCGGAACCTCTGCTCGTGAGCCCACATGCTTTAACTGTGGCTTTTCGGGTCATAAGAACCAGGAGTGTCCTCGTCCGCCTTTAACTTGTCATACTTGTGGTCAGTCGGGCCACAAGGCTTCTTTTTGTGATCAGCTCAGACAGCTTCGCGGTGCCCGTTCTTCTCACCCAGCACCTATGGAGCCGAGTGTGAACCAGGGCTCATTTGCTCCGCCGCCTCCACCGAGTGCCGGCCGAGGTAGGGGTCGGGGTCAGCCCGCTAGGGGAGGAGCTTCCAGAGTCGGGACTGCCCAACCGCGTATCTATGAGATGAGGAGGGCCGATGACCCAGCGGCCACTGTGGCGACAGGTACCAGTCATATCCTTTCCCATCCTGTCGATGTGCTTTTTGATTCGGGTGCTACGCATTCATTCATTTCTCTAGAGTGTGTACGCCGTTTGAGTCTCGACTACTTGTCACCTTGCGAGCCTTTCGTCGTTAAACTTCCTAGCGGTGATATAATTGTCAGTGATCGAGAGGTCCGAGACTGCTCTGTGTTTATTTGTGAGAGAGCTTGGCTCTCTAATCTTATTGTCGTTAATATTGAGGGTGAGTATTTGATTCTCGGGGATGATTGGATCGAGCGGCATGGCGTAATCATGAACTACCGCACGAGAATCATCACTGTGTTAGCCGAGGACGGCACCGAACACTCTTTCGCAGGGCGAAAGAGGGGAAACCAGAAGTTCGTTATTAATGCCTTGAAGGCGATGAGTCTCCTGCGAAAGGGGTGTACTGGTTATTGGTGCTATGCCTTGAAGGCGGAGGATGGTGGAGTCGAGCTTTCGTCGATTCCAGTCGTTAGTGAGTTTCCCGATGTATTTCCTGACGAGTTACCGGGATTGCCACTGGATCGTGAGGTTGAGTTTGCTATAGAGTTAGAGCCGGGTACGGCTCCGATTTCGAAGGCGCCGTATCGCATGGCACCTTCAGAGATGTCAGAGTTGAAGAAGCAGTTGAGTGAACTTCTTGAGTCGGGGTATGTTCGACCGAGCGCCTCGCCTTGGGGCGCACCGGTCCTGTTTGTGCGGAAGAAGGATGGTTCACTACGTTTGTGTATCGACTATCGCGAACTAAACAAGGTGACCATCAAGAACAAGTATCCTTTGCCGAGAATTGATGACTTGTTCGATCGATTGCGAGGAGGCTGCGGTATTCTCGAAGATTGATTTGAAATCGGGGTACTATCGGCCGGGTGAGGGAGTCCGATGTGCCGAAACAACTTCTCGGACGAGATACGGACATTATGAGTTCGTAGTTATGCCTTTCGGGTTAACTAATGCCGGCGGTGTTCATGCGATTGATGAACAAAGTCTTTATCGAGTATTTGGATAAGTGTGTCATCGTCTTCATTGACGATATTCTTATTTACTCGAGGAACGAGGAAGAGCATGCCCATCATTTGCGGATAGTGTTAGACATTTTGAGGACCGAGCAACTCTATGCGAAGTTCTCGAAATGTGAGTTAGGCGAGGAAGTGATGTTTTTGGGTCACGTGATTTCAGTAGGGGAGTTCGTGTGGATCATGAGAAAATTGAGGCGGTGTTGGATTGGGCACCGCACACAAATGTGAAGGAGGTCCGTAGTTTCTTGGGTTTGGTGGCTACTCGTAGGTTCGTGAGGTTTCTCAAAACTAGCTCGGCCACTTACACGATTGCTCCGTAAATCCGAGAAGTTCATCCGGAATGACGAGAGGCAGTCGAGTTTTGAGGAAGCAAGAAGCGTTTGACTTCAGCCCGGTTTTGGCATTGCCATGTGGCAACGAGGATTCACCGTTTATAGCGATGCTTGGTCGTGGTCTTGGGTGCGTATTGATGCAGCACGGCAAGACCATTGCCTTTGCGTCGAGACAGTTGAGGCCGTATGAGCTGAACTACCCTACTCATGATTTGGAGTTAGCGGCAGTTGTTTTCGCGCTCAAGATTTGGCGCCACTATCTTTTCGGCTCTACATGTCAGATTTTTACCGATCATAAAAGTCTGAAATACATATTGACTCAGCGGGAGTTGAATATGAGGCAGAGGAGGTGGTTAGAGCTGATTAAGGATTACGACCTCGAAATCCTTTATCATCTGGGCAAGGCGAACGTCGTGGCCGACGCCTTGAGTCGGAAACCGATTGCGTTGCGAACGCTTGAGGTCCTTACGTCTCAGTCTGAGCTTCGCCGGGCTTTGATCGAGTTACATGTTGAGGTTTTGTTGCGTGGAGCTGTCGGGCAACTTTGTGCTTTAGAGATTTCGTCGTCTTTGATCGATGAAATTAAGCTGAAGCAATTAGAGGATCCGATGATTACTCAAATCCGAGAGAACGTTCTTAAGGGAAAGTCTCCTGGGTTTGTGATTCACGAGGATGATGTTTTGAGATTTGAGCGGTTGTGTGCGAGCGACTCAGAGTTGAGACAGAATATTTTGCGTGAAGCCCATGCTACACCTTATTCCGTTCATCCTGGTTCGAGTAAGATGTACAAGGACCTGAGGAGGAATTTCTGGTGGAACGATATGAAGGAGGAGGTCGCACAGTTTGTAGCGAGATGTTTGACTTGTCAGCAGGTCAAAATCGAGCATCAGCGACCGGATGGGTTATTGCAGTCACTTCCCGTTCCAGAATGGAAATGGGAAGATATATCGATGGATTTTGTTACGAGTTTGCCGAGATCGAGGTCGGGCATGAATATGGTATGGGTGATTGTTGCTCGTCTGACCAAGTCGACACATTTTCTGGACATCAAGGACACTTGGGGTCCAGAAAAGTTGGCTCGTGTATTTATCGCGCAGATTGTGAGGCTTCACGGTACTCCGAAGTCTATTGTTTCGGATCGTGATGGCCGTTTCATATCGCACTTTTAGCAGGCGGTGCATAAGGCGTTGGGTACCCGTTTGCATTTGAGTACCTCTTTTCATCCCCAGTCAGATGGACAGTCGGAACGCACTATCCAGACATTCGAGGACATGTTGCGTGCTTGTGCTCTCGACTGGAGTAGTGACTAGTAGGAGCAATTGCCATTAATCGAATTCACGTACAACAATAGTTGGCACGCGAAGATTCGGACGGCACCGTATGAGGCGCTCTACGGGCGGCGTTGTCGATCGCCGATTTGTTGGAATGAGGCGTCCGATTTGGTCGGGACCGAACCGGATGTCGTTTTAGAGATGGGGCGGAAGGTAGAATTGATTCGGGAATGGATGTTGACTGCCCAGAGTCGACAGAAGTCATATGCTGATGTCCGTCGTCGACCCTTAGAATTCAAGGTGGGAGACCACGTTTTGCTGAAGGTGTCGCCGACGAGAGGAGTTTTTCGTTTCGGGAAGAAGGGGAAGCTGAGTCCGAGATTTATTGGACCCTTCGAGATTCTTGAGCGAGTCGGTGGGTTAGCATACCGTTTGGCATTACCCCCGACCTTGAGTCATGTTCATAGCGTTTTTCATGTTTCCCAGCTGAGGAAATATGTCCCAGATCCTAGTCAGGTTATCGATTATGGTGAGATTGACGTCACCGAGGATATTACTTTTGAGGAGCGTCCTTTGAAGATTTTAGAGCATCGGGAGAAACGACTGAGGCATAAGACCATCCCTTTGGTTAAGGTGCAGTGGTCGAGACACGGTGTCGAGGAGGCAACTTGGGAAACCGAGGATAACATGCGTGCTAGGTACCCTGAGTTGTTTGTTTCTTAAGTTTCGGGACGAAACTTGTTTTTAGAGGGGTAGAATGTAATATCCGCATTTTTATTTTCCCTTGTATTTTCTTTTTCGGTGAATTTATCGGTCGTAGTGACCCTCATGTACCTCACAGTGTATCTTTCCCGTCATCTATTGATCTGAAACTCGTTATTGTTGTGCAGAACCGCTGTTTCGGGGTTGCCGTGGATCCATTCTATGTTTTGATGCGCTTTGAGGTGTTCCGTTTGATGTTTCGTTCATATTCCGCACGCTATCTTTTCTGCATTGCGCGCGCTAGGGGTCCCTTAGTAGCGCACGCTACGACTGACTCGTAGCGCGCGCTATAGAGCAAGCCCTAGGAGTGGCAGTGCTATTTTCCAGCCTTCTGGACTGGCGTATTAGCGTACGCTATGTAGACTAGCGCACGCTAATGTCGGGAGGCTAGAGCACGCTGATGATACCCGGTAGCGTGCGCTAGCGTGAGTGTCCAGTACTGGACAGTTTACTACTGAACTCGGTCAGGCGCCAGTTAGCGCACGCTACGCTTGTATGGTAGCGCATGCTAACGGGTCAGGTGAGTAGTAGGCAGTTAGCTTCTGGACTCGGCTGATGTCCAGGTAGCGCACGCTATTGGTCGATAGCGCGCTGCGAGAGGTTTTAGCGCACGCCACGTCTCGAGTAGCGCACGCGTTAACGACCGAGTCCGCTCTTTGGGTGGGACGCTAACTGTTTGGCCTGTAATTTTATCCCGTTAGCGCACGCTAACCTTGAGGATTAGCGTGCGCTAACACTCCCTGGATATATAAACCAGGGAGTTGACCCAGATGAACACATTATTTTCATTTCTTCTCCTCCCCGCGACGCAGAGCTTCTCCAGGCGATTCCCGAGCGATCCCTTCCTCCGATTATTTCTGCATCCTCTACCTTGAGTTTTGAAGTAGATTAACAACACCTACTTGTGTTCTTCATCCTCAATCCAAGGTAAATCTCTTAGAACCCTACTTTTGGGCGATTTGGGGGTTTTATGATTTTCTTCCGATCCATTCCGTTTTGTTGGTGGATTCATGATGAATATGATTAATCTTGTTGGTATTCTTAGTTTCCCTACGGATTCATGGTATATTTCGTAGTTTTGCGAAATCGAGAGGGTTTGGTTGTGGTCGCCCTCATTGTTGTTTATATACGGATATACATGAATCGTAGGCGGGTTTTGGTGTATCCCATTTCCGTATTCGTCTAGAGTTGGTTATGATTATGTTCTTGAATCGTTAGGTTCGGTTCCGTTGATTTCAGCGTTCATCGGTGATTATCCTTTCCATTCGTAGCGTCGTCGATTATTCAAGGCAAGTATTTTTGGAAACCTTTATGCTTAACGTGAAATGGTAATGTATATTGTGTGTGATTGCTCACCTCGGGAGGTTCCGACGGGATCACGGAGGGAATCAATGGTATAGCCCACAGATTCACGAGTTTGTTTCGCTAGCCACTCGGGAGGGTCCTTAGGGATCACGGAGCGGGATCAATGGTATAGCCACATTCCCAAGGCGATGCGTGTGCGTGATTTGTTTTATAATATGGCGGCTCGGGAGGGTCCTTAGGGATCACGGAGCGGGATCAATGGTATAGCCACTGTTCCCATGGCAAATTGTTTGACTGTTTATTTAGGAAAAGACATGTGGTTTTGGTTTTGAAATGATACTAGTGCATGTACTATGAAATGTGTAAGCGATTGGTTTGCCTTGATTACTTGTACTAGCGTAATTGCTAACCCCTTTGGGGGACCCATTTTGGGGAAATTCTTGTTATGGATTTCAGGTTATGATTATCCAGACGAGCGAGCACCGACGATGCGAGGATGTTGGCCAGGGTCGTTGACATGTGCATTTGGGTCTTCTTATTTCTTTTGTCCATTTCGATATGGTTGTTCCCACAGTTTTAAACTTATAGATTGTACTCGCGAGTACTTAGGTTTTCATTTCAAACTCCGTATTGTATCACCTTAAATTGTTACATTGTTAGATGATGCTTATTTCGCAGGATGCTCCGGGCATATCTTTATATGTCATATTATTAAAACGTGTGTCCTCGCTAACCGAGATGGTTAGTCGAGTGGGGTTTTTCTTGTTGTAGCCTGGTGGGTCCCATGTAGGGGTCCACGGCGCTGTAGTATACTCCGAATATCTCGGGGTGTTACAAAAAATGGTATCGGAGCTCTAGGTTTATGGATACCTAGGCTTGTCGGTTATTTGTGTCTAGTCGTGTTTTGTTTTCCACATTGTCACACCGCTGCCGGCATATCAGTACTTCCAGTGTTCGTAAGTTTCCTTACTCGATTCTTTACTTTCTCGTACTGTATTCCGTTTCTTGAACTGTGGTTATTCTCCCTCCTTTGCTTATCATCGTAGTTGCTTTTTCCTTCCTTACTCATCCTCGATATACTTCTGTTATCTCTTAACACCAGTATGGATGCCGGAGGAAACCGTGGTCGTGGTCGTGGTCATGGTCGTGGATGCGGCCGAGGACGTGCAGCACCCGGTGGGGCGGCCACGTCGCATTCTTTAGGAGCCGGCAGTACCGGCGACCGTCACAGTCATGCTTCTTCTCAGGAGCACGCCGATCTTGGTATTGCGGTTGTTATGCAGCAAATGGTTAACCAAATGGCGGCAATAGCTCAGGTGGTCCAGAACCCCGATCAAGCCCATGCTAATCGGGGCGGAGCGGGTCGCTGGCTTCAGGATGTCATCAAGATGCACCCTCCTCAGTTTTCGGGAGCTTCGGACCCGATCGGCTGGGAAGGGTGGATCAAGGAGATATCAAAAGTCTTCACTGCTACCAATTGCCCCGAGGACCGTAAGGTCCCTATTGCTCAATACTTTCTCACGGGAGACGCTACGGATTGGTGGGAGGCCGTTGGTCCCAAAGATCATGTTGCTTCGTGGGCCGAATTTCAGGAACTGATGGAGACCGAATATTGCTCGTGGCCGGTCAGACAAGTGAGAGTGCATGCCTTCTATGATGCTCAACCTCGGGATATTCCTGTATCCCAAGCTATTGCCGATTTTAACAAGGAGTTGAGTTATGTGAAGACCCAAGTTGTCGCTGAGAGCGACAAAATTTTCCATTTTTCCAGGAGGATGAAACTGTCCATTCGGGATTATATGTCTGGACTCGTCTGCACTACCTTGAAGGATTATCATAGTAGGGCCCTCGCTTTTGATATGTCAGTGACGGCTAGTGATTTGGCTCGTGAGAGCAAGAAGCAGAAGTCGGTCGGAATTTTTTCTGGTCCCAAGAGTGGAGGCCAGTAGAAATCTCGAGCTGCGAATATTTCTACGGGCGGTTCGGCTCGTTTCTCTGGGAGCTTTCGGGGTGCCGCCGGAACCTCCTCTCGTGAGCCCACATGCTTTAACTGTGGCTTTTCGGGTCATAAGAACCAGGAGTGTCCTCGTCCGCCTTTAACTTGTCATACTTGTGGTCAGTCGGGCCACAAGGCTTCTTTTTGTGATCAGCTCAGACAGCTTCGCGGTGCCCGTTCTTCTCACCCAGCACCTATGGAGCCGAGTGTGAACCAGGGCTCATTTGCTCCGCCGCCTCCACCGAGTGCCGGCCGAGGTAGGGGTCGGGGTCAGCCCGCTAGGGGAGGAGCTTCCAGAGTCGGCTCTGCCCAACCGCGTATCTATGAGATGAGGAGGGCCGATGACCCAGCGGCCACTGTGGCGACAGGTACCGGTCATATCCTTTCCCATCCTGTCGATGTGCTTTTTGATTCGGGTGCTACGCATTCATTCATTTCTCTAGAGTGTGTACGCCGTTTGAGTCTCGACTACTTGTCACCTTGCGAGCCTTTCGTCGTTAAACTTCCTAGCGGTGATATAATTGTTAGTGATCGAGAGGTCCGAGACTGCTCTGTGTTTATTTGTGAGAGAGCTTGGCTCTCTAATCTTATTGTCGTTAATATTGAGGGTGAGTATTTGATTCTCGGGGATGATTGGATCGAGCGGCATGGCGTAATCATGAACTACCGCACGAGAATCATCACTATGTTAGCCTAGGACGACACCGAACACTCTTTCGCAAGGCGAAAGAGGGGAAACCAGAAGTTCGTTATTAATGCCTTGAAGGCGATGAGTCTCCTGCGAAAGGGGTGTACTGGTTATTGGTGCTATGCCTTGAAGGCGGAGGATGGTGGAGTCGAGCTTTCGTCGATTCCAGTCGTTAGTGAGTTTCCCGATGTATTTCCTGACGAGTTACCGGGATTGCCACTGGATCGTGAGGTTGAGTTTGCTATAGAGTTAGAGCCGGGTGCGGCTCCGATTTCGAAGGCGCCGTATCGCATGGCACCTTCAGAGATGTCAGAGTTGAAGAAGCAGTTGAGTGAGCTTCTTGAGTCGGGGTATGTTCGACCGAGCGCCTCGCCTTGGGGCGCACCGGTCCTGTTTGTGCGGAAGAAGGATGGTTCACTACGTTTGTGTATCGACTATCGCGAACTAAACAAGGTGACCATCAAGAACAAGTATCCTTTGCCGAGAATTGATGACTTGTTCGATCAGTTGCAGGGAGCTGCGGTATTCTCGAAGATTGATTTGAAATCGGGGTACTATCAGCTTCGGGTGAGGGAGTCCGACGTGCCGAAAACAGCTTCTCGGACGAGATACGGACATTATGAGTTCGTAGTTATGCCTTTCGGGTTAACTAATGCGCCGGCGGTGTTCATGCAGTTGATGAACAAAGTCTTTATCGAGTATTTGGATAAGTGTGTCATCGTCTTCATTGACGATATTCTTATTTACTCGAGGAACGAGGAAGAGCATGCCCATCATTTGCGGATAGTGTTAGACATTTTGAGGACCGAGCAACTCTATGCGAAGTTCTCGAAATGTGAGTTAGTGAGGAAGTGATGTTTTTGGGTCACATGATTTCGGTAGGGAGTTCGTGTGGATCCATGAAAATTGAGGCGGTGTTGGATTGGGCACCGCACACAAATGTGAAGGAGGTCCGTAGTTTCTTGGGTTTGGTGGCTACTACCGTAGGTTCGTGAGGGTTTCTCAAAACTAGCTCGGCCACTTACAGCTTGCTCCGTAAATCAGAAGTTAAATGCGGAATGACGAGAGACAGTCGAGTTTTGAGGAACTGAAGAAGCGTTTGACTTCAGCCCCGGTTTTGGCATTGCCATGTGGCAACGAGGGATTCGCCGTTTATAGCGATGCTTCGGGTCAGGGTCTTGGGTGCGTATTGATGCAGCACGGCAAGACCATTGCCTTTGCGTCGAGACAGTTGAGGCCGTATGAGCTGAACTACCCTACTCATGATTTGGAGTTAGCGGCAGTTGTTTTCGCGCTCAAGATTTGGCGCCACTATCTTTTCGGCTCTACAAGTCAGATTTTTACCGATCATAAAAGTCTGAAATACATATTGACTCAGCGGGAGTTGAATATGAGGCAGAGGAGGTGGTTAGAGCTGATTAAGGATTACGACCTCGAAATCCTTTATCATCTGGGCAAGGCGAACGTCGTGGCCGATGCCTTGAGTCGGAAACCGATTGCGTGGCGAACGCTTGAGGTCCTTACGTCTCAGTCTGAGCTTCGCCGGGCTTTGATCGAGTTACATGTTGAGGTTTTGTTGCCTGGAGCTGTCGGGCAACTTTGTGCTTTAGAGATTTCGTCGTCTTTGATCGATGAAATTAAGCTGAAGCAATTAGAGGATCCGATGATTACTCAAATCCGAGAGAACGTTCTTAAGGGAAAGTCTCCTGGGTTTGTGATTCACGAGGATGATGTTTTGAGATTTCAGAGCCGGATTTGTGTGCTGAACGACTCAGAGTTGAGACAGAATATTTTGCGTGAAGCCCATGCTACACCTTATTCCGTTCATCCTGGTTCGAGTAAGATGTACAAGGACCTGAGGAGGAATTTCTGGTGGAACGATATGAAGGAGGAGGTCGCACAGTTTGTAGCGAGATGTTTGACTTGTCAGCAGGTCAAAATCGAGCATCAGCGACCGGATGGGTTATTGCAGTCACTTCCCGTTCCAGAATGGAAATGGGAAGATATATCGATAGATTTTGTTACGAGTTTGCCGAGATCGAGGTCGGGCATGAATATGGTATGGGTGATTGTTGCTCGTCTGACCAAGTCGACACATTTTCTGGACATCAAGGACACTTGGGGTCCAGAAAAGTTGGCTCGTGTATTTATCGCGCAGATTGTGAGGCTTCACGGTACTCCGAAGTCTATTGTTTCGGATCGTGATGGCCGTTTCATATCGCACTTTTAGCAGGCGGTGCATAAGGCGTTGGGTACCCGTTTGCATTTGAGTACCTCTTTTCATCCCCAGTCAGATGGACAGTCGGAACGCACTATCCAGACATTCGAGGACATGTTGCGTGCTTGTGCTCTCGACTGGAGTAGTGACTAGGAGGAGCAATTGCCATTAATCGAATTCACGTACAACAATAGTTGGCACGCGAAGATTCGGATGGCACCGTATGAGGCGCTCTACGGGCGGCGTTGTCGATCGCTGATTTGTTGGAATGAGGCGTCCGATTTGGTCGGGACCAAACCGGATGTCGTTTTAGAGATGGGGCGGAAGGTAGAATTGATTCGGGAATAGATGTTGACTGCCCAGAGTCGACAGAAGTCATATGCTGATGTCCGTCGTCGACCCTTAGAATTCAAGGTGGGAGACCACGTTTTGCTGAAGGTGTCGCCGACGATAGGAGTTTTTCGTTTCGGGAAGAAGGGGAAGCTGAGTCCGAGATTTATTGGACCCTTCGAGATTCTTGAGCGAGTCGGTGGGTTAGCATACCGTTTGGCATTACCCCCGACCTTGAGTCATGTTCATAGCGTTTTTCATGTTTCCCAGCTGAGGAAATATGTCCCAGATCCTAGTCAGGTTATCGATTATGGTGAGATTGACGTCACCGAGGATATTACTTTTGAGGAGCGTCCTTTGAAGATTTTAGAGCATCGGGAGAAACGACTGAGGCATAAGACCATCCCTTTGGTCAAGGTGCAGTGGTCGAGACACGGTGTCGAGGAGGCAACTTGGGAAACCGAGGATAACATGCGTGCTAGGTACCCTGAGTTGTTTGTTTCTTAAGTTTCGGGACGAAACTTGTTTTTAGAGGGGTAGAATGTAATATCCGCATTTTTATTTTCCCTTGTATTTTCTTTTTCGGTGAATTTATCGGTCGTAGTGACCCTCATGTACCTCACAGTATATCTTTCCCGTCATCTATTGATCTGAAACTCGTTATTGTTGTGCAGAACCGCTGTTTCGGGGTTGCCGTGGATCCATTCTATGTTTTGATGCGCTTTGAGGTGTTCCGTTTGATGTTTCGTTCATATTCCGATATTGTGAACCGTGTATATTTCGTAACTTAGCGCACGCTATCTTTTCTGCATTGCGCGCGCTAGGGGTCCCTTAGTAGCGCACGCTACGACTGACTCGTAGCGCGCGCTATAGAGCAAGCCCTAGGAGTGGCAGTGCTATTTTCCAGCCTTCTGGACTGGCGTATTAGCGTACGCTATGTAGACTAGCGCACGCTAATGTCGGGAGGCTAGCGCACGCTGATGATACCCGGTAGCGTGCGCTAGCGTGAGTGTCCAGTACTGGACAGTTTACTACTGAACTCGGTCAGGCGCCAGTTAGCGCACGCTACGCTTGTATGGTAGCGCACGCTAACGGGTCAAGTGAGTAGTAGGCAGTTAGCTTCTGGACTCGGCTGATGTCCAGGTAGCACACGCTATTGGTCGATAGCGCGCGCTACTGAGAGGTTTTTAGCGCACGCTACGTCTCGAGTAGCGCACGTTAACGACCAGAAGTCTGGCTACTGGACTGGACGCTAACTGTTTGGCCTGTAATTTTATCCCGTTAGCGCACGCTAACCTTGAGGATTAGCGTGCGCTAACACTCCCTGGATATATAAACCAGGGAGTTGACCCAGATGAACACATTATTTTCATTTCTTCTCCTCCCCGCGACGCAGAGCTTCTCCAGGCGATTCCCGAGCGATCCCTTCCTCCGATTATTTCAGGCATCCTCTACCTTGAGTTTTTGAAGTAGATTAACAACACCTACTTGTGTTCTTCATCCTCAATCCAAGGTAAATCTCTTAGAACCCTACTTTTGGGCGATTTGGGGGTTTTATGATTTTCTTCCGATCCATTCCGTTTTGTTGGTGGATTCATGATGAATATGATTAATCTTGTTGGTATTCTTAGTTTCCCTACGGATTCATGGTATATTTCGTAGTTTTTGCGAAATCGAGAGGGTTTGGTTGTGGTCCGCCCTCATTGTTGTTTATATACGGATATACATGAATCGTAGGCGGGTTTTCGGGTGTATCCCATTTCCGTATTCGTCTAGAGTTGGTTATGATTATGTTCTTCGAATCGTTAGGTTCGGTTCCGTTGATTTCCAGCGTTCATCGGTGATTATCCTTTCCATTCGTAGCGTCGTCGATTATTCAAGGCAAGTATTTTTGGAAACCTTTATGCTTAACGTGAAATGGTAATGTATATTGTGTGTGATTGCTCACCTCGGGAGGTTCCGACGGGATCACGGAGGGAATCCAATGGTATAGCCCTGGATTCACGAGTTTGTTTCGCTAGCCAGCTCGGGAGGGTCCTTAGGGATCACGGAGCGGGATCAATGGTATAGCCCTGTTCCCAAGGCGATGCGTGTGCGTGATTTGTTTTATAATATGGCCAGCTCGGGAGGGTCCTTAGGGATCATGGAGCGGGATCAATGGTATAGCCCTGTTCCCATGGCAAATTGTTTGACTGTTTATTTCCGGAAAAGACATGTCTGGTTTTGGTTTTTGAAATGATACTGGTGCATGTACTATGAAATGTGTAAGCGATTGGTTTGCCTTGATTACTTGTACTAGCGTAATTGCTAACCCCTTTGGGGGACCCGTTTTGGGGAAATTCTTATTATGGATTTCAGGTTATGATTATCCAGACGAGCGAGCACCGGGACAGTACGAGGATGTTGGCGAGGGTCGTTGACATTTGCATTTGGGTCTTCTTATTTCTTTTGTCCATTTCGATATGGTTGTTTCCACAGTTTTAAACTTATAGATTGTACTCACGAGTATTTAGGTTTTCATTTCAAACTCCGTATTGTATCACCTTAAAGTGTTACATTGTTGGATGATGCTTATTTCGCCGGATGCTCCGGGCATATCTTTATATGTTATATTATTAAAACGTGTGTCCTCGCTAACCGAGATGGTTAGTCGAGTGGGGTTTTTCTTGTTGTAGCCTGGTGGGTCCCATGTAGGAGTCCACGGCGCTGTAGTATACTCCGAATATCTCGGGGTGTTACACATATTGCCCAGTACCTCTTGGATAAGGAAGCTGCGGAATGGTGGGAGGCCGTTGCGCCCAGAGACCGTCGGGCTACTTGGGAGGAGTTCAGGGCTGATATGGAAGCAGAATATTGTCCGCCGCCAGTCAAAGAACGCAGAATTGTGGAGTTCTTCACTGCCACACCCCAGGATGTGCCGATTTCGCAGGCCATTATCTCTTACAATCAACAGTTGGGTTTTGTGAAAGATCAGGTGAGGACGGAGGCCGATAAAATCTGTTACTTCAATATGTGCATGAAGCCGCATATCAGGCAGAGTATGGCACCGCTCATGTGTGCCACTTTGAAGGAATACTAGGATCGCGCTCTAGCGATCGAGATGGCCGTCCCAGAATCAGAGTCGGTTTCGAAAGCTAAGAAGCAGAAGGCTACTGGTGGATTCTCGGTCGGTAAGGGTGGTCAGTTTTCGAGGTCTCGTTCTGCTCCTACACCTGGGAAGAGGCCGTTTCATCAGGCCGGTGGATCTCAGGGTAACCGTTCAGTCCAGTCTGTTGCACCTGGCGGGAGAGTTTGTTTTAATTGCAGTCAGCCCGAGCACGTTATGAAGGATTGCCCATTTCCGTTAGTTGCTTGCTTTACTTGCGGACAGACCGGGCATCGGGCAGCTCATTGTGAGAGGGCCACCAGGGCCGCTAGAGTTCCGACTACCACTGCCGATCAGAGGGATCACAGCACTCCATCTACTCATGTTCCGCAGAGTTCGGGTCGTGGTAGGGGTCAGGGTCAGCCGGATTGCCGTGCAGCATCGAGTTCGGGTTCAGTTCACCCCCGATTGTATTAGATGAGGCGCACAGAGGAGGCAGACATTCCGGTGGCGTCAGGTACCACTCAGATCCTTTCTCATCCAGTTTCAATGCTTTTTGATCCGGGTGCTACCCACTCCTTTATTGCTTCGGACTGTGTGAGTCGTATTGGTTTTGACTGCTTGTTTGAGTGTGAACCGTTTGTAGTGGGTACGCCAAGCGGGGATCGTATGGTTGGGGACCGGGAAGTTAGGGATTGCCCAGTGAGGATCGGAAGCCGGGATTGGCCCTCGAATCTCATTTTTATAGACCTTAAGGGTGAGGATTTGATCCTCGAGGATGATTGGTTGGATCATCACGGTGCTATCATGAACTATCGGACACGTACCATCTCGATAGTGGCCGAGGACGGCACCGAGCATACTCTCCTCGGTTGTAAGCCGGGTAGATCGGGGAGTGTGATTAGTGCCTTGAAGGCGATGAAACTTCTGAACCAGGGTTGTGTCGGCTACTGGTGTTATGCTCTGAAGGCGGAAGATGGTGGAGTTGATTTGTCGTCAATTCCAGTTGTTAGTGAATACCCCAACGTATTTCCGGATGACTTGCCGGGATTACCACCACATCGAGAGGTCGAGTTTCCTATTGATCTAGAGCCGAATGCGGCCCCTATTTCTCGAGCGCCGTACCATATGGCACCGTCAGAGATGTTAAAATTGAAGAATCAGTTGGGAGAGTTGTTAGATAAAGGGTATATTCGACCGAGCGCATCGCCTTGGGGTGTGCCTGTACTTTTTGTTAAGAAGAAGGATGGATCGCTTCGTTTATGCATCGACTATCAAGAATTAAACAAGTTAACCATCAAAAATAAATACCCTTTGCCCTGGATTGACGATTTGTTTGATCAGCTTCAGGGGGCGACAGTCTTTTCGAAGATTGATTTGCGATCGGGCTACTACCATTTGAGGATTCGGGACATCGATATACCGAAAGCTACCTTTCGGACGAGATATGGCCATTACGAGTTTGTGGTTATGCCTTTCGGGCTAACCAATGCCCCAGCAGTGTTCATGCAGTTGATGAACAAAGTTTTTATTGAGTATCTGGACAAATTCGTAGTCGTCTTTATCGACGACATTCTTATCTATTCACGGAGTCGGTAGGAGCACGCCTTACATCTCCGGATTGTATTAGACATTTTGAGAGCTGAGCAGTTGTACGCGAAGTTCTCTAAGTGTGAGTGTTGGCTCGAGGAAGTGATGTTCCTCGGGCATGTGATTTCAGCAGAGGGAGTTCGGGTAGCTCCGCAGAAGATAGAGGCAGTCATGGCTTGGGAGCCACCTAAGAATGTGAAGGAGGTGAGGAGTTTTCTGGGTCTTGCCGGCTATTACCGTAGATTTGTTGAGGGATTTTCTAAGATCGCTAGACCACTCACTCAGTTGCTCCAGAAAACTCAGAAATTCGAGTGGACTGCAGACAGACAGGATAGTTTTGACGAGTTAAAGAGACGTTTGACTACCGCACCCGTTTTAGCATTGCCTCAGGGGAACGAGGATTTCATAGTGTATAGTGATGCTTCGGGCCTTGGGCTCGGATGTGTTTTGATGCAGAGAGACAGGGTGATTGCTTATGCATCCCGCCAGTTGAAACCTTATGAGGTAAATTATCCCACGCACGATTTGGAGTTAGCTGCGGTCGTTTTCGCCTTAAAGATATGGAGGCATTATCTCTATGGGTCATCGTGTAAGATTTTTACGGACGACAAGAGTCTGAAGTACATCTTCAGTCAGAAAGAGTTGAATATGATACAACGTAGGTGGTTAGAGCTAATTAAAGATTACGACCTCGAGATACTTTATCATCCAGGTAAGGCTAACGTAGTGGCTGATGCGTTGAGCCGGAAACCCATGGTGTTACAAATGTTAGAGGTCTTACACCACAGAGCAGGATCCAGCAGGATTTGATTTGTCAGAATATCGAGGTTTGGGTTCAGAGAGTCCAGGGTCAGTTATGTGCATTAGAGATTACTTCGTCCTTGACAGGTAATATCAAGGCGAAACAGTATGATGATCCGTGTTTGGTCCAGTTGAGAGAGGATGTGAGGAAGGGGAAAGCCCCTGGATTTGTGGTTCAGGATGATGGCATTCTGAGATTTCACGGCAGATTATGTGTACCGAATGACATTGAGTTGAGGTAGAAGATTTTGATTGAGGCTCATACTACGCCTTATTCCATACATCCTGGTATGAGCAAAATGTACAAGGATGTGAGGAGTAACTATTGGTGGAGCAATTTGAAGATGGACGTTAGCGAGTTTGTGGCGAAGTGTTTGACCTGTCAGCAGGCTAAGATTGAGCATCAGCGGCCGGCGGGGTTGCTACGACCACTTCCCATTCCGGAATGGAAGTGGGAAGACATCTCTATGGATTTCATTACCGGGATGCCTAGGACTCGGACTGGAATGAACATGATTTGGGTTATTGTTGATCGACTAACCAAATCAGCTCATTTCCTGGGTATTAAGGACACTTGGGGCCCGGAGAGGCTGGCACGAGTATTTATAGCAGAGGTCGTGAGATTGCATGGGACTCCTAGGAGTATTGTTTCAGATCGAGATGGCCGGTCTGTATCACATTTTTGGCAGGCTGTTCATCGAGCTTTGGGGACTGAGTTGAGACTCAGTACGTCTTACCACCCTCAGACTGACGGACAGTCAGAGCGGACGATCCAGACGTTAGAGGATATGTTGAGAGCCTGTGCCTTAGATTGGAAGGATGATTGGGAGTCGCACTTGCCGTTGATCGAGTTCACGTACAACAATAGTTGGCATGCCTCGATCAAAATGGCACCATTTGAGTCATTGTATGGGAGGAGGTGCAGATCGCCATTGTGTTGGGACGATACGTCCGAGCTGATTAGTACCGAGCCCGATATGGTGGTTGAGACGATAGAGAAGATTGCTCTAATTCGCGATAGATTGTTGACGGCCTAGATTCGGCAGAAGTCTTATGCCGATACGCATCGCCGGCCGTTGGAGTTTGAGGTGGGAGATCATGTTTTGCTTAAGGTGTCGCCGACATGGGGAGTTACCGCTTCGGCCGGAAGGGTAAACTTAGTCCGAGATATATTGGACCGTTTGAGATTTTAGAGAGTTGGAGAGCTTGCCTATCGGTTAGGCTTGCCGCCGTCCTTGAGTCACGTGCATAACGTATTTCATGTTTCCCAACTTAGGAAGTACGTACCGGACCCTAGCCATATTATTGATTTTGGAGAGATCGAGTTGGGACCCGACATTACCATCGAGGAGAGGCCGATTCAGATTTTAGAGCATCGGGTGAAGCAACTTCGTCATAAAACCATTCCTTTGGTTAAAGTTCAATGGTCGAGGCATGGATCAGAAGAAGCCACATGGGAGACGGAAGAGAGTATGCGGTCGAGATATCCCGAGATATTCGCGTAGTAAGTTTCGGGACGAAACTTATTTTTAGGGGGAGAGAATGTAATATCCGTACCTTCTATTTTTGGTAATTTCTATTTTTGGTGTATGTTCGTTTCATACGACTCGCTTTTTACTGTTTTGAAATTCTGAACCTATTTTGTTCTTGGGGATTTTCCGTTTGGACGAGTTTCGATGATGTTTCTGCATAATTTCATCTTGAATTATATCTTGTCGCATGTACGTTCGATTCTCGTAAAACTCGTTCGTTTTCATTGTTTCTTGATTTGCATAAGTTTGTATGGTTGAGTTGGTCGTGTTGAAACTTTCGGTTTGTTAATCCGACGTCGTATCGTGATTTTCGGGCAATTGGGCCATTTTTATAATTTCCCATAAGTTTAGGGGAATTTCATTTTCCTTACCGTATTAGGGGCTCTCCGGTGATCGGAGTTGTATTTTCTTTCAGCGCTCAACTCTGTCGTCTTGAATATTCCATGTTCGTATTTCTGGATTCTGGCCTTGCTTCGCATTTCGACTTCTTTTTGTCTTTGTCAGCGGTGTCTTGAAATCTTGGACATTGCTGAGTAGCGCACGCTACTCCTGTTTTCATTGCGCGCGCTAGTGCTAAATGGTTAGCGTACGCTAACTTGGAGTTAGTAGCGTGCGCTAACGATTTCAGCGGGCTGGGCAGTAAGGTCAGTATTTCGGCACTGGACCAGGTAGCGTACGCTAATTCAGCGTTAACGCACACTAATTCCTAACATTAGCGCACGCTAATCATGTTAGCTTGCGTACGCTAACGAGAGGACAGTAGGCTGACTGCTTTTCCACACCCCGTTAGCGCACGCTAATGCTTGTGCGTAGCGTGTGCTAAGCCTGTTTAATATAAATAGTACAACAGCAGTCAACTTCGTCATTTTTCCATCATTTCTTATCCTTCTCGGCTTTGAGCGATTCCAGACGAGGGTTAGGGCCGATTCCGACTGAATATCATCATCCACTACCATCCGTGCATTCCTTGCGTGAATTCTTCAAGTTCCTAACACTTTCCACCATCCGAATCAAGGTAAGAATCCCTGAAACCCTTATTTTGAGATTTTGGGGAAATTTGGGGATTTCTTGGGATTTGACTCTTTTAGTCCGATTTATCATTGGATTATTGCTAGACTTCGATCTTGTACTTGTAATCCTTCGTTTTTGTTGAGGATTTGTGGTTTTAAACTCCAAGTTTTCCATTGTTCGTCACTTATAGTCGACGATACCCAAGTTATGTCCGACAAATGGTTGCAGCGGGTAGAACTAGGATGTATTCCAATGTATTCGTAGTTTAAGATTGGTTGTTCATCGTTATTGTGTTAGGATTGGATTTGTGAAGATTATTCGGGCCAAAACCTTTCCATTCACCGTTTTTCTTCACGTCGTATTAATCAGGCAAGTACATGTATTATATCTCATTATGTGTGTACGCTTTTGATGCGAATGATGTAAACTGTATTATTGAATGAATGTGATTGTTACTCTTCCACCTGGGGATGGCCTGTGGCCTCTGGGGGCCGATACTAATGGGTACGGCCACGGAAGTGGACTTGGGTGCGTATGTTGATGTTCATCCACCTGGGGATAGTTCGACGGGACCTCTGGGGGCCGATACTAATGGGTACGGCCGCGGAAGTGGTTTCTTACCTGGGGACGGTTCGACGGGACCTCTGGGGGCCGATACTAATGGGTACGGTCGCGAGTTACCAAGCGTGGATATTTGTGATGTGGAAAACTTGATTATTTACCGTTTTGGTGTAAATGTGATATTCCGGAGTATTGATTCTCAAAATGATCTTTCCTAATGATTTGTTTGCGTTGAATCGTGTATGTATATAATGTGGTGTAATTGTGTACTTGCACTAGCTATTCGAATGCTAACCCCTTAAATGGGGGAAATGCGTCTTATGCATTTCAGGTACTGGTCGAGCTGAGGAGCTGGCACGGGATGCGTATGCAAAAGATGGGCTGGCATGATGATGTGGCTCGAGTCTGTATTTTTATGTTCTGTCATTGTATTGTCGAGTACTGGAGTTAGACTGTTTACTTTTGAACTTGGTTTAAGCCCCCTGCGTGGGCAATGAATTGGTATTTAACTTATGTTTCATGTACTCCGTTAAAATGTTTTGGCCGAGGCCATGGCCTTATTTACTTTTTGAGTGCATATTTTGGGATTTCATTGTGGTTTAGGTGTCATGTGTTAGCTTGGTAGACCTCACGAGGGTTCTACGGCGTGTAATGTCCCATTTGTGAATTGGGGTGTTACAGACATTCCGGCGCCTCCAGTGCGGACAAGAGCCAATCAGTAAGAGATTGAAAACCACGAAAAGTGGGTTAAGGATGACGTGAAAATCCGTGCTTATATGATGGATTCCATGTCTAATGAGCTTCAGAGAGCTCATGAGAAAATGACTTCTGCTAGGCAGATTCTATCTCACTTAACCAAGCTTTATGGTGAGCACAGTCGAACTGCTAGATATGAGATATCCAAGCAACTGTTCGGTGCAAGGATGAAGGAAGATGAGAAGGTTGGGGACCACGTCCTCAAAATGATATCCATGATCGAGAGATTGGAGGCTCTTGATTTTAAGATGGATACTTCTCTTCAAACCAACCTTATCCTACAGTCTCTCCCTGAATCCTTCTCACAGTTTGTTATGAACTTCAACTGCAATGAGATTGCATGTAACTTAGCTGGGCTAATGAACAAACTTGTGACCACTCAGTCTCAAGACTCCGCGGATGAAGGAGTCTACCCCTGTGATTTCTTCTGGATCTCGGAAGTCCAAGAACAAGAAGAAAAAGACCAAGAAGCAGATGGGACCACAAATCGAGGACCTTAAGGGTAAGGGCAAGGCCCCAATGGTTCCGAAGAACAAGAAGAAAAAGGACGCATGTCTCAAGTGCGGTGAGCTGGGCCACTGGGCAAGAGCATCCCGATTCTTCATGGCGCTTGGTCTGCAGAACTTTTAGTTTTGGAAATAAATTGTTACGCTCGTATTTTCTACTTCCTGGATACTGGATTCTGGTGCTAGTTCTCATATTTGTACCGTGAATCAGGATCTGGAACAAAGTAGGAAGCTTGGAGCTGGAGAAGTTATGATCACAGTCGGAAGCGGGCATAGTATCGAGGCGACTGACATAGGATCACTTCTTTCGGGTTTAGAATCCGGCTTTGTTTTGACTTTAGAAGATATACTTGTTTTGCCCAAGGGGCATAAAAACATTGTATCCATTCCGGTCATGGACCGAAAAGGCTTTTCATTTTTCATTGGTGATGATTCTTACAAAATTTATTTCAGAAATAAACTAGTGGGTACTGCTACATTGTTAAATGGATTGTATCATCTAAATCTCAGCAACAAAGTAGTTGTGAATACTATGACTAGAAAACGTGGTAGGGATGAAACCAATCAAGTTTTGAAATGGCATCTTAGACTTGGTCATGTTGGTCAGACCAAGGTTTACAAGATGGAAAAAGATGGACTTATGGGTCCATTGGGATCGGATGCCTTTCCTACTTGTGAATCTTGCCTTAAAGGCAAAATGACTAAGTTCCCCTTTACAGGGACTTTTGAAAGAGCCGCTGATAAACTGGAATTAATCCATACTGATGTTTGTGGTGCTTTGGAAGCAACACGTGACGGATATCAATATTTCATTACGTTTACAGATGATCATACTAGGTATGGTTATGTATACTTAATGAAACATAAATCCGAGGCTTTTGAGAAATTCCAGGAATTCAAGGCCCTAGTAGAGAAACAAACTAGTAATCATATCAAAGCACTTCGATCGGACCGAGGTGGCGAGTATATGAGTTCGGAGTTTGTCAAGTTCCTTAAGGAACATAGAATAGTATCACAACTAACACCTCCAGGTACTCCTCAGTTAAATGGTGTGTCAGAAAGAAGGAGCAGGACCTTGTTGAACATGGTCCGTTCCATACTAGGCTATACTGACTTATCGATTTACCTGTGGGGGTATGCACTCCTGACTGCCGCTTACATCTTGAACAGATGTCCTTCCAAATCTGTTCCTAAAACTCCACATGATATGTGGGAGGGCAGAAAACCAAGTCTTAATCACAATAGGATTTGGGGATGTCCCGCCTATGTCAAGAAGACTGAGGTGGACAAAATGGAAACGAGGTCCGTGAGGAGATGTTTCATTGGATTCCCATATGAGTCGATGGGTTATCTACTCTACATGCCCTAAGATCGATTATTGCTTTGCATTCACACTTCTTGGAAGAAGAGATTCATTCAGGAAGGCGGAGCAGGTAGAAATATTTCTTTGGAAGAATACAATGAAACTCCTCAGGAGACACCTGTGCAAGAAAATGAAACCAAACTTTCTGAAACACAAGTACAACCACCTCGTAGGTCTAGTAGGGTGTCTCATTTACCTTAGAGGTATAATTTTATGCACTTGGAGGAATTGGGTTTCCACGAGGTTCCAGGTGATAAACAAGAGACCGACCCGTGACTAATGACCTAGTAATGATGGATGTAGACTCCATGAAATAGACTGTAGCAGTCTTCATGTAGTTGGGACCTTCGTTTTGACGAGGCAGTCAAAGAGTTTGACTTCGTGCAAAATGAAGAGGAACCTTGTGTATACAAGAGGGTTAGTGGGAGCAAGATCGCATTCTTAGTACTATATGTAGATGAGATTATACTAATAGGAAATGATGTGGGAATGCTCAGTTCTGTGAAAGCTTGGCTTTCGAGTAATTTCTCCATGAAAGACTTGGGAGAAGAAACCTATATTCTTGGGATTCGACTCTACTGGGATAGATCGAAGAGAATGATAAGTTTTTCCCAAGCCCTCTATATAGATTAGATCTTAAAGAGGGTTCCTTCCGATGCGTCATGGAATAAAACTCACCTTGAAGATGTGTCCTCATAGTGAGGAACAATGAAAGGAAATGAGTTGTATACCATATGATTCGGTAGTGGGTAGCCTTACATATGCTTTATTGTGTACGAGACCTGACATTGCGCATGCTGGGAGCATGGTAAGTAGGTTTCGGGCTAACCCAGTTCGGGAACATTAAACCGCCATAAAGAACGTACTCAAGTACTTTAGTAGGACTAGAGATCTAGTTCTTATATATGGTGGTGGAGAAATGAATGTGATGGGATTCACTGTATTGGACTTCCAAGGATAGAAAGACGATTATATGTCTACTTCTGGCTACATTTACTCTTAGTGGAGGAGCAGTATCATGGCATAGTTCCAAGTATAACGCGACTGCTAATTCCACCTATTAGGCTGAGTATAAATCGGCCTCGGAGGCCTCCAAAGGAAGAATTTAGAAGTTGCTGGGTAAACTTCACGTGACACCTTGTGCTGTGCTGCCAGAGCGGTAGCACAGGCCTAGGAGCCGAGGTTTCACAACAGTACCAAACATATTGAGAGAGAGTATCATCTCGTAAGAGCATTTGTTCGCAAAGAGATACATTGTGCTGCATAGAGTAGAGTCAGCCAACTACCTCGCTGATCCACTGACCAAGCCACTTTCTCAGATTAGCTTAGAGCGTCATCTGGAGAACATGGGTATTAGATACCATAGTGTGTGGCATTGAGTGCAAGTGGGAGATTGTTGGGAGTACGCCCTCGAATGCCACTCAGAGGATGATTAAGTGAGGGCATTGTACTTGTAATTATGTAAACCATTTATATAAGGCAAATGAATGTTTCTTTATTTACTGGTAGTTACTGGCATTCCTAACTCGTAAATAAACATATAGAAACTAGTCCGTGTATTTTAGAGCAAAACGTTCCACTCCTTATTGGATAAGGGGGTCGGCACTGGAAAGGTTATAGCTCAAATACTTAATCGTTCACAAGTCGATGAAACTTGACTGGGCGTTAAGTTTATGTGAAGACTTGTATGATGTGTTCTTTGACATGGAGAGTGCCTGTCGAACACTAATGGTTAATGGGAGCACATGTTATAGGTATGCTAATTGGATTAGTATACTCGAACCGACTCACCCTCGATTCGTCACACGGATTTCACTCCGGGACAGTCAATGACGGAATCGAAAGATTGTGATAGGTATTCGTGAACCTTCGACTTGAGGATTTAGTAGGTATGTGCTTGTGACGTCAAGATTTTCATTAGAGTAGTTCGACCCTGTAAACCGGAAGGCGGGGGTCAACCTCGAAGTGCATCTTGGCGGGCAAGTAGCATGTCCTACTGAATACCAAGATAGAATTCTTTCTCCCGTTAGTGAGCGGGTTATATGTCCTATGCGGTTATTGGCAGATGAGATCATAAGTCTTTGACCAAAGCATTGGAGCTAGTGTTAGATGTATTTTTATGCGCTTATTTATCATTATTTTACATCCATTTTTAAGTCTAAATCTGCATAAATGAGCTTTTGATGCACTATCTTTATATGTTTTGAAGGAAATTGGAGTCCGGAAGCCTAAACGACGAAAAACGGGCGAAAACGACAATTTTTGGTCCGGGGCCGCGGCACGAAGAAGCTGAGCCGCGGCACACACATGGTCAGCTGAAGGCGCCGAGCACACTGTACCGGGGGCCGCGGCACGTTAAAGCTGAGCCGCGGCCTAGGAAGAAAACCTGCGCCCAGGCATCCTGCGCTGAACATTAGGGGACGCGGCACACACTTACTGAGCCGCGGCCCGCGGGGCGGTTTTGATATGTTTGCCGCGTTTCTGGGCCGTTTTTAGAGCCCGTTTTCGACCTAATACACGGACGTGTTTTGGAGACGAATGATGATTATAAATAGGGATTAAAGGTCTGAAAAGAGGGATCGATCATCAATTAGAGGATCATAGAGGAGAAGCAGAAAACACCAAGGAGCAGAGAGCGGAAGCTAGAGAACGGAGGAATCCAAGTTCTTCGACTGCGTTTGATTTATATTATGCTTTCTTTAATTCTTTGTGTATTCTTATTTTCTAGCATATCAGGCTAGAACCCTATTCTAGGATTTTGATGAAACTGAGGTTTTGACGAATTAACTGTTGATTTTGCATTATTAAAATATATTTCCCTTTCTTATTGAGTTTTCCCAATTGTGCTGATTACTATAAATTATGTGGCCTATGATTGATTTGTTTTGATTATGCAACTCGAATCGGGAGAGGAGAGTTGGTAGGAAAAATTGGTGAGAACCGTTTTATCTTGTGAGATAGGAATATACTCATAGGAATTACGTGGCCTTTCTGAAGATTTCGTACTTTTTGCCTATTGTCGAATTAATTCACCTAGGAATAGAGTGTGTTATTCGCCTTAGAAAATTCTATTGACCTCGGGAGAGGCGGTAGAGTATTTTAGCAATCTTCGCCTTCAATAAATTGGGAAATCATTAAATTCATATAATCAAGAGTAATTCGGATAAACCGAGGTGGATTCACAATCCTAGATTAATTCCTTATTTGATCTTCTTCCTTCGAACAATCAATTTTACTATTTTTTGCTTTTATTAATTTTCTTTAATTATTGCTTGCATCTCCAATTTCGATAGTTCAAATAAAATTAGAATACGAATAAATCGGTAATAAGTGAGTCAGTCCTCGAGGGAACGATATCTTTCTTACTACTTTATTACTTGTTTACGACAACGTGCACTTGCGTTCACCGAATTTCGCAACAAGTTTTTGGTGCCGTTGCCGGGGACTGATTATTTTACTAATATCGATTTCAGTATTTCTAGTCTTAATTTGAAAATTATTTTATTTTTGTGTAGTCTATTTTTTTATTTGTTTTCCTTTCAGGAATTTCTGGTTAGTGCATGAGAAAATTCGGTAACGAAGGCCTATTACCTTTGGATACTGAACTCGAGCGCACTCTTCGGAAAAACAAGAAGGAAAAGCGTGAGCGACCGACAAAGGACACCATGGCCGACAACACAGAAAATCACGGAGTAGACAACCCTATGCAGCAAGCTCTACCGGCATTGGCACTCCGTGATTATGCAATGCCACAAATCAACGCAAACTTTTCGGGGATTCGGCGTCCAATCATCCAAGCGAACAACTTCGAGATTAAGCCAGCTATTATTCAGATGGTACAAGCAAGCCAATTTTGTGGACTGGCGAACGATGATCCCAACGCACACATCGCTACATTTCTCGAGATATGTGACACCTTCAAGAATAACGGTGTTACCGATGATGCTATTCGTCTATAGCTTTTCCCTTTTTCTCTGAGGGACAAAGCCAAGTTTTGGTTAAATTCATTACCGCCGGGCTCTATCACGACTTGGGCGGAATTAGCACAAGTCTTTCTGGCTAAGTTCTTTCCACCATCAAAAACAGCGAGATTAAGGAACGAGATAACCACTTTCGGGCAATTTGATATGGAGTCGCTTCATGAATCTTTGGAGCGATACAAGGATTTGCTAAGGAGATGCCCACACCATGGCCTACCGGACTGGCTACAAATTCAGACGTTCTATAACGGATTGAGTGCTTCTATACGCACTCTTGTTGATGCAGCCGCTGGAGGTGCTTTAATGGGCAAAACGATGACCGAAGCTCACTCTTTATTGGAAGCTATGGCGGCAAACGCTTATCAGTGGCCCTCCGAACGGGTGAACCCGAAACAAGTGATGGAAATATCCAATAATGATCCAATATCTACGCTATCGTCCCAAGTTGCCGCCTTGACTCAGCAACTTCAAGTTTTTTCACATGCTCCTACCTCCGTTACCACGGAATCATGTAATTGGTGTAATAAATCTCATCCTAGCGCAGAGTGCCAAGTTGGAAATCCTTTCGACGCTACGGATTGGTGGGAGGCCGTTGGTCCCAAAGTTGGTGTAATAATCATATAATGATTATATGTTGTTAGGGTCGAGTTTCTTGCGAAGAAACCAAGTTGAACCCTTCCGTTCGTTGTCGTCTTCCTTTTCGAAAGCATCGGGCGTTTCGAAGCTTTCCGGTTGAGCCGTGTTCATCGGGATACTTGCGTGCCGATTTTGAGGCAAGTATCTTGCCCATACATTTCATGTTTCGTTGATATAATTCTTGATAAATGATTTTATGCGAATCCAATGTTTAATGAACGTAAAAAGGGATTGGTATGTTCTCGATAAATGTTGTCTTTCAACGATAATTCGTATACTTCGTGAATATGTGTTCTCGGAATATGTGTGTTGGTTTTGTATGTTGAAAGATAATATGATCTCTTCGAGTGAGTTAATAGACCGTAATCCTTTGCCGGGGATTACGTATTGTTATTGTGTACTTGTTCGGTAAGAACGTAATGTGTGTGATATTAGTTGTTACTCCTTGAAAGGAGGTTGTGACGCTTAATGTTGTTTGGCTTCATAAGTGATTATTGTTGTGTGCTTGATGCATGTGATGTGCCTCCGGGTATGATTGTTGAATCTCCGGGATCCATACTTGCTAAGTATGGGTCGGGCGTGACCGTAGGGTTATCCAAATCGGGTATGTCTTGCGGGGACTCCGAGGTTCGTGGCTTGTTAGCCCGATGCCGAGATAACTTGTGGGGTTATCATCGGGTATGTCTTGCGGGGACTCCGAGGTTCGTGGCTTGTTAGCACGATGCCGGGATAACTTATGGTTGTGGTTTGATTATGTACGTATATGTGCTTGTAGTCACGTGACTGCGGTTACGGTGACATGTGATTTGATATAGTTTCCCTGTGGGTTATTCACTCGGGTTTGTTCTACGGGAGCATCTGAGGTCCGTGGCTTGCTAGCACGGGATGCGAATAATCTGTGGAAACAGGTTGTTATGGTATGATCGGGTCGTGGACCCCACTTGTTGTTATCGAATTTATGTTTTTGGAAAATGACTTTTGGGCTGTGTCCCTAAATGTTTTTTTGAAAGGCCTAAGAATTCTTAAATCCCAATGTATTCAAAACTCCCGAGGTCGTAAAATGTTTTTCACAAGATGTATATCGGGTTTACCCTATCTTTCGATTTAATCGTTTGATTAAGTGATTCACCTCGGGAAGTATGTTTATGATTAACATGTTTCGTGGAGCATGATATGTATGGCTCATTTTCGTATTTTATACTTGCACTAGCAAAACAGTGGAGTTTTGCTAACCCCTGAGTATTCGGGGGGTAGATGTCTGTTTTTGCATTCAGGTTCGGGAGCATAACACAGGGTCGGCACGAAGGATGTGAAAGATGAACGATACTAATCACACGAGGACCCGTTGATGTCGTATTGGTCTAGTTGTATTTTCTTTTCCGCTGCAGTATCTTTTCCCCGTTGTACGGGAGTTTATTGTATTTCGACCCCTGCGTGGGCTGGTATTGTAATCGAGTTGTATGCTTTATTGAAAGGCCAAATCGGTCTACTGAGTCATTTTAGCCTTAAAGGCATTGTCGATATGTTTAGTGATGTTACTAGCCTGGTAGATCCTTGAGGAAAGGTTCTACGGCGTGTAATATCCCTGAGCGGATTGGGGGTGTTACAAAGAATCCAATAACAATCAATAACCGACATAACCAACCAGTCGATCTCAACGGTTCAACGATACTTCGATCATATACTGAACCAAATAGTCCAACTCAACAAATACAAACTCATATCTACAATACAAACCGCAAATCGATGATCATACTTAACAATCAATACAACTGATCAATAAACCCAACGGTTTCACAATTATCCCGATAAAACATAAATCCGAACAACCCGAATCAATCAATCACAAATTCATAACCACGATACATTTACATAATTCGATAATCATATCAACGATCAACTCATCTCGATAACAAGGATTACATGACATACTCTATTCCGAATTCATACGAATATAAAGGAAATCATATTCGACAATCAATCACAATCTGTCCAGATTCCAAATTATTTATCATGATTCGTATTTCATCAAGAACATACGAATTCTACCAATACATCAACATGACTTAACGAATATTCGACCTTCATACCGATAATTCAACATATGATCGTCTTGCTATGTTAAATTCATCAAGAAGTTCCTCAAGAACACTAAGTGATTCGAAATCATGTTCATAGCCATCAAAACAACAAAATTCGATATCCTTTAACATGTAGATAATCATCCAATTCGTAATCCAAGTCATGTATCATTCTATTCTTCAATATACACTTCACATAACCTCAAGAATCATAACAACTACACCCTAATCATCATCATACGAAGCAAATACGGATAACAATACCAAAAATCCGAAATCAAGGTGTAGAGTTCAACAAAATACCTCAAGAACATAAACAACACCATCAAACACCTCAAGGATCAACCATATCTTCATATCCAAGCCTCAAATCCATGTTTCCAAGCTTATAATCAAGTTGGAAGAGGCTAAATCTCACTAACACACTCAGAAGGACGAAGTTTGGAGGAAGGTATTGATTTTCTCTCGTGAAGAAATGAGGAACCGATCCTTATTTTATAAACTGCATCGCTCATTACATACGTTATCCATCAGCATTAACGTACGTAATGTTACCTAACGTACGCTAAGTGTCCTTCATAGCGTACGTAATATCATTCCATAGCTCGTTGACTTGTTTCGTTCACTCGCTTACGTATGTAATACTTCCTTCATATCGTACGTAATATGTAAGTTGACTGCTACAGTAAATGTCCAGTTAGCGTACGTAAAATGGTAATCGTAGCATATGCTAACCTCAGTGTTGACTCTCCCGACCACGGGCCCGCCTGTCGATCATATCCAGATCCTGTCTGATATGAGCTTTACTTACGTTAACTCAATCACTTAATGTACGTAATAGCTGTGAACCTTACGTACGTTAACTCTACTTCTTAACGTACATAATCCTTGTGTATTAGCATACGCTAAATATACCTCGTAGCGTGCGTTAACGTGGCTGTACTTATCCATTTACACTGATCTTGCTCATCATCTCAATATACCGAATACGTATACACAACACACTATACCTCAACTGCAATTGTCGACCAATTACGACAATTATACCAATACAGATGTCTCAGTCCTTCATTTATTTTATCCATACTATACAGATTCCACACTGTACAACATAGCTCGGATAAAATAACATTAAACAATAGTAGTCGAAATTCCAGATATTACATACTACACCACTGAAAATAAGTTTCATCCTCGAAACTTGCAATATGTCATAGAAAAACAAACAAATCGTTCAACCAAAATATTCGAAACCATCACGACAACGATCAATCATCATCATTAACGAATAACCAAAACATTATACTTACATATGCACCAAGTGGATGATCTCCTGAGATACTAGCAAGTGACTCCACCGTAAAGCCTCAATACTCTTACAATCACAATTCCGTGAGTCTCAACAAAATATATAATCTTCGGATGAAATAATCTATCCGTGTTAAATCTTATCTACCTGATCGCACAATCAAGTCCCAATTCCGATAAAACAAATAATACACGATACATATGTGAAACAAGTGCCCAAAACAATGACACAAATCCCGAAACATCGACACGAAATTCAAACGATCATACGATCATTAACAATGATCAATCAGCAACTTAACCGAGAATATCATCAACATGATAAACTCTAATATGACCAACCAAAAGTCAAAACACAACTGAGAATATCATCAACATGATGAACTCCAATATGACCAACCAAAGGTCAAAACACAATCGAGTATACCATCAATATGATAAATTCCAATATCACCAATGAACGATCAACGGTAATCGAGAATACTCTCACACAGTAAGTTCCAACACGATCAATATAGACCCACCGAGACAGATATATGAACGGATAAAATTCTCAAAACGTTACACAAGTCACATGCAGTGGATCTCAAAGAAACACACCCGACTGGTGAACATACCCCTCGGCATACAAACAACCAATCACAAACCGACGAACATACCAAATCATACATGGAGTGAGAACAATCAATCAATATCCATAATAACCATCCTAGGGTCACCGTCCCCAAATCCACACTTACAAAGGAATCATTCAAAAAATCACTATGGTAAAATCGTGCTACTACCATACCAATAAAGTCACATAGCACATATGTCCCGGTTTCACAAAATCCAAAGTTCCAAAATCACATCCTGTACATGAATCTACAACACGCAGCATATTTCTCTTATCTGATAAACCAACCGATCATCCCTGGATAACCAAACTACCATACTAAAGTTCGAATCTCTTTTCATCGTACCATACTGATGTATTATCCAGTTCGTGAGTCACACTCATAACTTCACCATGATATGCACTATGCACGAAATGCATATGTATATCAATCACATTTTGAAAACTAGTTTGAAATCATATAGTCTCGTCAAGAAGACAAATTTTCGAAAGTTCTTTCAAGAATTTCAAACCGCAAAACATAAATTTTCGTAAGACCACGAAATCAATTTTCGAAAATTAAATCGGCTTTGCTTACGTCAAGTTCTCAATGACAATTCTTTCGAATACGTACGATTAAATAAATGAAATCATGCAAATAATTGACCACATACATACTCTTGTATACCAGTTCAGCTTGTCACTAATCCACTGACATTCCATCAGAAACCACCCGATAGAGTTCCAAAATCTCAATATATAGACTCCGATAAGAACTCCTTTTCCACATATGACTCGCAAGTCAACCATTAACCCATCCTGGATCACCTCAACTTATGCTATGATAAAACATTGAATAATCAATAAATCGAACACAACGAAAGACTGCCCGAGAGGTTTCATTTGAACAAATAAATCAAAACCCCGAAAGGTAGTAATAAAATGCATAAACGATTGGTGAAGTGTTTTACAAATCTCAGGAGTTTAGAAAACAGAAAAGCCTTTTGAAACATTAGGGTCTCAGTCCGTATCTCGTTCCATATTACAGGAAGTTTAAAAGTAGAAAGCGCCTTTGGACCCCAAGTCCCGAGTTATAAAACTATTTCAAAATCGATTGGGTCTCGACCCAAAATCATTTTCCATAAAACATCCGTAAAACATTCATTTTGGAAAGTATCATTTTGAAATGCTCAAAAACAGTTCATATATATCAAAATAAACTAACATGACTACATGTTCTCCTCAACTATTCACAATATTTCTCCCAAATGCACAACTCCGTTCCAAAACTTAATCGACATATTGATTTCCAAAATCATAACTTCTCAAGATCATCAATCCTGTCCCAACTCTGTCACCTTATACTGTAACGATTAATATTATGCCGAATCTCAAAGCATATCAACTTATAACGGCAATAAATCTCAATGCAATTCAAGAATCTAAATACTTACAGATTGTGAAGCCGACGATTCCCCGTGATACTGGCACATGTCTCAACTCTAGAAAATACTTGACACAGACATTTACAAAACACACATTTTGCAAACTCAGTTCCACTCGAGAACATAACACATCTCTATCCAACGAAACACGGTAATACCATTTTGAAAAGTTACAACAACCCCAGCACCACACTGGTAAATCACATAACACACAAGCCCGAGTGAACAACAAAAACACGTTAATACCATTTTGAAAAGTTACAACAACCCTAGGGCTCTAATATTTGTCAATCGAAAACTCGAATGATGTGACAAAACACGACTCGACTCGACCTTACTACCTAGGTTTTCTCAACCTAAGCTCTGATACCATATTTTGTAACACCCCCAGATCCGACCGGGAATATTACAGCGCCGTGGGCCCCGAGATGGAACCCACAAGGCTAAAAGACATTTTCGCAAACAATTTACAAATGCACAAGAGGCTAACGACGGTTTATCTTATTAAAAACATTTGAAGATTATATAAAATATGTTTATCAAAACCATCATAAAATCTCATTTGAAATCATAAGGCTCGAAAGTTACCAGATAACGAAAGGTCATTTAAAAATACTCACACAGCGGAAAAGACAACAGTTAAAAATACTCTAGCAGCGGAATACAACAACTGATCAGGAAATTCAATACACAAATACATGCCCTAGCCAGCATCCTCCGGGAAGCTCATCTATTCACGACCGCTACAAGCTCGATATCCAAGAACCTAAAAAGAAAGCCCACAACCGGGTCAGCCATAATACCCAACAATGATAACGATCACATCACATCAATAATTACATACCAATGAAAATACTAAGTAAGAATACGATCAATGTAATCTCACCGCCATAACTTTACCAACTCCTGATAATAATAACTAAAGTTCACATCTCGTATATTTTCAATGACACAATAAGCTCATACCGAAATATCTGTATTGTATCTCAACAATACCCAATGTTCTCAAAACATTATCATAACTCACTGTTGCGAAATCTACTAACTCTGTCCAACCGAATCCATCGGGTAACCTCATCACATCTCAACACGATAATCGATTGTCCATCAAAAGATGATTACCAAAGGAAATACGAAACATACCTCGGGATGCACAATACCATGACAATCATGTTAGTTTAATCCGAGATCAGATCAATACAACATTCGGGCATGGTCCTAACGCAAGACCTACAAATGCATACTCATATGACAACGTCAATATGCTCACATCAATAACAACAATGTATACTTATGGGTAACCCATAATATACGTATGTACAACAACAATACATGGTAATCCAACGATCCAGCGCACATAGCTATAGATTCCCATGATGATCCCAACAGACCAACGAATGATGGAAATACCTATCCAACGATCCAGTGCACACAGCTATAGATTCTCATGATGATCCCAACAGACCAACGCATGGTGGAAGTACCTATCCAACGATCCAGCGCACACAACTATAGATTCCCTTGATGATCCCAATGGACCAACGCATGGTGGACATAGGACAACAATGCACAACTGCACAAAACAACAATACACAATGCACGACAACATGATCGACACAAAATGACAAAAATGATATATTACTTGCCCCGAGTCCTTCGAGAGAAATCTCGATGCCAAAACCATCACCAACAATTATCCTCAATATTCGACGGTCCAAAATGTCACGGACGGTAGATAATTCATGTCTTCGGCTATATCATAATGTATCCTCAATACCCAAGTGTACCAATAACAAAAGTAATTCATATACATTACGATTTAAATTCCCAAAATCCGAAAACAACTTACAATCCCAAATCTCTTGTGTTCACAATTATAATCATTGTTATACGAATTATATACGAATGAAACTGAAACCACTCATTAAATATTAAAAATTGTGCAAGTAATAACTTGCCTCGATACCGACACGACGATGATGAAGCCGTTACCAATTCCTTACCTTCGTCTACAAGCTCCTCGACTCCTGGCCTAAGCGATTCACGAACATTCTCGAACACGACCGCAACATACTATTCTAGTGGACGATTATAACCATCAATCAATGCTCAAAACCTTTTGAAGTAATCAATAAACAACAATCCAATAACAATCAATAACCGACATAACCAACCAGTCTATCTCAACGGTTCAACGACACTTCGATCATATACCGAACCAAATAGTCCAACTCAACAAATACAAACTCATATCTATAATACAAACCGCAACTCGATGATCATACTTAACAATCAATACAACCGTTCAATAAACCCAACAGTTACACAATTATCCCGATTAAACATAAATCCGAACAACTCGAATCAATCAATCACAAATTCATAACCACGATATGTTTCCATAATCCGATAATCATATCAACGATCAACTCATCTCGATAACAAGGATTACATGACATCCTCTATTCCGAATTCATACGAATATAAAGGAAATCATATTCGACGATCAATCACAATCTTTCCGGATTCCAAATTGTTTATCATGATTCGTGTTTCATCAAGAACATACGAATTCTACCAATACAATCAACACGACTTAACGAATATTGATCTTCATACCGACAATTCAACATATGATCGTCTTGCTATGTTAAATTCATCAAGAAGTTCCTCAAGAACACTAAGTGATTCGAAATCATGTTCATAGCCATCAAAACAATAAAATTCAATATCCTTTGACATGTAGATAATCATCCAATTCGTAATCCAAGTCATGTATATTATTCAATATACACTTCACATAACCTCAAGAATCGTAACAAAAACACCCTAATAATCATCATACGAAGAAAATACGGATAACAATACCAAAAATCCGAAATCAAGGTATAGAGTTCAACAACATACCTCAAGAACATAAACAACACCATCAAACACCTTAAGGATCAACCATATCTTCATATCCAAGCCTCAAAGCCATGTGTCCAAGCTTATAATCAATTTGGAAGAGGCTAAATCTCACTAACACACTCAGAAGGACGAAGTTTGTAGGAAGGTATTGATTTTCTCTCGTGAAGAAATGAGGAACCGATCCTTATTTTATAAAATGCATCGCTCATTATGTACGTTATCCATCAGCATTAATGTACGTAATCTTACCTAACGTACGCTAAGTGTCCTTCATAGCGTACGTAATATCATTCCATAGCTCGCTGACTTGTTTCGTTCACTCGCTTACGTATGTAATACTTCCTTCATAGCGTACGTAATACGTACGTTGACTTGCTACGGTAAATGTCCAGTTAGCGTACGTAATACGCTAATCGTAGCGTACGCTAACCTCAGCATTGACTCGCCCGTGCACGTTCTGCTGCCTACCACGGGCCCACCTGTCGATCATATCCGGATCCTGTTTGATATGAGCTTTACGTACGTTAACCCATTCACTTAACGTACGTAATAGCTGTGAACCTTACGTACGTTAACTCTACTTCTTAACATACATAATCCTCGTGTATTAGCGTACGCTAAGTATACCTCATAGTGTGCGCTAACGTGGCTGTACTTAGCCATTTACACTGATCTTGCTCATCATCTCAATATACCGAATATATATACACAATATACTATATCCTTAACTGCAATTGTCGAACAATTACGATAATTATACCAACACAGATGTCTCAGTCCTTCATTTATTTTATCCATACAGTACAGATTCCACACTGTACAACATAGCTCGGATAAAAGAACATTAAACAATAGTAGTAGAAATCCCGGATATTACAGGAACAATGTCTCTGTTCCCTGCGACACGAAGAGGAGGTGGCCGATTCAATGTTTGCAACGGCGGTGGGGCGATGAATCTCTGCAAAAATTGTGAGAGAAGGGGAACAATGGGGGAAGACAGAGAAAATGGGAGAAGATGAAAGAGATTGTGATAGTGGTGCTAATTCAGAAGCAACGGTTCTAATTCAGAATCCCTAAAAATTGGGAATATGAATCGCTAGGAAGAGGGAGAAATTTTTACATTTTTAGAATTGCCCTCAAATTGATATTTCATCTGATGCTCATTGATGTCAGCCTAGAATTTCTCTTAATCTGGACTATAGGATTTTTATTAATGGATGGTTAGGATTTTTTCCTATTTCTTACACTTAGGCTATTTCACTCTATAACCCACCCCTATATATATATATGGGAAAGCGAGTGTGTGGCTATCATGTACCTAACCTTAGGTGTGGAACCACCCAAAACTACATCGTTTGGATAGAAGAGAGAAAATAAAATCAGATTAACATCGCATTTACAAGAAAATGAGAATCGTGATTTCGACATGAAAAATGAAATGCAGAAGAGTTCTCTAAAGCTGATTTCGCCATTCAAATCAGAATCACCATCTCCATATTTTTTCTCGTCATTGAATTGTAAGTTTTGAATGCGAATCACATCTCCATGTTTTGACTGTTGCCTAAATCGCATTATAGAAACATGGACGTCTATTACATAAGTTTTGTTGCTTTGACTTGATTGGCGTAAATTGACATGTTTTTGGGCATTTGTTTTGATTTCTTAGTGTTATTGACCTCATAAATATATAGAATGCAGATGGCAGGTATGGTCCCGTGAGTCGATGATAAGCATATGCATGCTAGGTGTTCGATTAAATGCTTGAGTGAGCTGTTTTATTTAGAAGAGCAAATGATCCGGAAAAACCAACAAAGCTTCATAATACATATGAAAATTTTTCTATGATTTCTCAAGTAGACATGATGCCTCAAATATCAATTCGGGATCCTCTTGTTCATAATAAGAGTAAAGGACGTCCAAAAAGTGCAAGTAGAATCAAATCTTCCTTAGAAGTGAAAAAAAAGGATATGCTCTCACTGCAAAGGACTAGGTCACTACATCACCGGGTGTCCCCAAAAAAAGGTACTTGTAATACCTATTTCTGTTAAATGTTCATGTTTTTTCCACATCCTATTATTCATGGATTTTCTTTATTGCATCAGGTTGAGAATCATTTTAAAGGAAAAGAATGATGCTTTTGCTGGAGTAAGTAGCAGCTGAATGAGATTTGGGTAGAGGCTAAAGTTCAACTTTGTTTTTGTTATCTGATAAGGCTCATTTGTGTGGAGGCTAAAGTTCACCTTTGTTTTTGTTATTATTATCAATTATATTGCTGCTTCTTTTTGTTATTATTCAATGTTGTTGCTGCTCCTTTTTTTTTGTTGAATGATAAGTACTTGAAAAGGCAATTCAAGAATCAAAATTTTGAAATGAATGTGGATTGTAAGTAATTGGGCAAAGAGTATTAAATTCATCTATATTAACCACAACATCTCTTCTTATTTAAATAAAGAACATTATTTACAAAATAAAGGTGGGCATACCCACCTATTTATCTACATCTAGTTGGCTTCCAAAATATGCTTAGGGAGTAAAACCAACAAGAAATCAACCAAAATAGTAGCAAGAATCCATCAATTTATTGAAATTGACATTTCCTAACTGCAGCAATCCAGCCAAACAACAGCGATAAGCGATCCGGTCAAATTCACACACAAGAACAACAACTAAATAAATTCCACTACGGAATGATCCTTCATCAGCAACTATAACCAAAAAACATACAGACAACTGACAACAGAATGCGATCTTTACTGGTATGCAATGAGATTTTGAATTTGAAAATTGTGATTCTTAGTCAAAATTCATTTTTTTCTCTCTTACCTTCAATGTCGGCTTCTGTTGAGTGCGATTCTAAAAAAAAATGAAGGAAAGAAACTTATGTGGGGTGCAATACTAAAAGAGAACAAGCTGATTTTGGTGTGCGAATATGCCATTCCAATATTTGAGTCAATTGTTGTATTTCGATTAAGGACCAAAAACAACTTTGTTTTATCGATGTTTGTATGAGGCGGAAGAACAGGAGTTGAAAGGCCAGGTCTGTTTTTTTTTTCAAAATATTAAGTCAAAAGGAGGTAGTTTTGCGTGGTTCCACACCTACGGTTAGGTACATGATAGCCACACACTCACTTTCCATATATATATATTTATATATATATATATATATGTGTGTGTGTGTGTGTTTAGGATCATATGAGAATGGTTTTTATGGTGTGAATTGAGAATAAATATAAATCATTGATCTGTGTGTAATGTACGGTCCATATTGGCTTATACATGCAATATATGCATTTCGTGCATCAACCTTGCAATGCATAAAAACTCTGCATTATATGCATCAAAATATCGATGCACTAGAATATTACATTCTATGCATACGTTTTTGTGAGAATAAATCTAGGCCATCCATTTAATCAAGATTTATGGATCAAATTCATTCTTATTCTTAACTTAATTATCATTCTGACCAGAACCCACCCATATATATATATATATATACACACACACACACACATTGATACACATATACACATATATGTATATAACAAATATATATACATATAGGGGTGAGTTCAGGTGAGAATGCAATTTAAGTTAAGAAATAAGAATGAATTTCATCCATTGATCTTCATAAATGGATGACCTAGATTTATTCTCACAAAAATTTGATGCATATAATGCAATATTTTAATACATCGATATTTTGATGCATATAATGCATATTTTAATGCATTGCAATTTTGATAAGCGAAATGCATATATTTCATGCTTAATTGGTACAAAATATAATACCCGAGATTTTCGTTCCGATTATTTTGGATTTTTCGGATATTTTTCGGTTGCCGAGTGTCGGTATTAGTTTTCTCGATGATTGATTTTTGTGTTCATATGGTCATGTGTGATTATTTGTTGCATGGTGTTACGTTTCGGATTGTTGATGTTGTCCACAAGCGTTTCTTCGTGTTCGCTCCGCGCATTTTCGGAAATCGAGTCGCCGGGTCTTAACGTTTGGGCACTGGACGAGCGGTTGCGGCAGGAACTGGCAGGGCGGCTGGGTACTGTCCAGACAGTTGTGGCAGGAACCAACAGGTATCGGCATAGCGCACGCTCCTGTCAGATGGCAGTGCGTGCTAATCGACAGGCATAGCGCACGCTATTGGTCGGCCAACACACGCTACCTGGCTGGGCAGAGAGGTTTCTGAGGTTCTGGACTCAGGGAGGATCGGTAGGTAGCACACGTTACTGTCGGTCGTAGCGCGCGCTAATCGGCAGGTGTAGCGCACGCTGTCGGCCGACCAGCGCACGTTACCTGGCCGAGCACTTTAGTCCAGAGAGTTCTGGACAGGTCGGCTAGCGCACGCTAGCGTCCGCGCAGCGCGCGCTATTGCGGTCGGATAGGAAGGTTCTGGTCGGCAGGTTAAGTCAGCAGCACCGGGTCGTATGGGCCCCGATCGAAGGTTCTAGGCTGAGACTGGCCGATAGCGGACGCTAGTCTGGAAGGCTAGCGCACGCTAGGGACGCGCCAGTATAAATATGACTGAGCAGTCATATTTTCACTTGTTTTTCATTTCTTTTCTTTTCTGTCCGCAACTGGAGGCTTGGAGAGGTCGAAGGCATGTTGTCAGGCGATGAATCCATGAAGTCCTGGAGTTCATATCATTGATTAATCCTTCTATAACATCCTTTGATCAAGCAAATCAGGGTAAGATTTCTTAAAAGAAATCCTAGTTTCGGGAAATTGGGGATTTTGCTTGGTTTTGTCTAATTTAACCATAGTAACTTATATTTGTGATGGATCGACGATTATTAGGATGTGTTCTATCATTTCCCTTGTTATTCCATTGTTGGATTGTCAAGGATTCGTCGTTCTGTTGAAATCTTAATTGACGCCTTGAAGGTATCCGATAAAAGGTCTTAGAGGGGGATTCGGGCGTTATGCGATTATTATTCCTCGTATGATCATTGATTTATTGATGATATGTCTTAGGGATGAAATCCTTGTGAAGAACTCGAGCCGGAACCCTCCCGTTCGTTGTCTTCTTCGGGGTCCGAGTTTTCTGGTTGAACCTTGTTCTTTGGAGTGTTCGATAGCGGTTATTAAAGCAAGTATCTTGTTATACAACTTGTGTCTTGTGATTAGAGATCGTGTGTTGTGTTTTGATGGTTGGTTTACCTATGAAAAAATGGTTCGTGTGAATTGGTTATGTGTTACTCATTGTATGGGATTTGCGATGACTATGTTATTTGAGTATATGTATTGGGTGTTGTGTTTTGTGTGCAGGATTGTGATAATCCTGCTGATTTGGTTGTACACATGGTTGTGCAATGTATTGTGTATTGATCGTGAGTTATGCTGGTTGTGTGTCATTGATTGATGACGGTTTTTGTGATTATTGGTATTGTGTTATGTACGCGTGATGCGTGACTTTGTGCTAATCAATGTGATTAATTTCCCGTGTATGGACTTGGTGAAATGTGAATGTAAGTGTGAAGATATGTGTTGTGATGCTAAGTTCACTCGTGCGGGTACGACGAGGCCTATAAGGATTCATGGCAAGGGTCTATGGAATCGAAACTTAGTATGTGGTGCTGAGGTCCAGTCGTGCGGGTCTGACGAGGCCTACGATGACACATGGCAGTCGATCATGGGGTCAGGACACAGTACGTCCAACTATGTGGGTTCCACGGGGCTTATGGTGACTCGTGGCAAGAGATCACGGAGTAGGGACTGGATGCTGTGATTGTTTTGGTTTGGCATAGTCCGTGCGGGTTGATGAACCTACGAAGCCACATGACAAGGGATCACGATTATTATGTTTGTTGTGTTTGACACGTGACATGAGTTCACGGTGTTATGGTTATTGTATTTGGCATAGTCCGTACGGGTTGGGAACCTATGAAGCCATGTGACAAGGGATCACGAGTGTTATGATTGTTGTATGTGGTTTATGTGACAAGAGTTCACAAACGTTTTGATTGACCGTTGGGCATGTTTTTAATGTAAATGATTTTGACAAACCTAGGACGTGAGTTCCTAGAGGCTTTTGACAAACCTAAAACGTGAGTTCCTAGAGGCTTTTGACAAACCTAGGACGTGAGTTCCTAGAGGCTTTTGACAAACCAAGGACATGAGTTCTTAGAGGCTTTTGACAAACTTAGGACATGAGTTCCTAAAAGATTTGCACTTTCTAAGATTCCCTAGAAGGTATTTCATTTTACAAAGACTCCACTTGTGTTGGTTTCTATATTCATAAAACTTCTAGGGAATACATGAATGGTTGTATATTGTGATTGGTAGAGTGTGGTTGTCTGATTTGTGATTGGTAATTGCTTGTCACATTTTGTATGGTTTGATACTTGCACTAGTAAAATAGTGGAGTTTTATTAACCCCCGAGTAATCGGGGTGGATATCTATTTCGTGTCCAGGTTCATGCTGGAGCGTGGAGTAGTCATAGGATCAGTGCGAAAGATGATGGACAGCAATACCAATCAAGAGATTTGGAATGCAGTTGTTATTGTTGTGTCGTTTTATTATTTATCAGTTTTCCGCTGTGTTGTATCGTTTTGTATTTTGGACCCCGGTGTGGGGTATGAGTTGTAACAAATTGTTACTATTAGATTCTGTTGTGTGACCTTATCGGTCCGTGTCTTGATGCTGTTTGATCCCAACCGGTCAAACATTTGGTCGTATGTTTGTGTTCAGCCTGGTGGATCTCCGGTGTGGGGTCCACGACGTGTAATATTCCCGGTTACATTTTGGGGGTGTTAGACAAAACTCATGCATATTCGCAATTTGCAGGATAAGAACCATTCTCATTTGATTCTAAATATATATATATATATACATACATCACACACACACGCACATATACACACACACACACACGCACACACACACACACACACATACACACAGAACACATCATCACACACACAGACACACAGAAACACATACTTACACACACTGATATAACAAACATACAGTGTGATATATACAAACGCAGGCATACAGTAGCTCGACTTTGATCACTCCGGTCGTGCCGATCTGAAGCCATCCGACCGCCAGAAAAAACTCAACCCAATTAGTCGACTTCTGTTGAAAGCATCTCCGGTCTTCGGAGCTCTAACTCGATCAGAACACCATCAACCCATCTTTGAACTGAAAATCACATCCGTGATCGGAGTCCGTGAAAACAGGTTCGCCGCCGGTTCACTGAGATCCACCTCGCTGGGAACTGAAGGCCCGAACAACTCAACCAGATTTCCATATTCCCGACCCATCAAAAATTTCGGCTAGTTCAATGCTTCCCTAGTCACGCCCCGCCGTCCAGCTCCAGTTATATTTTATGTACTTGACTTCCCGCTTTTTAGGCCCTTTTTTACCTTTATTTATATCTTCCTTTTCATTCGTCTTAATACTTTAATGTAATTCACACCTCTTCATTTTCAATGAAAACTCATCATCCCCATAATACTCTTATGAATTCAATACCTATTTATCACATATCTAGTTTACAATCAAATATTTGACAAGAAGGTGCAGATGGATGAGTCATCAACAAAAACGGATAATGTCTAAAGTAATATGTTTGATCAAAGAAATAGGCTAAGGCTCAATTGGGCTTCTAAGGATAAAATATGATGGGTGGGAAAATATAAGCCAACAGGGTTAATCCTAATTGTCTTTATCATTTTAATGCAAGTAGTCTCAAAAGTATAAATAAGCAAGTTCTATAATGAATGCAATATATTTGACCGCATAACAATATATATATATATATATATAAGAGTTCATATGAGAATGAGATTTATTTTGATAAATAAGAATATATCCCAACCCTTGATTGCATGTGATGGACGGTCCAAATTATGTGCATACTTAGATTGTTTCTTAATTAATGACTGATTCCACATTTGGTAAATTGATAATTAATATGTGGAAGGACATTTCCTCCATTTCATGTATTTAATCTGGATCACTAAAAATAATTAAATAATGGTATGGATGTATTCTTATTACTTAAGTGAAAATCTTTTCTCACCGGAACCCACATATATATATATATATATATATATATATATATAAACCTCAAGACTCACGAAAAGAGTATTGTGTATTAAATCTCATACAGTTTCATCCAAATACATTATCAAAATTAATAAAACGTCCCAAAAATTATTTTTTCACTAAAGTTTTCTCAAGAAAATGGTGTCATGACTTGCAACTGTTCTTTTTATATATTATATAGATATAGAGACAGATACATTTTTCCCCATACTTAATAATAAACAATAATCTTATTGTGTAAAAAGAACAACGGAGTAATGTTTAAAAAAGGCCTCACTATTATGAAAAATGATACTTAGCTTAAGCCGTTTTGGACCTTCAAGAAAAACAAGTGTGGCAAAACAACAAAAGAAAATATGTACCCAGAAGTATAATACAAACAACCTAGATGCGCTTCAAGAGAGTCGGGAGAGTCGCCTTATGATGCCATCAATGCTTAAAAATAAAACATCCTCTTAATTATAAAAGAAACTACTAAGATGAGCTTCAAGAGAGTCTGAAAAATCTCCTTACGCTGCTATCAATATTTTTATTAAAAATAAATGAAAAAATTACGTCAATAAAAATAATAATACATAAATCGTGAGTAGATGCGCGTCATGAGAGAAAAAACTCCTTAAGCTGCATTTTCACGATCTTTTTGCACTTGCTAAAAGGTGAAAACAACAAGAGGACTAAAGTGGGATTTCAAAGGGAAAGGAATGCGTCATTTTTGCATTTTCGCACAATAAAATTTTTCGTCCAAACAACTTTACCTAGAGCTGGATCTGGTTGAGAAACAAATACAATAAGGTTCTTTATCAACTCTTATGGTGTTGTTGCAATTACTATGATTCATTTAGCACGCTTAGAAATAAAATCTTTTTCAGAAGAGTAGTCGATGAAAGATAGTAAACCATCAAAGAAACTATTGACATTTAGCAGACCTATTGTTTTTTATGACCATTTAGTTGGGCTCTTATATCCATATGAAAAAGTTCTCCAAGAGTGACAAAACCATCGGGAAGGGTGATAAAGACGTCGACGTTATTTATCATGTTAGTTATCTGGTCTTGTATATTCACAGCTCTAAACTCATCTCCATTGGTGGCTCTGGTGATTTTACTTTCATCCAGAGATTTTGAAATGATTTCCAACACTTTTACTCCTTCCATATAGGCAGAAGCAGCAGCGGGTCCCATTAATCCCCAGCTTCCTCCTCCGTAAACTACATGAATGCATTTCTCTTAACGTACGACCCAAATTGTGGGCTGTTTTAGTAAAGCAAGCTCTTTTCCATGACTAGCTCCCCCAAAAATGTAGATGGAGTAATTTTTTTGCAGAAGATGATGATTCTGTTTTTATTTAATGAAAATTATTTTAAAAAGAAAAGGAGAAGAATGCAAGCTTGAGAGATGCATAAAAGAATCAAATGCAATTTTTATTTATAGATGCAAAGTAAAGTGAAAAGATTCATCAAGTCAGTAATTGCATTAATTGCGCTTCAACTACTCAATAGAATAATGAATGCATTCATTGTGTATTACTTTTTTTATTCAGAAAATCTGACAAGATGACAAAAATTAAAGATACTCACATGTATGTATAGTAGTTGTAACTGTGGCTCACACCTTCCTCTAATTTTACGTTCAGAAACAGCTTAAATTCCTTCTATGAGTCGGGGATAAGCTTCCATCTAATTTTCTTACAAATTGGCAAACAAATTCGTTTAACGTCAGATTCCCAAGACTATAATATTCCGAATTTTATAATAATATTTAATCGTTGTCCTTGTTGGAAAATTCGTAATGGTGATTTTTTCCGATAATGAACGTGATATTGAGTAGACGAGAGTAAGATATTGGGTGGTATTTGTTGGAAATGAAACGCAGCAGAAGCGAAGTTGGAAAAAGTTTGATTAAAGTGTTTTACGCATTCACGAGCACAAAACCTATTAATAAGCATTTTAAATATTATTTATTATTTATTAAATAATATTGTTGGTAAATTAAATATCCTAATATAGATCAAGGATCATAGGTATTTACCTTTGAAGCATAGTGGTCGCTTGCTCCTAGATCTTCTTCTATTTCTACCTTTACATCTTTTAGAGTACGACCCACCTTATTCCAGACGTTGTGTGGATAACGAGCTATCGAATCTTACTTGGACTTCAGTTGGGATCGACTGAATATGTTTTTTTATGAGTCACTCGATTTTTTTGTTTTTCTAGTATTATGTAAACACTCTTAGAAAATTGATGTGTTATCTAAATTATAGAATCAAAGACACAAGTCAAGATCCACAATTAAACACAAAAAGAAAAATCGATCTCACAAGCCTCACAACAATAGTCATGATCGAACCCCCATGTAAGTCCTATTTATAGGCTTTGGACTACTCTAGGGATCTTAAGGAGGATTAGGGTTAGGACTCTTAGTGCAACCCAACTTTCCATATTAATTATTTTCCTAATATGGTTGATTTCACTAATATCAACTCAGTGTAATACCCAAGATTTTCATTTCTGGTTGCGTTGAATTATTTTTTCTTCGGTTTAGTGGATTATATGTTGTCCGTGCCTAAATTGATCGTGTGGCAGGCCGTGTCACGTGTTTTTGGTGTTGGAGCAAGTATTTGCGCCGTTGTGCGGAAGCGTAAATATAAAGTGCGGAAATTTAAATGACACACGGATTTATAGAGGTTCGGATATTAACGAAGCCTACGTCCTCTATCTGGGTATCTTTTTCTATAGGATAAAGATTAAAACCCCTACACCTCTCTTCTATCGGTTGAGGGATAACCGTTACAATCACGTCTTCAATTGGTCCGTGATAAACCACTCGTTCTTGTCTTTGTGTCGGTCCAAGTTAAACCGTTTTCCATTTCTATCGGATAAGGAAGCAACCGCTCTAGCCTTCTATGGGTACTAGATAAACCTCACTTAGATATCGATTGTGATTCTAACAATGCTGGATCCTTGATCCTAATAACACCGAATCCAATCATATCTTTTCTTTTACCACTCGGGTATGTGTTGAATGTATAAACACTCAGACTAACAATATAAGCTCAATATCACAACAACAATATAATGTATATCAATATATGATGAATGTCTTGATTGCTTGAAGTTGTTGTAATGAAACAATACCATAGGAATGGTATTTATAGGCTCCAAATCCTTACTAGCCGTTAGCTCCCTGACTCTTCATTACGGCCGCTATCAGCTTTCCATTACGGTCGTTAGCCTTTTAATGTACGTTAACACATCCCGGTTACATACGTTAACATCTCCCAGTTTGATTCCAGTAGCATCTGATTCGATCATTACGTACGTTACTCAATCGCCCATTACGTACGTTAAGGATACATCATTGCTGACGTCATATAACCGTTGCCGCCTTTCTGACTTTGACTTGTCCAATGTTCTTCTTGTTTGAATTCCCAAACACAGCATTACGTACGTTAAGATCCCTCGCTTACGTACGTTATATGCAATACGCTACGTACGTTATACCACATATGTTTACGTACGTTAGCCTGTATGAAAATCCATCCAGATTGTCGTCTTCCATTCCTTCGTTGTTTTGCTTCGCCTCTTTGTTGTTTTGTTTTGTATAACAACTTAATCATTAAAACACTATAAAGCATGTATGAAACAAAATGTTCCAACATTCTCCTCCTTTTTGATGATTACAAAACAACACTTCGTCAACTGGATTTACCTGCAAAAATATGAATATATGTATATGTGTACAGACCAAAGTTTTTGACTTTGTCCGTTTTGTTAGTTTCTTCTCCCATTTCTTTTTCGATTCCTTCCTTCCTTTTCTTTTTCTTTTCGAATTTTTTCATCATCTTTTCGACGTCTCCTCATTTTTCTTTTCAACTTCCTTTTCGACTTTTCTTCGATTTCTCCCCCTTTCAGGGTTAATCCCATTCTTCTTCTTTTTCTCCTTTCTCCCCCTTTTTGTCTTCATCAAAAAGTGTAATAAATGATAATAACATGATAATAAATGCATAAAAAGGGTAAAAACTCTCCCTGAAAAATACATCTCCCCATTAAAATATAAAAAACTCCCCCTCACTTAAATATCAATTTGATAAAAATCAATTCTTGGGGATCCAACCGAGAGTTGGTTTTTCATTCGAAACATAGATGATATTTGGAATAATTATTCCTTTTGGAACCCAAATCTTTTTGATTTTAATCGTCCGTCTTGGGCTTTTGCAATTTGTAATGTGGTGCCCAATTTTCAAGCATTTGTCACATCGGGTTATATTGAAATTTAAGGATTCGGTTTTAGAATGATGTTTGAATCCCAACCCCTGTTTATTCAAAGTATATTTTTGCACCGAGAGCATTTGTTCAAATTTCTCGTTTCCACACGAGAATTTCTTTGTTAAATTTTTCAGCTCGGTTTGAATTTTCAAAAGATCATTCTTCAAAATATTTTCGTTTTCAATGCATTTTGAATGATCGGTCTCGACAAATTTTCATTTTTCAAATTTTGGAATTTTCAATTTCCAATGATTTATTTTTATATTTAAGGGATTTGTTCTCGGATAAAGCATTTTGAAAATCGGTATGCAGTAATTCAAATGCTTCAAATAATTCATCGTGAGACGATGTACTAACCTGGCTTTCGACGTCGCTATCGTCGAATGAACTTCGAGCCATGTGAGCGAGATTATTTTGATTGATAAAATCATCATCTTCGTCGTCATCGCTCCATGTTGCAACGAGAGCCTCCTTCTTGGGTTTGACTCGGCAATTCTTTGCAAAGTGGTCTGGTTTACCACATAATCGACAACTATTATCGAATTTCTTAGATTCCCGAGATGTCTTTCTTCTCCGGTTTAATAAGGTTTGAAACTTATTAATATTCTTGGCATAATATGCCGATTCTTCGTCGCTTTCATGAACCGGGATTTCTTCTCTTTTTGACATCTTAGCCTTCAAGGCTATCGATCTTTCCTTCGGTTTCGACTTTGCATTTCGAGATTTAAGGACAATCTCGTAATTTATTAGGGAACCAACGAGGGCACTAAAATCAAGATTATTGAGATCTTTCGATTCCATAATCGTTGTCACCGTTCTGTCCCATTCAACAGGTAGTGATCTTAAGATTTTCTTGACTTTCTCACTACTTGATAATGGTTTACCGAACGAATCAAGTCCATTTGTGATGACCGAAAATCGGTCGAGCATGTTGGTGATGGACTCGTCACCCTTCATCATGAATAACTCGTAGTCATGGAGAAGCATATTGATCTTCGTCTCCATGACTTGAGTTGTCCCTTCGTGTGTGATTTCAAGAATTTTCCATATCTCTTTAGCACTTTCACACGATGAGATACGATTGACCTCTTCCGGATTTAAGGCACAAAATAGAAATTGAGTAGCTTTACAATTTAGATGGTCGTTCTTCCAATCCGCGTCATCATATTCTTCGAAAGATTTAAGCGTACCATCGGTTTTGAGAGGAATTTTCGGACCAAGACATATTACTTTCCAAAGCTCGATGTCATATGCTCGGATGAATATTGACATCTTTATCTTCTATGTCATAAAGTTCGAGCCATCAAAAAATGGTGGTCGGTTAAGAGCAAGGCCTTCGACTGGAGCAAATTGGAATGCCATTTGGATCTTCTCCTTGGATGTTAAGCCGCTTATTGGAGTACCGCTCCGATACCAATTGTTTGAGCAAAAACGGTATTTGCGCCATTGTGTGGAAGCGTAAATATAAAGTGCGGAAATTTAAACGACACACGGATTTATAGAGGTTTGGCTATTAATGAAGCCTACGTCCTCTCTCTGGGTATCTTTTTCTATAAGATAAAGACCATAACCGTTACAATCACGTCTTCAATTGGTCCGTGATAAACCACTCGTTCTTGTCTTTGTGTCGGTCCAAGTTAAACCGTTTTCCTTTTCTATCGGACAAGGAAGCAAACATTCTAGCTTTCTATGGGTACTAGATAAACCTCACTTAGATATCGATTGCGATTCTAACAATGCTGGATCCTTGATCCTAATAACACCAAATCCAATCGTATATTTTCTTTTACCTCTCGTGTATGTTTTGAATGTATAAACACTCAAACTAACAATATAAGCTCAATATCACTACAACAATATAATGTATATCAATAAATGATGAATGTCTTGATTGCTTGAAGTTGTTGTAATGAAACAATAGCATAGGAATGGTATTTATAGGCTGCAAATCCTTACTAGCCGTTAGCTCCCCGATTCTTCATTATGGCCGCTATCAGCTTTCCATTACGGCCGTTAGCCTTTTAACGTACGTTAACATATCCCGGTTACGTACATTAGCATCTCCCAGTTTGAGTCCAGTAGCATCTGATTTGATCATTACGCACGTTACTCAATCACCCATTACGTACGTTATACGTCATTGCTGACTTCATATTACCGTTGCCACCTTTCTGACTTTGACTCGTCCAATGTTCTTCTTGTTTGAATTCCCAAACACAGCATTACGTACGTTAAGATCCCTCACTTACGTACGTTATATGCAATAAATCTGTCCAGATTGTCGTCTTCCACTCCTTCATTGTTTTGCTTCGCCTCTTTGTTGTTTTGTTTTGTGTAACAACTTAATCATCAAAACACTATAAAGCATGTATGGAACAAAATGTTCCAACAGTTGGCAACCTGGTTGTTGGTGTGGATATTGGTGTTTTATCACATGTCGCATGATTTGTCGTTCCATTGGCAGATATCGTTGTTGTGATGAGTTTTGGTGCGGTCCTATTGCCTGTACAACAGGAATAGTATACGTTAGGTGCTTGGATAACGCGCACTACTATCCGTTGCTAGCGCACGCTAAGGATCCGTTAGCACACGCTAACGGAGGATCCAGAGGAGAGGCAGAAGCTACTGCCTTGGGCTAGGAATTCGCTAGCGCATGCTATGTATTGAGGATAGCGCGCGCTAAGATGCTAGAGTTAGTGCATGCTATTGAGAGGGTAGTGCACGCTAACTGGTAGTTCGGGGGCAGTCCAGGAGCTACTAGATTGGGTTGCATGATTCCTTAGTGCGCGCGCTAAGTCTTGTAGTTAGCGCACGCTAACCATGTGTTTGGGCAGAATGTGCTTCGATAGCGCACACTAATTCGGATGATTAGTGCACGCTAAGCTGTCCAGTATATATACTGGATAGCAAGCTTATTTTTTCATTTCTTCCTCATTCTCCTTCTCTCCGTGGGTTTGAGATGAGGGCGGCCAGGGTTCATGATCTTGACTGATTTTGCTCAATCCAAAGGTGTTTTGGAGTATCATAAGTGATTATAACATCGTTTAATTCATTATTCTCCATCAGATCGAGGTAATTGCTTGGATTCTCTTAGAGTTGACTTTTTGTAGATTTGTTCTTGATTTCGGAAATTATCCAGTTTTGATGAATTGATTGGCGTAAAAACGTTGTTTTGAATATGTTCTATGGATTGTATATCCATATCCTTGATTCGTTCAACCCGATGGGTGATTTCGGTGTTCTTGGAGGGTCGTGAAGATTTAATGTTCGATTAAATGTTCGAATGAGTTTTGCTTCGATAGTTTGATGTGATTTCCATTGTTGTTGGTCTCGATCCTCATTGTGATCATGTTTTTGTTATTTCTTGCAGAAGTTGTAGGTTTCGAGGCACTTCGGTCGAGCCGTGTTTATCAGAGTATTTTCGTGCCGATTCCGAGGCAAGTATCTTGCTTATACGACTTGTCTCTTGTGATTAGAAATCGTGTGTTGTGTAATGATGATTGGCTTGCCTTCATGAATATGATTGGTGTGAGTTAGTTATGTATTAATTGTTATGAAGGCTTGATGATGACTGTGTTACCCTGGTATATGTGTTATGTGTTGTATTATGTGTGCAGGATTGTGATAATCGCGTTGGGTTGGTTGTACACATGGTTGTGCAGTGTATGGTACAATGATTATGAGTTATGTTGGTTTTATGTCGTTGATGATGATGATTTGATTGTTGAGATTATGTTATGTATGCGTGATTCGTGATTTGTGGTGATCAATGTGATTGATTGATTGTGAATGTAATTGTCGTGTGTTGTATTGCTAAGTTCACTCATGTGGGCTCGATGCGACCTACGAGGATTCATGGCGGGGACCATGGGATCGGAACTTAGTATGTGGTGCTGAGGTCCAATCGTGCGGGTCTGACGAGGCCTATGATGACACATGGAAATCGATCATGGGGTCAAGACACAGTACGTCCAACCGTGTTAGTTCGACGGGGCCTACGGTGACTCGTGGCAAGAGATCACGGAGTCGGCACTGGTTGTTATGATTGTTGTGTTTGGCATAGTCCGTGCGGGTTGTTGAACCTACGGAGCCACGTGGCAAAAGTTCACAGTATTATGATTGTTGTGTTTGGTATATGTGATAAGATTTCACGGTGTTATGATTGTTGTGTGTGGTATACGTGACAAGAGTTCACAGTGTTATGAATATAGTGTTTGGTTTAGTCCGCACGGGTTGTTGAACCTACGGAGACACGTGGTAGGGGATCACGGTGCCACAATTATGTTTTGAGAATAAAAGTTTTGTAAGGAAAGGTTTTATGAAAATAAAGGTTGGGCCGAGCCCCACGAGATTGTGGAAGTGTTTTCGTACTCTAAATTGCTGAAATACGAATTGAGATTTGGGCTAAGACCCTAAAATTTTGAAAAAGGGATTTTGACGAACTTAGGACATGAGTTCCTAATGATTTTAACAAACTTAGGATGTGAGTTCCTAATGATTTTAACAAACTTAGGACGTGAGTTCCTGATGCTTTTGACAAACTTGGGACATGAGTTCCTAATGATTTATGTTGTTTAAAACTATCGAGATGACATTTTATTTTACAAAGATTCCACTTGTGTTGGTTTCTAAATTGTTAAAACCTCTCGGGAATATGTTATTGATGGGGTAGTGACTGTCTGAGTTGTGATTAGTTGAGTTGTGGTTGTCTGACTTGTGATTTATAATTGCTTGATACATTTCGTATGGTTATGATACTTGCACTAGTAAAACAGTGGAGTTTTGCTAACCCCTGAGTGGTCGCGGGGTGGATGTCTGCATTGCGTCCAGGTAATGCAGGTTCTTGAGGAGCAGTTCCAGGATCGGCACTGGAAGTGATGAGCTACGATACTAATCAGGAGTTGAGAGTTATGGAGTTCTATTGTTGTTGCATCTTTGTATTTTTATCAGTCATCCGGTGTGATGTATTGTTTGTATTTTGGACCCCTGCGTGGGCACGAGTTATGAGAAAGTATTTTGGTTTGATTTAGTTGTGTGACCATATCGGTCCGTCTTGTTATTCTGTTTGACCCCGGACGGTCAAACATTTGGTCTTCTGGTTGTGTCCAGCCTAGTGGATCCTTCAGTGTAGGGTCCACGACGTATAATATTCCCATATGGTTTTTGGGGTGTTACATTTATGGTATCAGAGCTTAGGTTGTGGAAACCTACGCTGTCGGGTCAAGTTGAGTTGTGTCGTTATCGAGTCATTCGAGTTGTCATTTGACAAGTTGAGTTACACATTGTCACTCTGTGTTGTCGATGTTGATCGTTGAGATTAGTATCGTGCGCGACCGTTATCTTCGTGCGACCTATGGACATAAGTCTCCTCTTCTATGTGAGATATTTGTGTTTCGTGATTTCATTTATGTGCATGTTGTGTGATGAAATCTGTCTCCGGTACTTGTGATATACTACATGTGTATTGAGTTAAATGTATTGATGGTTTGGACACCGAGTGGTGCAGTATGATGTGAAAGCCTTGAACATTGATTTGTTCCTCGAAGCCTAATGACGATAGATTTTGTTGAGAAACTCATATAGACGGTCCGACATGTGTTCGGAATCGACGTTCGTGAGTTGTGTTTATGGAATTGGTGATTTTTGAATGACGTATATGCATGTGTTTGAGAATTGATGGTATTTGGCTAATTGTTGTTGTTTACAACCGATGTACTCCTATTAATAATTATAACCCCGCATGCATGGTTGAAAATGATTTCCTAAAATTTCTTGGACCTGAGTGTATCGTGGAAAATTAGTTTTCAAAAATGTTTTGGCGGTGCATTAAAATGACGATGTATTGTGAATTTTGAGAAGTGGTATGAATTTTGGTGAGCCAGTCCTGCATTTTCAAATGAAACCTTATGATGGTATTTTAAAAAAATGTGTTTGGAGGTATTTGGGACATTTGATAAATTGTTACCGTCATTGATCTTTTGTCATGTTTGAAAGGATTTTAAGAAAATGATTTTCACATATTGGTGGTATTTTCAATGATCGAGTAAATGATTTTAAGACCTTCACACGATGAAATTTTTGTATTTATAAATCAAACGTTATTTTCATTTCTAAAATGGGTGGAGGAAAAATCTTTCTGAATTATGCCAGTTAACGCACGCTAACTAGCATGGCAGACAAGGTGATATAGTTAACGCACGCTAACCGTAGGCTTAGAGCGCGTCAATATACATTGTGTTGTGTGGTTTGGATGTGATTGTTGATATGTGGGAATGTCTATTGTATGTATGAATAGATTGCCCACCCGGGGACGGTTTGGTGAAACCTCTGGGGGTCGATGTCAAGAGAGCATAACCGCGGGATGTCCTATGTGTCGTTGATGGAGATGATGTTGAGTGGTAACATGTGATTACGGTATGTGTTGTTAATTGTGATGATATTGAGCGGTAACATGTTGTTACCTTGTGTTTTGTTATTTGTGATGATGATGTTATTTCCGAAGAAATTGATCTTTTGGAATGTTGCATGGCAAATGTTTTCAAAGTAAAATGGTTAAATTCATGATTCATGATTTGGTAAAACAACCCGAGGTATCAATGGTATTTCCAAATTTTATTTCGAAAAATCATAAAGATCCTAAGAATTTCAAATTTTATTGTTTAAACAAGTACCTCGTGGAGTTTTAAAGAAAAGAATACTACTAGTGATTGGCCACTATGATGTGTACCTTGTTTTGGCATTGTTTGTATTGGTAAAGATCGTAAGTTCTGTTGATGTGGTTATGTGATTGTTGCGAGGTTAAGTTACGTTTGTTGTGGTGGTAGTTCTTGTATCTGTGCAATTACCTGGAGTGGATATTCTGTTGTGTTGCAATTTGTTGCCTTACATTGATAAGTTTTGCTGGGTTGGCATTTCGGCATATTAATTTGCGATGTGTTGTGCTGAGTTGGCATCTGGGTATGTTGCTTTGCGATGTTAGTCACGTTGTACCTAGTGATTGTTTGTTCGATGCACCGAGGAGACAAGGTCGAGGTGGTGGTCGTGGACGTAGTCAAGAGCATGATGAGATGCGTGATAATATCGGAGATGCTAATCGGGAAGTGAGGGAACTGGAGTTCCTAAACCTCAAACCTCGCATCAATCATTTGTGAAACCTCCTAAGCCAATTGGAGCCGCTTGTGACTTGTCATAACTGTGGACGTGAGGGGCACCGCGTCCAGTATTGTAAGAGAGGGCCTTGTGCAACTGATACTCAAGTTTCAGTGCCGGTGTCGAGATCGACTCATAGAGATCATTGATGATTGTTTTTCTTGCTTTTGGTTTGTCTTCATGTTGCGGTCCGTTTTAAGTTTTGGGACGAAACTTATTTTTAGTGGGGTAGAATGCAGTACCCAGGATTTTCGTTCCGGTTGGGTTGATTTTTTTTCTTCGGTTTAGTAGATTATATGTTGTTCGTGCCTAAATTGATCGTGTGACAGGCCGTGTCACGTGTTGTTGGAAACCTGGTTGTTGATTTTTTATCGCATGTCGCATGATTTGTCATTCCGTTGGCAGGTATTGTTGTTGTGATGAGTTTTTGATGCGGTCCTATTGCCTGTACAGCAGGAATAGTGCACGTTAGGTGCTTGGATAGCGTGCGCTACTATGCGTTGCTAGCGAACACTAAGGCTCCATTAGAGCACGCTAACGGAGGATCCAGAGGTGAGGCAGAAGCTACTGCCTTGGGCTAGGAAGTCAATAGCGCACGCTATGTAGTGAGGATAGCGCGCGCTAAGGTGCTAGAGTTAGCGCATGCTATCGGGAGGGTATCACACGCTAACTGGTAGTTCGGGGACAGTCCAGGAGCTACTGGACTGGGTTGCATAATTCATTAGCGCACGTTAAGTCTTGTAGTTAGCGCACGCTAACTATGTGTTTGGGCGGAACGTGCTTCGATAGCGCACGCTAATCCGGATGATTAGCGCACGCAAAGTTGTCCACTATATATACTGGACAACAAGCTTATTTTCTCATTTCTTCCTCATTTCTCCTTCTCTCCGTGGGTTTGAGACGAGGGCAACTAGGGTTCGTGATATTGGCCGATTTTTCTCAATCCAAAGGTGTTTTTGAGTATCATAAGTGATTATAACATCCTTTATCTCATTGTTCTTCGTCGGATCGAGGTGATTCCTTGGTTTCTCTTTGAGTTGACTATTTGTAGATTTGTTCTTGATTTTGGAAATTATCCAGTTTTAATGAATTGGTTAGCGTAAAAACGATGTTTTGAATATGTTTTATTGATTGTATATCCATATCATTGATTCGTTCAACCCGATTAGTGATTTCGGTGTTCTTAGAGGGTCGTGAATATTTAATGTTCGAATGAGTTTTCCTTCGATAGTTTGATGTGATTTCCATTGTTGTTGGTCTCGATCCTCGTTGTGATCATGTTTTTGTTGTTTCTTGTGGAAGTTGTAGGTTTCGAGGCAATTCGGTCGCGTTGTGTTCGTTGGAGTATTTGCATGCCGATTCCGAGGCAAGTATCTTGCTTATACGACTTGTGTCTTGTGATTAGAAATTACATGTTGTGTGTTGATGATTGGTTTGCCTTTGTGAATATGATTGGTGTGAGTTAGTTATGTATTAATTGTTATAAAGGCTTGATGATGAATGTGTTACCTTGGTATATGTGTTATGTGTTGTATTATGTGTGCAGGATTGTGATAATCGCGTTGGGTTGGTTGTACACATGGTTGTGCAATGTATGGTACAATGATTATGAGTTATGTTGGTTGTGTGTCGTTTATGATGATGATTTGATTGTTGATTATGTTGTATACTCGTGATGCATGATTTGTGGTGATCAATGTGATTGATTGATTGTGAATGTAAATGTCGTGTGTTGTATTGCTAAGTTCACTCGTGTGGGTTCGACGGGTCCTACGAGGATTCATGGCGGGGGACCATGGGATCAGAACTTAGTATGTGGTGCTGAGGTCCAATTGTGCGGGTCTGACGGGGCCTACAATGGACACATGGCAATCGATCATGGGGTAAGGGCACAGTATGTCCAACCGTGTTGGTTCAACAGGGCCTACGGTGACTCGTGGCAAGAGATCATGGAGTCGGGACTGGTTGTTATGATTGTTGTGTTTGGCATAGTCTGTGCGGGTTGTTGAACCTACGGAGCCATGTGGCAAGAGTTCACGGTGTTATGATTGTTGTGTTTGGTATACGTGACAAGAGTTCATGGTATTATGATTGTTGTGTTTGGTATAACTGTCAAGAGTTCACGGTGTTATGATTATCGTGTTTGGTTTAGTCCATACGGGTTGTTGAACCTACGGAGACACATGGATGGGGATCACGGTGTCACGATTATGCTTTGAGAATCAAAGTTTTGAAAGGAAAGGTTTTATGAAAATAAAGGTTGGGCCGAGTCCTACGATATTTGTGGATGTGTTTTCGTACTGTAAATTGCTGAAATACGAATTGAGATTTGGGCTAAGACCCTAAAATTTCGAAATGGGGATTTTGACGGACTTAGGACATGAGTTCCTAATGATTTTAACAAACAAAGGACGTGAGTTCCTAATGCTTTTGACAAACTTGGGACATGAGTTCCTAATGATTTATGTTGTGTAAAACTCCCGAGATGACAATTTATTTTACAAAGATTCCACTTGTGTTGGTTTCTAAATTGTTAATGTAATATCCAGGATTATTGTTTCTGTTTGCCTTGAATTATTTGCCATTTGTGTCGATTATTTTGTTCCTTTGATGATTATTTGGAATTTATCATTATTATGGGCGGTATGATGGCCCATGTTGTGGTGTTCGTCGGATACAACTTGTTGTTGTGTAGGTCGTATAGGTTGTGTATATGCATGTATGACATGGCATATGGTACTTCGCTGTCTTTTCGCCTCTTTGAGGGCGTTGTGACCCCTTGTTATCGTCCCCTCTCGAGTTGGTTATGTTCTGGGTGCTTTCAGAGCCGTGTCGGGCTCGATATTGGTCCCTTAGTGTAGCACAAGAGCAGTCCACACGAGCAGGTACTCGTGCGTGATGCTTGTGCGCAACTAGTGCACCAGACAGTGTAGTCTGGCTAAGAATAAGGACGCACGAGCAAGCCACATGAGCAGGTGCTCATGCGTGCTGTTCGTGCGTGATGTTTGATGTTGGACAGTAGCCTAATGCACGACCAGACGCATGGTCGTGCATCCCTGTTAGTATAAAACAGGAAAGACGGTTTTTTCACCTCATTTCTTCCCTTATTCTCTTCTCCTCGCGGTTGATGGACGGGTGAGACTAGGGTATGGATTTTTGGTCGATTTTACTCAAGTCCAAGGTGTTTTGGAGATTTCTAGGTGATTGTAACATCATCTAATCTATTGTTCTTCGTCGGATCGAGGTAACTTCTTGATTTTTCTTCGGGTTGACTTTTTGGAGATTGTTCTTGATTTCGATCCTAGTCCGATTTTGATGAATCGGTTGGTGCAGTATGATGTTATTAATTGTGTTCTATGGATTATATATCCATCTCTTCGATTCGTTTAACCCGGTTTATGATCCTAGGGTTCTTGAGGAATTATTGAACATTTAATGTTCGATTAAATGTTCGAATGAGTTTCATTCGTTAGGTTGATGTGATTACCATTTTTGTTGGTCTTGAACCTCATTGTGATCGCGTTTCCTTTGTGTCTTGTGGATGTTATAGGTTTCGGGGCATTTCGGTCAAGCCGTGTTCGTCAGAGTATTTGTGTGCCGATTCCGAGGCAAGTATTTTGCTTATACGTTGTGTACCTTGTGAATATGACTTACGTGTTGGAATGGATGATTGTGGTTAGTGGTGATAATCTTGAATGGGTAACATTGGGATATACATGTTGTTTGATTGTATACTTGGATGTGTATCGTGTTATGTGTATTGATCTGGAGATATGTGTTTGTGCATCAATTGCTTTGGTGAATTGGATGGCGATATTATGTTGTGTAACGTATGCAGGATTTCGATGATCCTGTTGATCGTTTGTACACGTGGTTGTGCAATGTGTTGTGTTTCGATCATGAGTTATGATTGATTATGTGTTATTGATGATGATGGTTAGAATTTTGAGATTGTGTTATGTGCGCATGAGGCGTGATTTCGTGGTGATCAATGTGATTGATTGACCTTGCTCATTGTTGAAGGAATGCGAACGTGAATGTTATTGTAATATCCGTAGGTTCGATTTTTCGGTAATTTTCTTTTTTGGCGGAAGTCCATCTTAGTGACTCCGTTGTGACTATTTCGTCATTCCGAGAATATTTAATTCTGTGCTTTTTGTCATCCGAGTTAATTTCGGTATTATTTTGTTGAGTTCCGTGTTCTTAAACGGCTTTTCCACACTTGAGTTCGATTCTTGCGAATCTCGTCAGAAACTGTTGTTTTGAGTTTCTCGTAAGTTCATTTAATGTTATTATTCATGTTGCGAGCTTTAGCTTGGTGTTTCGATCGTGTATCGTGTATTTCGGATGTTTTGGGCCATTTCCGTAATTTCCCAAAGTTTTACTTTCCGTTGTCGAATTTCAAGCCTTCGGGAGGTCGGAATCGTGTGTTCTCTTAGTGCTTGGATTCGTCTTTGTGAGTACTTCGTAACCGTATCTTCGATTCATATTCAGATTTGGGTTTCGGGCTTGTCCGGCCGGGGTGGCCACAATGCCGCCTTGATCTTAATCTTGCTTTGGTGAGTTACGGCCGTAAGGTGCGATTCTGGCCGTAAGTGATTAGCGTGCATGGCACGACGAATGCTATTACTGTGTAAGGGCCGAGAGTTCTGGCCGTGCGGGTGCCAGCGACTTTCGGATGAATGCGATTCTGGCCGTAAGGACACTGCATGCGGCGTAAGTGCCGAGTTACGGCCGTAAGGCCCTGCCGGTTACGGCCGTAACTCTGTCGGCCATATAAGACCTGGGTGACGGGCCAGACTGCATTTCACCACATTTCTTCACCCGGATGCGGCTGGCGACGGGATAAATCAGGGAGTGGAGTGTTTGGTCGATTCCACTCGATTTCTAAGCATTTTTGAGGATTCTTGTCGATTATATCATCATCAAATCATTGTTCTTCATTGGATCGAGGTAATTTCTTGAAATCTCCTAGAATTTGATTTTCGAGATTTCTTCTTGATTTTCGTTGTTCATCCGAATTTGATGAATCGGTTGATGCTGGTGAACATTATTAATCGTATTCTATGGATTGTATATCCATATCTTCGATTCGTTCAACCCGATTGATGATTATTCTTAGGTTCTTGAGGAACTTTGAACATTTAGTGTTCGATTAAATGTCTTAAAGAGTTACTTTCGGTCGTTGTGTTGATTTCGATTGATATTGTGTTAATGAATGAATTGTATTTCATTCAAGGTTGTTCGAGTACTTATGTTTATCGGAGGACGCCGTTCGTTGTTCGTGGAAGGATTTCATCGCCTTCGGTTGAGGCAAGTTTTATACTTGTACTAGTCAATGAGATTAATGTTATCATATATGTGTATGAATGTGTTGTATCATTCCGAGACTTAGTCTCTTCATAAGTTCATTTATATTAGGGGATCATTCGATACGATACTCTTCGGCAATTATCCCAAATGTTTATTATCATTCATTAATGGCCGGTTCAAGGCATTGAGATACTCGTTGTTAATGTTATTATCGATCACCAGTTTGCGGTATCGATGTATCGATTGTTGTTGTTAATATTGATGTCGATCTAAGACATTGTTGTAATTATTGTTATTAATGTTGGCGTCCTGTCATTCATGTTGTATTGGCCGATTGAAGGCATTGTCGTATTCGTTCTCATCTTCGTCGTCAGTAGCCGATTAAAGGTGCCGAGGCGTTAGTTGTATCATTGTTATCGATTGGCCGTTCTAAGGCAATCGAGTTGCTCAATCATTCATTGTATCATTGTTATCGATTGGCCGTTCTAAGGCAATCGAGGTGCTCAATCATTCGTTGTATCATTGTTATCGATTGGCCGTTCTAAGGCGATCGATGTGCTCAATCATTCATTGTATCATTGTTATCGATTGGCCGTTCTAAGGCAATCGAGGTGCTCAATCATTCATTGTATCATTGTTATCGATTGGCCGTTCTAAGGCAATCGAGGTGCTCAATCATTCATTGTATCATTGTTATCGATTGGCCGTTCTAAGGCAATCGAGGTGCTCAATCACTCGTTGAATCATTGTTATCGGTTGGCCACTCTAAGGAATCCGAGGTATTGAATCATCCGCTGCATCATTGTTATCGATCGACCATTCTAAGGTAATCGAGGTATTGAATTGGGACCGCCGAGGACAATGCCCATCCGTGAGTCATCATTATCATGTTGTCCGACTCAAGGCAGCACACTATCATTCTTGGGAATTCGGTAATCTTTGAATCGTTGCCGTTTGTGATTAATTATGTTTTGGAGACTAGTCTTGGCTAGTGCTCATTATGGGTAAGTTTGGGGCTTGAACCTTCGCGGTTCGGTTTCTAACACCTACAAATTAGTAGGTCACGGCCATTGGATGGCCTAATTGTGATACGGCTTCGTGCCATGGCTTCGGCCCTAATTGTGAGACGACTTCGTGCCGTGGCTTCGACCCTAATTGTGATACGGCTTCGTGCCGTGGCTTTGGCCTTAATTGTGATACAGCTTTGTGCCGTGGCTTCGGCCCTAATTGTGATACGGCTTCGTGCCGTGGCTTCGGTCCTAATTGTGATACGGCTTCGTGTCGTGGCTTCGGCCCTAATCGATACAGCTTCGGGCTGTTTTGGCTTCAAGTTATTGTGATATTTGACAGCTTCGGCTGAGTGGCTTTCAGGCCTTTGTGATGTCTCGATAATTTCATTGGATCCTTCGGGCATTGTGATTCATAACTAATTCAGTTCTGGTTTGGTTCATATCGTGTAATTCATTATGGTACTCTATGATTATGATTCGACATTTGGCACTTATGTTCTAACCTATTGAACAGGTATTAATAGTATGCCGTGGGCATAGTGTTTCACGAATGCTCGGTTCTTACCTTGGTTTGTGAGCATTTCGTATTATTATCATTGTACCGTTTCATTCTGCCTTTGGATGCATATCATGTTATACATGTATTTGATGTTCATTATCTGGATGACTGACCCCGTGGGGGCGGAACATGTTTTCATGTTTTAGGTGCTTGCGAGGAGAGAGTTGAGACACAGGGGCATGGTGATGGCGACGAGGCATTCAAGCGATACTAGTCTGAGTTATTCATGTTGGTCAGTCAGTTGGAGTGTTCTCCAGTTTGCCAGTCATTGTCATTATGTATTACCTGAGCAAGGCTCGTGGGTGTGGTTGTATTTTCATTTTTGGCCATGTAGGCCCATCATTGTCGTTAAAATTCCTCCTCGGAATATTGTGTCGGATATCATGGTAGGGACTATGATTTTTCCTTGTTGGTTAATTTAATGTATTTTAGTCATGTTCGCCTAGTGGATCTCCTGGTGTGGGGTTCACGGCACTGTAATTACCCAATAGGATTTGGGGGTGTTACAGAAGATGGTATCGGAGATTTGGGTTGTGAGATACCCTGATATGTGAGTTATGTGGCTCTACCGATGCGGTAGTAGTGGGACTGTCAGGTTATGACAATCTAGACAGTCGGGTTTTGTGAGTCGTGAAATTTGTACGACTACACGAGTCATTCATTCATCGAGTCGTCGTTAGTGAAGACTAGTATCGTGAGACCTCGAAGCTTCGTATGACCTGTGTAAGGACTCGATTCTCTTTATGTTCATACATTCATTATATCATTAATTATACATGCTTTGTCGAAACCTATATGTGATATTATTGTTATGATTGATTCATGACTAATTGTGTTGGAGCAAGTTTGACCATGCAAGCGATAAGGATCAACTCATTCATCAGTCAACAATCCTCAATCATCATTTTTATCTTGCCGATCATATTAATTCATTCATCACTCAGTCAGTCTCATTGCTCAGTTAATTCATTCATCACTCAGTCAATCTCATTGTTCAGTTAACTCATTCATCACGCAGTCAATCTCATTGTTCAGTTAATTCATTCATCACTCAGTCAATCTCATTGTTCAGTTAATTCATTCATCACTCAGTCAATCTCATTGCTCAGTTAATTCATTCATCACTCAGTCAATCTCATTGCTCAGTTAATTCATTAATCATCCAGTCCATCTCGTTGTTTAGTTGTTGATCTTGTGGATCGAATTTTCAATCCTGTTAACTTGTTCAAGATAATCATTTCAGGAATTTCATTAGATAATCATGTCACCTCACTTGATCTTTCATGCGATCTTATCATATTCCGGCGTCATGTCGACGATCACTTTATTCCATTATTAATGCATTCATTGTGTTAGAGCGTGTATGCTCATTGTTATCATTCCGTCTCGTAATCATAATGCGATCTTCATACGGGATCTGTAATTATCATGTGACTTTCCTGCCTCGGTATGGAAAGAGCTGTCAGAGGGACATCGGACTCCGACATCCAAGAGATCATTTTCTAGTCGTCTTCGTGCTGGGAGAGCATTTTCTTCTCAGATGATGAGTTCGACTGTTGTTTGCTTTAACTGTGATACTATAGGACATCGCAGTACCCGGTGCTCGATGTAGGCCATTGTTTGTTTTCTGTGTGGGAGACAGGGACACTTTCAGAAATACTGTAGGAGTTCTAGTGCCGGTAGATCTCGAGAGGGTTCACAAGCCTCGAGGGATTTTGTTACTCCATCCCGTGCATCATCCAAGGGGTCCTATCAGGCTTCGAGAGCCAGAGGTAAGGACATTCATCACCGGTTTTGAACAAGTTAATTCTTGCTCGGTAATAGTATAATTATTCATTTCATTTGTCGTTCATTCATTCATATAATTCATTCATCATATATCAATCACGTTGAGACTTATAATTATCAAACTAATCATTCACTTCACGGGGAACAATGGTTCCAATCATTTCATTTGGGCTATCACTCATTACGTTATCATTCCACCCCGGTGAATCATTCTTGATCCTTGTTAGATTTCGATTCATTATCATTTATTGCGATCGTTCCTATTCTTGTGACCTTTCGGGGTCATATTGAGCGGTGAGTTCAGGTTTGGGTCTCCTTAAATCAATGAGATCCAGGAGATCGATTATCTGGAGGATATCGGTGTTGGGTACATTTGATATAGAGCCTTATTTTTTGTATTTTCCTTTCTCTGTTTTCAGATTAAGGTGTAACTTAATCCGTAATAATGTATCGTGGTTGTGGATAATTTATTGTTGATCTATTTTATAATGATCGTATTTGAGAATCTTGAGATTTGGGTCATTTGATGCATTCTTTTTATGCTGTACCCGATATTTCGTGATAATCTGGGTAATTGTTCATTGTGATTCGAGACGTCAGTCATGAGGACCTGGGTGTGCAATTGATATGGTCCCGAGAACTATATGTGCGTTGTCGCTTTTCTTTTGAAGCGTGAGTCAGTGCTTATATGGGGGTTGGCCCAGTTGTACAGGCGAAGTGGTTCGCGTTAAGGAGTATTCCTGGAGATGTCGTTTTCAGATTGTGATGGATAGTTCATATCCCGAGTTGTTTACCCTTAAGTTTCGGGATGAAACTTCTTTTAAGGAGGGTAGTATGTAATATCCGCAGTTTCGATTTTTCGGTGATTTTCTTTTTTTGTCCGAAGTCCATCTTAGCGACTCCGTTTTGACCTTTTCGTCATTCCGAGAATATTTAATTCTGCACTTTTTGTCATCCGAGTTCGTTTCGGTATCGTTTTGTTGAGTTCCGTGTTCTTAAACGGCTTTTCCGTACTTGAGTTCGATTTTTGCGAATCTCGTTCTAAACGGTTGTTTTGAGTTTCTCGTAAGTTCATTTAATGTTATTATTCATGTTGCAAGCTTTGGCTTGGTGTTTCGATAGTGTATCGTGTATTTCGGACGTTTTGGGCCATTTCCGTAATTTCCCAAAGTTTGGGGTAATTACTTTCCGTTGTCGAATTTCAAGCCTTCGGGTGGTCGGAATCGTGTGTTCTCTTAGCGCTTGGATTCGTCTTTGCGAGTACTTCGTAACCGTATCTTCGATTCATATTCAGGTTTGAGTTTCGGGCTTGTCCGGGCCGTCGGGGGTGGCCACGGCCGAGTCACGGCTGCACAGTCTTGAGCTGGTACTGGCCTGGCCGAGTTACGGCCGTAAGGCGCCGGTTACGGCCGTAAGTGATCGGCAGGCATGGCATGATGAATGCCGGTTATGGACGTAAGGGCCGAGAGTTACGGCCGTACGGGTGCCAGGCAACTTCCGGACGAATACCGGTTACGGCCGTAAGGACCTGCCGGGTACGGCCGTAAGTGCCGAGTTACGGCCGTAACTCTGTCGGCCATATAAGGCCTGGGTGACGGGCCAGACTGCATTTCACCCCATTTCTTCACCCGGATGCGGCTGGCGACGGGATAAATCGGGGAGTGGATTGTTGGGATTCAGTCCAGCATCCTGCCTGCATGGGCTTAAAAATGCGCGAGGCGCGGCTTGCAATTCGGCCTGTGAGATCTGCACTAGAAAGTGGTTAAATGAATTGATTTGGACTACTCATACCAACAAGATGCATTTTCTTTTCTGGTAGCCATCTCATAGAAACTCCAAAGTTAAGCGTGCTTGGGCTGGAGTAGTTATGTGATGGATGACCCCCTGGGAAGTTTCTCAGGTGCGCGTGAGTGAGGACAAAGCGCGCTAGAAAAGACTCGTGTTGGTACAGTGAGGACAGTCTTCATCATTCTTGGGACCAACAATTGGTATCGGAGCGGGTCACGGGTATGGATTCCCTCGAAGTATCCTATAGTGGAGGCTGCCAAAGTGTTGGAACTGAGAGGCGGGCATGCGGCAAATGTTGCCAGTTGTCCGGAACTAAGATGTTGGCGCGGTGGAGGTTGTCAGGTGCTGGAGGGCTATGTGATCAAATCTAGTATCTTTGGGCGAGATCTTTGGCGCAACGGAAGTAAACGGAGCTGAAACAGATGCTGATGTCAAGTGTTGGAGGACTATGTGAATGAATCCAGCCGCTAGAGGGCTGTGTGATCAAATCTAGTTCGCGGAAGTTTCCAGACTATGGGGCTGAGATGCTGGAAGGTACTGGGAGGGGGATTATTGGATTCGGTCCAGCATCCTGCCTGCATGGGCTTAAAAATGCGCGAGGTGCGGCTTGCAATTCGACCTGTGAGATCTGCACTAGAAAGTGGTTAAATGAATTGATTTGGACTACTCATACCAAGAAGATGCATCTTCTTTTCTGGTAGCCATCTCATAGAAACTCCAAAGTTAAACGTGCTTGGCCTGGAGTAGTTATGGGATGGGTGACCCCCTGGGAAGTTTCTCAGGTGCGCGTGAGTGAGGACAAAGCGCGCTAGAAAAGACTCGTGTTGGTACAGTGAGGACAGTCTTCATCATCCTAAGTGGTATCAAAGCGCTTAGTATTTCGATTCAGTATATATTATAATATTTCATTTTAAAATAATTTTTGTCCACGTGCCCTGTTTTCATGTCAAATGTCATTTACATTAAATGCCTTACACGACATCTGGACAGCTGAATCTCAAAAGCCGTGATGTTTTCAAATTGTTTAATGTTTAAATACCGCCGTTTCAGGCATTAAGGGTAACAACAAATGTCATAAGTGGGACCCACTCATATTTTTAATATTTCATGGATAAGTGTACCAGTTATACTCAGTTCATCGTGACCGTCTATTTCAAAAACCGGTTCCCATCCCTTAAATCTGACCATTCGTACTCTGAAAACCTTTCTTCGCCGCCCACTATAAAAGGACTGAAACTGCCATTTGAGACTCTTTACGCTTTCTGCAAAATTTAAGAGCACTCAAGCAAATACAACCTACAAGTTTTTCTGTGTTCTACTGCAAATTTCTCTTAATCTCTTTCATATTTTCTTGAGAATCACCAATGGCTGCTCAGACATCTTCTCCCGCCCTCAAGAAAGCCTCGAACATCATCGATGGACGAATCTTCTCCAGATCTGTCGTCATCGAGCGTATTCTCTCTGAAACTAATGACGTCGAACCCATGGAGTTCATCATCACCAGACTCCGTCAGCAAGGCCTCTACCGCCTTGGGAGTCACACCGCCGAGAAATACAACGTTCACTTGGTTGAGGACTTCTACCTCAACGCTGCCGTTCGCTTTCTGTCGCTGGCCCAGGGAGGCCACGTCGCTGACATCACCGTTGTCATTCAAGGAGTGGAGATCTGCATCGACCGAGATCTTCTCCAGAACATTTACAGGCTGCCCGCTGATGGCCTGACCATGGAAGAACTTGAGACTTTTGGGTCTCAAGAGCTGATGACCAAGTACTATGGCCTGTTCACCGGCTCAGCTACGGTTGAAGTGGTTCACACCACCTGTCACAAGAAGAATTTTTGTTTGCCATACGTGTACTTGCATGGCTTTTGTTGCAGAATCATCGAAAATCGCACTGGTGCATTTGAAATGTGCACTAATCTTAGGTTTAGAATGATGGTTGCGATTTTGACCTGTGAAAAGGTCAATTGGTGCCAGATTATTTAGCGCTTGCAGGAAGAAGTGTCCAAGCCTGCCACTCAAAAGAAATCGTTTGGTTTATTTTTAAACCACATTTTGATGAAATGCGGACTTCCACAATCCGCAGATGCGAGGAAAATCAGTTCCCGGATCTACTTAGGAGGCGTCAAGCCTTCGGCTTTTAACCAGAGCACTCTGGTTTGCAACCAACCATCCATCCGAAGTATGCCCATGTCTAAAGATCCAAGGGATGTTTCTTTGAAGTCCCAGAGTGTGGAGTCTTCAAGGAAAAGAAAGAGATCTCACAGCAAGACACCTATTGCTGCTGAGAAGCCGAAAAGGAAGCTAAGGAGGATTTCTAAAGCCAAATCCACAAAAACCTCTGAGGAAGCTTCTACCATGGCGCAACCCACTGAACAACTACCCCAGGGCCCAACCCCTGCGGAAAAGATGCCCATTACTGTATCGACAGTAAATCCCGAGCCTTTGGCGGCAATGACGGATATGAGGTCATCCGCCAACTTGGAAGACTCTAGCGAGTCGGCTGCCCCTTTGGAGCCAACAGCTAATTCTCCTATGCAGGATTCCACACCCGTACAGGATCCACCTTCCTTCGGGGCACCATCCCCTGTAAGGAATCCCTCTTCCATACAGGATCCCACACCTGTAGAGGAACCCCTCACTACAGTGGACTCAGACGTTGTACGAAGTCCCTCCCCGGACACTATTATCAACAAAACTCTTCTCTCTGTGCAAATTGAGCAGGCATACGAAAAATTTCTTCAATGGAAAAGCTACAGGCTAGCTCCGTACGATACCCTGTACAACTGAGCGAGTGGAGAAATGAAGAAAGATTCGTATTGGAAGTGAGGGACTCCACAGAAGTTGAAGCCCTGGTCTAATGGGACAATCTATTCTGCAAAGAGTTGATTGAAAGCCATCTCTTGCAAAAATCTGATGCCAGAAGAAAAGGAAAAGATAAGTCCGAGGAATCTCCCAAAAATTCAAAAGAAGACCACGACTCAGACGACAACGACGATGCCTTTCAGGCAGGTCTGAGAATGAGCCGTGAGGAGGCTCATGAAAGAGAAGTCCACCAGGTTCAAAATGATGAAGGGACATCAAGCCGCCATGAGCCCCCCTCGCAACAGCCATATGTTATTCCCGAGTAGGAGGAATCAGTCCCTCCTGTCGCGGAGGAAGAAGAAAATATTTCGGAACAGGCAATCGAGCCTGCTGCTGCCGAAGAAGAAGAAGAAGTTGCTGAGAGACAACAGGAGGAATCAGTCCCTCCTGTATCTATGTCTGCAGAAATCCCTTCGACACAGGAGGACGTCGCACCCCCTGCTGCCGAACCCGAAACTGCTGCTCCCGACCCATCAACCGTGGAATCCGATGATGGTACTACACCTGAGGATGTCCAACTCACTTCACGTCTAAACGAGAATATGAGAAGGTTGAATAGAGTCGAGGACTTCGCCAAGACGGATTCTCCCAACACTACTGCTAGGAAAGAGCGATTGCGTGCTCTTGGCCTTCAAACCATCTTTATCCAGGATGCAGTTAATGCCTTGTATTCAGTGGAAAAAGCTTTGAATTAGATGCACACTTCTGCTGTTGAAGAGATGACTGGATTACAGCATGAAGTCTCTCGCATAGTCGAAGCCTTCACTGTTTTCCCAAAAGTCTTCAAGCAAGCCCTGAAGAATCTGCAAGAGAAATAAGAGCAACTCCTGAGAGATGAGGAATCTAAAACTCGCATATCTGAGGCCAAGACAGCATCTGCCATGATCGAAACATCTTCCCAGCTTCGAGCCCACGACAAAAGTATTAAAGATATGTCGCAGGTGCTCTCCTCCCTTGTCGAGAGAATGACAAACATTGAGACGAAATAGGATGCCACACTGGAGATCCTAGAACGTATTGATGACGCCAAAAGGGGGAAGAAGCAAGAGAAGTAGCGAGGAGAACAAGGCTTCAGCATGAAAGGGAATTTAATGCTGCTTAAGACAGCATTACCGCTGAATTGAATAAATTAGCCCCACCCTCTCAAAGTTTCAGGATTTCAGGTTCTCGACCTGAGTTTCATGACCCCAATGTCCCCTGGCAAACCTTGGTTCAAAGACCTTCTAAGATTCATCTGCCAACCAACCGCCATCCCACTGCTGAAGAAGTGAAGCAATGGAGGAGAAATGAACTGATGAGATACTTTGCAAAACTCGTCAGGGAATCCACCATCTTCAAAGGTTATAAAACATTAGCAGATGCTGCAGACAAATTCACGAAGTTGTTAGAAGAAGGAAAGCTTCCTCTCCAGCAAGAAATGAAATCTAAGCATAGAAGAGGAGATCGGATCACCTATCCAGAAGACTGGATTCTTGCCTTCGACAGATCATACGATGGTAGAGCAATCTACTTAGATTGAGGCAATGACTTCCTACAGCACTGGTAGCGTGGAACCGAGCATGATCCAGAGAGGAGGCCATGGAGACATTCTGATTATAGGAGCTAAAATCCTTGTATTTTTTTGTTGTTTGTAATTTTTCTTTCAAAACAACAATCCTTGTACTCTATTTTTGAATATCAATAAAAATGTTTGCCTGTCTTGAAAGATTACAACTCGTAATCTACTGTGTTAATGTATGATTACATAACTTAAATTGTTGGGATAACAATCACAAGTATAGAAACTTGTTTGAAAATTAAGCTGTACGAACTTGTCTACGAACAGTTCATAGATTCAGTTGTATGCATCTAGAATACATTGTAAGATTGTGCCTGCGCACCAATCATAAGCTTAAGTTGTAAAAACTCTTAGCTGTATCGAACTCGCCTGCGAGCAGTTCATAAATTAGTCTAAGTTACTGAAAGCCAGATCATTTGACAGAAGACCAAGAAATCTGCCCGAAGTCATCAAGAAAGTCATTCGCTTCATGAAGAAGGTTTTGGCATCATCAAGAAGAACTTGAAAGATTTAAAGTCTTGGCAAATTGTCACAAAAGGGGAAATTGTTGGGATAACAATACCCTGTATCGAATTTGTTAGGATAACAAATCCCTGTATCGATACTGCCCTGTATTGATCGTAGTGTCAGTATGTTTTGACAATATACCAATCCTACATAGAGTAAGCGAACTGTATCGAAAAGCCGATCTATAGTGTCAACCTGTATCGAAGACCTCTCATATATCCAGCATATCTTCAGTACAGCAAAGAAGTCTCATAAAGACTAAAGTATGGAAGCTGTCTTGAATTGTCAATACGTAATCCTTCCATACAGCTCTGAACAGGACAAAGAAGGAATCTTCAGTCTTCACTAAAAGTCAAGTCCCGTTGATAAAGAAGTATTTAAATACTAAAGGATAAAGTATTTAAATACTGTAAGTCAGAAGATCTTCAAATCCCGCAATATCCGGATCTCAGTTGAATATGTGTTGTCATAGAATCTTGCCCAATGGATAGATCTCCAACGGATATATTTCAGAGACTATATATATCTCCAGAGTTTGAAGATCAATACACACGAAGTTAAAAAGTTATCAAAAACGAAAGCTTACGAAGTTATCATCAGAGCAAAACATATCTCCAAAGCTCACTGCTATTCAGATACAAGAGATATATAGTGCTCAAATCGTGAACAACATATCATCAGCTAGAAGCTCAGAAAGTCAAAGCTGTTGTTCATACCCTGTTCTATCCTTTGAACAAACCCAGATCAGCCCTGTGTGGACTGAGTAATCTTCGCTACTCCGGAACTGTGTGTGAAGGAATTGCATCGAAGAAGACGAAGCTTCAGAACTGTGTGTGAAGAAGCCAGTCAAAGTGTTAGCTCAAACCAATCTGTGTGAACGGTTGAAGCTAAGATCTTTATATCAATTTGTGTGAACGATATATTGATTAAGTGTTGTTATAATTACGTAGTTGTGTACGCAGCAATTATAATAAACTTTTTACTCTTGTGTGGATGACCAGTGGACGTAGAGGGGTTTACCTCGAACCACTTTAAATACTGTGTTATTTACCTTCTGCCTTACTTGTTTTATTTTACTGTGATTATTTAAGTATACACTGCACATCGAGTTGCTGTATCCACAACAACTTATTGTATTTAAGACTTCCGCTATGCACTTAGATTTAAAATCAGTACAGCTTGTTGTTTAAAACACTTTCCAAGCTATATCCAGTATACTTAGTGACCAACATGGATTTTTTGGTCAATTCCAGTCGATTTCTAAGCGTTTTTGAGATTTCTCATCGATTATATCAACATTAAATCATTATTCTTTGTCGGATCGAGGTAATTTCTTGAAATCTCCTAGAATTTGATTTTCGAGATTTCTTCTTGATTTTCGTTGTTCGTCCGAATTTGATGAATCGGTTGATGCTAGTGAACATTATTAATCGTATTCTATGGATTGTATATCCATATCTTCGATTTGTTCAACCCGATTGATGATTCTTAGGTTCTTGAGGAACTTTGAACATTTAGTGTTCGATTAAATGTCTCAAAGAGTTTCTTTCGGTCGTTGTGTTGATTTCGATTGATATTGTGTTATTGAATGAATTGTATTTCATTCAAGGTTGTTCGAGTACTTGTGTTTATCAGAGGACGCCGTTCGTTGTTCGTGGAAGGATTTCATCGCCTTCGGTTGTGGCAAGTTTTATACTTGTACTAGTCAATGAGATTAATGTTATCATATATGTGTATGAATGTGTTGAATCATTCCGAGACATAGTCTCTTCATAAGTTCATTGATATTAGGGGATCATTCGATATGATACTCTTCGAAAATTATGCCAAATGTTTATTATCATTCATTAATGGCCGGTTCAAGGCATTGAGATACTCGTTGTTAATGTTATTATCGATCACCAATTTGCGGTATCAATGTATCGATTGTTGTTGTTAATATTGATGTCGATCTAAGACATTGTTGTAATTATTGTTATTAATGATGGCGTCCTGTCATTCATGTTGTATTGGCCGATTGAAGGCATTGTCGTATTCGTTCTCATCTTCGTCGTCGGTAGCCGATTAAAGGTGCCGAGGCGTTCGTTGTATCATTGTTATCGATTGACCATTCTAAGGCAATCGAGGTGCTCAATCATTCATTGTATTATTGTTATCGATTGGCCGTTCTAAGGCAATCGAGGTGCTCATGCCGTGGCTTCGGCCCTAATCGATACAACTTTGGGCTGTTTTGGCTTCAGATGATTGTGATATTTGACAGCTTCGACTGAGTGGCTTTCAGGCCTTTGTGATGTCTCGATAATTTCATTGGAGCCTTCGGGCATTGTGATTCATAATTAATTCAGTTCTGGTTTGGTTCATGTCGTGCAATTCATTATGGTACTCTATGATTATGATTCGCCGGGGCACTTATGTTCTAACATGTTGAATAGGTATTAATAGTATGCCGTGGGCATAGTGTTTCACGAATGCTCGGTTATTACCTTGGTTTGTGAGCATTTCGTATTATTATTATTATTATCATCGTACCGTTTTATTCTGCCTTTGGATGCATATCATGTTATACATGTATTTGATGTTCATTATCTGGATGACTGACCTCGTGGGGCGGAACATGTTTTCATGTTTTAGGTGCTTGCGAGGAGAGAGTTGAGACACAGGGGCATGATGATAGCGACGAGGCATTCGAGCGATACTAGTCCGAGTTGTTCATGTTGGTCAGTCAGTTGGAGTGTTCTCCACTTTGTCAGTCATTGTCATTATGTATTACCCGAGCAAGGCTCGTGGGTGTGGTTGTATTTTCATTTTTGGCCATGTAGGCCCATCATTGTCGTTAAAATTCCCCTCGGAATATTGTGTCGGATATCATGGTAGGGATTATGATTTTCCCTTGTTGGTTAATTTAATGTATTTTAGTCATGTTCGCCTAGTGGATCTCCTGGCGTGGGGTCCACGGCACTGTAATAACCCAATAGGATTTGGGGGTGTTACAGTTATGTGTGGTAATGCTAAGTTCACTCATGTGGGTTCGACGGCACCTATGAGGATTCATGGCAGACGACCATGGGATCGGAACTTAGTATGTGGTGTTGTGGTCCAATCGTGCGGGTCTGACGAGGCCTACAATGACACATGACGGAGGATCATGAGTTCAGGACATAGTATGTCCAACCGTGTGGGCTCGACGGGGCCTACGGTGACTTGTGACGGTGGATTACAGAGTCGAGGGCTGATATTTGTGATTATTGTGTTTTGTTAAGACCGTGCGGGTTGTTGAACTTACGGCGAATTGTGACGGTAGATCACGAAGTCGAGGATTGATATTTGTGATTGTTGAGTTTGGCTAAGACCGTGCGGGTTGGTGAACCTACGGTGACGGCGGAACATTGAGTCGGAAAGTATGTTTTGATAAACAAGGTGCTTGTAAGAAAGTTTTTATGAAAATTAAATGACCGGGCCGAGACCCAAGCGATTTATGTAAAGATTTTCGTGTTGTAAAACCCTTCTGAGATGATTCTTGTTTCCTTTAAAGACTACAGTTGTGTTGTTTTCTAGAGTTCTAAAACTTCTCGGGAGTACTTGGTAACTGGTTGTCCTTATCTGATACGTGGTTGTTAATTGCTTGTTATATTTCGTATAGAGATACTTGTACTAGCCATTCGAATGCTTCAAGAGTTATGGAGTTCAGTTGTTGTTACATCATTGTATTGTTCTCAGTTTTCCGCGGTGTTGTATTGTTTTGTATATTGGACCCCTACCTGGGCATGAGTTGTGGAATTGTATTTCGATTATTTAGGTTGTGTGACCTTATCGGTCCATAACTTTATTCTGTTTGACCCCGGCCGGTCAAATATTTGGTCGTATGGTTGTGTTCAGTCTGGTGGATCCTTGAGTGTAGATTCCACGGCGTGTAATTTTTCCAGTTGAATTCTGGGGGTGTTACATTTATGGTATCAGAGATTAAGTTGCGGAAACCTAGACTGCCGGGTCAATCTGAGTCGTGTGTTGTTGTGTCGTTCGAAGTGTCGAGCGACAAATTGAGTTGTGTGTTGGCACTATGTAGTCTGTGCTGTTGGTTGAGATTAGTATCATGGACAATCGTCATCTTCGTGCGACCTGTGGATGTAAGTCTTCTCTCCTATATGATATATCTGTGTATTGTGATTTCGTTTATGTGTATTTTTTTGGGATGAAGTCTGTGTTCGATACTTGTGGTGTACTACATGTGTATTGAGCTAGATGTATTGATGGTTTGGACACCGAGTGGTGCGGTATGATGTGTAAACCTTGAACATTGATGTGTTTCTGGAAGTGTGTTTATGATAGAGTTTATGGTTTCGAGATATGTTTTAGTGTAGTGCTCATGAGGTGTGTTTGTTAAATCGGAAACTTATATGCCGGACGAGCATATATTTTGAGATCAATTGCTCTTAAAGTTGTTGTAATTTTATCCGATGCGTGTCTGTTTGAGAACCATTTTTGAAGGATTTCATAAACTTGAGTATGTTTATGGAAAACCGATTGCTGAAAACCTTTCGACGGTACGATTAAACAATGGTGTTGTATGGATTTTGAAATTGGTTGAACTTTGGCGAGTCGGCCTTGTATTTGCAAATGAAACTTTGTGAAAGTATTTGAAAGCTATGTTTTGAAGTATTTTGATCATTTTTCAAAATGTTACCGTCGGGAATTTTTTTTCTTTGTCATGAATGGGAGAATTTTTGAAAATGATTTTTAACGTATTGGATTTATTTTCAAATGACTCGAGTCTACGATTCAAAGATCTTTCACACCATAAAACTTTTGTATTTTAAAACAAAAATGTGATTTTCATTTTCAAAATAAGAGTGAAAGATGAAAAAAAAATCTTACTCGACTTAAACTTTAAAATTTGGGTGTAGTTGTTGATCTGTGGTGATATTCAGTATGTACGGGTGGTTTCTCACTCAGGATGGTTCGGCGAAACCTCTAGGAGTCGATGCCAAGAGAGCATGACCACATGATAACTTAGGTGTTGTAAATTGTGATGGTAATTGTATGGTAACATGTGATTACCTTGTGTATTGTTAATTGTGATGAGGATATGTGATTACCATGTGTCACTACACCATATATGGCTTTCAACAACATTTTTTTTGATGTTACAAGCAAAAGTGTAGCCTTAGATGCCTTAAAATTGGTCAAATTTGATTTAAGGCTACACATTTTTCTAACGTTATTATTGATATAAATTAGTGTTACCGTAGACCAAATTGAATATCTACGCTAACACAAAATTTGGTGTAGCCGTTGCTATTTAGAAAAAGTGTAACTAAACACTAAAAAAAATAGGCGGACTTGCTAAAATATTTTAGACGGTCCAAATAAATTATTTTCAACTACAACGACCTAATTTTTTTAAGGTATTTTATGAATCGTCCTAATCGGAGGTAGTAATGTAAGAGAGATGAGCATTAAATAAGAGGAAATATTGGTACATTGATCATTAAATTGGAGAAATAATTATCTTTCTTAAAACATGTGAATAGTCAAAAAGCGACAGTTATTTTGGACCAGATGGAGTAATTATTTATTTTAGCTCCTTTTCTATATGTACATATCTAGCTAATTATTATGTTATCATTAGAAATATATCATTTCTTTGATTAGGGAGATGGCGGCTCATGATTTCTACACAAGTAAGGAATCGGTTCATGATTGGAAAGCCCAATCCCCAACTACTAAATTGCCTGATAGCACTAGTAGAATAAACATCACAGACTTCGGTACAATTTACTTCAGTTATGTATATTAGTGAAGTAAAAAAACAAAAAAACAATTTCGCTTTCAATTTACTGAAGTAAAACACTCACGTAGACTTCAGTAAATGGTATCATACTAAAAAGCAGAAACTAGTTGGGAATTTTAAGATACAAAGACTTCACTAATTTGATAATTAATGGAGTTAACAGTGTGAAATTTTATTTTTTATCAGAATATTTTTACAAAAGCGAAATGTATGTGTTTTGACTGGGAATTAATATTTTCAACTTCAGATTTTTTCATTTAACTCTTAAAAACACAAGTAAAATATTACCATTATTAATTTATATTGTGTATTATATTTTTTAATATCACTACAATTAAAATTTCTGTTATCAAGAATTTATAATTTACGAAAAGATACCATTAATAATTTATGTTATGTATTAAATTTTAAACAGATTTTAATCATTATAAAAAAAGTAAAGTTCCTAACGATGTCTGTGCGACTCTAAAAACAAATCTCATAACACTATAGCAAATCCTTTGTTCTGAATTACCCAGAAATCAGCTAAATTAACCCCTTTTAAGTCTTTGAATTGAGACTCTTGAAGCATCACAAAATCAACTTCATTCTTTATCCTCAAGTCCCAAACCCATTTAGCCTTCCCTTTCCCCTTCTTCCCCAAACCGCGAATATTAATAGACATCGTATTCATGGTTCCACCCCTTGAAAACCTTCATTTAAAATCTGATTACGTACCTGGTCTGAGAATTCAGATATGTTTTCTGCACCAATCGCGACTCCCAACAAGACCATAGCACTTCCACTGCCGTCGCCGCCGCCGACCCAAACCAAATCCGACGCAACCCCGTCAACGGAACAAACCGACCTCCTTCATATCGCTGTACATGCACATCAGAACCCCGCAACCCTAATTCCCGCTGCTCAGATCGGACCCGCAACCCTAATTCCCGCTGCTAAGTATCTTGGTGGATTCACTGTTATGTTGGTATTCCCATCGGCGGAGGAGTGTGTACGGTTCCTAGAATCAGAAATTGTGTGGAGGATATGGTTTTTGAAAAGCTGGAAAATTGGAGTGGTCAGGCGTATCCGGTTGAAAGAATAGCTTGGTTACGAATCCATGAAGTCCCCGTGAATATAGCTTTAGAGCCTGTGTATAGTGTGATAGGGAGATGCTTTGGAATGGTTATTCAACAGGCTCAAGTTACCGATTCAGACAGAGACTTTTCGTTTGCGTTTATTGGGATCCTTTGTAATAAGTTGAATAGGGTGGATGAAAGTGTATCGTTAGAGTGGCGAGGTAGAACAATTACGGTTTGGGTTGCAGAGGATACTAGTGAATGGATTCCGGACTGCGTGGTGGAGTTTGAGGACGTTTCGGTTCACTATGATGCAGCAGGGTATGAGGAGAATGGTGATCAGAGCAATGGTTCAACCGGAGACCGGTGTGACTCCGGTGATAAGCCAATCAACGGTGAAAATCCCGAACGATGTTAGTTCCTAAACCCTAGCTATTTATTTTTGTCTTAATTCACTTTTCTTTTTATATCGTTTTTTCCTTCTTGTATTTAATTGTTTTGCTCTCATGTACTTAAGATTTGCGATTCATTTATGTTTGTGGCATGGGGAAAAGAGAGAAGAAATGGATTTGCCCAATCTTCAATTTCGGCATGTTTCAACATAAATATCATGTTCATTCTGGATCCAGTGGCAGGTGTCGTGTTTTCTTCATACAGATTTTGTCCCTCTGATTTGCAGGGGTTGTAGTAATCATTTAGTCAAAAGTGTGGCAATTTAATGTCTTCATTGGAGTTACATAATTCACCTTATGTTTTCAGTTAGATACATATATGGAACTTGTTTGAGCTACTTAAATTTTAAAAGGTGCTAGGAAAATTACAATTTTAAATATTATCCGCTGTCTATATCTTGGAGATATATTCCTTCATTTCCTCTCTCTCTCTCTCTCTCTCTCTCTCTCTCTTGTGTGTGTGTGCCAGCCTAATTTACATTTTAATGGAAGCATTATGTATTTTCTTGATGGGTAGCTGTTGTACCTTATTGTTGTTGCTAATTCCAAGATTTTTTTCAGCAGATGCAGATTAAAAGTGGAAGACATCACACATTGCTGATCAATGAGTCAAGAGTATATTCTTGTGGGTCCAGCTTATGTGGTGTCCTTCGTCATGGTCCAGAAACAACTCAATGTGTAGAATTTACCCCAATAACTTTTCCTTGTCGAACCCAAGTCACTCACATCTCGGCCTCCCACAACCATGCAGCCTTTGTTACACAGTCTGGAAAGGTTTGTCATGTCCTTATCCTTCGTATTTGCTGCATGTTTTTACTGTGACCTTAATATTTTCATTTTAACCACCACCTTAGTAATCTATGTCTTTGGATACTAGCTCAGGTGATTTGTTCAGCACACAAGGGTACTTCGAGGTTGTTAGTTAAGTAGGATTTAATGATACTTTTGTTTTCCCTTTCACCTTTCCAAGTAGACGCTTGTTCGTGTGAAGAAGTTGCTTATTTTCCTTTCACATGAAACAGGTAGCTGGTAAATCAAATCTGGAACTGACCGTTTCTATTTTTGAAAACCCTGTCGTTTGCTTAAGGAGTCATAACTAATATCTGGAACATCTGATCTGATCAGCTTTCAAGAACAATAATATATTTTCAAGTACTGATACCACACTATTTTCTCATAATTGTATACTGGACTTTTTGTTGGTCATGCAGGTTTTCACATGTGGAGACAATTCATTCTTTTGTTGTGGTCATAGAGATACAGTCGTCCTATATTCGTGCCAAAGCTTGTTGAAGCTCAAGGGTATTCCTTGCAAGTGTATGCCATTTTGTTGCATTTTCTCCATCGGTAGATATTAGAATTGGTTCATTATTATACTTCCATTTTTTCAGATCGTGGCATGGATAAGAATAGGCGGTATCAATTCCTTTACTAAAAGGAAATAGTTTCCATTTAAGCCTTTTGTTTTTCCTAAGTGCATTACTCGAAATTAGTTGATCTTGTTTATATTGTTGAATGAGCTTATCTTTTGCTACGTTTACTATTCACTTTTGAAGCATCATTGAATTAAACTTGATAAAGTTACACTCGGCCCGAGTTTAGGATAAAGTTCGCAATGCTTTGCTCGTTCTGTCGGTGGACCATCGATTCGTGCTCATCCGGTGCTAAGGACAAAGCCAAAAATCAGATACCATAATATTATAGGCCCGGATCCAACTAAACAATTCCTAATGCATATAGCATCTAGTAAGATGTTCTATACGGAGGTTTTTCTCGTCGATGTTTAATTTCTATTTTTCTTTGGACATCTATTGAACTTGTGATAGGAGCGGAAGTCGATAAAAGTATTCGAGTTCGTAAAAGCATACTTAGAGCCGTTGGTCAGTAAATCGTTGGACCTCTCGTGAGTCCAACCGCATTGAGTGCCAAAAACTCGATATACATGAACTATAGGACATGGGAAAGTCATAGTTAAGTTGAATCTCATATCGGGAGGTGGAGAGTGGAGAGGCGGCTCGTGAGTATGTTGTATATTTTACACTTGTTTCCTCACTGAACATGTGAAATGCGGGTTGAACTGATGCTAAACATTCTAATTTGGCTAATTGAACAACAAATCAAAATATATTTTCAAATTATTTACTGAAAATTCTGTATCCTGTCTGAGTGGCCATAAGGCTGTCATCATTTGCATTGACTAACTAGCATCCAACAACTGTTATAAAAGGTAAATAAGCTTCTAGTTTGCTCTTGCTTAACTTTTCATTCCGGTTTTACTCTCTTTCTCGCCTCTGCCTATGCAGATTGAAATTCGTACTGATCTTATGGATGCTCATATGTATGCATTCAAGAGGTATGAGGATTTTCCCTATACTCCATGGAGATTAATGCTTATTTCTTTGTTAATCAATTTTCGTTTATATTCACACATGTATTTGATATTTGAACAGATCTGTTCTGCAAGATGTCCTGAATCAAAAAGAAACTTTGCATAGTTTGAGGCGTGATGTATTGCCTTATCTTGTCCTGAGCCACCGGTTAGTTTAGGTACCATTGTAATTTGTTATGGTGATAACACAAAGTTTGCAATTTATCTCAAGTTCTAAGCTACATGTTCTTGATTCCGTATCGTAGATCGAAATAATGTCAAACGGAATGCAAGCACAAGAAAATGGCGATGTTGAAGATGCTTTCCAGACTCTAAAATTTTGCTCTCTCGGTTTCTTTCTAATGCATCTATGCCAAGTTTTCATGAAATCTATGCGCTAGGTCCATTGGTCTGCTCCTACATCAAGGAAAACTCACAAATGTTGTGTTTATATTGCTAATAAGAGCAAATATTGTGCACGATTAAATTCCATTCTGCATTCAATGACATGAATAGAGATGTAAGTTTTCGTACTTGTAGTTCTTGCTGCTCAACATTTGCTTCTCTTTTCCGCAGCTGGGGAGCTCCTAAAATTGTGTTTTGCAATAAATTGGCGCAGATAGTAGGAGATGCAAATCACTTGATAAACTTTATATATATATATATATTTACATAGGCAATATGCATTTTAATGCCAACTAAAGCCTTCTGACTTGTGTTGCGATATTTCCTACACGCAAGTGCACGTCATCGTTTACAAGTAATAAAGTGATAAGTAGAGTATCGTTCCCACGAGGATTGAATCTCTAACTACCGATGTTTTCGTATTCCAATTTTATCTAAACAATCGAATTTGGGTTTTTGGATTAATAACTAAAAGAATTAATAAAAGACTAAGCAGTAAAAACAATATCTTGGATTAAAGAAATCAAATGATGAATTAGTCTAGGGTTCTGAATCCACCTTAATTTATCCGAATTTAATCTCGATTATCCGTAATAAATAATTTTTCCAATTTATTGAAGGCGGAGATTGCTAATATATTCTACCGCCTCTCCCGAGGTCAATAGATTTATCTAATGGCGACTAACGCACTCTATCCCTAGGTGAATTATCTCGTCGATAGGCAAAAAGCATGAAATCTCCTAAAGGCCACGTAGTTCCTATGAGTATATTCCTATCTCACATAATAAAACGGTCCTCACCAATAGTTCCTCACCAAATCTCCTCTCCCGATTCGAAGTGAATGATTAAATCAATACAACTATTGGCCAGATAATTGCAAGAATTAAACATAATTGGGAAAACTCAATAAAAAGGTAATAAATTGGATAATCTCAATCAATTCATCAAAACAAAGGTTTCATCAAAACCCTAGATTAGGGCTTTAGCCTGACATACTAAAAACTAAAAATACAGAATAAATAAACGAAAGCATAAAATTCAAACGCAGATGAAGTTCGGATTCCTCCGTTCTTCAGCTCCCGCCTTCTGCCCTTGAATTCTTCTGCTTTCCTCCTCTTCTGCCGTCTCCAAGCTTAAGCTCTCCAAGGTATTAGATCAATGATTCCAAGATAATTAAATTAGGGTCTTAAGCCCTATTTATAGCTCAGCACCTCCACAAATCGCGTCCGTATTAATCGGTTGAAAACTGGCTTCGAAACGGCCCAAAAATCCGCGCAGACGTACCAAACCCGCTAAGTGTGCCGCGGCTCACCTGGGCTGTGCCGCGGCACATAGCAAAAAGCTGAATGCCTGGGCGTAAATAAATTCTCCTGTGCCGCGGCTCACCTGGGCTGTGCCGCGGCACAGAGTACAGCTTACTCTGCCCTTCGGCTGGTGTCTTCCTGTGCCGCGGCTCAGATTCCTTGTGCCGCGGCTCATAGTCCGATTTTGCTGTTACCGCTTTGTCTCGTTTTAGCTTCCGGACTTCAATTTCCTGTCAATCATACAAAATTAAGGCATTAAAAGCTCATTTAGATGATTTCACTCACCAAAACACTACAAAATAATGATGAATAAGCGTATAAAAATACGCCTAACAAATACCCCCAAACTTAAGCCTTTGCTTGTCCTCAAGCAAAAAGAATTAAAGTCAATAAAAGAATGTCGTGAATAATCGTGCAACTCATAGTGTTCAACCTAATCAATACTATCCTGTCATTCTCTCTAAATAATACGAGTGTCATAAAAGCGAGCTGCACTCATAATAATGATTCCGCAAAGTAATCAAATTCAGTCCTAATCACTCGTTCATGAAGAAAATTTCTACTCAAAGATTAACAAAACATGAGTCAAATCGACCGTCAATATGAAAGGCTAACATAAACAAGCTAGTTCGTCGCGTTCCACAGTCTAAAGGCACAATTTTCACGAGTCTCATAACAAATAAACCTCGGACAGTATCCCCTTATATAAATATGCTCAAGAATTTGATTCGAGTCGACCACTAGGTTAGGATCTCGGGATGTTTCATCGGGATAATCCTAGGGTGGAACTTCCATTCTCATGTATTCGGAAACCGTTTGACGTAAAAGACACTCATGGGGCACATGGATGCTTCTAGTTACTAAGTTCCCGTTTACAGCGGAGAAACAACTCGAATACATAATTTCCGCATGTCCGAATCAAGGTTGCCGTTTTACGCGAGAGTAAACAGCGGGTCACGCGAATACCCCCGGTTACTAGGCTTCCAATCATTGGCACATGTGAAATTACTAAATCACTAGTCTAATCAGGGTCGTCGTTTTACGCGAGAGTAAACAGCGGGTCACGTGAATACCCCCGGTTACTAGACTTCCCATCATAGAACACATTATCTCGACTTTTAGGGAAAAACTGACCGACTCTAAACTCAATCTAAGTGCCAACACGACTAAAGAAACAGTATGACTCACTATCCGGAAAATGTAGCCAAACGTATTGATGGGGATTTAAAAACAAGTATGTATCGTCTCTTATCTGCCAAGACCTCTACAATCACGAAAAATTTCGGACCTAATTGAATACTAAGCAGAACAGAAATAACTGACTACAACTCGACTAGAACTCGCCCGCTTCTTCAGAGAGAAAGACAGTGTCGTAACATCAGTATCACACAAATAGAAGCACGAAAATTCACGAATAAAGAAAAACTACGACAAGCAAGGCTATCTAAAAAAAAAATTTTCGCAAAGAAAAGAAAAGTGCAACAAAATAGTGTACAGCAAGAAAATAGAGTACAACAATGAATGTAGCACTGAAAATAAATCCCCCCCAAACTTAGGACGTACATTGACCTCAATGGACAAAAATGAAATGCAAGAAAAGTAAAAGGTCAAGTACTCCCCTCCAGTCTGCTCAGGAGCTGGTGCCGGCATCGTCCGGTGAGGAGGGTGGTGTGGCTGGCCGGGCGGGCGCAATAAATGGCCCGTCGGGATGCATGATGTGGGCCGTCCATGCGGCGAGGTGCTCCTGATGATAAGCATCCCTCGCAGCAAGACGCCTCGCCGCTCGTCGGCTGGCCCGGCGGGCCTGCTCTCTCATATCGGCTCTGGCGGCAGCAACAACACTCTCCCGCGCCGCCCGCTGCTCCTCCCGCATGGCAGCCATCCAGCTCTCTCTCTCTCTCTCCTCATCTCATCTCTCTCTCTCCTCAAAACCTCTCTCAGCTCCTCAAATAACTCCTCCAACCTCGCTCTGTCGGGCTGCGGGCCGGCATCTCCATGCGTCAACAAAAGCGGCTCGGGGGATCCCTCGTGAGCCTCCTCTAGCAAAAATCCTCGCCCCCGAGCGTGTGCCGGCGCTCCGCCCCACTGGTCGAAGTGTGATATGATGCGGTGGTCGATCGGGGCCTGTGGGGCTAGCATCGGCTCGTCGACTGACCACGTCAGCCCCGACTGCCGGCATAAAGCGCAGATGAGGGAGGGGTGCTTCAACCCCGTCTTGGCCCCCCCTGGATACTCTGGAAGATAGATCGGACCAGAATGGGGGCCACATCGAAACGCAGCCCGGAGGTGATAGCAAAAAGTATCCGGGCGCGGGAGAGAAAAACTGTACGGATCTGGGAGGTGGGGTCAATGCGTGCGCAAATAAAGTAAAGCCAGGCTCGCCCGAGCCGGCTGAGGCGCGAGCTCCTGAAGTGAAAAGTGGATGAGCTCTGTGCTCGCTGCTCCTAGTCGGTACCGGGCTGTGCAATCGTCTCAAGCAGGGCCTCCTTAGTGAGGCCGGTCATCACGCGGTCATAGGCTGTCTCGTCAACCGCCGGAAACCCAAAAAGCCTCCGAATAGCAGTCGGGTAGAAATCAACTATAATCCCTCGGACGTCGACCTGAGTCCGAGACTCTAAAGATGGCAAAGTATGCCCTGCCCGGATGTGCTTCAGCAGAGCGCTGGCGTAAAACTCCTGGACGATCGAGATGACCGCTGGCTCGGGAGGTGCGGTAAATCTGGCCCATCCCATCTCGTCAATCATCGTGAGCAACTCCCCGTCCTGAGGAGCTGGAGTAAAACCCCTCTCGGGAATAAGTGGTCGCGGGCGGATCTTTTCGTTGAATATTTTGTGAATTTCGGGGTCCGAAAATTGGTGCCCCTCCGCCTCGGCCCGACCCCGAGAGGTCTCCCCTCGAGTAGGGGATGACTCGGTCCTAGCACGCTTGGTCAGCTTCTTCGTGCGCGCCATAATCAGTCCTGAGAAGTATAGCACGAGGGTTTATTTACGCAAAAATAATAACAATGATCTATTCGCGGCTAAGGACATCAAACCAGAAATTCCGAATTTAAGACACTAGCGCATACGAGAGAGAAAGATGAATTTGGACTTAAACATTCAACTTGGATGTAAGGATTGGGCTTGCTGTAAATTCAAAAAGTATACGTTGCACGAAAATTCAAAACGATTGCTTTTTCAAAGAAAATTTTTCATTTGGGCAATTTATCGGACACCTTGAGGGCACACTTTTACTTGAAGAATAAACATAGTTATAGCTCGATTCAACCCCCAAAAACAGAAATACAATTCAATCAGTAACAACTTAACACATTCTACTCATTGCTATTCTGATTCAACCATTGAAATTCGATGAAACTACCATGTTCTTATCTAACAATCATAAAACTATTTGAAGGAAAATAAGCATGTTCCAATCATTCAAGACATAAACAACTTCCATATATCAACCATAAGCGAATAAGAATTAAAGATTCAAACGTACCTTTTTGAAGATTGCAAGAAAAATCGCAGGAAGAAAAGAAAATTTTTGAACAACTTGGCCTACCGGGTCGTGACCGGGAGGGAAGGCAAGGGAGAAAGAAAAAGCGTACCTGATAGTGCCGGCCGAGTGCGCGTTATATGCTGCCTGGCCTTTCGGATTCCGCATAGTGTGCCGCGGCACAGATAAAGTGAGCCGCGGCACAAGGTACAGTCCCTTTTACCTGTGTCTCGTTTTGTCGTGTGCCGCGGCTCAAATTCCGTGTGCCGCGGCTCATTGCTCAAGTGTGCCGCGGCTTATTTATGCCGTGCCGCGGCACAAAGTACAGTCGGTTTTGCCTCCCCTTGCGATCGATGTGTGCCGCGGCTCACAATAACTGTGCCGCGGCTCATACTTCAGGTTGTTCCCTGGGACTTTCCTGCACAGAATTTTGAAAAGAAGACGTTAAAAACTAGAGGCAGAAGCACATAGAAGCACAAAAGGATGAAAAATAAGAATCACGAATACAAGAAAAATAAAGAAATGCAAAAATCTACAACTACGAACTCGGGTTGCCTCCCGAGAAGCGCTAAGTTTATAGTCTTCAGCCGGACCTATTGGACAACATTAGTTCGCTTTTCGCAAACTCCATTTGGCTTCCGCCCCGTTCATCGAACCGTTTATATTTTGGTTAAAATTATGACCATTGGCAATCAGTGGTTCGAGTTTCGGTTCGGTCATCAAATGTCGTTTTTGAAAAGGTTTCGACTTGAATAACTTTCCGAAACACCCGGTTTCTCCATGACTAATTTTCCGCTTGGCTTTCGGCTCACTCTCCTCATTCACAAACGAACTCACGACTGCCCCAGATTTTTCCTCATGCTCGAGGAACGCCGCTCGTTCCACATCCTTCTTAAAACTTGGGCCATTTAACATAAAATCTGAATTTTCCCACCGAAAATATTTTCGGTGCTTTCCTCTTTCAACAACATCCACACCTTCAAGTTGTGATCCTTCATCAGCACTTCCGGGACATGGGAACGACTTGAATACTTGAAAAGTAACTTGTTCGTCTTGGACCCTCAGAGTTAACTCTCCCTTTTCCACGTCTATAAGGGTTCGGCCCGTGGCTAGAAATGGTCGTCCCAAAATGATTGGAATATTTTCGTCTTCCTCCATGTCTAGTACGATGAAATCGGCCGGAAAGATGAACTTATCAACTTTAACTAGAATATCCTCGATTACTCCCCTCGGATACTTTATCGACCGATCCGCCAATTGTAATGAGACTTTGGTTGGCTTGGCTTCCCCAATATTCAGCTTTTGGAAAATCGACAGAGGCATGAGGTTGATACTCGCACCAAGATCGCATAGTGCCTTATTAAATGAAAGATTCCCCATGGTGCAAGGTATGTTGAAGCTTCCCGGATCTTTCAATTTAGGTGGGAGCTTCTTTTGAAGAATTGCACTGCACTCCTCTGTCAAGGTGACCGTTTCAAACTCCTCAAGCTTTCTCTTCTTCGATAATATCTCTTTCATAAACTTGACATAACTCGGCATCTGCTCCAATGCGTCAGCGAACGGAATATTTATGTGAAGCTTTTTGAACACATCGAGGAACTTAGAAAATTGTTTGTCCGCCCTTCTTTGCTGTAGTCTCTGCGGAAACGGAACGGGTGGGACACATGTCCTCGAGTTATCCGGCTTCAAATCCTTCGACTCCTCTAGCTTTAAATCCTTCTCTTCTTCAATCACCTTCTTCTCTTTACCCCGCTCGGGCTGATCCAGCAACTCTCTCCCGCTTCTCAAGCTAATTGCGTTTAGACTCTCTCTAGGATTTGTCTCTGTGGTACTCGGCAATGCTCCCTCCGGACGAGCTGTCAACACATTAGCGATTTGGCCCAGCTGGACCTCCAAGTTCCGAATGGAAGCAGAATGATTTTGTAATGTAGCTTCCGTACGAGTCATAAATTGACTTGTATTTGCCGCCAGTTTTGCAAGTGCTTCCTCGAGAGACACTTTGTGAGCGGAAGGGGGCTGCTGTTGATTCTGGGCGAAAGGGGGCTGGTGTGCGTTCTGTCCGTTTCTCCATGAAAAGTTGGGATGATTGCGCCACCCCGGATTATAAGTATTGGAGTACGGGTTATTCGGTCGATTCCCATTTCCTACGAATTGAGCCTGCTCCATCTGATTTTGCTCGAACGGATTTCCAAATTGACACTCTGCGCTCGGGTGTGATCCGTTACACCAATTACATGTCTCAATGGTAACGGGGGCTGGTGCGTGCGAAAATGTCTGGAGCTGTTGTGTCAAAGCGGCGACTTGAGCTGTTAGAGTGGAGATCGGATCATTGCTTGAAACTTCCATGACTCTCTTCGGTGTCAATCTTTCCGATGGCCACTGGTATGCGTTTTCGGCCATATCTTCCAAAAGCACGTGTGCCTCGGCCATAGATTTTCCCATGAAGGTCCCACCGGAGGCCGCATCCACTAAAGTGCGTGTAGAAGCACTCAAACCATTATAAAAAGTATGAAGCTGAAGCCAATCAGGAATGCCGTGATGAGGGCATCTTCGAAGCAATTCTTTATATCGCTCCCACGCCTCGTGGAGCGTTTCCATATCGTACTGGGCAAAAGTGGTTATCTCGTTTCTCAACCTCGCCGTCTTAGCTGGTGGGAAAAATTTGGCAAGGAAGGCTTGCGCTAACCTCTCCCATGTTGTAATCAACCCCGGCGGTAAGGAATTTAACCAAAACTTTGCTTTATCCCTCAAAGAGAAAGGGAAAAGCCTCAATCAGATGGCATCATCGGTGACACCATTAGTTTTGAAAGTATCGCATATCTCAAGGAAAGACGCAATGTGGGCATTCGGGTCGTCCTTCGGCAGTCCACAGAATGGGCTCGCCTGCACCATCTGAATAATGGCGGGCTTGATCTCAAAATTATTTGCTTGGATAGTGGGACGCCGAATTCCCGAAAAATTAGCGTTGACCTGCGGCATGGCATAATCTCGAAGAGCGAGTTCCGGTTGAACTTGCCGCACTTGGTTGTCTCCTCCTTGGATTTCAATATTCTCGGCCATGATGACCGTCGTCTGCAGTTCTCTTTTCTCCTTTTTGTTCCTTCTTAGCGTGCGCTCGAGCTCGGTATCCAAAGGTAATAGGCCTTCGTTACCGAGTCTTCTCATGCACTACACAAAAGGTCCTGAAAGGAAAAACAAATAAACGAAATTAAATACACAAAAATAAAAATAAAAACGTTCAAATTAAGACTGGAAATACTTAAATCGATATTAGAAAAATTTCAATCCCCGGCAACGGCGCCAAAAACTTGTTGCGATATTTCCTACACGCAAGTGCACGTCATCGTTTACAAGTAATAAAGTGATAAGTAGAGTATCGTTCCCACGAGGATTGAATCTCTAACTACCGATGTTTTCGTATTCCAATTTTATCTGAACAATCGAATTTGGGTTTTTGGATTAATAACTAAAAGAATTAATAAAAGACTAAGCAGTAAAAACAATATCTTGGATTAAAGAAATCAAATGATGAATTAGTCTAGGGTTCTGAATCCACCTTAATTTATCCGAATTTTTAATCTCGATTATCCGTAATAAATAATTTTCCCAATTTATTGAAGGCGGAGATTGCTAATATATTCTACCGCCTCTCCCGAGGTCAATAGATTTATCTAATGGCGACTAACACACTCTATCCCTAGGTGAATTATCTCGTCGATAGGCAAAAAGCATGAAATCTCCTAAAGGCCACGTAGTTCCTATGAGTATATTCCTATCTCACAGAATAAAACGGTCCTCACCAATAGTTCCTCACCAAATCTCCTCTCCCGATTTGAAGTGAATGATTAAATCAATACAAATATTGGCCAGATAATTGCAAGCATTAAACATAATTGGGAAAACTCAATAAAAAGGTAATAAATTGGATAATCTCAATCAATTCATCAAAACAAAGGTTTCATCAAAACCCTAGATTAGGGCTTTAGCCTGACATACTAAAAACTAAAAATACAGAATAAATAAACGAAAGCATAAAATTCAAACGCAGATGAAGTTCGGATTCCTCCGTTCTTCAGCTCCCGCCTTCTGCCCTTGAATTCTTCTGCTTTCCTCCTCTTCTGCCGTCTCCAAGCTTAAGCTCTCCAAGGTATTAGATTCAATGATTCCAAGATAATTAAATTAGGGTCTTAAGCCCTATTTATAGCTCAGCACCTCCACAAATCGCGTCCGTATTAATCGGTTGAAAACTGGCTTCGAAACGGCCCAAAAATCCGCGCAGACGTACCAAACCCGCTAAGTGTGCCGCGGCTCACCTGGGCTGTGCCGCGGCACATAGCAAAAAGCTGAATGCCTGGGCGTAAATAAATTCTCCTGTGCCGCGGCTCACCTGGGCTGTGCCGCGGCACAGAGTACAGCTTACTCTGCCCTTCGGCTGGTGTCTTCCTGTGCCGCGGCTCAGATTCCTTGTGCCGCGGCTCATAGTCCAGTTTTGCCGTTTTCGCCCGTTTTGTCTCGTTTTAGCTTCCGGACTTCAATTTCCTGTCAATCATACAAAATTAAGGCATTAAAAGCTCATTTAGATGATTTCACTCACCAAAACACTACAAAATAATGATGAATAAGCGTATAAAAATACGCCTAACAGCTTGTTTTTAAGGCTCTGTGACTTTGTAGGATTTGCTTTCATCTATATGGAAAATGATCGTTATGCAGAGGATGCAATAGGGAAACTCGACAGGATTGAATTTGGTAGAAAAGGACGTCGACTACACGTTGAGTGGACCAAGGTATTTAGCATTTTTGCTTTGCGGAATGTAGAACACATTTCCTGTGTTGTAATTTTTTTCATGCGATAATGGTTTTTTTTTTCCACGAAATAACTTGATTAAATTCTATCCATAGTAGGAATGTGGTGGTGGTAGAAGGCCTGATACTTCCAGAAGGTCGCCAGCCAACTCAAAACCTTCCAAAACTTTGTTTTTTATTAACTTCGACCCTATCGATACAAGAACTTTTTACCCATTCATATTGCCTGTAAGTTTTGAGTACTATGTATTCTTCGGTATACTAAGCAGTTTATTCCACCTTATGTAAATGCTCAGGGAGTCGATGCTACCTTATACAGAAAAGGTTTAACATTGATTTTGCAGTTTATCTTATCCTATACTCTATCATCTATTCCTTGTGAAATTCAACTATCTCCTTCTTAACATAATGTGACATATCCTCATTCTTCTTACCAGTGAGTGTATATATATAGTCAAGAAAAGTATATTACAGAGCAATCAAAATCGAAGTCTTCAGCATCACCATCCGTTCAAGTTCTTGATCAGTATGTGGCGGACCTAACTGCTAAGATTAGGGCTCAACTTCAACAAGAGATGGATGAAAAACTTGAAGATAAATGATGAAAATGTTGGCCGAGAAGAATCCAGATTTGAACTTAAAGATTGATGACTCTCATAAATCATTCGAGGAGTCCTATGGCGGTGACAATGTCACTCCTTGACTGATCTCATCATTTTATATTATGCTAGCTAAGTGACTCAAGTAGTTTTGTTATATTTGTGGATTGCGATTGTAACTTGTTCTTAGCTATTATGGATTGAATATTAGCAGTCATGTATTTTGGATGTTGTTATGGTTGACATTGTTTTAATGGTATTGACTATTTTACGGTAATATTTATTTTCCAATATAAAATTTTGCTTTTTAGCATGAAAAATGTTGGTAAAAACCTGCAAAAATGTAGCCATAGACTATAATTTATAATTCTTTATGTTGGCAAAATATAAAAATTGTGTTGGCAAAGATTAAAAGTGTGTTGGCAAAAGTTAGAACTCGTCATATATAAGTGTAGCCATAGTGTTAAAGTTGTTGGTAAAGATGTCAAAGTGTTTCACAATTTAATGTTATATTAGACCTCATGAGTGTTGGCATAGGTCTACGGCTACACAAATCTTTGTGTCCCTAAATATATAAAAGTGTGGCCGTAAGTCTACAGCAACATAAAATCTAGTGTAGCCACAGACAATAAAAGTGTTGGCATAGGGGTCTATTGCTACACTTTTTTAACATGTTACCAAAAAAAAGAAAAGTGTTACCTTAGACCCCTATGGTTGCGGCCGTTTTTGTAACACTTTCGAATTTGGTCAAAGTGTATCCATAACTTGTTTTTCTACCTTCAGCAACACTTTTTGGACTTTTGAACACAGTTTTTCAGGTGTTGCTGAAACCCATATATGGTGTAGTGTGTATTGTTCGATAATCCGATTTTGTTTTGCAAATGATTTCAAACAAGGCTTTCTAATTTTTTTGATTGGATATTCGTGTTGTATTACTATGGCATGCCACGTACTATGTTGTGAAAGTATTGTTGTATGTTGGTTATGTGATGTAATGTTTCTATATTGATCGAATGTGTGTTCAGTATGCCGAGAGGTCGAGCCCGTGATTGTGGCTGTGGACGTAATCGGGAGCGTGATGGGGCGACTCGCTCGTTGTCGAGTGCCAATCAGCTCAGTACAGAGGGTCGGGATGACCAGTCGCGTGATCAGGGGAAATCTGCGAGAGATGATGTTAATGTTGGCGCTGCCACCATCCTTCGGCATGTGGCAGACCAATTAGCACAGATGAATCAGGTAGTGCACCGGAATGAGTCTCCAGGTCGAGATAATGAACCTAGTAAGTGGCTACGAGACGTGATGAAGATGCATCCGCCTCGTTTTGCGGGTTGCTCCAATATGTTAGGTTGGGAGAATTGGCTCTTCCAACTGGGAAGGACATTTGATGCAGTAGCCTGTCCGGATGAAAAAAGGGTACCCATTTCTCAGTACCTCCTCGACAGGTAAGCTGCGGACTGGTGGGAGGCTGTAGCAACCAGTGATCATACAGCTACTTGGGCTGAATTTAAGACTGCCATGGAGGCCAAATATTGTCCGCCGCCTGTTCGAGAGCGCAGGATTGTAGAGTTTTTCTCGGCTACGCCTCAGGATGTGTCGATATGCCAGGCAATAGTCGATTATAACCAACAAATGAGTTATGTGCGTGATCAAGTGAGAATCAAAGTGGACAAGATCCGATACTTTAACATGCGTATGAAACCCCGTATACATGAGAGCATGGATCCTCTCAGGTGCACCACTTTGAGAGATTATCAGGATCGAGCTTTAGCCATTGAGATGGCCATTTCTGTGTCGGAGGGGAATTCCGAGAGAAAGAAACAGAAAATTTCGGGTAGTTTTTCAAAGGGTCAGGGAAGTGAGTTCCGTGAGCCTGTTGTTTCGTATCATCCTTCTGGGGGCACTTCTCGTCCGTTTGATCAGTCCAGGAATCTTACTCCGGTGGTGAGTAAAGTGAGCGGTGTGAAGACTTGTTTCAACTGCAGTCGCGTGGGCCATGTACGGCAGAATTATCCATCGCCTTCAGTTAATTGTTTTAAGTGCGGTCAGGTGGGGCACCAAGCGGTGCATTGCGAGATTGTCGCTGAGCTGTTGAGGAACCAGAATTACGACCCAACTCGAGAAGGGCTCTGTGGTGCCTAGCAGAATAGTCGGGTGCTGTTGTGGATTGTATCTTGTGTGGTTGTTTGATTTTCGTTGTGTGTATGCTTATGTTTTGTTATGTAATACTTTGGTGTTTCTCACTTTAAGTTTCGAGACTAAACTTATTTTTAGTGGGATAGAATGTAATATCCGGGAATATCGTTTCTATTTCCCTAGAATTATTTGCTGTTTGTGTCGGTTATTTTGTTCCGTTGATGATTATTTGGAATTTATCTTTATTATGGGCGGTATGATGGACCGTGTCGTGGTGTTCTTCGGATACAACTTGTTGTTGTTTAGGTCGTACAGGTCGTGTATATGCATGTGTGACATGGCATATGGTACTCCGCTGTCTTTTCGCCTCTTTGAGGGCGTTGTGACCCCTTGTTATCGTCCCCACTCGAGTTGGTTATGTCTTGGGTGCTTTCAGAGCCGTTTCGGGCTCGATATTGGTCCCTTAGTGTTGCACACGAGTAGTCCACACGAGCAGGTACTCGTGCGTGATGCTTGTGCGCAACCAGTGCACCAGACAGTGTACTTTGACCAAGAACATGGATGCACAATCAAGCCACACGAGCAGGTGCTCGTGCGTGCTGCTCGTGCGTGATGTTTGATGTTGGGCAGTGGCCTAATGCATGACCAAACACACGAGAATTTGGTCGTGCTTTATGGTCGTGCGTCCCTGTTAGTATAAAACAGGATAGACAGGTTTTTCACCTCATTTCTTCCCTTCTTCTCTTCTCCTCGCGGTTGACGAATGGGTGAGACTAGGTTATGGATTTTTGGTCGATTATACTCAATTCCAAGGTGTTTTGGAGATTTCTAGGTGATTGTGACATCATCTAATTCATTGTTCTTCGTCGGATCGAGGTAATTTCTTGATTTTTCTTCGGGTTGACATTTTGGAGATTGTTCTTGATTTCGATCCTAGTCTAATTTTGATGAATCGATTGGTATAGTATGATGTTATTAATCGGGTTCTATGGATTGTATATCCATATCTTTGATCTGTTTAACCCGTTTTATGATCCTAGGGTTCTTGAGGAATTATTGAACATTTAATGTTCGATTAAATGTTCGAATGAGTTTCATTCGTTAGGTTGATGTGATTTCCATTTTTGTTGGTCTTGAACCTCATTGTGATCGCGTTTCCTTTGTGTCTTGTGGATGTTATAGGTTTCTGGGCATTTCGGTCGAGCCGTGTTCGTCAGAGTATTTGTGTGCCGATTCCGAGGCAAATATTTTGCTTATACGTTGTGTACCTTGTGAATATGACTTACGTGTTGGAATGGATGATTGTGGTTAGTGGTGATAATCTTGGATGTGTAACGTTGGGATATACATGTTTGTTGATTGTACTCTTGGATGTGTAACATTGGGATATACATGTTTGTTGATCGTACACTTGGATGTGTATCGTGTTATATGTATTCATCATGAGATATGTGTTTCTGCATCAATTGCTTTGGTGAATTGGATGACGATATTATGTTGTGTAATGTATGCAGGATTGCGGTGATCCTGTTGATCAGTTGTACACGTGGTTGTACAATGTATTGTGTTTCGATCATGAGTTATGTTTGATTATGTGTTATTGATGATGATGGTTAGACTTTTGAGATTGCGTTATGTGCGCATGAGGCGTGATTTCGTGGTGATCAATGTTATTGATTGACTGTGCGCATTGTTGAAGGAATGCGAACGTGAATGTTATGTGTGGTAATGCTAAGTTCACTCGTAGGGGTTCGACAGCACCCACGAGGATTCATGGCAGACGACCATGGGATTGGAACTTAGTATGTGGTGCTGCGTTCCAATCGTGCGGGTCTGACGAGGCCTATGATGACACATGATGGAGGATCATGGGGTCAGGACATAGTACGTCCAACTGTGTGGGCTCGACGGGGCCTACGGTGACTCGTGACGGTGGATCACGGAGTCGAGGACTGATATTTGTGATTATTGTGTTTTGTTAAGACCATGCGGGTTGTTGAACCTACGGTGACTCGTGACGGTAGATCACGGAGTTGAGTATTGATATTTGTGATTGTTATGTTTGGCTAAGACCATGCGGGTTGTTGAACCTCGGTGACTCATGACGGCGTATCACGGAGTCGGAAAGTATGTTTTGATAAACAAGGTGCTTGTAAGAAAGTTTTTATGAAAATTAAATGACCGGGCCGAGACCGAAGCGATTTATGTAAAGATTTTCGTGTTGTAAAACCCTTCAGTGTTGTAATAAAATTTTGGGCTGAGACCCTACGGTTTGATAAAGGTTTTTCCAAAACTTAGGATATGAGTTCCTAATGACTTTGGGGTTTTAAAACTTCCGAGATGATTGTTGTTTCCTTTAAAGACCACATTTGTGTTGTTTTCTAGAGTTCTAAATCTTCTCAGGAGTACTTGGTAAATGGTTGTCCTTATCTGATACGTGTTGTTAATTGCTTGTTACATTTCGTATAGAGATACTTGTACTAGCCATTCGAATGCTAACCCCTTAAATGGGGGAAATACGTTTCATGCATTTCAGGTATGCTTGGTTCATAGAAGCAGTCACAGGGTCAGCATGGGAGATGATGGGCCGCGATACTAATCAAGAGTTATGGAGTTCAGTTGTTGTTACATCATTGTATTGTTCTCAGTTTTCCACTGTGTTGTATTGTTTTGTATATTGGACCCCTACCTGGGCACGAGTTGTGGAATTTTATTTTGATTATTTAAGTTGTGTGACCTTATCGATCCGTACCTTTATTCTGTTTGACCCCAGCCGGTCAAATATTTGGTCGTATGGTTGTGTTCAGTCTGGTGGATCCTTGAGTGTAGGGTCCACGGCGTGTAATATTTCCAGTTGAATTCTGGAGGTGTTACATTTATGGTATCAGAGCTTAGGTTGCGGAAACCTAGACTGCCAGGTCGATTTGAGTCGTGTGTTGTTGTGTCGTTCGAAGTGTCGAGCGACAAATTGAGTTGTGTGTTGGCACTATGTCGTCTGTGCTGTTGGTTGAGATTAGTATCGTGGACAATCGTCATCTTCGTGCGACCTGTGGATGTAAGTCTTCTCTCCTATATGATATATCTGTGTATTGTGATTTCGTTTATGTGTATTTCTTTTGAGATGAAGTCTGTGTTCGATACTTGTGGTGTACTACATGTGTATTGAGCTAGATGTATTGATGGTTTGGACACCGAGTGGTGTGGTATGATGTGTAAACCTTGAACATTGATGTGTTTCTGGAAGTATGTTTATAATAGAGTTTATGGTTTCGAGATATGTTTTAGTGTAGTGTTCATGAGGTGTGTTTGTTAAATCGGAAACTTATATGCCGGACGAGCATATATTTTGATATCAATTGCTCTAAAAGTTGTTGTGATTTTATCCACTGCGTGTATCTTTGAGAACCATTTTTGAAGGATTTCATAAACTTGAGTATGTTTATGGAAAACCGATTGCTGAAAACCTTTCGACGGTACGATTAAACAATGGTGTTGTATGGATTTTGAAATTGGTTGAACTTTGGCGAGTCGGCCTTGTATTTGCAAATGAAACTTTGTGAAAGTATTTGAAAGCTATGTTTTGAAGTATTTTGATCATTTTGCAAAATGTTACCGTCGGGAATTTTTTTTTCTTTGTCATGAATGGGAGAATTTTTGAAAATGTTTTTTAACGTATTGGATTTATTTTCAAATGACTCGAGTCTACGATTCAAAGATCTTTCACACCATAAAACTTTTGTATTTTAAAACAAAAATGTGATTTTCATTTTCAAAATAAGAGTGAAAGATGAAAAAAAATCCTACTCGACTTAAACTTTAAAATTAGGATGTAGTTGTTGATCTGTGGTGATATTCAGTATGTACGGGTGGTTTCTCACTCGGGATGGTTCGGCGAAACCTCTAGGAGTCGATGCCAAGGGAGCATGACCACATGATAACTTAGGTGTTGTAAATTGTGATGGTAATTGTATGGTAACATGTGATTACCTTGTGTATTGTTAATTGTGATGAGGATATGTGATTACCATGTGTATTGTTCGATAATCCGATTTTGTTTTGCAAATGATTTCAAAACAAGGCTTTCTAATTTTTTTGATTGGATATTCGTGTTGTGTTACTATGGCATGCCATGTACTATGTTGTGAAAGTATTGTTGTATGTTGGTTATGTGATGCAATGTTTCTATATTGATCGAATGTGTGTTCAGTATGCCGAGAGGTCGAGCCCATGATTGTGGCTGTGGAAGTAATCGGGAGCGTGCTGGGGCGACTCGCTCCTTGTCGAGTGCCAATCAGCTCAGTACAGAGGGTCGGGATGACCAGTCGCGTGATCAGGGGAAATCTGCGAGAGATGATGTTAATGTTGGCACTGCCACCATCCTTCGACATGTGGCAGACCAATTAGCACAGATGAATCAGGTAGTGCACCGGAATGAGTCTCCAGGTCGAGATAATGAAGCTAGTAAGTGGCTACGAGACGTGATGAAGATGCATCCGCCTCGTTTTGCGGGTTGCTCCAATATGTTAGGTTCGGAGAATTGGCTCTTCCAACTGGGAAGGAGATTTGATGCAGTAGCCTGTCCGGATGAAAAAAGGGTACCTATTTCTCAGTACCTCCTCGACAGGTAAGCTGCGGACTGGTGGGAGGCTGTAGCACCCAGTGATCATACAACTACTTAGGATGAATTTAAGACTGCCATGGAGGCCGAATATTGTCCGCCGCCTGTTCGAGAGCGCAGGATTGTAGAGTTTTTCTCGGCTACGCCTCAGGATGTGTCGATATGCCAGGCAATAGTCGATTATAACCAACAAATGAGTTATGTGCGTGATCAAGTGAGAAGCAAAGTGGACAAGATCCGATACTTTAACATGCGTATGAAACCCCGTATACATGAGAGCATGGATCCTCTCAGGTGCACCACTTTGAGAGATTATCAGGATCGAGCTTTAGCCATTGAGATGGCTATTTCTGTGTCGGAGGGGAATTCCGAGAGAAAGAAACAGAAAATTTCGGGTAGTTTTTCAAAGGGTCAGGGAAGTGAGTTCCGTGAGCCTGTTGTTTCGTATCATCCTTCTGGGGGCACTTCTCGTTCGTTTGATCAGTGCAGGAATCTTACTCCGGTGGTGAGTGAAGTGAGCGGTGTGAAGACTTGTTTCAACTGCAGTCGCGTGGGCCATGTACGGCAGAACTATGCATCGCCTTCAGTTAATTGTTTCAAGTGCGGTCAGGTGGGGCAACAAGCGGTGCATTGCGAGACTGTCGCTGAGCTGTTGAGGAACCGGAATTACGACCCAACTCGAGGAGGGCTCTGTGGTGCCTAGCAGAATAGTCGGGTGCTGTTGTGGATTGTATCTAATGTGGTTGTCTGATTTTCATTGTGTGTATGCTTATGTTTTGTTATGTAATACTTTGTTGTTTCTCACTTTAAGTTCGAGACTAAACTTATTTTTAGTGGGAGAGAATGTAATATCCCGGAATATCATTTCTGTTTGCCTTGAATTATTTGCTGTTTGTGTCGGTTATATTGTTCCGTTGATGATTATTTGGAATTTATCTTTATTATGGGCGGTATGATGGACCGTGTCGTGGTTTTCTTCGGATACAACTTGTTGTTGTGTAGGTCGTACAGGTCGTGTATATGCATGTGTGACATGGCATATGGTACTCCGCTGTCTTTTCGCCTCTTTGAGGGCGTTGTGACCCCTTGTTATCGTCCCCACTCGAGTTGGTTATGTCTTGGGTGCTTTCAGAGCCGTTTCGGGCTCGATATTGGTCCCTTAGTGTTGCACACGAGTAGTCCACACGAGCAGGTATTCGTGCGTGATGCTTGTGCGCAACCAGTGCACCAGACAGTGTAGTTTGGCCAAGAACATGGATGCACGATCAAGCCACACGAGCAGGTGCTCGTGCGTGCTGCTCGTGCGTGATGTTTGATGTTGGGCAGTGGCCTAACGCATGACCAAACGCACGAGCATTTGGTCGTGCGTTATGGTCGTGCGTCCCTGTTAGTATAAAACGGGATAGACGGGGTTTTCACCTCATTTCTTCCCTTCTTCTCTTCTCCCCGCAGTTGACGAACGGGTGAGACTAGGGTATGGATTTTTGGTCGATTATACTCAATTCCAAGGTGTTTTGGAGATTTCTAGTGATTGTGATATCATCTAATCCATTGTTCTTCGTCGGATCGAGGTAATTTCTTGATTTTTCTTCGGGTTGACATTTTGGAGATTGTTCTTGATTTCGATCCTAGTCTAATTTTGATGAATCGATTGGTATAATATGATGTTATTAATCGGGTTCTATGGATTGTATATCCATATCTTTGATCTGTTTAACCCGTTTTATGATCCTAGGGTTCTTGAGGAATTATTGAACATTTAATGTTCGATTAAATGTTCGAATGAGTTTCATTCGTTAGGTTGATGTGATTTCCATTGTTGTTGGTCTTGAACCTCATTGTGATCGCGTTTCCTTTGTGTCTTGTGAATGTTGTAGGTTTCGGGGCACTTCGGTCGAGCCGTGTTCGTCAGAGTATTTGTGTGCCGATTCCGAGGCAAGTATTTTGCTTATACGTTGTGTACCTTTTTAATATGACTTACATGTTGGAATGGATGATTGTGGTTAGTGGTGATAATCTTGGATGTGTAACGTTGTGATATACATGTTTGTTGATTGTACTCTTGGATGTCTAACATTGGGATATACATGTTTGTTGATTGTACACTTGGATGTGTATCGTGTTATATGTATTCATCATAAGACATGTGTTTGTGCATCAATTTCTTTGGTGAATTGGATGACGATATTATGTTGTGTAACGTATGCAGGATTGCGATGATCCTGTTGATCAGTTGTACACGTGGTTGTGCAATGTGTTGTGTTTCGATCATGAGTTATGCTTGATTATGTGTTATTGATGATGATGGTTAGACTTTTGAGATTGCGTTATGTGCGCATGAGGCGTGATTTCGTGGTGATCAATGTTATTGATTGACCGTGCTGATTGTTGAAGGAATGCGAACGTGAATGTTATGTGTGGTAATTCTAAGTTCACTCGTAGGGGTTCGACAGCACCTACGAGGATTCATGGCAGACGACCATGGGATTGGAACTTAGTATGTGGTGCTGCGGTCCAATCATGCGGGTCTGACGTGGCCTATGATGACACATGACGGAGGATCATGGGGTCAGGACATAGTACGTCCAACTGTGTGGGCTCGACTGGGCCTACGGTGACTCGTGATGGTGGATCACGGAGTTGAGGACTGATATTTGTGATTGTTGTGTTTTGTTAAGACCGTGCGGGTTGTTGAACCTACGGTGACTCGTGACGGTAGATCATGGAGTTGAGGATTGATATTTGTGATTGTTATATTTCGCTAAGACCATGCGGGTTGTTGAACCTCGGTGACTCATGACGGCGGATCACGGAGTCGGAAAGTATGTTTGGATAAACAAGGTGCTTGTACGAAAGTTTTTCTGAAAATTAAATGACCGGGCCGAGACCGAAGCGATTTATGTAAAGATTTTCGTGTTGTAAAACCCTTCAGTATTGTAATAATATTTTGGGCTGAGACCCTATGGCTTGATAAAGGTTTTTCCAAAACTTAAGATATGAGTTCCTAATGACTTTGGGGTTTTAAAACTTCCGAGATGATTGTTGTTTCCTTTAAAGACTACATTTGTGTTGTTTTCTAGAGTTCTAAATCTTCTCGGGAGTACTTGGTAAATGGTTGTCCTTATCTGATACGTGGTTGTTAATTGCTTGTTACATTTCATATAGAGATACTTGTACTAGCCATTCGAATGCTAACCCCTTAAATGGGGGAAATACGTTTCATGCATTTCAGGTATGCTTGGTTCATAGAAGCAGTCACAGGGTCAGCATGGAAGATGATGGGCCGCGATACTAATCAAGAGTTGTGGATTTCAGTTGTTGTTACATCATTGTATTGTTCTCAGTTTTCCACTGTGTTGTATTGTTTTGTATATTGGACCCCTACCTGGGCACGAGTTGTGGAATTTTATTTTGATTATTTAAGTTGTGTGACCTTATCGATCCGTACCTTTATTCTGTTTGACCCCGGCCGGTCAAATATTTGGTCGTATGGTTGTGTTCAGTCTGGTGGATCCTTGAGTGTAGGGTCCACGGCGTGTAATATTTCCAGTTGAATTCTGGATGTATTACATTTATGGTATCAGAGCTTAGGTTGCGGAAACCTAGACTGCCAGGTCGATTTGGGTCGTGTGTTGTTGTGTCGTTCGATGTGTCGAGCGACAAATTGAGTTGTGTGTTGGCACTATGTCGTCTGTGCTGTTGGTTGAGATTAGTATCGTGGACAATCGTCATCTTCATGTGACCTGTGGATGTAAGTCTTCTCTCCTATATGATATATCTGTGTATTGTGATTTCGTTTATGTGTATTTCTTTTGAGATGAAGTCTGTGTTCGATACTTGTGGTTTACTACATGTGTATTGAGCTAGATGTATTGATGGTTTGGACACCGAGTGGTGCGGTATGATGTGTAAACCTTGAACATTGATGTGTTTCTGGAAGTGTGTTTATGATAGAGTTTATGGTTTCGAGATATGTTTTAGTGTAGTGTTCATGAGGTGTGTTTGTTAAATCGGAAACTTATATGCCGGACGAGCATATATTTTGAGATCAATTGCTATAAAAGCTATTGTGATTTTATCCGCTGCGTGTCTGTTTGAGAACCATTTTGAAGGATTTCATAAACTTAAGTATGTTTATGGAAACTGATTGCTGAATACCTTTCGACGGTACGGTTAAACAACGGTGTTGTATGGATTTTGAAATTGGTTGAACTTTGGCGAGTCGGCCTTGTATTTGCAAATGAAACTTTGTGATAGTATTTGAAAGCTATGTTTTGAAGTATTTTGATCATTTTGCAAAATGTTACCGCCGGGAATTTTTTTTTTCTTTGTCATGAATGGGAGAATTTTTGAAAATGATTTTTCACGTATTGGATTTATTTTCAAATGACTCGAGTCTACGATTCAAAGATCTTTCACACCATATAACTTTTGTATTTTAAAACAAAAATGTGATTTTCATTTTCAAAATAAGAGTGAAAGATGAAAAAAAATCTTACTCGACTTAAACTTTAAAATTTGGATGTAGTTGTTGATCTGTGGTGATATATCAGTGTGTACGGGTGGTTTCTCACTCGGTATGGTTCGGCGAAACCTCTAGGAGTCGATGCCAAGGGAGCATGACCACATGATAACTTAGGTGTTGTAAATTGTGATGGTAATTGTATGGTAACATGTGATTACCACGTATATTGTTAATTGTGATGAGGATATGTGATTACCATGTGTATTGTTCGATAATCTGATTTTGTTTTGCAAATGATTTCAAAACAAGGTTTCGTAATTTTTTTGATTGGATATTCGTGTTGTGTTACTATGGCATGCCACGTACTATGTTGTGAAAGTATTGTTGTATGTTGGTTATGTGATGCAATGTTTCTATATTGATCAAATGTGTGTTCAGTATGCCGAGAGGTCGAGCCCATGATTGTGGTTGTGGACGTAATCGGAACCAGGATGGGGCGACTCGCTCGTTATCAAGTGCCAATCAGCTCAGTACAGAGGGTCGGGATGACCAGTCGCGTGATCAGGGGCAATTTGCGAGAGATGATGTTATTGTTGGCGCTGCCGCCATCCTTCGGCATGTGGCAAACCAATTGGCACAGATGAATCAGGTAGTGCACCGGAATGAGTCTCCAGGCGGAGATAATGAAGCTAGTAAGTGGCTATGAGACGTGATGAAGATGCATCCGCCTCGTTTTGCGGGTTGCTCTAATTTGTAAGGTTGGGAGAATTGGCTATTCCGACTGGGAAGGATATTTGATGCACTAGCCTGTCCGGATGAAAGAAGGGTACCCATTTCTCAGTACCTCCTCGACAGGTAAACTGCAGATTGGTGGGAGGCTGTAGCACCCAGTGATCATACAGCTACTTGGGCTGAATTCAAGACTACCATGGAGGCCGAATATTGTCCGCCACCTGTTCGAGAGCGCAGGATTGTAGAGTTTTTCTCGGCTACGCCTCAGGATGTGTCGATATCCCAGACGATAGTCGATTATAACCAACAACTGAGTTATGTGCGTGATCAAGTGAGAAGCAAAGTGTACAAGATCCGATACTTTAACATGCGTATGAAACCCCGTATACATGAGAGCGTGGCTCCTCTCAGGTGCACCACTTTGAGAGATTATCAGGATCGAGCTTTAGCCAATGAGATGGCCATTTCTGTGTCGGAGGCAAATTCCGAGAGAAAGAAACAGAAAATTTTGGGTAGTTTTTCAAAGGGTCAGGGAAGTGAGTACCATGAGCCTGTTGTTTCGTATCATCCTTCTGGGGGCACTTCTCGTCCGTCTGATCAGTCCAGGAATCTTAATCCGGTGGTGAGTAAAGTGAGCGGTGTGAAGACTTGTTTCAACTGCAGTCGCGTGGGCCATGTACGGCAGAATTATCGATCTCCTTTAGTTAATTGTTTCAAGTGCGTTCAGGTGGGGCACCAAGCGGTGCATTGCGAGACTGTCGCGGAGCTATTGAGGAACCGGAATTACAACCCTACTCGAGGAGGGCCCTGTGGTGCCTAGCCGAATAGTCGGGTGCTGTTGTGGATTGTATCTTGTGTGGTTGTTTGACTTTCGTTGTGTGTATGCTTATGTTTTGTTATGTAATACTTTGGTGTTTCTCACTTTAAGTTTCGAGACTAAAATTATTTTTAGTGGGATAGAATGTAATATCCGGGAATATCGTTTCTGTTTGCCTTGAATTATTTGCCGTTTGTGTTGATTATTTTGTTCCGTTGATGATTATTTGGAATTTATCTTTATTATGGGTGGTATGATGGACCGTGTCGTGGTGTTCTTCGGATACAACTTGTTGTTGTGTAGGTCGTACAGGTCGTGTATATGCATGTGTGACATGGCATATGGTACTCCGCTGTCTTTTCGCCTCTTTGAGGGCGTTGTAACCCCTTGTTATCGTCCCCACTCGAGTTGGTTATGTCTTGGGTGCTTTCAGAGCCGTTTCGGGCTCGATATTGGTCCCTTAGTGTAGCACACGAGCAGTCCACACGAGCAGGTACTCGTGCGTGATGCTCGTGCGTGATGTTTGATGTTGCGCAGTGGCCTAACACACGACCAAACACACGAGCATTTGGTCATGCGTGATGGTCGTGCGTCCCTGTTAGTATAAAACGGGACAGATAGGTTTTTCACCTCGTTTCTTCCCTTTTTCTCTTCTCCTCGCGGTTGCGAACGGGTGAGACTAGGGTATGGATTTTGGTCGATTATACTCAATTCCAAGGTGTTTTGGAGATTTCTAGGTGATTGTGACATCATCTAATCCATTGTTCTTCGTCGGATCGAGGTAATTTCTTGATTTTTCTTTGGGTTGACATTTTGGAGATTGTTCTTGATTTCGATCCTAGTCCAATTTTGATGAATCGATTGGTATAGTATGTTGTTACCCAAAATATTATTCGGAAGGGTTTGTTGGAATTGATGAGAAACAAACAAAATGCGAGAGCACATCCGAGGGAATGTAAACAACACAAGATTTGCCGGGGTTGTTAGTCCCGGGCTTTAATGCTCTCGCGAGATATTATTAATACAAATACTTGGGAGTAAAAATATTAATGTTAGAGTACAATTACAATGAGTGTAAATTCCTTACTTATCTAGCTCTTGAGTGCTGATGATTGCCGGAAGAACCAGAGTTGATGCTCTGTGAGTTCTTGTTCTCGTTTCTGCCGACCGTCTTTAGGTTAGGAGGTTTCGAGAGTGAGAGAAAGAGAGATGTCCGAAGTCTGTTCCAAATGATGGAAGTCTCCTACTTATAGAAGAGGAGGTAGTTGGGATGTCTCGATCCCAAACAGGCGATCGCCTTTCCCGTATTATAATAAGCGGGCGATCGTCTTTAGCACATGGGTTGGTCTTCTTAAGGTCCGCAGCTGCTGCTGGCAGCCGGATGTGTGAACCAATGAGAAGGCTACATGCGTCCCATGTCGCTGTCTCGGGAGGTCCCACCTAGGACCTTTCGGCGGGCCTGTCGGTAGGTGAGGCTGTCCTTGTCACTGATAGCTGTTGATGGGCTGGAGTCAAAGATCCTTATTCTGTGGCGCCATTCGCGGATCTGCACGTGGGTCTTCACTCCGAGATTCGGTCTTTGTATACTTGACAGATGTTTGGGCTACCCACGTGGCATGAGGAGGCCATCCTTGGTCGGTCACCAGAGTCGATCGCTAGGTGCCAAGAGACGATCGCCCTGGATGTCGACCACTCGGTACTTGATCTTGATCTGGGTCCTTCGCTTGGCAAGTCTGCCTTGGTTCATCCGACGCTGGCTTGGTCACTCAACCCATATGACGATCGCAGTCGAGGCGTATAAATCGCCGCACAACAATTGCCCCCCAGCTCGCTCCGATGTTGAAGACATGGGGTTAGGTGGTAATGCTGGCGATTTCTTAAGATAATGACGAGCGACTTATCAAGCGGACTGATTTTGAATTTGGACGACCTACGCGGTTGCTCCGGTTTAGCTCTTTGTGTTCTTCAATCTTGCAGATTCCTCGAGGAAGACCGACCATCTCGGCCTAGAAGAACCGTGCACGGTCGCAGAGTTCGGTGGAACCGACCTCCGTGACCATGTCTAGTGCGCGAGCGACATTCCACCTGTAGGTTTGTCTCGCAACTCACTTTATTGTGAGGGTCCTCTAGTGGCTACATTTCGCCTCGCAATGTAGCGATGGATCGGACGATCTCAGCCTGAAGGAGTCCTTGCACGGGGCGCCGTCGGATGAATCAACTTTGCGACCGTGGTTTGTTAGCACTTTTATGCCTGGGGCCGACATGTTAGATGGTGGACCTTTGAGGGCATACGTTGTGACGGGGGTATGGACGCCTCGCATTGTCCGGATCCACCATGTAAGATGATGGACCTTTGAGGGCGGGCGAGCGTGTCCACAGATCTATTTTAGAGGGTCCTTTGGCTACGCCCGCCTCGTATTTAAACGAAGGGCGAGCGATATCTACCCAACGGAACCTTGCATGGTCGGGATGTCTGTTCCATCGACCTCCAGAACCATGTCTGCACTTTTCTACCTCGAATCGTCATGTTAGATGGCGATCCTTGACGGTATACGTTGTGTTGGGGAGGCGATCGCTTGCCTGGGTCCATCATCTTAGATGACGAACTTTAGAGGGCGAGCGAGTCATCCTCTTTTTCGAGGCGTTGCTCAGGCAGTAGCCTTTGGTTTGATATGGTGGAATCTGGGGAAAGGCCTCCGAAGTTTCCACCTCTTAATTGAAGCATATAGATCCGGCCGCCGAGGTTGATCGGGGGGATTAACTCGTACGAATCCTCTGGCTCGTCACATTTGATTCTGGCGATCAGATTGGGGCGATCGACGAACGTCATTCTACCGCCGATCGCGGACCTTGGTCCTTTCTACCCAGGGATCCGGCTAAGTCACTAAACTGTCCAACTTGCCCTCCTCGAACAATCTCCAGAGTTGTCTGAGGAGGTCACGGCATTGGTTGGTGTTGTGGCCGGGACTTTTGTGGTAGGCACAAAATTTATTGCGGTCCAGATGACCGTTGTCCCTTATCTCCTTTGGCTTGCTTAGCGGTTCGTGCCCCTTGATGGTGTAAAAAATATGGGCCGGAGTTTGGTTGAAGTTGTGGAGGAGATGGGCTTCCACATCCTCGAAGGCCTTGAAATCACCGGGTGGCTTGGCGACCGCCTTGTTGGACTTGGCGATCGCCATCTCTGCCCCCTCGCCTAGGCGAAGGGTGATCAACCTCTGCCTGGCCATAAAGTCTGTGGCCTTGGCGTGGAAGATCGCGTAGGTTGGGGGGATGTCCTTCGTAAGGTGCCTGAACATGGGCGAAAGACCATTGAATCCCCCTAGGATCGAGTAGAGGGCGATCTCGTCGCTTATGGGCTTGCCGTTGAGGTATTTCATCCACCCGGTCGATGTAATCCGCATAGAACTCGTCTTTCCCCTGCCTGATCTTCATCATGTGGTGGGGACCTTCTGGTCGAGTGACCTTGGCAGCAAAATACGATGTGAAGTCGTTCGCCAGCTTCTCAAAAGAGTTAATAGAGCGCGGTGCCAATGAGATATACCACCTATGGGCAAGAATGCCTAATGTTAATGGGAACATTTGGCATCTCGTCGCATCTGACGCCCCGCATCTAGTCATGTAGATCCGGAACATGCTTAGGTGAGTCTCGGGGTCCGATCTCCCCTCATACAAAGGAGTTTGAGGAGGAGCGATCTTTCGTTGCACGGGGGCAAGCTCGATCTGGACCGCGAGTGGCTCACTCGGTCTGGTGACCTTTCTCCTAGCGTCTGCTCCAGTTTCTATGAGCGCTTTCATCTCATCAAGCTGGCGTTGCATAACGGCCATCGCCGTGGCCTGGCTGCTCGCGGCCAGGCGCTCAGAGCGGGAGCCAAGGCGATCAAGTACTGATCCCTTGGCTCCGCTGTAGATGATGTCTTTGCCGCGGGGCTAGATTCCTCGGCGAATGGGAGCCAAACGACTGACCTGTTTTTGCTTGAGAGTTGTGTATGCCGAACTCCTGATGACTGATTCAGATTCCGTCGGCTCGTAGCTGGGGCCAGAATGCCCCGGTCGCCACAATGGATCGCTTCCTAGGCGGCTGAAGACGGAACCATTCCCGCTTCGTGAATGCCTTTTCTCGTGCATCGGGGCCTTCCGACGATCGCTCGACAGGTAACCCCTTGAGCTTATGTATGCCCGCGTGGCGGATGGCTGAGGGGGTTATAGCGGGCGCTTAGCATGCTCTCCGTCGCTCCCTTAGGATGACCATGGCCTCCTCAATCTGTTCCGCAGTTTGGAATTGATCGAGTGAGAGGCTGGGGCCATCCTTCGGGGGCGGGATCGAGAGTCTTGCGTCGCCGCGGGTACCCTCCGCCATAGGTTGGGACTCGGTTCCGGCCGGAATAAGACGTCCGGCAGATCGGAGAGTGACTCTCTTTGAAGTGGTGGCAGACGTCATTATTCTTAAGGTTTTTCTTTGAACAACAGTGGGTGTTTCTTCAAGTATATGCTCCGGAGAACAGTGGGTGTTCTTCGAAGCGGTTGGAATGAAAATGAGGGTAAATTCCCTCCTTCTAGCGCCAACTGTTGTTACCCAAAATATTATTCAGAAGGGTTTGCTGGAATGGATGAATAACAAACAAAATGCGAGAGCACATCTGAGGGAATGTAAATAACACAAGATTTGCGGGGTTTGTTAGTCCCGGGCTTGAATGCTCTCACGAGATATTATTAATACGAATACTTGTGAGTACAAATATTAATGTTAGAGTACAATTACAATGAATGTAAAGACCCTAGTTATCTAGTTCTTGAGTCCTGATGATTGTCGGAAGAACCGGAATTGATGCTCTGTGAGTTCTTGTTCTCGTTTCTGCCGACCATCTTTAGGTTAAGAGGTTTCGAGAGTGAGAGGGAGAGATGTCTGAAGTCTGTTCCAAATGATGGAAGTCTTGTGATGTCTCGATCCCAAACGGGTGATCGCCTTTCCCGTATTATAATAAGCGGGCGATCGTCTTTAGCACATGGGTTGGTCTCCTTAAAGTCCGCAGCTGCTGCTGGCAGCCAGATGTGCGAACCAATGAGAAGGTGACACGCGTCCCATGTCGCTATCTCGGGAGGTCCCACCTAGGACCTTTCGGAGGGCCTGTCGGTAGGTGAGGCTATCCTTGTCACCGACAGCTGTTGATAGGATGGAGTCAAAGATCCTTATTCTGTGGCGCCATTCGCGGATCTGCACGTAGGTTTTCACTCTGAGATTTGGTCTTTGTAGATTTGATGGATGTTTGGGCTTTCCACGTGGCATGAGGCGGTCGTCCTTGTGAATATAACTTACGTGTTGGAATGGATGATTGTGGTTAGTGGTGATAATCTTGGATGTGTTGTAACACCCCCAATCCGCTCAGGGATATTACACGCCGTAGAGCCTTTTCTAAAGGATCTACGAGGCTGGTAACAATATAGAGCAACTCAAAAATGCCTTTAAGGCCAAAATGACTTAGTAGACCGATTTGGTCTTTCAATGATTACATACAACTCAAACTCATTACATGCCCACGCAGGGGTCAAATGCAACATAATCTCGTACAACGGGAAAGAATACTGCAGCGGAAAATAACTATAACTAGACCAATGACCTCATACGGATCCTCGTGTGATTAGTAACATTCATCTTTCATCATCCTTCGTGCCGACCCTGTGTTATGCTCCCAAACCTGAATGCAAAAACAGACATCCACCCCCCGAATACTCGGGGGTTAGCAAAACTCCACTGTTTTGCTAGTGCAAGAACAAAGTGCTAATTCGAGCCATACTATTGACTTTTCACGAATAACAATTATCAGAATCCTCAAAAACCCAAACGTAACGAATAGTACTTCCGAGGCATGAGTTTGGTAAACATTTCTCAAAGCGAAAGATCACAAATAAAGGAAACCATTTATAAAAGCAGGTTTTAAAGATGCCAGCGAGAGTTGAAAGAGAAAACAATTTGCAAGATAGTCACACAATCAACACAAACGAGTCTTCACGAATATTTCCACGGGATTCTCGATGCAAAACCAAATAATATCGTCACGAGATCAAACATCTCAACATCACACGGGGTTCTCGACCCAAATCCAGATAATATCAACACGAGATCAATCATCTCAACATTCCACAGGGTCCTTGACCCAATACACAGAATTGCACCACAATACAATCAAAGGTACAGTCTCTCATTCGACATATCCTGCTCAAGACCCCCGATTAATTAACCCTCGGAGATTTCGTCAAACCTCCTTGGTTAATTAACCCTGATACCAACGCTTTAAAAAAACAAGTTGAAACAAGCTTTTCAAAAACGCGAATCGCGGTCTATATCAAGACAAACGTTTAAGAGAGAGTTTGAAAGATTTTAGATACGAACATCATTCGGTAACGGGGTCTTAGCTATCACTCAAATACCCGAAACCAATAAGCCTGCCAGGCGCCTCCCTTGCGCACCTTTGTACCGGCGTTCACTCCACTATGTTGGCCGCTCCTTGAACATGTCACTGCGCCGGCGATCACTCCCGCAAGAGCCGCCCCTTGACACACGCATTATGTAACACCGGCGTTCACCACCCATATGGAGCCGCACATTGCAGCATACACCAGGCCGGAGTGCACGCCCCGCCCTCAGAGGTTCCCGGATACGACGTTTATCACAACAAGTGTCCACATTATCACAAACCTCAAGCACACATTCAATCGTTGTAACAATTATCCAATCAATACACCAATTCACATAATTTATCTGCCAGTCCACGACCACACGAATAAATAACAACACGCACCTCAACCATAACACGACAGAAAGAAACAATATACGTACCCACGCATTATCAAGCGCAACATCAAAACTAAACATATCCAAGGGATTTATGTAGTCACTTACAACCCACACAATTTACAAAACACACGCGTTTTGAAAGTGAGCCTTTAACGAGGCTAGCCGAGTCTTTTGCAAACTCATTTCAAACAATTAAACAAACACACCAAGATGATCACCAATTATCATATCCATAAAATAAGAAAAGTATGGGCAAGGTACTTGCCTCGATAATCGATACCGGACACCCCCACAATTACGGATCAGTCGGGACAACTCGAACACCTGCGATTCTCCGGCGAAGACAATGAATACACCCACGATCGAAAAGCTTAAAGAAAAGCAGCGAGCGGAAGGGTTCCGACTCGAATTCTTTGAGAGAAATCTGACCCTAACAACAATAGAGACTCAATCAACTACAATTCCCGAGAAATCACGAATTAATCGACGTTCTATCCTAAGGGACAATCCATGAACACTATTGAGGCATAAAGTTCAAATTCGATCGTGAAGGGAAAAACTTGGAATTTACCCGCTAAAGTTCTAGGAAAACATAACACCATGATTACCCAACTAATATTCATCATCAATCGAAGCCAAAACGAAAGGAAAATGAATTATAGCCAAGAACCTAAAATTAGGTATAATGACTAATTACCTCAATTCAACGATGGAATCTTTGGAAGGAAGATGATTGATTCGTGATAGAATGTCCAAATCCGAGTTATAAGATGCTAGAATGCAATATCTGGTTGAAATCGCCCAAAGTCGCGATGAGGGTGGAGAGACGGAAGAGAAATGAGAAATGGGGTTAAAAACACCCGTCTCCTTTATATACCGGGATGTAACACGGCGCAAGAAACGGTCCAAATAGCGCCGTGTTCAGCGCCGTGTTGTCGGGTCAGCGGCGACCTGTGCGACACGGCGCACGCACACGGCGCAAAATGCCGCGGGTCTTGCGCCGTTTCGCAAGGCAGCAGGCACCATCGGCAACACGGCGCACGCACCCGGCGCGAATGCCGCGGGTCTTGCGCCGTTTCTCGGACAGATGATCGACCCTGGCGACACGGCGCACGCACACGGCGCAAATGCCGCGGGTCTTGCGCCGCTTTGCATGTGTCCCGATGCATGCATTCCGGGATGTAAAACAACGCAACCAAGAACGAAAAAGACGATCACCAAAACACGATATACCAACCCAACAGTCCGAGGAAAATACACACAACGAGAAACAATAACCAGTAACCCAAAACGGTCCGAGGTACACGATCAGAACCGAACAAGGAACAAATTCCCTAAACTTATAGGAAATTACAAAAACGGCCCAAACATCCGAAAATCACGATACGCGGTCGAATAACCAAACCGAAGTTCACAACACGTCTAACAAAGTTAAACGGACTTACGGGAAACTCGAAACAGTAATTTCGAACGAGATTCGCAAGAATCGAACTCAAGTGCGAAAAAGTCGCCAACAAAGCACGGAACTCAACAAAACGACACCGAAACGAACTCGGATGACAAAAAGTGCAGAATTAATCATTCTCAAAATGACGAACGGTCATGAGCGAGTCGTCAAAACGGGCTTCGGCCGAAAAAAGAAATTTACCGAAAATCGAAAATTGCGGATATTACATTCTACCCTCCTTAAAAGAAGTTTCGTCCCGAAACTTAAAACAAATAGGGAGAAGCAATATCCCGCCAGGAAAACTCAACGAGATACGCAAGAAACGTGTAACTAACGCCCAACGGCGAAACGTTACAAACAACGCAACGGAATATACGGTGTGAAAACACGCTCCACGGCGACCAACACAACGTCGTCGTTAGGGATATAATAAAACCAACAAGTGACAAGCGTCATCAACTGGATAATACAATCAAGTCAATTATCCGAACAAACACAAAACACAACGGACGAAAATCAATACGCTTGACCAACCCAACGGTACATCAATCAAAACATGAGCCAATCGCTGAACAAATACGGAATTCCACCGCCCAAGGGTTGAAAGATCGAAAACGAGACTAATTTCCCGAACTTAAGGGAATTAGGAAAGAGCCTGAATGCTCAACAATCACGAAACGAGAACAAAAACCGAACAAACAAACGATCGAGACAACAAAAATCGAACAATCATGTCCGAAACACGAAGGATAATAAAATTCAAACAACAACTCCCAGGATGATCTGGTGAGAACAACAAGACATGCATTCCCATAAGATCCACAGGAAAGGGAATAGCGATTGAAAAGTCACAATGACAAACAAGTTATCCCGAAATAATACCACACTCGTTCGATCAACAAAAGCAAGAGGCAGGACAAGCTCAGAAAATGTCAACGAACATAAACGAGTCGACAGAGTCGAAAACACAGGAGTTCCAAATCCGATCCACTTCGAATAAAAGAATTAGTAGAACCAAAAGATGTTACTTCCGAACAAGGTTCACAAAAATCGAACCAAATTCGGAAAAGTCACAGCGATAACCAGATCGACCCACAACAAGATCACAGTTCGTTCGGACGATGAAACCGAAATACAGAACACGTTCAGAAAGTATCAACGAATACGAGCGAGTCGATAGACATGAGAAAGGGGAAATGCGGAAGTCAAAAATGATACGGCATTACAGTCGACCTCTTCTAAAAGAAGTGTCGTTCCCGAATCTCACAACACGAAATTAAGGCGACAACACAACAAGCAACCGACAGAAACATCCTTCAAAGGCCTCTCAAAGCCGATTCTGATAACTGCGCTGAAGCGCGAACTCCGAAAGTCTCGGTAGCCACCCGCAAATCGAATTTGGTGTCCCTCGAGTCCACACTTGAAATGTGTTACCGACGAGAAGGACAATTTACACGTGCATGCCCCGGCACATCACGGTTGAAACGCCTCGGCTCGGCATACCGAAAATACAAATGCTAGATATAATGGGGCATAACGTCGCAAAACAACATAGCGGAGATGCCAACTCAGCATAACATATCAACGCATACAAAAATCACAACAACAACGGCATCGATCGACGATTACAACATCCCGAACGATAGCCAACACACAATCACAAACATCATGAGACAATCACCCATGTGTATAACGCACAAAAGTCCAAGCTTTAACAACTCACATAGGTGCGATAACACGCAAGCCACCACGAAATGACAACATTAATGATCATCATCACACCTCCCACAACGGGCTAATAAAATATATGCGTGGCGAATGACTCAACGTTCACACCACTAAATCAATCATACTCGGGAGCAAACATCAAAATGACAACGCGAACATCACACATACATACCCAGTCCTAAAACGGGAATGGATAGGTTTTAAAAACGAAAACCTCATTTTGAAAATAATTTAGAAGAACACCGGTTGATCTTGAGTATCACCTTCCAAAAAGTACAAACGTGAAACATCGTTATCGAGACTTTGGAGAACCATTTCGCATTTGATAAAAATGAGGACACTTCCTCTTAGTGAAAACTTTCAGAATACTCGACCCTCGGGTCTAAATAAAAGTGTTTCTAAAACATTGAAAATATCTCAAAGCATTTTGGTCCTCGAAGTAGAAATTTTTTTTGAAATATATTGTGGCACCTAGGAGGTACCACAAGAAAATAACTCATTTGAAAAGTATGTCTCGAAATTTATTTTTCCAAGATACTCAAGGTTTTCAAAAATCCAATAGGCCAGAACGCCCAAAACTCACACGTATCGACATTCACTAAAACAACTCCTAGTACACGCATCAAAATATTTAAAATAAAGACAATACATGTCTTTAAACGGAAATAAACGATATAATACCGGAGTCGAAGACCGCCTAGGATTCAGAACAAAACCACTGACCCCATTCGAAGTCTCTAAGGACCCTCCCGCACCGACTAGTGAATAAGTCGTACGTGTATAAGCACAAAGCTTCCACAAGAGAACTTGTAAAACGTGCAAATCGATTCGAAAATCATCAACAACGGACAAAAACAACAATAAAAAGACATCACAAGCGATGACACTCCTCGTATAAATCAAATACGAGAGTCGACTAAATACATATCGTGAAATCAAAATCCACATAAGGGTTCAACCACTTAACAAATAATCATAAAAATAGCCCGTGTCACACGAGGCACAACACAAACAAGGGAGACTTACTTCCACAGGTCGCACGAAGATGATGATCGCCCCACGATACTAATCACGACCAACAGACTCAGACGACGCGTCGCGACACGACTCCGTCAGACAAAATCCGACGAAACCAGACTCAAATAACACGAATTGACCCGACAGCCTAGGTTTCCTCAACCTAAGCTCTGATACCATAAATGTAACACCCCCAATCCGCTCAGGGATATTACACGCCGTAGACCCTTTTCTAAAGGATCTACCAGGCTGGTAACAATATAGAGCAACTCAAAAATGCCTTTAAGGCCAAAATGACTCAGTAGACCGATTTGGTCTTTCAATGATTACATACAACTCAAACTCATTACATGCCCACGCAGGGGTCAAATACAACATAATCTCGTACAACGGGAAAGAATACTGCAGCGGAAAATAACTATAACTAGACCAATGACCTCATACGGATCCTCGTGTGATTAGTATCATTCATCTTTCATCATCCTTCGTGCCGACCCTGTGTTATGCTCCCAAACCTGAATGCAAAAACAGACATCCACCCCCCGAATACTCGGGGGTTAGCAAAACTCCACTGTTTTGCTAGTGCAAGAACAAAGTGCAAATACGAGCCATACAATTCACATTTCACGAATAACAATAATCAGGAATCCTCAAAAACCCAAACGTAACGAATAGTACTTCCCGAGGCATGAGTTTGGTAAACATTTCTCAAAACTGAAAGATCACAAATAAAAGGGAAACCATTTATAAAACAGTTTTAAAGATGCCATCGAGAGTTTTAAGAGAAAACAATTTGCAAGAAAGTCACACAATCAACACAAACGAGTCTTCACGAATATTTCCACGGGATTCTCGATGCAAAACCAAATAATATCGTCACGAGATCAAACATCTCAACATCACACGGGGTTCTCGACCCAAATCCAGATAATATCAACACGAGATCAATCATCTCAACATTCCACAGGGTCCTTGACCCAATACACAGAATTGCACCACAATACAATCAAAGGTACAGTCTCTCATTCGACATATCCTGCTCAAGACCCCCGATTAATTAACCCTCGGAGATTTCGTCAAACCTCCTTGGTTAATTAACCCTGATACCAACGCTTTAAAAAAACAAGTTGAAACAATCTTTTCAAAAACGCGAATCGCGGTCTATATCAAGACAAACGTTTAAGAGAGAGTTTGAAAGATTTTAGATACGAACATCGTTCGGTAACGGGGTCTTAGCTATCACTCAAATACCCGAAACCAATAAGCCTGCCAGGCGCCTCCCTTGCGCACCTGTGTACCGGCGTTCACTCCACTATGTTGGCCGCTCCTTGAACATGTCACTGCGCCGGCGATCACTCCCGCAAGAGCCGCCCCTTGACACACGCATTATGTAACACCGGCGTTCACAACCCATATGGAGCCGCACATTGCAGCATACACCAGGCCGGAGTGCACGCCCCGCCCTCAGAGGTTCCCGGATACGACTTTTCTCACAAGAAGTATCCACATTATCACAAACCTCAAGCACACATTCAATCGTTGTAACAATTATCAAATCAATACACCAATTCACATAATTTATCTGCCAGTCCACGACCACACGAATAAATAACAACACGCACCTCAACCATAACACGACAGAAAGAAACAATATACGTACCCACGCATTATCAAGCGCAACATCAAAACTAAACATATCCAAGGGATTCATGTAGTCACTTACAACCCACACAATTTACAAAACCCACGCGTTTTGAAAGTGAGCCTTTAACGAGGCTAGCCGAGTCTTTTGAAAACTCATTTCAAACAATTAAACAAACACACCAAGATGATCACCAATTATCATATCCATAAAATAAGAAAAGTATGGGCAAGGTACTTGCCTCGATAATCGATACCGGACACCCCCACAATTACGGATCAGTCGGGACAACTCGAACACCTGCGATTCTCCGGCGAAGACAATGAATACACCCACGATTGAAAAGCTTAAAGAAAACGACGAACGGAAGGGTTCCGACTCGAATTCTTTGAGAGAAATCTGACCCTAACAACAATAGAGACTCAATCAACTACAATTCCACTGAGAAATCACGAATTAATCGACGTTCTATCCTAAGGGACAATCCGTCGAACACTATTGAGGCATAAAGTTCAAATTCGATCAGCGAAGGGGAAAAACTTGGAATTTACCCGCTAAAGTTCTAGGAAAACATAACACCATGATTACCCAACTAATATTCATCATCAATCGAAACCAAAAACGAAAGGAAAATGAATTATAGCCAAGAACCCTAAAATTAGGTATAATGACTAATTACCTCAATTCAACGATGGACTGCTGGAAGGAATATGATTGATTCGTGATAGAATGTCCAAATCCGAGTTATAAGATGCTAGAATGCAATATCTGGTTGAAATCGCCCAAAGTCGCGATGAGGGGGTGGAGAGACGGAAGAGAAATGAGAAATGGGGTTAAAAACACCCGTCTGTCCTTTATATCTGGATGTAACACGGCGCAAGAAACGGTCCAAATAGCGCCGTGTTCGGTGCCGTGTTGCCGTCAATGGCGACCCTGTGCGACACGGCGCACAGACACGGCGCAAATGCCGCGGGTCTTGCGCCGTTTCGCAAGGCAATGGCACCACTGGGCAACACGGCGCACAGACCCGGCGCAGAATGCCGCGGGTCTTGCGCCGTTTCTCGGACAGTGATCGACCCCCTGGGCGACACGGCGCACAGACACGGCGCAAAATGCCGCGGGTCTTGCGCCGTTTTGCACAGGTCCTGACAGACAGCATTCTGGACAGAAAACAACGCAACCAAGAACGAAAAAGACGATCACCAAAACACGATATGCCGACCCAACAGTCCGAGGAAAATACACACAACGAGAAACAATAACCAGTAACCCAAAACGGTCCGAGGTACACGATCAGAACCGAACAAGGAACAAATTCCCTAAACTTATAGGAAATTACAAAAACGGCCCAAACATCCGAAAATCACGATACGCGGTCGAATAACCAAACCGAAGTTCACAACACGTCTAACAAAGTTAAACGGACTTACGGGAAACTCGAAACAGTAATTTCGAACGAGATTCGCAAGAATCGAACTCAAGTGCGAAAAAGTCGCCAACAAAGCACGGAACTCAACAAAACGACACCGAAACGAACTCGGATGACAAAAAGTGTAGAATTAATCATTCTCGAAATGACGAAACGGTCATGAGCGAGTCGTCAAAACGGGCTTCGGCCGAAAAAAGAAATTTACCGAAAATCGAAAATTGCGGATATTACATGTGTAACATTGGGATATACATATTTGTTGATTGTACACTTGTATGTGTATCGTGTTATATGTATTCATCGTGAGATATGTGTTTGTGCATCAATTGCTTTGGTGAATTGGATGACGATGATTCTGTTGATCAGTTGTACACGTGGTTGTGCAATGTGTTGTGTTTCGATCATGAGTTATGATTGATTATGTGTTATTGATGATGATGGTTAGACTTTTGAGCTTGTGTTATGTGCGCATGAGGCGTGATTTCGTGGTGATCAATGTTATTGATTAACCGTGCTCATTGTTGAAGGAATGCGAACGTGAATGTTATGTGTGGTAATGCTAAGTTCACTCGTATGGGTTCGACAGCACCTACGAGGATTCATGGCAGACGACCATGGGATTGGAACTTAGTATGTGGTAATACGGTCCAATCGTGCGGGTCTGACGAGGCCTACGATGACACATGACGAAGGATTATTGGGTCAGGACACAGTACGTCCAACTGTGTGGGCTCAACGGGGCCTACGGTGACTCATGATGGTGGATCACGGAGTCGAGGACTGATATTTGTGATTGTTGTGTTTTGTTAAGACCGTGCGGGTTGTTGAACCTATGGTGACTCGTGACGGTATATCACAGAGTTGAGGATTGATATTTATGATTGTTATGTTTGGCTAAGACCATGCGGGTTGTTGAACCTATGGTGACTCATGACGGCGGATCACGGATTCGGAAAGTATGTTTTAACAAACAAGGTGCTTGTAAGAAAGTTTTTATGAAAATTAAATGACTGGGCCGAGACCCAAGCGATTATGTAAAGATTTTCGTGTTGTAAAACCGTTCAGTGTTGTAATAAGATTTTGGGCTGAGACCTTATGGTTTGATAAAGGTTTTTCCAAAACATAGGACATGAGTTCCTAATGACTTTGGCGTTTTAAAACTCCCGAGATGATTGTTGTTTCCTTTAAAGACTACAGTTGTGTTGTTTTCTTGAGTTCTAGAACTTCTCGGGAGTACTTGGTAAATGGTTGTCCTTATCTGATACGTGGTTGTTAATTGCTTGTTACATTTCGCATAGAGATACTTGTACTAGCCATTCGAATGCTAACCCCTTAAATGGGGGAAATACGTTTCATGAATTTAGGTATGCTTGGTTCGTAGAAGCAGTCACAGGGTCAGCATGGGAGATGATGGGCCGCGATACTAATCAAGAGTTATGGAGTTTAGTTGTTGTTGCATCATTGTATTGTTCTCAGTTTTCTGCTGTTTTGTATTGTTTTGTATATTGGACCCCTATGTGGGCACAAGTTGTGGAATTGTATTTTGATTATTTAAGTTGTGTGACCTTATTAGTCCGTACCTTTATTACATTTGACCGCGATTGGTCAAATATTTAGTTGTCTGGTTGTGTTCAGCCTGGTAGATCCCTGGTAATATTTCCAGTTGAATTCTGGGGGTGTTACAGTTAAACCTCTCGGGAATATGTTATTATTGGAGTAGTGACTGTCTGAGTTGTGATTGGTTTTGTGATTGTCTAACTTGTGATTTATAATTGCTTGCTACATTTTGTATAGTTTTGATACTTGCACTAGTAAAACAGTAGATTTTTGCTAACCCCCGAGTTATCGGGGGGTGGATGTCTGTATTGCGTCCAGGCATATGCAGGTTCTTGAGGAATAGTTCCAGGATCGGCACAAGAAGTGACGAGCTACGATACTAATCAGGAGTTGAGAGTTATAGAGTTCCGTTGTTGTTGCGTCGTTGTATTTTTATCAGTCTTCCGATGTGATATATTATTTGTATTTTGGACCCCTGTGTGGGCACGAGTTATGAGAAAGTATTTTGGTTTGATTTAGTTGTGTGACCATATCGGTCTGTCTTGTTATTCTATTTGACCCCGACCGGTCAAACATTTGTTCGTCTGGTTGTGTTCAGCCTGGTGGATCCTTGAGTGTAGCGTCCACGACGCGTAATATTTCCCATATGGTTTTGGGGGTGTTACACTCAGTCCATAAAGTGATAATATTGCACTCCCTACCCAAATCTCAATTTACGAAATCAGGCTCCTTATTAAAATATATTATTTTCCGTATTTAAGATATCGAATGTCCATCAACTAATTTTAAGGTACTAACAGCTTTAATTAATTAATATCTTATCCAAGAGTAGTACCACTTGAACCTTATTATTATAATCGGAATTGAATCCACCTACAGAGTCTAATATTGTAATATCCGTACTTTTTCTATTCTTCGTAGTTTCCATTTTGGTGTATTTTTTCGCTTTTAGTGACTCGCTTGTAACCGTTTTAACATTTTGAGAATATATCATTCTGCATATTTTGGCATCCGAGCATGTTTGGAGATTGTTTTACTCATTTTTGTGTTTAGTCGTGATTTTTTCGCTTGTCGGCTCGTTCGGTGCACTTTTTGTGCGAAATTGTCGTTTCGAGTTTATGCAAGTTTATTTATTATTGTTAGTCATGTTATGAACTTTGGCGCGGTTGCTCATTTCCGTATCGAGGTTTCCGATCATTTCGGGTTGTTTTGTAATTTCCTAAAGTTTAGGGTGATTACTTTCGGGGTCGTATTCCGAACCTTTGGATGATTGAGATTGAGTTTTCTTTTAGCGCTTAAGTTCGTCATCTCGAAACTTTCGCAAGTTTGTTCTAGTTTTGGTGTGTTCGTCGTCTCGTGATTCCGTCGCACTCTTTCTTGACGAACTGCTCTTGGCACCTGTGCTGGAGTGCCTTACGTCCGTCAATTCTAGACTTTTACGTATGTTAAGATTGTTACGCACATTAAGGCCTTATTCCTAGCGTACGTAACAACCTTCATGCTTTTGGGCAGTGAGTTCTGCAAATTCATTACGTACGTAAGCGTACAAAGATTTATGTACGTTATGAAGCTTACGCACGTTAACCCTCTATGGACTACGTACGTAAGCGAGCCCGGGTTAAAATACCCACGAGCAGACCGAATTCGCCCATTTATTCTTTTCGTCCTCTCCTCCGCAGCTTGGGCGATTGTTGGGCGATTTTTGTGTGATTTTGAACCTTCTATCATCTGGTTATCATCTTCCTTGGAGATTTGGTATAGATTAACAACACCAATCCGTCTCCTTCGCCTTTGAATCGAGGTAATATTCTAGAACCCTAGACTTTTTGGGATTTGGGGGTTTCTTCAGAAATTCTACGATTTAGTCGTAGTTATGGTGAAATTGTGTTGAGTATGGATTATTGTTAGGCGTATTTTTATACGCTTATTTAACATTATTATGTATTCTTTTCATGAGTAAATCTGCATAAATGAGCCTCTAATGCACTATTATTACATGTTTTGCAGGAAATTGGAGTCCGAAAGCCGAAATGATGAAAAACGGATGAAAACGGCGAATTTTGGCCTGGGGCCGCGACACATACCAAGTGGGCCGCGGCACACGCAGAGGACCAGCAGGCACCAGAGTAAACTGTACTCTGAGCCGCGGCACAGATATAGTGAGCCGCAGCCCAGAAGCAATAAATAGCGCCCAGGTTTTAATCTGAGCCCCGTGAGCCGCGGCACAGATTAAGTGAGCCGCAGCCCACGGGGCGGTCTTGGTGTACTCTGCACGGGTTTGGGCCGATTTGAAGCCAGTTCTCGACCTAATCATACGGACGCGATTTGGAGGCGACTGGAGAGTTATAAATAAGGATTTAAGGTCATAAGGAGACTATCTTGGAATCAGAGGAGGAATATCGCGGAAGAGAGGAATCAAGACAAGAAGCAGAAGACACCAAGAGCAGAGGGCGGAAGCCAGAAGAACGGAGGAATCCGAGTCTTCATATGCGTTTGCTTTCAATGCTTTCATTCATTAATTCTGTATTTTTATCTTTTAGCATGTCAGGCTAAAACCCTGTTCTAGGATTTTGATGAAACCAAAGTTTTGACGAATTGGCTTTTGATTATCTATATTATTCCCTTTTCTGTTGAGTTTTCCCAATCGATTTTAATGCTTTCAATTGTCTGGCCAATAATTGGATTGTTTTAATTACGCAACTCGAATCGGGAGAGGAGAGTTGGTGAGGAACTATTGGTGAGAACCGTTTTATCTTGTGAGATAGGAATATACTCATAGGAACTACGTGGACTTTTGAGGATTTTTTTCTTTTTGCCTATTGTCGAATTAATTCACCTAGGGATAGAGTGCGTTATTCGCCTTTAGAAAAATCTATTGACCTCGGGAGAGGCAGTAGGGTATTTTAGCAATCTTCGCCTTCAATAAATTGGGGAAATCATTAACTTCAGATAATCGAGAGTAAATTCGGATAAACCGAGGTGGATTCACAATCCTAGACTTTTTCATTATTTGATTTTCTTTCTTCAAGCGATCGTTTTTCTGTTTATTACTGATTTTCTTTAGTCATTAATTGCAACCCAAATTTCGACCGTTCAAATAAAATTAGAATACATATAAATCGGTACTTAGTGATTCAGTCCTCGTGGGAACGATACTCACTCATCACTTTATTACTTGTCTACGATAACGTGCACTTGCGTTTAACGCAATATCGCAACAAGTTTTTGGCGCAGTTGCCGGGGACTGATTTTTCTACTAATATCGATTTCAGTATTTCTAGTCTTAGTTTGAACATTTTTTTTATTTATTGTATTTGTGTAATTTTATTTATTTGTTTGTTTTTCCTTTCAGGAGTTTTCGGTTAGTGCATGAGAAAATTCGGTAACGAAGGCCTACTACCTTTGGATACCGAACTCGAGCGCACTCTTCGGAGAAACAAAAAGGAGAAATGAGAGTTACCAGCGAAAGTCACTATGGCCGATAACGCGGGAAATCACGAAGCGGAAAACCCCATGGTGCAAGCTCAACCGGCACTAGCACTTCGCGATTATGCTATACCGCAAATCAATGCGAACTTTTCGGGGATTCGGCGTCCCACTATCCAGGCGAACAATTTCGAAATCAAGCCTGCAATTATTCAGATGGTGCAAGCGAGCCAGTTCTGTGGATTGCCGAACGATGACCCCAACACACAGATTGCGTCTTTTCTTGAGATATGTGACACCTTCAAGAACAACAGTGTCACCGATGATGCCATCCGTCTAAGGCTTTTCCCTTTCTCTTTGAGGGACAAAGCCAAATTTTGGTTAAATTCTTTACCGCCGGGCTCGATCACTACATGGGCGGAATTAGCGCAAGCCTTCCTGGCTAAGTTCTTTCCACCATCAAAGACGGCGAGGTTACGAAACAAAATTACTACTTTTGATCAATTTGATATGGAGTCACTTCACGAAGCGTGGGAGCGATACAAGGATTTACTGAGAAGATGCACACACCACGGCTTACCGGATTGGCTCCAAATTCAAACATTTTACAACGGATTGAGTGCTTCTACACGCACTCTTGTGGATGCGGCCACTGGAGGAGCCTTAATGGGAAAAACTATGGCCGAGGCACATTCTTTATTGGAAGCTATGGCTGCGAATGCTTATCAATGGCCGTCCGAACGAGTAATTCCGAAACGAGTAATGGAAATCTCCAGTAATGATCCGATCTCTACATTATCAGCTCAAGTCGCCGCCTTGACGCAGCAACTTCAAGCCCTTTCACATGCTCCTTCTCCCGTTACCATTGAATCGTGCAATCGGTGTAATGGATCTCATCCTAGCGCAGAATGCCAAGTCGGAAACCCTTTCGAGCAACCGTCAATGGAACAAGCTCAGTTCGTGGGGAATGGGAACCGGCAAAATAATCCTTACTCCAACACTTATAATCCGGGATGACGAAATCATCCTAACTTCTCATGGAGGAACGGACAAAGCTCGAACCAGCCTCAGTTTGCTCAACACCAACAGCAGCCTCCTCCCACTCCAAAAATCCCTCTAGAAGAAGCAATAGTGAAATTGGCAGCGAACACGAGTCAATTCATGGCCCGCACGGAGGCGACCTTGCAGAACCTTTACGCTTCTATCCGCAACTTGGAAGTCCAACTGGGCCAGATCGCTAATGTATTAACAGCTCGCCCGGAAGGTACCTTGCCAAGTACGACTGAAACAAATCCCAGAGAGAGTGCCAATGCCATTGGTTTGAGAAGTGGGAAGGAATTGTGCGAGCTGCCCGGGCAGAACAAAAGGGGAAGTGAGGATGAGGAGAATAAAAATTCAGCGACTGAGGAACCACAATATTTGAGACCCTCGAGACTGTTTCCGGACAATCCAAAGGCATATGTACCACCCGTCCCGTTTCCGCAGCGATTACATCAAAAAAAGGTGGACAAGCAATTCTCTAAGTTCCTCGATGTATTCAAGAAACTGCATATTAACATTCCATTTGCCGACGCCCTGGTGCAAATGCCGAGTTATGTCAAATTCATGAAGGAGATCTTGTGAAATAAAAGAAAACTCGAGGAGTATGAGACAGTCGCATTGACGGAGGAGTGCAGCGCTATTATTCAGAAAAAGCTTCTGCCAAAATTAAAGGATCCGGGAAGTCTTAATATACCTTGCACTATAGGAAATCTGATTTTTGATAGAGCGTTATGTGATCTCGGGTCCAGTATTAATCTGATGCCTCTTTCTATTTTCAAGAAGCTTGGAATTGGGGAAGCGAAACCTACTACGGTCTCCTTTAGCTGATAGATCCATCAAATATCCAAGGGGAATCATAGAGGACGTCTTAGTGAAAGTCGATAAGTTCATCTTTCCGGCCGATTTCATTGTGCTTCATGGAGGAGGACCACGACATCCCAATTATCATCGAAAGACCATTTTTGGCAACCGGCCGAACTTTAATCGACGTGGAAAAAGGGGAACTAACTCTAAGGGTTCAAGACGAGCATGTCACTTTTCAAGTATTTAAATCCTTTCCATGCCCAAGTAGTGTTGAGAAGAACTCGCAAATCAAAAGTGTGGATACCGTTGCGAAAGACACACATCGGAAGAATCGTCGGTCGAAAATCTCAGAATCCGTTTCAGAGAGTCCGACTTCTAAGAAAAATGTAGAACGAGTTGCATATCTCAAGCATGTGGACATGCCGTCATCATCAACCGTTCATCCATCAATGAGAAATTCCGATGCTGTCATAAGTTCGTTCGAGAAAAAGGAGAATAAGCCGGACGTGAAACGGAGGCCAAATCATGAGAAAAATGGGTGCTTCGGAAAAGTGTTTTCGTTAAAATCTTTTTGCAAAGAACATTTGGTGTCCGAACCGAAAATCGAATCGTTAAAGACCAATGGTCAAAATTTTAAAACACATATTAACGGTTCGATGAACGGGGCGGAGTTCAAATGGTGTTTGCGAAAAGCGAACTGATTTTCAATAGGTCCGGCTGAAGACTATAAACTTAGTGCTTCTCGGGAGGCAACCCGAGTTTTAGTAGTAGATTTTTGTGTTTCAGTATTTTCTTGCATTTTTGAATTTTATTTTCATCATTTTTGCTTTGATTTGCTTATCCCTCTCGTTCTTGACGCGTTCCTTTGAAAATTCTGTGCAGAAAAAGTCCCAGGGGAAAAATTTATGCCTGAGCCGCGGCACAAGGCTTGTGAGCCACGGCACACACAAATCAAATCATAAGGCTAAACATCCTGTACTATGTGCCGCAGCACGTTTCTGCTGAGCTGCGGCACGCCAATTGTCAAAAATCTGCCCAGGAGGCTGTACTCTGTGCCGCGGCACATATGTGCTGAGCTGCGGCACAATAACATTATGAGCCGCGGCACCCGTATGCTGAACCGCGGCACCTGGCGACATCACAAAAAGACCCAGGCCGACTGTACTATGGGCCGCGGCTCACTTAGGCTGTGCCGCGGCCCCCGTCGCAATTAGGAAAGCCCATGTATTCTTCTTATACTCGATCGGCCGGGACTCAGGTAAACTTCTTCCTTTCCTTCCTTCACACAAGCACTCGGCCGATATCTTTTTCTGCTGCTTCTTCTTGCATTCTACATTCCAAGTCAGGTAATTCTCGATCTCTTAATCATAATTGATACATGATTTGAAAAGTGAATTGAAGTTATATGCTGCTAGTCTTCTTCAAAGTTTTCTCAAAAATGGAGTTGGAATATGGTGAATATGGAGTTTGATTTTGATGGTATTTGTGTTTATGAACGAATTGGTGATGTTAGTTGTCGTTTTTCATGGCTATATATCTGTGTTATTATTTTTTGGGATTTGGAGTTAGCCAGTAAACTTCTTGTTCTTCATTTTAACTTGTGCATACCAAGTGTTTGATAAATTGCAGCAATGAAAAATTGTTAAAACAAGCATTTTCAAACTTTATGCAACGAATCGTTTCTATCGGATTATATTGCCCCCCAACCCTTACATCATGTTAAACTTGAGAGCTCATCCTTAATTTCCTCTTTGTTGTTGCAAGCTCATTCATTCAAGTTCCGCATGGTGTAGTCGAGATACGTGCAGGCTCGCCGGACGATGCCGGCGCCAGTTCATGAGCAGACTGGAGGGGAGTACTTGACCTTTCACTTTTATTGCATATTATATTTTGTCAATTGAGGTCAATGTACGTCCTAAGTTTGGGGGGGTTTTACTTTCTGTTGATATACTTATTGCTGTACTTATTTCGTTCGCATTTTCGTTATTTTTAGTTATCTTTTTGTTGCTAGCCTTGCTTGTCATGATTTTACTCTCATTCGTGAATTTTTCGTGCTTCTTTTTGTGTAAAACTGATGTTACGATACTGATTTCTCTCTGAAGAAACAGTTGAGTTTTTAGTTGAGTTGCAGTCAGCGATATCTGTTTCTGTTAAGTCCTCATTTACGTCCGAAATTTTTTAGTTTTTGTAGAAATCTTAGCGGATAAGAGAGAAGACATACATGTTTTCAAATCGCCGCTTATACGTTTGGTTACACTTTTCGATTAGCTAGTCTTCCAGTGACATAAGTCGTGTTGGCACTTAGATTGAGTTTAGAGTCGGACAGTTTTTCCCAAAAGTCGAGATATTATTTGTTCTATGATGGGAAGTCTAGTAACCGGGGGTATTCTCGTGACCCGTTGTTTACTCTCGTGTAAAACGACAACCCTGATTAGACTAGTGGTTTAGAGATTTCGCATGTGCCGATGATGGGAAGCCTAGTAACCGGGGGTATTCGCGTGACCCGCTGTTTACTCTTGCGTAAAACAGCGACCTTGAATCGGACATGCGGGAATAGCTATTCGAGTTGTTTCTCCGCTGTGGAAGGGAACTTAGTAACTAGAAGCATCCATGTGCCCCATGAGTGTCTTTCACGTCAAACGGTTCCCCAACACATGAGAGTGGAATTCCACCCTTGGATTATCCCGATGAAACATCCCGAGATTTGAACCTAGTGGTCAACCCGAATCATCTTATTGAGCATATATAAGGGAATACTGTCCGAGGGTTATTTTTTATGAAACTCTTGAAATTTTGCCACTAGACTATGGGATTGGGCGAGTTAGCTTGTTTATTTTAACCGTTCATATTGGCGGTTGATTAAATTCACACTTGTTAATATTTGAGCTGGATTTTCTTCATGAACGATTGATTAGGACTGAAATTGGTTACTTTGTGGAATCAGTGTCCTTAACGTGGCTCACTATTACGATACTTGTACTATTCTTTGAGATTTTCAGTGTAGTATTGATTAGGTTGAGCACTATGAGTTGCACGATTATTCACGATATTCTTTTGATTGAAATTGATTATTTTTGCTTGAGGACAAGCAACGGCTCAAGTTTGGGGGTATTTGTTAGGCGTATTTTTATACGCTTATTTATCATTATTCTGTATTCTTTTCATGAGTAAATCTGCATAAATGAGCCTCTAATGCACTATTATTACATTGGGCCTGGGGCCACAACACGTACCAAGTGGGCCGCGGCACACGCAGAGGACCAGCAGGCACCAGAGTAAACTGTACTCTGAGCCGCGGCACAGATATAGTGAGCCGCGGCCCAGAAGAAATAAACAGCGCCCAGGTTTTAATCTGAGCCCCGTGAGCTGCGGCACAGATTAAGTGAGCCGCGGCCCACGGGGCGGTCTTGGTGTACTCTGCGCGGGTTTGGGCCGATTTGAAGCCAGTTCTCGACCTAATCACACGGACGCGTTTTGGAGGCGGCTGGAGAGTTATAAATAAAGGTTTAAGGTCATAAGGAGACTATCTTGGAATCGGAGGAGGAATATCGCGGAAGAGAGGAATCAAGACAAGAAGCAGAAGACACCAAGAGCAGAGGGCGGAAGCCAGAAGAACGGAGGAATCCAAGTCTTCATCTGCGTTTGATTTCAATGCTTTCATTCATTAATTCTGTATTTTTATCTTTTAGCATGTCAGGCTAAAACCCTTTTCTAGGATTTTAATGAAACCAAAGTTTTGACGAATTGGCTTTTGATTATCTATATTATTCCCTTTTCTGTTGAGTTTTCCCAATCGATTTTAATGCTTTCAATTGTCTGGCCAATAATTGGATTGTTTTAATTACGCAACTCGAATCGGGAGAGGAGAGTTGGTGAGGAACTATTGGTGAGAACCGTTTTATCTTGTGAGATAGGAATATACTCATAGGAACTACGTGGCCTTTTGAAGATTTTTTGCTTTTTGCCTATTGTCGAATTAATTCACCTAGGGATAGAGTGAGTTATTCGCCTTTAGAAGAATCTATTAACATCGGGAGAGGCAGTAGAGTATTTTAGCAATCTTTGCCTTCAATAAATTGGGGAAATCATTAATTTCAGATAATCCAGAGTAAATTCGGATAAACCGAGGTGGATTCACAATCCTAGACTTTTTCATTATTTGATTTTCTTTCTTCAAGCGCTCGTTTTTCTGTTTATTACTGATTTTCTTTAGTCATTAATTGCAACCCAAATTTCGACCGTTCAACTAAATTTAGAATACATACCAATCGGTACTTAGTGATTCAGTCTTCGTGGGAACGATACTCACTCATCACTTTATTACTTGTCTACGATAATGTGCACTTGCGTTTAACGCAATATCGCAGCAATTATCTACTTCTGATTCATGTTTTTTCTATGAGATTATGGTTGTATTCTTGGAATTGTTGAGAACCGAGAGGGTTTTGGTTGCGATCTGCCCTTGTTGGATATGATGTTGGATTATTTGTGTCGTAGATGGGGTTTTCGGGCGTATTTCAATTTAATCTCCAATCGTACTATTGTTGAAAGTTGTTGTACGAATAGTTTAGGTTCGAAGTTTCCAAATTCTTCCAACGGTAGACGTTACCATCTCTTTTCAGTCTGTCATGTCTCAAAGGCAAGTAATTCTTACGGACTTACTATTTTGAATGTGCAAAGTAATGTATTTGAGCATTAGAGTTTTTATGTTCACTCCGAGAGGGTCCGACGGGGCCTCAGAGGGATCCACACATGATTGGGTCCATGAACTTTTGGGTTAACCACTCCGGGAGGGTCTATCGGGCCCTCAGAGGGATTCGCGCATGGTCGGGTCCACAATTAATCGGGAGGAACTGTGTTTTGTGATACATTGTGGATTTTGAATTTTCGGAAATAATTATCTTACTTTTTTTCGAAAACCATTGATGCATGTGCTTTGATAATGTAAGATGTAAGAATTCGTTTGCGTTACTTGTACTAGCTATTCCACGGCTAACCCCATTTTGGGAGAAATACGTTTCATGTATTTCAGGTGCGAAGAGTGCGATCGGAAGAGTGCCGGGGCAGTACGAGGATGAAGGCCAGGAGTGATACTGTGATGTGGTCGTCGTGTTTATTTATTTTGAGATTGGTTGTTCGGATTTGTTTTTATTTGTCACAAATTGTTAGATTGTACTCGAGTACTATAGGAGAGTTGTTTTTCCGTTGTCAGTTACATTAAATGGTTGTGTGATTGTGGTTTAAATGTTGTTGTGGGAATTTCAGTAGTTAATCTGATAAATGATGGATGGTTTTGACGTGTTCTGTTGTGGATGTCGTATGAATTTAGCCTTGTGAGTTCCAGACGGGATTCGCGGCGCTGTGACATGCCTTGGATATCTGGGGGGTGTTGTAGAATATGGTATCAGAGTCTAGGTTTATGGATACCTAGGCTGTTGGTCTTTTGGGTCTAGTCAAGTTGTTGTAAACATAGTATCATCGCGCTGCCATCATCTTAGTATGACCGGTACTCGGAAGATTTCTTAACTTTTTATTGTCTTTACTGTATTGCCTTCCGATTACATAATGTGGGGAACCGGTCACCATGACGGTTATTTTTCTGAACTGTACTTATGTTCTTCTCTTTTTCTATCCCTAGAATGTCATCCGGTAGAGGACACGAATGTGATCGTGGATGCTGTCGAGGACGTGGTGCAGTCGGTGGGGCAGCCATGTCTCTTAGTTTGGATGCTGCATCGACTACTCCCACTTTGTCCAATTCAGTCCATCCTAGTACCGATGGTCAGCAGGACCAATTGACCAGCTTGGGGGATTTTGCAGGGAATAATGCAGGTATTGGGGTGGCCACTATACTACAGCAAATGGCTAATCAAATGGAACTTCTGACCCAGGCAGTTCAGATCAACAATCCGCCTCCTGTGGAGAATGCAGGGGCAGAGAGATGGCTACAGGACGTGATCCGTATGCGCCCACCTCAGTTCATTGGTGCTACGGATCCTATCGGCTAGGAAGACTGTATCAACGAGATGAACCAGGGAAAATCATTGTCCTATGACATATCATTCGCAGCTACGGAGACGGCTATTGAGGGTAAGAAGCAGAAGACCTCAGGAAATTTTTCGGGTAGTAAGAACAACAACCAGCAGAAATCTCAGTCGGCGAACTACCAATCCGGAAAGTCTCACCGGGTATCTGGAGGCAACCCAAATTTTAGAACTGGTACTAGTGTATCCACTCGGGGTGTGACATGCTTTAACTGTGTAACACCCCAAACTAGGCGGATATTACAGTGCCGTGGACCCCCGACTGGGACCCACCAGGCGGATGAAAATGAATGAATTACACAGGGTGAATGCAGTACCGAACCACATTACAACATTAATTACTCCGATGAGGAGTTTCATACAACACACCCAGGATAAAATAGAATACATGTGTATCTTATATGACGATAAAATACACAACACTGAATGAAACGAGTATTCAAACGGAATGTCTGCAGCGGAATAAATAAAGGAAACATAAATGACTGAACAGACTGGACAGACTGGGGCCCCTTTCTAGTATCACTGGGACTCCTCGACGTCAGCGTATTCTCCCCGTGCCTTTGCCTTGCCCAGACCTGAAAAACAAAATCCCCAAACGGGGTCGATTACGTAACAACAATCCTCAAGAGTTGAAATTACACAATCATGAATTAATCAAGTTATGAAATATTCTTAATTATGAATTTATTTGAAGAGGAGTATCATAGTACGCCCGTAATGTTACGTGCAAGTGTACAAGACGAATGACCGGACACACCGTCCTTGTACCTAATTAGTCTCACGGAGGTAAGCGTTACCGTGTGCGGTCCGATGTATCGGTGAACCCAATACATGACCATCGTGTGCCCGACTAAAAATTCCACATGACCACACCCGGCCACGCAATATGAACCCTAAGGTCACATGAACGAGAATGACCATGATGAATATCAATGAATAATAATTAGACTAGGCCAAGATGACTCACCGATATGAAAGTAATAGTGACGTGATTGATAACCCAGTGAAATGATTTGGAACCGTCGTTCCTCGTGAATGAAATGATTATTCGACAATTAAAAGTCTCAAAATGATTAATATTATGATGAATGAATTATGATTATGAGCAATCAACAACAAAAGGAATGAGTATCCTTTTAACCGAGTAAGAATTAACTTACAAAATACCGATGACAATTATCCTTCAACGAACAACGCCCTAAATGAAGTGTCGGTCATCGAACAACCTTAATTCAATACAATTACCAACAATCCGATCAATACACGAATATAACGAATTCCAAACGTCGATACGACTAAACCAAGTCCATAGAGACATTAAATCAAACACGTTGTACCCAACTCCGATTGTTTACAAACAAACTTCGATATACCAATATCAAAATTCCCCAAGAAGTGTTTCAAACCAACAAAACATCTCCAATACGATCAATAATCCGATATGAATATCCAAAATGTGATTATAACAACAATTAGTCGAAAATCCCCAATTCCAACTCGATTTTCAAAGTGTTCTTGAATAATTCCTCAATAATCCAAAGAATCCTTATACAAACTCATAATCATATACATATCCCTTCATATATCATGATTATAACATCAAAACATCGCATCTCAACACAAAAATCGAAATCCAAGGTGTTGAAGAATATTACCTTTGAATATCCAATCACTTCGATCGAAGAACACGAGTTTAATCGAGTATCCAAGCTTCCCGAATGATTGAAGGTGATGAAAATATACACTCAAATGATAATTGATGAAGAAAACTCTCCCTCAGCTTATCTCTCTCGTAAGAAGGTGGAAAAGATGAAAAAATGAGCCGAAATGCTCAAAAAACAATTTATAGGGGTTGACTCGGCCAATGTGCTCGACCGTGCCCGCTCGACACGGTCGTGGCACGCAGCCGGCCGGCGGGGACTCGACCGTGTCCCGCTTGACACGGCCGAGGCGCGAGACCCATCGGCTGACCCGTCCGCGTCGCTCGGCATTGACTCGACCGTGTCCCGGAACACGGTCGGGCCTCTGGGCAGTGGCTACTGGCTAATCCGGAAGAGTTCGACTCGGCCGTGCCAGACGACACGGTCGGGTCCTGAGGCAGACGCTACGGCACTTTCCGGACGAGTACGGCACGGGCCGTGTCGGACGACACGGCCGAGTTCGTTCGGCAGTGATCGGCCAGAACTGAAAAATGAGCGGTTGAGCTAAAACGACCATAACTCTCTCGTCCGGACTCCGATTGACTCACCGTTTGAACCATTGGAAAGCTAACTCGATGCTCTATAATATTGCAAAGATTTAGAATTTTTGGAGTTACCAAAAATTAATGGTGATCTAACAAAGTCGAACTCATATGAGGAAAGTTGAAACGATGAACAATAACGATACTCAACTCGAAGTTTATACGAACGGTGAACATGGTGAATGAACATGATTGATGAATGATTATAATTGAGTGAAAATACACTGAGTGACAATTACAGACTGATAATTACTGAATGAAAATGAATGAATTACAACCGGGTATTACATACTCCCCCCCTTAAAAAGAGTTTCGTCCCCGAAACTAAGGGTCAAACAACTCGGGATAACTCTCCCGCATAATCTCCTCGGTTTCCCAAGTGGCCTCTTCGACTCCATGTCTGGACCACTGGATCTTGACCAAAGGAATCGACTTATTTCTCAACTGTTTGATTCGCCGCTCTAAAACTCGTATAGGACGCTCCTCATATGAATGATCGTCGGCGATCTCGATTTAAATCCGCAGATGTGACTCGGGTCGGCAACATACTTTCGCAACTGAGAGACATGAAACACATTATGAATTCGGCTCAGAGCCGGAGGTAAAGCCAATCGATAAGCTAACTCGCCTACTCGATCCAAAATTTCAAACGGTCCAATGAATCTCGGACTCAACTTCCCCCGTTTTCCGAAACGGAAAATACCTCGACTCGGGGATACCTTGACCAAGACGTGGTCACCCGTCTCGAACTCTAGTGGTCGACGACGATTATCTGCATATGATTTCTGTCGACTCTGAGCTGTCAACATACGACTCTTGATCAAAGCTACATTCTCCCGGGCGGCTATAAGCATATCGGGTTCGGTGCCGATTGATTCTGACAAGTCATCCCAACACAAGGGAGATCGACAACGACGACCGTACAAGGCCTCGTAAGGTGCCATCTTAATGGAAGCATGCCAACTATTATTATACGTGAACTCGATCAATGGTAGTTGGGCTTCCCAATCGTCCTTCCAATCGAGGACGCATGCCCTCAACATGTCCTCTAATGTCTGTATAGTCCTCTCGATTGTCCGTCTGACCGAGGATGAAAGGCGGTACGAGATTGAGCCGAGTTCCCATAGCACGGTGAATCGATTTCCAAAAATGAGATAAAAATCGTCGGTCACGATCTGAATCGATACTCTTAGGAGTACCATGCGCCTTACTATCTCCTTGATGAATAATCGGGCCGCCTCTCGGGACCCCACGTATCCTTGATCTCAAGGAAATGAGCTGATTTAGTTAAACGGTCCACAATCACCCAAATCGTATTCATGCCACGACGACTCGTCGGCAAACTCGTGATGAAATCCATAGAAATGTCTTCCCACTTCCACTGAATAGGAGAGGTTTCAGATACCCGCCTTCGCCGATGTTCAATCTTGACTTGTTGGCAAGTTAAGCATCTCGAAACAAATTCCGCGACTTCTCGCTTCATATTACTCCACCGGTAATTTTGTTTCAAGTCTTTATACATCTTGCTAGACCCCGGATGAACAGAATAAGGGTAGCATGAGCTTCTCTCAAAATCGAGTTTTTCAACTCGTCATTCGCCGATACGCACAACCGGTTCTTAAACCTCAAAAGTCCATCCTCGTGGATCACGAATCCAGGGCTTTCCCCGAGCCACATCCTCACGAATGCGCAACAATGCCGGGTCTCAACCCCGATTCTCCCCGATTGCATCCTCAAGAGATGATGAAATCTCTAACATACATAGCCGTCTCGAACTCGCCGGCTGACCTCGATCTCTGGTCTAAGAAATTCCTATTGGAGCTCCTTCGAATTGTTAAACGAGCAAGCATCTGCTCTTGAATGGACTTACGACTCAAGGCGTCGGCGACAACGTTCGCCTTCCCGGTGGTAAAGGATCTCGATATCATAATCTTTGATTAGTTCTAACCACCGCCTCGCCGCATATTTAATTCCTTCTGAGTAAATATATACTTTAAACTTTTATGATCGGTGAATATCTGACAAGTGACGCCATAAAGGTAATGACGCCAAATCTTCAAAGCGAACACCACGACTGCTAGCTCAAGGTCGTGAGTCGGATAATTAACCTCGTAAGGTCTCAACTGCCGTGAAGCATAGGCAATAACCTTCCCGTTCTGCATGAGTACACATCCGAGACCCTGTCCGGACGCATCACTATAAACCACAAATCCCTCCGTCCCCTGCGGCAAGGAATGTACAGGTGCTGACATTAACCGGCTCTTGAGTTCCTCGAAACTCCGCTGACACGCGTCGGACCACGTGTATTTCTTATCCTTCCGCAAAAGGTTCGTCAATGGTTGAGAAATTTTGGAAAATCCTTCCACAAACCTCCGATAATAACCGGCTAATCCGAGAAAGCTTCGGATTTCCTTAACATTCTTCGGAGGTAACCAATTCTGGATAGCCTCCGTCTTCTGAGGATCAACACGCACTCCATCTGATGAAATTACATGTCCTAGAAAAGTCACCTCGGACATCCAGAACTCGCATTTGGAAAACTTTCCATAGAGTTGCTCCCGTCTCAACACGTCGAGAACTTGGTGAAGATGAATCTCGTGTTCCTCTCGGTTACGAGAATAAATCAAAATGTCATCGATGAAGACAACAACAAACCGATCCAAAAAGTCGATGAAGACCCGATTCATTAGTTCCATGAATACCGCAGGTGCATTAGTTAGCCCGAACGGCATAACTACGAACTCAAAATGACCATAGAGTGTTTGAAACGCCGTCCTCGCGATATCCGACTCTCGAATCCGCAGCTGATGATATCCAGATCTTAAGTCGATCTTGGAAAATACTGAAGCTCCCTGAAGTTGATCCAAAAGGTCATCGATACGGGGTAAAGGATACTTATTCTTGATTGTCACCCTATTCAACTCCCGATAATCGATACACAAGCGAAAAGAACCATCCTTCTTTTTGACAAACAGCACTGGTGCTCCCCACGGAGACGCACTCGGTCGGATATAACCTTTCTCGAACAATTCCTCCAGTTGACTCTTCAACTCTCGCATTTCGGTCGGGGCCATTCGGTACGGTGCCTTCGATATCGGGGACGTACCAGGCTCCAACTCAATCGTGAATTCCACATCCCTCTGTGGAGGCAAACCAGGTAACTCGTCTCGAAATACATCGGCATATTCCCTTACGACCGGAATATCCGACAACATTATCGATGATTCCTCGGTTTTGGTCATATAGCACCAATAACCGACACATCCTCGATCGAGTAATCGCCGCTTTCATCAAATTAATGACCTTACTGCAATGTAGGGATTACCTCCGAAATACACATTCAACCCCATCGTCGAAATGATAGTAATCATACGCTTACGGACACTAATGGTGGCATCATGACGATCCATCCAATCAATACCCAAGATGACGTCGTCTCTCGGCAAATCTACCACGATAAGGTTTCTTTGGCCACACACGACCATGAAACTGAATAGGACAATCCTCAATCTCACGACACGATGATTCGTCTACCATCGTAGACCAATGACATAAGGCTCACAACTAGTAGCACTACCCGCACGTAGTCTACTCAAACATGATTCGGAAATGAATGAATGCGATGCACCAGTATCAAAAAGGGTACACACAGTTGAGATAGAATATCGAGTGTACCGAGATCATTTGGGCCTCGGGATCATCGGTCTTCTTCATCTCATAAATCCGGGTTTGCTAGTCCCAGACCGACGCTCCGTCTGCCGACTATAGGCTCCACCTTTAGTCGCTCCCGCTGCTTTAAACGACGCCGATTGAGTGGCCCTGATTCTCGACGGGCACTGCTGTTTGGCCCGAGATGACGCCTGAGTAGGTTTGGAGTCCCTACGGCAAAAACGGGCCCTATGCCCAGCAATTCCACAATTATGACACGTGATCGTCTGTCTCGGACACTTGGTACCGAGGTGACCAAGTTCCCCACGCTATAACAGTGATGGCCGAACCGCCGCTCGAGACCGTGATTCCGCGGGTTTAGACGACACAGAGGTCGCTCGTAAAAGCGGAGCCCGCACGGGGTTTCTTGAAAGTTGCTGACCGCCTTAGACCGATTGCGATTCTTCGATTTCTTGCTAGCGAGACGAAGGTTGCCGCTTAGCAATTTCCTTAGCAAGAAGCTCGTAGGTGAGAGCTTTCTCAATGAATTCAGCCAACGTGGTGCAATTATGATTAAGTAAATCAAGTCTCATACGGGTTTCACCTCTTGTCAAATACTTAATCTTATCCGCCTCGGAATGAATGATAGATGAGGCAACGGAAGAAGTTCTGAAATTTCTCGGCAATGGCGAGAACATCCTCGTCTGTTGAGGGGTCGGGGTGAGTAATTGACAGCTTGGCCTCTCGAGTGGGGCCGGATAATATCTCTCCATCATGAGAGTCTTGAATCGCTCCCAAGTACATGATCCTTCGGTGGGCTTCAACGACAACCACCAAGAATGTGCGCTCTTACCTGTAGTAAGCCGCAACAAACTTTGTGTCCTTCGGGACACTCTACCATAGCAAACAACTTCTCGAAATGCTCGAGCCAATGTATAATATCCGGCTCAGACGAGCCCTCAAAAGTAGGTGGCCTTTGGCGAGAGATGTCGCCGATGATACTGCTCACATTCCTCTCTTGCCTCTGAGGCGGCGGCGGAGGAGCCTGTTGATTTTGATTAGCTGAATTTTGCATCGTCTCCATTAGTTGTGTCATTTGAGTCATCTGGGCCATCATGCCCTGCATAAAGGCGAGTGGATCGATCCGAACACCTTCTGACTGAGCGGTGTCCCTAGTACGACTCCCTGATAGAAAATGATCACGTCCAGGTGAATGAGTAGCAGCGTCGCTACTAGATGAATTAGCATTATTTCTCGCATTCGCACGTGTATTCACACGAGCTCTCGGGATTCGGCCCGCACCACGGCCTCGTCCTCCTCGTCCTCTGCGGCTCTTTCCATACCAAGTGGAAAGTTACATGATGATTATAATCCCGCATGAATATCACATTATGATTATGTCATGAGATGATGAAAATGAGTATACATGTTCTAACTTAGTGATTATATGAATGATTTCTCAAGTGACATGATTATCGATGAAATTCTTGAAATGATTATCTTGAATAACTTAACAAGATTGATAATATGATCATCCGATTGACAACCGAGTAATGAAATGAATTAAGTGATTGATGAGTTAATATGATCGTCTTGATCACAATGAATGATGATGTTTGAGGATTGTTAATTGATGAATGATGAATGAATGATTATTGCGTAAATTATACCATGGCGTTAGAAATCTTACAGTTCTTTGATGCGATTGGCTCGGCATTTGCAGTCACACGTGACACGAAAGTCCAATGATACTAGTCGATGACGATGACTTCAAATGAGACATGACTCGGAAGGTAGTATTCAAAACCACTCTCGATACCAACTCGTAACACCCCAAACTAGGCGGATATTACAAGGTCAGTGGACCCCCGAGGGACCCACCAAAGTGATGAAAATGAATGAATTACACGGGGTGAATGCAAGATCAACCACATTACAACATTAATTACTCCGATGAGGAGTTTCATACAACACACCTGTGATAAAATAGAATACATGTGTATCTTATATGACGATAAAATACACAACACCGAATGAAACGAGTATTCAAACGGAATGTCTGCAGGAATAAATAAAGGAAACATAAATGACGAAATTGATCGACAGATCGGCCCCTTTCTAGTATCACTGACTCCTCGACGTCGCGTGTTCTCCCGTGCCTTTGCCTTGCCTGCACGAAAAACAAAATCCCCAAACGGGGTCGATTACACGTAACAACAATCCTCAAGAGTTGAAATTACACAATCATGAATTAATCAAGTTATGAAATATTCTTAATTATGAATTTCACCAAGAGGAGTATCATAGTACGCCCGTAATGTTCTGTGCAAGTGTACAAGACGAATGACCGGACACACCCGTCCTTGTACCTAATTAGTCTCACGGAGGTAAGCGTTACCGTGTGCACGGTCCGATGTATCGGTGAACCCAATACATGACCATCGTGTGCCCGACTAAAAATTCCACACACCACACCCGGCCACGCAATATGAACCTGGAAGGTCACCTGAACGAGAATGACCATGATGAATATCAATGAATAATAATTAGACAAGGCCAAGATGACTCACCGATATGAAAGTAATAGTGACGTGATTGATAACCCGATGAAATGATTTGGAACCGTCGTTCCTCGTGAATGAAATGATTATTCGACAATTACAAGTCTCAAAATGATTAATATTATGATGAATGAATTATGATTATGAGCAATCAACAACAAAAGGAATGAGTATCCTTTTAACCGAGTAAGAATTAACTTACAAAATACCGATGACAATTATCCTTCCACGAACACCGCCCTAAATGAAGTGTCGGTCGCACGAACAACCTTAATTCAATACAATTACCAACAATCCGATCAATACACGAATATAACGAATTCCAAACGTCGATACGACTAAACCAAGTCCATAGAGACATTAAATCAAACACGTTGTACCCAACTCCGATTGTTTACAAACAAACTTCGATATACCAATATCAAAATTCCCCAAGAAGTGTTTCAAACCAACAAAACATCTCCAATACGATCAATAATCCGATATGAATATCCAAAATGTGATTATAACAACAATTAGTCGAAAATCCCCAATTCCAACTCGATTTTCAAAGTGTTCTTGAATAATTCCTCAATAATCCAAAGAATCCTTATACAAACTCATAATCATATACATATCCCTTCATATATCATGATTATAACATCCAAAACATCGCATCTCAACACAAAAATCGAAATCCAAGGTGTTGAAGAATATTACCTTTGAATATCCAATCACTTCGATCCGAAGAACACGAGTTTAATCGAGTATCCAAGCTTCCCGAATGATTGAAGGTGATGAAAATATACACTCAAATGATAATTGATGAAGAAAACTCTCCCTCAGCTTATCTCTCTCGTAAGAAGGTGGAAAAGATGAAAAAATGAGTGAAATGCTCAAAAAAACAATTTATAGGGGTTGACTCGGCCAACAGGCTCGACCGTGCCCGCCTGACACGGTCGTGGCGCGCAGCCGGCCGGCAGGGACTCGACCGTGTCCTGCTTGACACGGTCGAGGCGCGAAGGGACCCATCGACAGTGACCCGTCCGCGTCGCTCGGCATTGACTCGACCGTGTCCCGGAACACGGTCGGGCCTCTGGGCAGTGGCTACTGGCTAATCCGGAAGAGTTCGACTCGGCCGTGCCAGACGACACGGTCGGGTCCTGAGGCAGACGCTTCGGCACTTTCCGGACGAGTACGGCACGGGCCGTGTCGGACGACACGGCCGAGTTCGTTCGGCAGTGATCGCCAAATCTGAAAAATGAGCGGTTGAGCTAAAACGACCATAACTCTCTCGTCCGGACTCCGATTGACTCACCGTTTGAACCATTGGAAAGCTAACTCGATGCTCTATAATATTGCAAAGATTTAGAATTTTTGGAGTTACCAAAAATTAATGGTGATCTAACAAAGTCGAATTCATATGAGGAAAGTTGAAACGATGAACAATAACGATACTCAACTCGAAGTTTATACGAACGGTGAACATGGTGAATGAACATGATTGATGAATGATTATAATTGAGTGAAAATACACTGAGTGACAATTACAGACTGATAATTACTGAATGAAAATGAATGAATTACAACCGGGTATTACAAACTGTGGCCAGCAAATCCATATCAGTCGTGATTGTGACCTGCCTCACCTAAAGTTCTATAATTGCGGCCAGACGAGCCACAGAGCTGCGTATTGTATTGAGGGAGAGAAGACGCTTGGAGTTCAGGCATCTGTTCCAACGCCTGGAGAATCAAGTGTTAATTAGAAGTCATCAATTGGTCATCCGTCTCAAGGATTCGGTCAGGGACGAGGACGGGGTCTGACGTGGACTAGTCCAACATGATCCAAACAGTACAAACGGATCCAATTCAATTGACTATTGGACCTATGACAAGAGGTCGGATCAAACTATTCGAAACAGCTCTAAACGGATGGACAGTACACCATGTGAATAATGGGTCGAAGCGTAATGAGAGTGAATAGAGCTATTTAATTTCTCTCATACAAGTACTTTAGGATTTTATGCCTTTTTTTTAATAAAACTCGAGTATTGTAACTTGAGCCGTGTGATTGTTCAATTTAATCGAGTCGTATGTATTTTATTTATCAAGTTGTACGTTTATTTATTTTGTATTTTTTTTAGTTGTATTTGTGTCGAAAATAAAGTCCCAAATAATCAAGTCTCAAGGTCGTGAGTAAAAGGCAAAAGGCGGACGAAAACCGGACAAACTAATAATTTCCGCGCGTAAGAAGAGTATGTACCAGTTTTGGTATTTTGGTCATAACTTTCGCGTCCGACACGGAAAGATAAGAGAAAAATCTACGATTCTTGTTTTATGGTCGGATGTCCAGATCAGATTTTATCGGTCGGTACAGTCCTAACAACCATTCAGCACTTTATTCCACCAAAGTAGAATCTTCCCACACTAATCTTTGACCACTTTGTGATCAAATCTTCACATTTATTTGGTCTTGATTCTCTTTGATTTGGTCTTTGGCTGATTTTTATTTTATTTTATTTTATTTTAGTCTTCATAGGAAGTTACTTGGAAATCTTCTTTTTATTTTTATATTATTATTGTAGTAGGATTTTGGCTATAAATAGCCATCTTTGGTCATTTGTAAGGACACTACTTTGATGGAATATATTGATATCACCTTGAATGTTTTTTTTCTCAAATTCTCTAAGTTCTTTCTAAGACCTGACGAATTCCACAAATACTTGTACCTGTTAGTTTACTTCAATTGAGAAGTCAGGTTTTCAAGACATATTTATTTCCAATCGTTTGTGACGATCAAAATCTTGTCTAGCTTTCACTTCTTTGTTTTGGATTGATCAATTTTGATCGAGTTCACTCCAATCAAGGAGCCGGGTTCATATCAGTTGGTAATCAGAGCCAAGGTTTTTTAAGTAAGACCTTATCCTTTAATTTCCTGTCGATTTTCTTTTCTTGCCAATATATATAATATCACGCTTGGTCGGTTGTACCGTCTTAGTGAATATATACCTATAAAATATCACGATTGGTCGGTTATACCACCTTAGTGATTAAAAAAAAAGAAACCAAAAAAAGGAGTGATACACATTTTTGTAAAATGTCTGAAGAAAGTAGTAATGGGGGAAGATATGATGACATATTTATGGAAGCAATGACTAAGGAGATGAAAATATTGATGGATAGAATGGAAAGTATAGGGGATGAAGTGAGGGAGAACAAAAAGAATGCTAGTGCTTTAAAAACTAATGCTAGAAGGGGAAGATTCTTTGAAGAAGAAGAAGAAGACTTTGAGGAGGATGATAGGCAATTCGAGGGGGAGGAAATAATCAGTGGAATAATTGAGAAAATAATAACTTCAAAAATATCAAAATTAATATTCCATCTTTTCATGGTAAAAATGATCCAGAAATTTATTTGGAATGGGAAACTAAAATTGAATTGATATTTAGTTGTCATAATTTTTCCGAAGAAAAGAAAGTAAAACTAGCGGTGATTGAGTTTTCCGATTATACTATATTTGGTGGGATCAACTTTGCCAAAATAGAAAACGTAATAGGGAACCTCAAGTGGATAGTTGGAGGGAGATGGAGGCGATAATAAGGAAGAGGTTTGTTCCTTATCATTATTATCGGGAACTTTACCAAAAATTGCAAAATTTAAGACAAGCTAACCATAGTGTGTAGGATTACTTTAAGGTGATGGAGGTATTGATGGTGCGAGCTAATATTGATGAGGATCGAGAAGCTACTATGCCAAGATTTTTGGGAAGCTTGAATCGAGAAATTTCCAATATGGCAGAGTTACAACTTTATGTGGAGTTGGAGGATTTGGTGCACTTGGCCATCAAAGTTGAGCAACAACTCAAGAGGAGGGGTACGTTTCGCAACAATACAAGTACCTCGACCACACCATGGAGATCAAACAAAGCCAAGGACAACAACCCAACGTCAACATTTCATCCGAGGTAAGATGGATGTCCGAAATTCGCACCATCACATAAACCATCACAATGTACTTCTAATCCATCAACTTTTAGAAATAGAGACATCGAGTGCTTCAAATGTCATGGAAAAGGGCATATGATGAATGAATGTCCAAATAGAAGAACTATGATTTTACTTGATAATGGCGAAGTTATAACGGATGATGAAAGTGATGATAAAAATGAAGAAGATCCTATCTTGGAAGAAGATGATGATTGTGAGATTCCTACATCTTTAACCCTTGTTTCTAAAAGAGCTTTAAATCTAAATATTAAAGAAATTGATGAAATGCAAAGGGAAAATATTTTTCACACTAGATGCTATATCAAAGATAACGTTTGTAGTGTGTTAATTGATGGAGGAAGTTGCACTAATGTTTGTAGCCAAACCATGGTTGAGAAGTTAGGGTTGACCGCAATGAGACACCCGAAACCCTATAAGCTACAATGGTTGAATGATAGCTGAGAGGTAAAGGTGTGGAAGCAATTAGTTGTACCTTTCAAAATTGGAAAGTACGAAGACGAAGTTATTTGCGATGTTCTTCCAGTGCAATCCGGACATCTATTATTAGGAAGACCGTGGGAATTTGACCGAAAAACCAACCATGACGGCTTCACGAACAAATACTCATTTGTATTCCGAGGAAAGAATTTCACACTTGCTCCTTTGACACCAAGTCAAGTTCAACAAGATCAACTTTGGTTACAAAAAGAAAATGAAAAAGAAAAAGAAAAGAAAAAAGAAAAAGAAAAGAAAAAAGAAAAGAAAAAAGAAAAGAAAAAAGAAAATAAAAAAGAAAAAGAAAATGAAAAAGAAAAACAAGAAAAAGAAGAGATAAAGGGGGGGGGGTTGCAGAAAAAATCGAGAGAAAAAAAAATCTATTTGCCACAAAAGGAGACCTCAAAAATGCTTTGAACTCAAGTCGAACTATTGTTCTTCTTGCCTACAAAGAATTTTTTTTTACTAAATATGTCGATTCATTGCCTAGTACAATTGAGTCTCTTTTGCAGGAATTTGAGGATGTTTTCCCGATGAGATTACAAGTGGTTTAGCACCGATTAGTGGAATCGAACATCAAATTGATTTTATTCCAGGGGCAACCTTACCAAACAAGTCGGCATACCGAGCAAATCCCAAAGAGACCAAAGAAATTCAATGACATGTAACTGAGTTGTTAAATAAAGGTCATATTAAGGAAGGTTTAAGCCCTTATGCAGTTCCTGTTTTATTTGTCCCAAAAAAAGATACCTCATGGAGAATGTGTACGGATTGTAGAGCAATCAACAACATCACCCTCAAGTATAGGCATCCAATACCTAGACTTGAGGATATGTTAGATGAGTTGCATGGATCTTGCGTATTTTCAAAAATTGACTTAAGAAGTGGTTATTTTCAAATCCGAATGAAGGAAGGGGATGAATGGAAGTGTGCTTTCAAAACAAAATATGGTTTATATGAGTGGCTAGTTATGACTTTTGGTTTAACTAATGCACCAAGCACTTTTATGAGATTGAAGAACCATATTTTGCGATATTTTATAGGAGTTTTTGTCGTGGTTTATTTTGACGACATTTTGATCTATAGTAAATCTTTAGATGAGCATGTGCTACACATTAAACAAGTTCTAGAGGTTCTTCGAAAAGAAAAGTTGTATGCTAACATGGAAAAATGTTGCTTTTGCACAAACGAAGTTTCCTTTTTAGGCTTTGTTGTTACTAACAATGGCATACGAGTTGATGAAGAAAAGGCTAGGGCTATACAAGAATGGCCAACTCCTACAAGCGTCACAGATGTTCGTAGCTTTCATGGGGTTGCGAGTTTTTATAGACGTTTCATGAAAGATTCTAGCACTATCGCGGCACCACTCACGGATGTAATTAAAAAAATTGTGAATTCAAATGGGCGATGCACAAGAAAAAGCTTTCAAGGAATTAAAAGGGAAGTTAACTCAAGCTCCTCTTTTACCATTACCTAATTTTAGTAAAACTTATGAAATTGAATGTGATGCTTCTAATCTTGGTGTAGGTGCGGTCCTAATACAAGAAGGAAAACCCATTGCTTATTTTAGCGAAAAATTGAACGGGGCTACCTTGAACTATCCTACCTATGACAAGGAATTGTACTCATTGGTTAGAGCATTGAAAACTTGGCAACACTACCTATGGCCAAAAGAGTTCATCATTCACACCGACCATGAGTCGTTAAAATATTTGAAAGCCCAACATAAATTGAACAAATGACATGCAATGTGGGCGGAATTTATAGAATCATTTCCTTATGTGATCAAGTACATAAAGGGAAAATAAAATGTGGTGGCCAGCGCACTTTCTCGAAGGTACGCTTTAATTTCGACGTTGAGCACAAAAATGTTTGGTTTTGAATACATAAAAGAATTATATCCTAACAACGAAGATTTTTATAAAATATATTCTTTGTGTGTCAAACATGGACATGAAAAATTTTATCAAGTGGATGGTTTCTTATTTCGAGAAAACCGTTTATGTATTCCAAAGTGTTCACTAGGAATTTTACTTGTCAAATAAATTCACGGTGGAGGATTGATGGGGCATTTTGGAGTTGCTAAAATTTTGTCTACCTTCATTGAACATTTTCTTTGGCCAAGCATGAAAAAATATGTCGATAAAATATGTGAAAGATGTGTTACTTGTAAACAAGCAAAATCTAAACTAAAGGTCCATGGACTATACACCACACTTTCAATTCCTAATCCACCGTGGATTGATATTTCAATGGATTTTGTGCTAGGCCTACCTAGAACAAAACATGGAAGAGATTCTATTTTTGTTGTTGTTGATAGATTTTCAAAAATGGCACATTTCATTCCATACCACAAAACCGATGATGCGTCACACATTGCAAATTTGTTTTTCAAAGAAATTGTAAGGCTACATGGCATGCCTAAAACAATCGTGTCCGATTGAGATACCAAGTTTTTGAGTTACTTTTGGAAAACTTTGTGAGGAAAGTTAGGGACAAAGCTATTGTTTTCTACAACTTGTCATCCACAAATGGATGGGCAAACCGAGGTTGTTAATCGCACTTTATCCATATTGTTGAGAGCCGCTATTTCAAAAAATATCAAAACTTGGGAAGATACTTTACCATACATTGAATTTGCTTACAATCGAGCCGATCATTCTACTACACAATATTCACCTTTTGAGATTGTATATGGTTTTAATCCTTTGACTCCATTGGATTTAACTCCTTTACCTATTTTGGAGTTGATTAACCTAGATGGTAAAAAGAAGGCCGAGTATGTAAGAGAATTGCATGAAAAGGCGAGGCGCAACATCGAAAGAAAAACTGAGCAATACATGAAGCAAGCAAATAAAGTCCTAAAAAGAATTTTATTTGAACCCGGTGATTTGGTATGGGTTCATTTTTGGAAAGAAATATTTCCCCAACAAAGATCGTCAAAGCTACTACCATGAGGGGATGGACCTTTTCGAGTCCTTGAGAAGATAAATGACAATGCATATAAACTGGACCTCGAAGGTAAACATAATATAAGTGATACTTTTAATGTCTCTTATTTAAGTCCGTTTGATGCAGATGATGATTTGAGGACAAATCATTTTCAAGAGAAGGGAAATGACGTGGACCAGTCCAACACGATCCAAATAGTACAAAAGGACCCGATTCAAATGACTATTGGACCTATGACAAGAGGTCGGATCAAACAATTCAAAGCAACTCTAAACGGATTGATAGTACAACATGTGATTATTGGGTCGAAAGGTAGTGAGAGTGAATCAAGCTATTTAATTTCTCTCATACAAGTACTTTTGGATTTTATGCCTTTTTTAATAAAACTCGAGTATTGTAACTTGAGCCGTGTGATTGTTAAATTTAATCGAGTCGTATGTATTTTATTTATCGAGTTGTACGTTTATTTGTTTTGTATTTTTTTTAGTTGTGTTTGTGTCGAAATAAAGTCCGAAATAATCAAGTCTCAAGGTCGTGAGTAAAAGGCAAAAGGCGGATGAAAACCGGAGAAATTCATAATTTCCGTGCGTAAGAAGAGTATGTACCAGTTTTGGTATTTTGGTCACAACTTTCGCAGCCGATGCCTGATTATGCTGATTCAAGTGGCCACGGAAAGATAAGAGAAAAATATACGATTCGTGTTTTATGGTCGGATGTCCAAATTAACTTCTATTGGTCGATACGCTCATGCAAACATTCAGCACTTTATTCCACCAAAGTAGACTCTTCCTACACCAATCTTTGACCGCTTTGTGATCAAATCTTCACATTTATTTGGTCTTGATTCTCTTTGATTTATTTTTTGGCTGATTTTTATTTTATTTTGGTATATTTTAGTCTTCATAGAAAGTTACTTGGAACTTTACTTTTTATTTTTATATTATTGTTATAGTAGGATTTTGGCTATAAATAGCCATCTTTGGTCATTTGTAAGGACTTTGATGAAATATATTGGTATCACCTTGAGTGTTTGTTTCTCAAATTATCTAAGTTCATTCTAAGACCTGAAGAATTCCACAAATACTTGTACTTGTTAGTTCACTTCAATTGAGAAGTCGTGTTTTCAAGACATATTTGTTTCCGATCGTGTGTGACGATCAAAATCTTGTCTAGCTTTTGCTTCTTTGTTTTTGATTGATCAATTTAGATTGAGTTCACTTCAATAAAGGAGCTGGGTTCGTATCAGGGTCAGTCCATAAGAGGGGGAGCCTCTAGTGCTGGTTCAGTTCAGCCATGTGTTTATGAGATGAGGAGAGCGGCGACCTAGAGGTTATTATGGCTACAGGTACTGTTCATGTTCTTTGTCATCCAGTTAGAGTGCTTTTCGATATTGGGGCTTCTCATTCATTCATCTATTTGGATTGTGTGCGTCTATAGAATTGTGGGGGATTGAGAAGTTAGAGATTATCCAGTGATGATCGCAGATAGAGTGTGGCCTTCTAATTTAATCCTTGTCGATATTGTCGATGAGGATTTGATCCTCGGGGACGATTGGCTTGATAGACACGATGCGGTAATGAATTATCGCACGAGGAGTATATCGATGTTGGCCGAGGATGGTACCGAGCATTCATTTGTGGGACACCGGAGGAAGGGTCAGAAACTATTAATCAGTGCTATGAAGGCGGTGAAACTCATTAAGGATGGTTGTATGGGATACTAGTGTTATGATACGAGAGTAGAAAATGAGAAGGTTGAATTTTTTCAATTCCAGTGGTAAACGAGTTTCCCGATGTTTTTCTAGATGACTTGCCAGGACTACCAAATCGGCGCATTTTATTAGTATGAAAACTGGAATGAATATGATTTGGGTGATTGTAGAACGACTAACCAAATCGGTGCATTTTCTTGGTATTAAGGATACTTGGGGACTGGAGAGGTTGGCTCAGACATTTATAGCGGAGATAGTGCGGTTACACGGTACGCCTAAGACTATCGTATTTGATCGGGATGGTCGTTTCATGTCGCATTTTTGGCAGTCGGTCCATAAGGCTTTGGGTACCGAATTGAGGTTGAGTACATCCCTTCATCCACAGTCATATGGTTAGACGGAGCATACGATTCAGACATTGGGGGATATGTTGCGGGTGTGTGCCCTAGACTGGAGTAGTGGTTGTGAGTTGTATCTGCCGTTGATCGAGTTTACTTACAATAATAGTTGGCACGCATCGATCAAGATGGCACCTTACAAAGCATTATATGGTAGATGGTGTAGGTCTCCACTCTGTTGGGATGAGGCCTCGGAGCTAGTGGGAACGGATCCAGACAAGTTGATGAAGACCAGATAGAAGATTTCTATCATTCGAGACAGACCGTTGACTGCTCAAAGTCGACAAAAATCTTATGTTGATGTTCGTCGTCGACCCTTAGAGTTTGTAGTATGTGATCATGTTTTACTCAAGGTATCGCTGACGATAGGGGTTTATCGTTTCGGGAAGAAGGGGAAGCTCAACCCGAGATATATTAGGCCGTTTGAGATTCTTGACAGAGTCGGTGAGTTGGCTTATCGGTTGGCGTTACCTCCATCCCTTAGTCACATTCACAGTGTATTTCACATCTCTCAGTTGAGAAAGTACGTTCCGGACTCGAGTCATATCATCGGGGATATTGAAGTAGCAGAAGATGTCACGTTTGAACAAAGGCCGGTGAAGATCCTTGAGCATCGTGACAAGCAACTCTGAAATAAAACCATTCCGTTGGTTAAGGTTCAGTGGTCGAGGCATGGAGTTGAGGAGGCAGCTTGGGAAACCGAAGATAGCATGCGTGCTAAATATCCGGAACTATTTACTTCTTAAGTTTCGGGACGAAACTTATTTCTAGAGAGGGAGAATGTAATATCCGTACTTTTTCTATTTTTGGTAGTTTTTGTTTTGGTATATTTTTCCGCTTTAGCGACTCGCTTGTAACCGTTTTAATATTTTGAGAATATTTAATTCTGCGTATTTTGGCATCCGAGCATGTTTCAAGATTGTTGTACATGATTTTGTGTTTAGTCGCGATTTTTCCACTTATCGGATCGTTCGGTGCGCTTGTTGTGTGAAATGGTCGTTTCGAGTTTTGTGCGAGTTCATTTATTATTGTTAGTCATGTTATGAGCTTTGGCGCAGTTGCTCGTTTCCGTATCGAGGTTTCGGGTCGTTTTGTAATTTCCTAAAGTTTATGGTGATTACTTTTGGGGTCGTATTCCGAACCTTCAGATGATTGAGATCGAGTTTTCATTTAGCGCTTAAGTTTGTCGTCTCGATCCTTTCGGAAGTTTGTTCTAGTTTTCGTGTATTCGTCGTCTCGTGATTCCATCGCACTCTTTATTGATGAATTGCTCTTAGCACCTGTGCTGGAGTGCCTTACGTACGTCAATTCCAGACTTTTACGTACGTTAAGACTGTTACATATGTTAAGGCCTTATTCCTAACGTACGTAACAACCTTCGTGTTTTTGGGCAGTGAGTTCTGCAAATTCATTACGTACGTAAGCGTACAAAGCTTTATGTATGTTCTGAAGCTTACGTACGTTAACCCTCTATGGATTACGTACGTAAGCAAACATTTGTTTAAATGCTCACGAGGAGACCAAATTCACCCATTTCTTCTTTTCTTCCTCTCCTCCGCAGCTTAGGCGATTCTTGGGCGATTTTTGTGTGATTTCGAGCCTTCTATCATCTGGTTATCATCTTCCTTGGAGATTTGGAATATATTAACAACACCAATCCGTCTCCTTCGCCTTTGAATCGAGGTAATCTTCTAGAACCCTAGACTTTTCGGGATTTGGGGGTTTCTTCTTAAATTCTCCGATTGAGTCGTAGTTATGGTGGAATTGTGTTGAGTATGGATTATCTACTTCCGATTCAAATTTTTCCTACGAGATTATGGTTGTATTCTTGGAATTGTTGAGAACCGAGAGGGTTTTGGTTGCGATCCGCCATCGTTGGATATGATGTTGGATTATTTGTGTCGTAGGTGGGGTTTTTAGGCGTATTTCAATTTAATCTCCAATCGTACTATTGTTGATAGTTGTTTTACGAATCGTTCAGGTTCGAAGTTTCCAAATTCTTCCAACGGTGTTTGTTACCGTCTCTTTTCAGTCTGTCATGTCTCAAAGGCAAGTAATTCTTATGAACTTACTATCTTGAATGTGCAAAGTGATGTATTTGAGCGTTAGAGTGTTTATGTTCACTCTAGGAGGGTTCGATGGGGCCTCGGAGGGAACCATGCATGGTTGGGTCCATGAACTTTTGGGTTAACCACTCCGGGAGGGTCTATTGGGGCCTCAGAGGGATTCGCACATGGTTGGGTCCACGATTAGTTGGGAGGAACTGTGTTTCGTGATATATTGTGGATTTTGTATTTCCAGAAATCATTATCTTACTTGTTTTCGAAAACCATTGATGCATGTGCTTTGATATTGTAAGATGTAAGAATTCGTTTGCGTTACTTGTACTAGCTATTCCACGGCTAACCCCATTTTGGAGGAAATATATTTCATGTATTTCAGGTGCGAAGAATGCGATCGGAAGAGTGCCGGGGCAGTACGAGGATGAAGGCGAGGCGTGATACTGTGATGTGGTCGTCGTGTTTATTTATTTTGAGATTGGTTATTAGGATTTGTTTTTATTTGTCACAAATTGTTAGATAGTACTCGAGTACTATAGGAGTTGTCTTTCTGTTGTCAGTTACATTAAATGGTTGTTTATTGTGGTTTAAATGTTGTCGTGGGAATTTCAGTGGTTAATCTGATAAATGATGGATGGTTTTGACGTGTTCTGTTGTGGATGTCGTATGAATTTAGTCTTGTGAGTTCCAGACGGGATTCCCGGCGCTGTGACATGCCCTGAATATTTGGGGGGTGTTACAAATATAATAATCATTATCTAGCTCCTCAAGGGAACATCATCAACCCGCACGAGTTGGGACATAATTTCTAGTAATGATAATAATGGTCATATAAATAATATTATTGCTCAAGATACGAAGCTTATTGAGTCAATCATTTTGTCTCTCACCCATGGTAAATCGAAGTACTAAATATTATATATACATAATTAAATAATATATACTTATATTAAGAAATAATAATTATCCGAGATTTACATTCTTCTTACAGTCAGTATAGAAGACACTATCTCACCTCGATCAGGTTCAACGTATGCAAATACACTAAGGCATGCTAATAGTCAAGACCAACTAATCTCAAGCATACACTACAACCTTTCATATAATTTTTCTAATGATTATTTAGGTTGTGAACTATTATATTATTTTATAAGGCACCGATAATGTGATCTTCCATGTGACACCAACACACCACATTATTTACAATATAAAATAATTAGACATTTCATTTGCATAACCTAAACGTGAACAAATATGCAAAACATGTGATTAAATGTAATTAATATTCTCATAGGTAGTTACCAGGAAATAAGGTAATACAAGCATAAAGTATGCTTTGCAGTATACAATCCTAATAATCTCCCACTTATACTCAAAACATGCTTTTAAGTATACTACTCTATTACATAGTCTCTCATTTATCCCACTTAAACCAATGCTGCCATACACCGTAATCCCATTCCTTCCACATGCCTTTCCAAAACTTTGAGGGTAGGCCTTTCGTGAAAGAATCAGCAAGATTATATTCCGAAGAAACCTTGGCTACAACTACGTCTCCTTCTTTTACTAAGTGTCGTATGATGTGGTACTTGTGGTTGATATGTTACTTGCCTTGTGGGCTCGTGGTTCCCTCGAATTTGCGATTGCACCGGTATTATCATAATAAAGTGTAATACCCTTTAGAAAATCGGGAATCACATCTTAGTCCTGCAGGAAGTACTTGAGCCATACCGCCTCTTTGGCTACGTCAGAGGCTGCCACGTACTCGGATTCTATGGTAGAGTTCGAGATGCATTTCTGCTTCACACTCCTCCAACTAATGGCTCCACCTCATAGGCTAAACATATTACCTGAAGTAGACTTGGATTTTTCTTTGTATGATGAAAAATTTGAGTCAGTAACCTACTAGACACAGGTCGTTTGATTGATATACTATCATATACTCCCCAGTCCTTTTCAGGTACTTGAGTATGTGCTTGACTGCAATCCAATATCCTGGTCCTAGGTTCGACTGATATCTAGCAGTCATGCCTACGGCATGAGAAATATCTGGTCTAGTGCAAAGCATATCATACATGAGGCTTCTCACAGGTGACGCATAAGGGATCAATGTCATCTATCTCCTTTTGTGTCTTGGGACACATATCCTTAGATAGTTGAATTCCATGTCTGTAAGGTATAAAACCTTTCTTGGAATTCTCCATGCTAAACCGCTTTAGCACTGTTATTGGAAAATTAGCAAGATTATCGGTATCTTTGCCGTTTTGAGATAGGCGCGGAGTATATATAAGAGTTATGAAACTCTTTGCGCTTTGCGGAAGCGATTTAAAGTGCGGAAAGATAAACGACATAAGATTTATAGAGGTTCGGCCAAACGTGCCTACGTCCTGTAACACCCCCAATATATTCAGGGTGTATCCGTGGATCCCTACATGGGACCCACCAGGCTAAGTGACCAAACACACTCATCGACTCGCGGATTCGACACAATAACACCTCGTCATAAAGACGCAAAACAATAACAATCCACCCGATTCAACCGGTCAAACAACATCACAACCACCCAATGGAAACATAATGGATGAAATAGTTCAATCCGAACAATTAAAAGCTCCTAAGTACTCGAGTACTTCTATTAGTGTACAAGACGACCATCAATCAAAAGATAGAAAATAATAAAACACCATTCATGCACAATCATCACACACGGCCATCATCCGCGTACTGGTCCAGTGCCCGTTCGTCTCGATGAACCTGACCTAAAATTCATAAAACGAATTTCCCCAAAACGGGTCCCCAAAGGGATTAGCAATTACGCTAGTATAAGTAACCAAATGAACAACTTACACCTTACACATATAGTCAATGCATGTAATCGTGAAAACATCGGTTGAAACACACATTTCCGAAAACGCCAATAATCTAAAACACATTTATAAAATGCACCACAATTTACCATCGATCCACATCTCTGTGGACCCCTACCGAGACCCCGTCGGATCTAACCCGTAATGGTTAAAAGCAAGCTCGTCGATCCACGTCTCTATGGACCCCTACCGAGACCCCATCGGATCTAACCCGTAGTGAGCATACACACACACACACTATTTCTCATGCAATACTACTATGTCAAGATTGTAAGTTCATAAGGGTACTTGCCTCGATCAAAAGATGATGACACGAACGGAAAAGGAGAATCAAACACGACCGCTAGGAACGGGCGAAACCGAACCTAACGATTCGAAGAATACAATCACAACCATTTCTAAATGAAAATGGAAATGGAATACACCCGAAAACCCACCTACGACTCATGTATATTCGTACAAGAACAACGACGAGGGCGTATTGTTCTAGTTTTCGTGTATTCGTCGTCTCGTGATTCCATCGCACTCTTTATTGACGAATTGCTCTTAGCACCTGTGCTGGAGTGCCTTACGTACGTCAATTCCAGACTTTTACGTACGTTAAGACTGTTACATATGTTAAGGCCTTATTCCTAACGTACGTAACAACCTTCGTGTTTTTGGGCAGTGAGTTCTGCAAATTCATTACTTACGTAAGCGTACAAAGCTTTATGTACGTTCTGAAGCTTACGCACGTTAACCCTCTATGGATTATGTACGTAAGCAAACATTTGTTTAAATGCTCACGAGGAGACCAAATTCAACCATTTCTTCTTTTATTCCTCTCCTCCGCAGCTTAGGCGATTCTTGGGCGATTTTTGTGTGATTTCGAGCCTCCTATCATCTGGTTATCATCTTCCTTGGAGATTTGGTATATATTAACAACACCAATCCGTCTCTTTCGCCTTTGAATTGTTAGGCGTATTTTTATACGCTTATTTATCATTATCTTGTATTATTTTGGCGAGTAAATTTGCATAAATGAGCTTTTAATGCCTTATTCTTGTATGTTTGAGAGGAGATTGGAGTCCGGAAGCTAAAACGAGGCAAAACGGGCGAAAACGGCGAAGTTTGGCCGTGGGCCGCGGCACAAGGCAAGTGAGCCGCGGCACACGCAGAGGACCAGCAGACACAGAGCAAACTGTACTCTGAGCCGCGGCACAGTTGTGGTGAGCCGCGGCCCAGAAGAAACACACAGCGCCCAGGTTTTAATTTGCACGTCATGTGCCGCGGCACAGATTAAGTGAGCCACGGCACACAGGGCGGTTTTGGTGTGCTCCGTGCGGGTTTGGGCCGTTTTGAATCCAGTTCTCGACCTAATCACACGGACGCGATTTGGAGGCTGTGAGGAGCTATAAATAAGGGTTTAAGGCCATAATTAAGGGAGTTCTGAATCTTTTGATCTTGGGAATCTCTGAGCGCGGCAATTAAGGACGATCGCTGAAGAGAGGGCAGAAGCCAGAAGAACGGAGGAATCCGAGCTCTTCATCTGCGTTTGATTTTCATGCTTTCATTCATTATTTCTGTATTTTTAGGTTTTAGCATATCAGGCTAAAACCCTGTTCTAGGATTTTGATGAAACCTACGTTTTGACGGATTTGCTTTAGATTATCTATATAATTCCCTTTTTGTTGAGTTTTCCCAATCGATTTTAATACTTTCAATTGTCTGGCCAATAATTGGATTGTTTTAATTACCTTACTCGAATCGGGAGAGGAGAGTTGGTGAGGAACTATTGGTGAGAACCGTTTTATCTTGTGAGATAGGAATATACTCATAGGAACTACGTGGCCTTTTGAGGATTTTGTGCTTTTTGCCTATTGTCAAATTAATTCACCTAGGGATAGAGTGCGTTATTCGCCTTTAGAAAAATCTATTGACTTCGAGAGAGGCTGTAGAGTATTTTAGCAATCTTCGCCTTCAATAAATTGGGGAAATCATTAACTTCAGATAATCGAGAGTAAATTCGGATAAACCAAGGTGGATTCAGAATCCTAGACTTATTCATCATTTGATTTTCTTTCTTCAAGCGATCGTTTTTACTGTTAGCTCTTTTATTGGTTTTATTTAGTTATTAATTGCAACTCAAACTTCGACTGTTCAAATAAAATTAGAATACATAAAAATCGGTACTTAGTAATTCAGTCCTCGTGGGAACGATACTCACTCATCACTTTATTACTTGTAAACGATAACATGCACTTGCGGTAATGAAAGATCGCAACAAGTTTTTGGCGCCGTTGCCGGGGATTGATTTTTTACTAATATCGATTTCAGTATTTCTAGTCTTAGTTTGAACATTTTTTTTATTGTTTTTATTTAATTTTATTTATTTGTTGTTTTTCCTTTCAGGATTGTTCGGTTAGTGCATGAGAAAATTCGGTAACGAAGGCCTACTACCTTTGGATACCGAAATCGAGCGCACTCTTCGGAGAAACAAAAAGGAGAAACGAGAGTTACCAACCATAATCCCTATGGCCGATAATACCGGAAATCACGAAGCGGAAAACCCCATGGTCCAAGCTCAACCGGCACTAGCACTTCGAGATTATGCTATGCCGCAAATTAACGCAAACTTTTCGGGGATTCGGTGTCCCACCATCCAGGCGAACAACTTCGAAATCAAGCCTGCAATTATTCAGATGGTACAATCAAGCCAGTTTTGTGGTTTGCCGAACGATGACCCCAACGCACACATCGCGTCTTTTCTCGAGATTTGTGATACGTTAAAAAACAATGGTGTCACCGATGATGCCATCCGTCTAAGGCTTTTCCCTTTCTCTTTGAGGGACAAAGCAAAATTTTGGTTGAACTCTTTACCGCCGGGCTCGATAACGACATGGGCAGAATTAGCGCAAGCCTTCCTTGCTAAATTCTTCCCACCATCGAAGACAGCGAGGTTACGAAACGAAATTACGACTTTTGGTCAATTTGATATGGAGTCGCTCCACGAAGCTTGGGAGCGATACAAAGATTTGCTAAGGAGATGCCCACATCACGACCTTCCAGACTGGCTCCAAATTCAGACGTTCTATAATGGATTGAGTGCCTCTACACGCACTCTCGTGGATGCAGCCGCTGGAGGAGCCTTGATGGGAAAAACGATGGCTGAAGCACACTCTTTGTTGGAAGCTATGGCCGCAAATGCATATCAATGGCCAGCCGAACGAGTAAATCCGAAGCGAGTCATGGAAATCTCGAATAATGATCCGATCTCTATACTTTCAGCTCAAGTCGCCGCTTTGACGCAACAACTTCAAGCCTTTTCGCATGCTCCTTCCCCCGTTACCATTGAATCTTGTAATTGGTGTAATGGATCCCAACCTAGCGCAGAGTGCCAAGTTGGAAACCCTTTCGAGCAGCCACCAATTGAACAAGCTCAGTTCGTAGGAAACGGAAACCGGCAAAACAATCCGTACTCCAACACGTATAATCCGAGATGGCGTAATCATCCTAACTTCTCATGGAGAAACGGACAGAACTCGAACCAGCCTCCGTTCGCTCAACACCAACAGCAACCTCCCCCTGCTCCAAAAGTTTCTCTAGAGGAAGCAATTGCGAAATTGGCAGCGAATACGAGTCAGTTTATGACCCATACGGAAGCAACATTGCAAAACCATTCCGCTTCCATTCGCAACTTGGAAGTCCAACTGGGCCAGATAGCAAATGTATTAACAGCCCGCCCGGAAGGTACCTTGCCAAGTACCACTGAAACGAATCCTAGAAAAAGTGTCAATGCCATCGGTTTGAGAAGTGGTAAGAAATTGTGCGAGCAGCCTGAGCAGAGCGAAAAGATAAGACTGGAAGGGGAGAAGAAAAATTCAGCGACGGAGTAATCACAAGATTGGAGACCCTCGATTCTATTTCCGGACAATCCCAAGGCATATGTACCACCCGTCCCGTTTTCGCAGCGATTACATCAGAAAAGGGTGGACAAGCAATTCGCTAAGTTCCTAGACGTCTTCAAGAAACTGCACATTAACATCCCATTTGCCGACGCCTTGGAGCAAATGCCGAGTTATGCGAAATTCATGAAATAAATTTTGTCAAAGAAAAGAAAACTCGAGGAGTTTGAGACAGTCGCATTGACGGAGGAGTGCAGCGCTATTCTTCAGAAGAAGCTTCCGCCAAAATTGAAAGATCCGGGAAGTTTTAATATACCTTACACGATGGAAAATCTGACTTTTGATAGAGCATTATGTGATCTCTGGGCGAGTATTAATCTGATGCCTCTTTCTATTTTCAAAAAGCTTAGAATCGGAGAAGCGAAACCGACGACTATTTCTTTGCAATTGGCCGATAGATCCATTAAGTATCCGAGGGGAGTAATAGAGGACGTTTTAGTGAAGGTTGATAAGTTCATCTTTCCGGCCGACTTCATTGTGCTTGACATGGAGGAAGACCACGACATCCCAATTATCTTGGGAAGACCATTTTTGGCAACCGACTGAACTTTAATCGACGTGGAAAAAGGGGAACTGACTCTAAGGGTTCAAGACGAGCATGTCACTTTTCAAGTGTTTAAATCCTTTCCATGTCCGGGTGGTGTTGAGAAGAGCATGCAAATTAAAAGTGTGGATACCGCTGCGAAAGACGCACACCGGAAGAATCGTCAGTCGAAAAAGTCAGAATCTGTTTCAGCTGCCCCAACACCTAATAAAGAGCAAGTCGCGTGTAGTAGGCATTTTAATATGTCGCCATCTGTTCAGCCACAATCGGACAAGTCTCATTCTATCCTAAGTTCGTTCGTGAAAGAGGAAAATAAGCCAGAAGTCGAACGGACGCCTAGTCATTTGGAAAATGGATTCTTTGGAAAGTTGTTTATGTCAAAGCCTTTGCGCAAACAACATTTGGCGTCCGAACCGAAAATTCAATCGTTAAAGACCGAAGGTCAAAATTTCAAAACACATATTAACGGTTCGATGAACGGGGCGGAGTCCAAATGGAGTTTGCGAAAAGCGAACTAATTTTAAATAGGTCCGGCTGAAGACTATAAACTTAGTGCTTCTCGGGAGGCAACCCGAGTTTTAGTAGTAGATTTTTTATGTTTCAGTATTTTCTTGCATTTTTGAACATTTATTTTTCATCAGTTTTGCTTTGATTTGCTTATCCCTCTCGTTCTTGATGTGTTCCTTTTAAAATTCTGTGCATAAAAAGTCCCAGGAAAAAAATTATGCCTGAGCCGCGGCACAACCTGACCTATGAGCCGTGGCACGTTGCTGGTGAGCCGCGGCACGCCAATTGCCAAAAATCTGCCCAGGAGGCTGTACTCTGTGCCGCGGCACACTAAACTTCTGAGCCGCGGCACCCGTAAGCTGAGCCGCGGCACCCGGAGACATCACAAAAAGTCCCAGGCCGACTGTACTATGGGCCGCGGCTCACTTAAGCTGTGCCGCGGCCCCCGTTCAGAATCTGAATAGCCCAGGTATTCTTCTTATAACTCGATCGGCCGGGACCTCAGATAAACTTCTTCCCTTCCTTCCTGCACACAAGCACTCGACCGACATTTTTTTTCGCTCCTTCTTCTTGCATTCTTCATTCCAAGTCAGGTAAATCCCGAACTCTTAATCATAAATGATGCATGATTCGAAAAGAAAATTGAAGTTATATGCTGCTAGTTGTTCTTCAAAGTTTTTTTTTTTTTTTTTAAATGGAGTTGGAATATGGTGAACATGGTGTTTGATTGTGATGGTATTGGTGATTATGAATGAATTGGTGATGTTAGTTGTCATTTTTCATGGCTATTATCTGTGTTATTATTTTTGGGATTTGGAGTTAGCCATTAAACTTCTTGTTCTTCATTTTAACTTGTGCATACCAAGTGTTTGATAAATTGCAGCAATGAAACATTGTTAAGCTAAGCTTTTTCAAATTATATGCAACGAATCGTTCTATCGAATTACATTATCTCCCGACCCTTACATCATATGATGCAAGCTCATTCATTCACAATCCGCATGGTGTAGTGGAGAAGCGTGCAGGCTCGCCGGACGATGCCGGCACCAGTTCGTGAGCAGACTGGAGGGGAGTACTTGACCTTTCACTTTTATTGCATATTATATTTTGTCCATTGAGGTCAATGTACGTCCTAAGTTTGGGGGGGGTTTACTTTCCGTTGATATACTTATTGCTGTACTTATTTCGTTTGCACTTTTCATTATTTCGAGTTATATTTTGTTGCTAGCCTTGCTTGTCATGATATTGCTCTTATTCGTGAATTTTTTCGGGCTTCTATTTGTGTGAAACTGATGTTACAATACTGATTTCTCTCTGAAGAAATGGTTGAGTTTTAGTCGAGTTGTAGTCAATGATATCTGTTTCTGTTAAGTCTTCATTTAGGTCCGAAATTTTTTCATTTTTGTAGAGATCTTAGCAGATAAGAGAGGAGACATACATGTTTTAAAATCGCCGTCGATACATTTGGTTACATTTTTCGCGTAGCTAGTCGTCCAGTAACATAAGTCGTGTTGGCACTTAGATTGAGTTTAGAGTCGGTCAGTTTTTCCCAAAAGTCGAGATATTTTTTGCTCTATGATGAGAAGTCTAGTAACCGGGGGTATTCACGTGACCCGTTGTTTACTCTCGCGTAAAACGACGACCCTGATTAGACTAGTGGTTTAGAGATTTCACTTGTGCCGATGATGGGGAGCCTAGTAACCGGGGGTATTCGCGTGACCCGTTGTTTACTCTCGCGTAAAATAGCGACCTTGAATCGGACATGCGGGAATAGTTATTCGAGTTGTTTCTCCGCTGCGGAAGGGAACTTAGTAACTAGAAGCATCCATGTGCCCCATGAGTGTCTTTTACGTCAAACGGTTCCCCAACACATGAGAATGGTATTCCACCCTAGGATTGTCCCGATGAAACATCTCGAGATCCGAACCTAGTGGTCAACTCGAATCATCTTATTAAGCATATATAAGGGAATACTGTCCGAGGGTTATTTTTTATGAAACTCTTGAAATTTTTGCCACTAGACTATGGGAGTGGGCGAGTTAGCTTGTTTATTTTAACCTTTCATATTGACGGTCGATTAAATTCACACTTGTTAATCTTTGATCTGGATTTTCTTCATGAACGATTGATTAGGACTGAAGTTGGTTACTTTGTGGAATCAGTGTCTTGGATGTGACTCATTATTAAGATACTTGTACTATTCTTTGATATTTTCAGGATAGTATTGATTAGGTTGAGCACTATGAGTTGCACGATTATTCATGATGTTCTTTTGTTGAAATTGTTTATTTTTGCTTGAGGACAAGCAAAGGCTCAAGTTTGGGGGTATTTGTTAGGCGTATTTTTATACGCTTATTTATCATTATCTTGTATTATTTTGGCGAGTAAATTTGCATAAATGAGCTTTTAATGCCTTATTCTTGTATGTTTGACAGGAGATTGGAGTCCTGAAGCTAAAACGAGGCAAAACGGGCGAAAACGGCGAATTTTGGCCGTGGGCCGCGGCACAAGGCAAGTGAGCCGCGGCACACGCAGAGGACCAGCAGACATAGAGCAAACTGTACTCTGAGCCGCGGCACAGTTGTGGTGAGCCGCGGCCCAGAAGAAACACACAGCGCCCAGGTTTTAATTTGCACGCCATGTGCCGCGGCACAGATTAAGTGAGCCGCAGCACACAGGGTGGTTTTGGTGTGCTCCGCGCGGGTTTGGGACGTTTTGAAGCCAGTTCTCGACCTAATCACACGGACGCGATTTGGAGGCTGTGAGGAGCTATAAATAAGGGTTTAAGGCCATAATTAAGGGAGTTCTGAATCTTTTGATCTTGGGAATCTCTAAGCGCGGCAATTAAGGAGGATCGCTGAAGAGAGGGCAGAAGCCAGAAGAATGGAGGAATCCGAGCTCTTCATCTGCGTTTGATTTTCATGCTTTCATTCATTATTTCTGTATTTTTAGGTTTTAGCATGTCAGGCTAAAAACCTGTTCTAGGATTTTGATGAAACTTACGTTTTGACGGATTTGCTTTAGATTATCTATATAATTCCCTTTTTGTTGAGTTTTCCCAATCGATTTTAATGCTTTCAATTGTCTGGCCAATAATTGGATTGTTTTAATTACCTTACTCGAATCGGGAGAGGAGAGTTGGTGAGGAACTATTGGTGAGAACTGTTTTATCTTGTGAGATAGGAATATACTCATAGGAACTACATGGCCTTTTGAGGATTTTGTGCTTTTTGCCTATTGTCGAATTAATTCACCTAGGGATAGAGTGCGCTATTCGCCTTTAGAAAAATCTATTGACCTCGGGAGAGGCGGTAGAGTATTTTAGCAATCTTCGCCTTCAATAAATTGGGGAAATCATTAACTTCAGATAATCGAGAGTAAATTCGGATAAACCAAGGTGGATTCAGAATCCTAGACTTATTCATCATTTGATTTTCTTTCTTCAAGCGATCGTTTTTACTGTTAGCTCTTTTATTGGTTTTATTTAGTTATTAATTGCAACTCAAACTTCGATTGTTCAAATAAAATTAGAATACATAAAAATCGGTACTTAGTAATTCAGTCCTCGTGGGAACGATACTCACTCATCACTTTATTACTTGTAAACGATAACGTGCACTTGTGTTAATGAAAGATCGCAACATGAATCGAGGTAATCTTCTAGAACCCTAGACTTTTCGGGATTTGGGGGTTTCTTCGTAAATTCTCCGATTGAGTCGTAGTTATGGTGGAATTGTGTTGAGTATGGATTATCTACTTTCGATTCATATTTTTCCTACGAGATTATGGTTGTATTCTTGGAATTGTTGAGAACCGAGAGGGTTTTGGTCGCGATCCGCCATCGTTGGATATACTGTTGGATTATTTGTGTCATAGGTGTGGTTTTTAGGCGTATTTCCATTTAATCTCCAATTGTACTATTGGTGATAGTTGTTTTACGAATCGTTCAGGTTCGAAGTTTCCAAATTCTTCCAACGGTGTTCGTTACCCTCTCTTTTCAGTCTGTCATGTCTCAAAGGCAAGTAATTCTTACGAACTTACTATCTTGAATGTGCAAGGTGATGTATTTGAGCGTTAGAGTGTTTATGTTCACTCCAGGAGGGTCCGATGGGGCCTCGGAGGGATCCACGCATGGTTGGGTCCATGAACTTTTGGGTTAACCACTTCGGGAGGGTCTATCGGGGCCTCAGAGGGATTCTCGCATGGTCGGGTCCACGGTTAGTTGGGAGGAACTGTGTTTCGTGATACATTGTGGATTTTGCATTTCCAGAAATCATTATCTTACTTGTTTTCGAAAACCATTGATGCATGTGCTTTGATATTGTAAGATGTAAGAATTCGTTTGCGTTACTTGTACTAGCTATTCCACAGCTAACCCCATTTTGGAGGAAATACATTTCATGTATTTTCGGTGCGAAGAATGCGATCTGAAGAGTGCCGGGGCAGTACGAGGGTGAAGGCGAGGCGTGATACTGTGATGTGGTCGTCGTGTTTATTTATTTTGAGATTGGTTATTAGGATTTGTTTTTATTTGTCACAAATTGTTAGATAGTACTCGAGTACTATAGGAGTTGTCTTTCTGTTGTCAGTTACATTAAATGGTTGTTTATTGTGGTTTAAATGTTGTCAGGGGAATTTCAGTGGTTAATCTGATAAATGATGGATGATTTTGACGTGTTCTGTTGTGGATGTCGTATGAATTTAGTCTTGTGAGTTCCGGACGGGATTCCCGGCGCTGTGACATGCCCTGAATATTTGGGGGGTGTTACAAATATAATAATCATTATCGAGCTCCTCAAGGGAACATCATCAACCCGCACGAGTTGGGACATGATTTCTAGTAATGATAATAATGGTCATATAAATAATATTATTGCTCAAGATACGAAGCTTATTGAGTCAATCATTTTGACTCTCACCCATGGTAAATCGAAGTACTAAATATTATAAATACATAATTAAATATTGTATACTTAGATTAAGAAATAATAATTATCCGAGATTTACGTTCTTCTTACAATCAGTACAGAAGACACTATCTCACCTTGATCAGGTTCAACGTATGCAAATACACTAAGGCATGCTAATAGTCAAGACCAACTAATCTCAAGCATACACTACAACCTTTCATATAATTTTTCTAATGATTATATAGGTTGTGAACTATTATATTATTTTATAAGGCACCGATAATGTGATCTTTTATGTGACACCAACACACCACATTATTTACAATATAAAATAATTAGACATTTCATTTGCATAACCAAAACGTTAAAAAATATGCAAAACATGTGATTAAATGTAATTAATATTCTCATAGGTAGTTACCGGGAAATAAAGTAATACAAGCATAAAGTTTGCTTTGCAGTATACAATCCTAATAATCTCCCACTTATACTCAAAACATGCTTTTAAGTATACTACTCTATTACATAGTCTCTCATTTATCCCACTTATACTCAAACCAATGCTGCCATACACCGTAATCCCATTCCTTCCACATGCCTTTCAAAAACTTTTGAGGGTAGGCCTTTCGTGAAAGGATCTGCAAGATTATATTCCGAAGAAACCTTGGCTACAACTACGTCTCCTTCTTTTACTAAGTGTCGTATGATGTGGTACTTGTGGTTGATATGTTACTTGCCTTGTGGGCTCGTGATTCCCTCGAATTTGCGACTGCACCGGTATTATCATAATAAAGTGTAATACCCTTTAGAAAATCGGGAATCACATCTTAGTCCTGCAGGAAGTACTTGAGCCATACCGCCTCTTTGGCTACGTCAGAGGCTGCCACGTACTCGGATTCCATGGTAGAGTCCGAGATGCATTTCTGCTTCACACTCCTCCAACTAATGGGTCCACCTCATAGGCTAAACAAATAACCTGAAGTAGACTTGGACTTTTCTTTGTATGATGAAAAATTTGAGTCAGTAACCTACTAGACACAGGTCGTTTGATTGATATACTATCATATACTCCCTAGTCCTTCTCCGGTGCTTGAGTACGTGCTTGACTGCAATCCAGTATCCTGGTCCTAGGTTCGACTGATATCTTGCAGTCATGCCTACGGCATGAGAGATATCTGGTCTAGTGCAAAGCATATCATACATGAGGCTTCTCACAGGTGACGCATAAGGGATCAATGTCATCTATCTCCTTTTGTGTCTTGGGACACATATCCTTAGATAGTTGAATTCCATGTATGTAAGGTATAAAACCTTTCTTGGAATTCTCCATGTTAAACCGCTTTAGCACTATTATTGGAAAATTAGCAAGATTATCGGTATCTTTGTCGTTTTGAGATAGGCGCCGAGTATATATAAGAGTTATGAAACTCTTTGTGCTTTGCGGAAGCGATTTAAACTGCGGAAAGATAAACGACATAAGATTTATAGAGGTTCGGCCAAACGTGCCTACGTCCTGTAACACCCCCAAGATATTCAAGGTATATTATAGCGCCGTGGATCCCTACATGGGACCCACCAGGCTAGGTGACCAAACACACTCATCGACTCGCGGATTCGACACAATAACACATCGTCATAAAAACGCAAAACAATAACAATCCACCCGATTCAACCGGTCAAACAACATCACAACCACCCAATGGAAACATAATGGATGAAATAGTTCAATCCGAACAATTAAAAGCTCCTAAGTACTCGAGTACTTCTATTAGTTTACAAGAAAACCATCAATCAAAAGATAGAAAACAATAAAACACCATTCATGCACAATCATCACGCACGGCCATGATCCGCATACTGGTCCAGTGCCCGTTCGTCTCGATGAACCTGACCTGAAATTAATAAAACGAATTTCACCAAAACGGGTCCCCAAAGGGATTAGCAATTACGCTAGTACAAGTAACCAAATGAACAACTTACACCTTACACATATAGTCAATGCATGTAATCGTGAAAACATCGGTTGAAACACACATTTCCGAAAACGCCAATAATCCAAAACACATTTATAAAATGCACCAAAATTAACCATTGATCCACGTCTCTGTGGACCCCTACTGAGACCCCGTCGGATCTAACCCGTAATGGTTAAAAGCAAGCTCGTCGATCCACGTCTCTATGGACCCCTACCGAGACCCCATCGGATCTAACCCGTAGTGAGCATACACACACACACACACACTATTTCTCATGCAATACTACTATGTCAAGATTGTAAGTTCATAAGGGTACTTGCCTCGATCAAAAGACGATGACACGAACGGAAAAGGAGAATCAAACACGACCGCTAGGAACCGGCGAAACCGAACCTAACGATTCGAAGAATACAATCACAACCATTTCTAAATGAAAACGGAAATGGAATACACCCGAAAACCCGCCTACGACTCATGTATATTCGTACAAGAACAACGACGAGGGCGGATTGTTCTAGTTTTCATGTATTCGTCGTCTCGTGATTCCATCGCACTCTTTATTGACGAATTGCTCTTAGCACCTGTGCTGGAGTGCCTTACGTACGTCAATTCCAGACTTTTACGTATGTTAAGACTGTTACATATGTTAAGGCCTTATTCCTAACGTACGTAACAACCTTCGTGTTTTTGGGCAGTGAGTTCTGCAAATTCATTACGTATGTAAGCGTGCAAAGCTTTATGTACGTTCTGAAGCTTACGTACGTTAACCCTCTATGGATTACGTACGTAAGCAAACATTTGTTTAAATGCTCACGAGGAGACTAAATTCACCCATTTATTTTTTTCTTCCTCTCCTCCGCAGCTTAGGCGATTCTTGGGCGACTTTTGTGTGATTTCGAGCCTTCTATCATCTGGTTATCATCTTCCTTGGAGATTTGGTATATATTAACAACACCAATCCGTCTCCTTCGCCTTTGAATTGAGGTAATCTTCTAGAACCCTAGACTTTTTGGGATTTGGGGGTTTCTTCGTAAATTCTCCGATTGAGTCGTAGTTATGGTGGAATTGTGTTGAGTATGGATTATCTACTTTCGATTCATATTTTTCCTACGAGATTATGGTTGTATTCTTGGAATTGTTGAGAACCGAGAGGGTTTTGGTTGCGATCCGCCATCGTTGGATATGATGTTGGATTATTTGTGTCGTAGGTGGGGTTTTTAGGCGTATTTCCATTTAATCTCCAATCGTACTATTGTTGATAGTTATTTTACGAATCATTCAGGTTTGAAGTTTCCAAATTCTTCCAACGGTGTTTGTTACCGTCTCTTTTCAGTCTGTGATGTCTCAAAGGCAAGTAATTCTTACGAACTTACTATCTTGAATGTGCAAAGTGATGTATTTGAGCGTTAGAGTGTTTATGTTCACTCCAGGAGGGTCCGATGGGGCCTCGGAGGGATCCACGCATGGTTGGGTCCATGAACATTTGGGTTAACCACTTCGGGAGGGTCAATCGGGGCCTCAGAGGGATTCGCGCATGGTCGGGTCCACGGTTAGTTGGGAGGAACTGTGTTTCGTGATACATTGTGGATTTTGCATTTCCAGAAATCATTATCTTACTTGTTTTCGAAAACCATTGATGCATGTGCTTTGATATTGTAAGATGTAAGAATTCGTTTGCGTTACTTGTACTAGCTATTCCACGGCTAACCCCATTTTGGAGGAAATACATTTCATGTATTTCAGGTGCGAAGAATGCGATCGAAAGAGTGCCGGGGCAGTACGAGGATGAAAGCGAGGCGTGATACTGTGATGTGGTCGTCGTGTTTATTTATTTTGAGATTGGTTATTAGGATTTGTTTTTATTTGTCACAAATTGTTAGATAGTACTTGAGTACTATAGGAGTTGTCTTTATGTTGTCAGTTACATTAAATGGTTGTTTATTGTGGTTTAAATGTTGTCGTGGGAATTTCAGTGGTTAATCTGATAAATGATGGATGGTTTTGACGTGTTCTGTTGTGGATGTCATATGAATTTAGTCTTGTGAGTTCCAGATGGGATTCCCGGCGCTGTGACATGCCCTGAATATTTGGGGGGTGTTACAAATATAATAATCATTATCGAGCTCCTCAAGGGAACATCATCAACCCGCACGAGTTGGGACATGATTTCTAGTAATGATAATAATGGTCATATAAATAATATTATTGCTCAAGATACGAAGCTTATTGAGTCAATCATTTTGACTCTCACCCATGGTAAATCGAAGTACTAAATATTATAAATACATAATTAAATATTATATACTTAGATTAAGAAATAATAATTATCCATGTCAAAGAACACGTCATACAAGTCTTCACATAAACTTAACGCCCAGTCAAGTTTCATCGACTTGCGAACGATTAAGTATTTGAGCTATAATCTTTCCAGTGCCGACCCCCTTATCCAATAAGGAGTGGAACGTTTTGCTCTCAAATACACGGACTAGTTTCTATATGTTTATTTACGAGTTAGGAATGCCAGTAACTACCAGTAAACATTCATTTGCCTTATATAAATGGTTTACATAATTACAAGTACTATGCCCTCACTCAACAACCTCTGAGTGGCATTCGAGGGCATACTCCTAACAATCTCCCACTTGCACTCAATGCCACACACTATGGTATCTAATACCCATGTTCTCCAGATGACGCTCCAAGCTAGTCTGAGAAAGTGGCTTGGTCAGTGGATCGGCGACGTTGTTGGCCGAGTCTACTCAGGCAAGACAATGTATCCCTTGCGAACAAATTCTCTTACGAGATGATACTTCCTCTCAATATGTTTGGTCTGTTGTGAAACCTAGGCTCCTTGGCTCGCGCTACACTCCGTCGTTGTCGCAAAGATGGAATAGGCGGCTCAAGACATGGTATCATTTGAAGTTCTCCTTAAACTTCTTAATCCGTAACCCTTCCTTGAAGCCTCCGAGGCCGCTTGATACTCACCGACAGTGGAATCGGCCGCGCTTTGCTTGGCACTACGCCAAGATACTGCTCCTCCATTAAGAGTAAATATGTAGCCAGAAGTGGACATCGAGTCGTCCTTCAGTCCTTAGAAGTCCGAATCAGTGAATCCCACCACATCCAATTCTCCACCGCCATACATAAGAACCATATCTCTAGTTCTTCTCAAGTACTTGAGACCGTTCTTTACAAAGATCAATGTTCCCTACCTGGGTTTGCCTGAAACCTACTCACCACGCTTACAGCATGCGCGATGTCAGGTCTTGTACACAACATAGCATACATAAGGCTACCCAAGGCCGAATCATATGGTATATTACTCATTTCCTTGCGTTGTTCCTCACTTTGAGGACACATCTTCAAGGTGAGTTTTATTCCATGTTGCATCGGTAGGAACCCTCTTTTAGAATCATCCATCTTAAATCGCTTTAAGATCTTATCTATATAGAGGGCTTGGGAAAGGCCTATTGTTCTCTTCGCTCTATCGCGGTAGAGCCGAATACCAAGAATATAGGTTGCTTCTCCCAAGTCTTTCATGGAGAAATTACTCGAAATCCAAGCTTTCACAGAACTAAGCATTCCCACATCATTTCCTATTAGTAGAATGTCATCTACATATAGTACTAAGAATGCGATCTTGCTCCCACTAACCCTCTTGTATACACAAGGTTCCTCAAATTTTGCACGAAATCAAACTCTTTGATTGCCTCGTCAAAACGAAGGTTCCAACTACGCGACGCTTGCTTCAGTCCATAAATGGAACGCTGAAGCTTGCACACTTTCTGAATATCGACTTCAGACACAAAGCCTTTAGGCTGCTCCATATAGATTTCCTCCTCGAGGAATCCATTAAGGAAAGCCGTCTTTATGTCCATTTGCCATATCTCATAATCGTGGTAGGCAGCTATAGCAAGCATCATGCGAATAGACTTGATCATGGCTACGGGCGAGAAGGTATCGTGGTAATCAATCCCTTCCTTCTGGGTATAACCCTTTGCCACAAGCCTGGCCTTATAGGCGTCAACCTTTCCATCACCATCAGTCTTTCTCTTGTAGATCCACTTGTTCCCAATAGGCACTATACCCTTGGGGCGGTCTACTAGAGTCCAGACCTGATTGACATGCATCGAGTCTATCTCAGCTTCCATAGCTTCATGCCATTTCGCGGAGTCTACATCCACCATCGCTTGGTCATAGGTTGTTGGGTCGGTCTCTTGGCTATCACTTGGAACCTCATGGAGACCCAGCTCCTCCAAGTGCACAAGCCCATACCTCTCAGGTAAATGAGACACCCTACTAGACCTACGAGGTGGTTGTACTTGTGTTTCAGAAAGTTCGGTTCCAGTTTCTTGCACAGGTGTCTCTCGAGGAGTTTCATTGTATTCTTCTAAAGAAATACTTCTACCTACTCCGCCTTCCTGAATGAACTCATCTTCCAAGAAGTGTGCTTGTAAAGCAACAATGATCCTTCGATCTTCGGGCATGTAGAATAGATATCCCATCGTCCCAGACGGGAATCCAATGAAACGTCCCTTCGCAGACCTAGCTTCCAACTTTTCCACCTTAGTCTTCTTGACATAAGCGGGACATCCCCAAATCCTAATATGATTAAGACTTGGTTTCCTTCCTTCCCACATCTCATGTGGAGTTTTAGGAACGGATTTGGAAGGACATCTGTTCAAGATATACGCGATCAGTGCATACCCCACAGTAAATCGGCAAGTCAAGATAGCTCAAAGATGGAACGAACCATGTTCAACAGTGGTCCGGTTCCTTCTTTCTCGACACACCATTTAACCGAGGAGTACTGGAGGTGTTAGTTGTGAAACTATTCCATGTTCCTTAAGGAACTCACAAACTCCGTACTCATATACTCGCCACCTCGGTCCGACCGAAGTGCTTTGATATGATTACCATCTGCTTTCGACTAGGGCCTTGAATTCCTGGAATTTCTCAAAGGCCTCGGATTTATGTTTCATTAAGTATACATAACCATACCTAGTATGATCATCCGTAAACGTAATGAAATATTGATATCATCACGTCCGCTTCCAAAGCACCACATACATCGGTATGGATCAATCCCGGTTATCCGGCTCTTTGAAATTTCCTGTGAAGGGGACTTAGTCATTTTTCCTTTAAGGCAAGATTCACAAGTAGGAAAGGGATCCGATCCCAATGGACCCATAAGTCCATCTTTTTCCATCTTGTAAACCTTGGTCTGACCAACATGACCAAGTCTAAGATGCCATTTCAAAACTTGATTGGTTTCATCCCTACCGCGTTTTCTAGTTATAGTATTCACAACTACTTTGTTGCTGAGATTTAGATGATACAATCCATTCAACAATGTAGCAGTACCCACTAGTTTATTTCTAAAATAAATTTTGCAGGAACCATCACCAATGAAAAATGAAAAGCCTTTTCGGTCCATGACCGGAATGGATACAATGTTTTTGTGCCCCTTGGGCAAAACAAGTACATCTTCTAAAGTCAAAACAAAGCCGGATTCTAAACCCAAAAGAAGTGATCCTATGTCGGTCGCCTCGACACTATGCCCGCTTCCGACTGTGATCATAACTTCTCCAGCTCCAAGCTTCCTACTTTGTTCCAGATCCTGATTCACGGTACAAATATGAGAACTAGCACCAGAATCCAGTATCCAAGAAGTAGAAAATACAGTAGCAGAACAATTTGTTTCCAAAACTAAAAGTTCTGTACCTGAAGTGCCATGAAGAATCGGACAGTCTCTAGCCCAGTGGCCCAGCTCACCGCACTTGAGACAAGCATCCTTCTTCTTCTTGTTCTTTGGAACCATCGGGGCCTTGCCCTTACCCTTAAGGTCCTTAACTTGTGGTCCAGTTTGCTTCTTGGTCTTTTTATTCTTGTTCTTAGACCTCCGAGGTCCAGAAGAAATCACAAGAGCAGACTCCTTCATCCGCGGAGTCTTCATCTGAGACTGAGCGGTCACAAGTTTGTTTATTAGCCCAGCTAAATTACATGCAATCTCATTGCAGTTGAAGTTCATAACAAACTGTGAGAAGGAATCAGGGAGAGACTGTAGGATAAGGTCGGTTTGGAGAGAAGTATCCATTTTAAAATCAAGAGCCTCCAATCTCTCGATCATGGATATCATTTTGTGGACGTGTTCCCCAACCTTCTCACCTTCCTTCATCCTTGCACCGAAGCTTGCTTGGATATCTCATATCTAGCAGCTCACGTGCTCACCATAAAGTTCGGTTAAGTGAGATAGAATCGCCAGCGAAGTCATTTTCTCATGAGCTCTCAAGCTCATTAGACATGGAAGCCATCATATAAGCACGGACTTTCACGTCATCCTTAACCCACTTTTCGTAGTTTTCAATCTCTTCCGATTGGCTCGGGTCCGCACAGAGGCGCCGAATGTCCGTCTCCAAGACGTATCCCGGTGCCTCTATACCGAGTACAATCATCAGACATGAGCCAATCCACAAAGTTAGGTCCCATTAAGGTGTTCTTTTCGAGTAGAATTGCGAGTGGATTCATTGTCATATTGAGATTTGTCTCGCATTAAGTATAATGATTAATTAGTGACTTGTTATATTATGTTCTGAGTATAGAATTAAGGTCTTTTCTATTCTTGTTACCCAGCTCCCACTATTTTTATCGGAATAACACACTCCCATGTGAAATCCGGAAGTATCGTCGCTCTACTTCATAGTGGTGATCGAGTTCTTTATAAATCTTAATAGAGGGCAACCGAACAGGTTTCTAGTCTATTAATTTTCATAAAGTGGTGTCCAACACCAACCCATCTAATGGATGATTCGATCTTCTTTTTCCCCTTGATCATTCCCCTCAAACTATACGGTTTCTATGGTTCGTGAACAAGTTAAGTTTATACCATCGACGCAAATCAGTTTCACAATTGAATCTTATCCGGCAACCTATCAGGTTTCTAGGGATAAAATTTGCTCCAACCGAAGGCATCCAATGCGCTCCCGGTAATTTATCCGTCCTCCCCGAACGACTACCCCGATAACTCGGAAGCATAGCACATCCGGTTTGGATTTCAATTTCCCGAAAACTCGATGGAGGGAAAGGAAAACCTTGAAACCTTATAAACTTAATAATTTATTGTGGGAGAATTTTCGCGATTTACGTTGCACTTTGCACATTAATCGTTTAAGCGCGTTTGTGGCATTCATACAATATGAAAAAACCATTCACAACCTAGTTGCTACCAACATGTGGTTCATGGACCGTTCCTAGAAAACAAAAACTCCGTAATCTAATTACAAGTCTTCGTCTTGAATCTTCGTCTTCTCGAAATGGATCTTCCTCCGGTCTTCGTCATTACATATAAATTTTACATCGAAAATTGCATCCTAGATACAAACATTTCTAGTAAAATAAATAGGCTTAAAATGGCCTTTACAACCCAATCGAATAAAACAAACGATTCAAAACTAAGTCCACGAACCACATCCCCATTCAAAAAGCATTCATCCAATAAATACTATATAAATGGAAAGCGTAGAGATACATTGATCCAATCAACAATACGAACCGATCCAATCGATTCACACAATCGGTAATTTGATAACGTTCAAAATAATTCGGTCGACTATAAATATTCCAATTAATCAAATTTCCCTTATAAAATGAAATACCATAAATCATTTTAATCATATTAAATCCAATTTAATGTGGGAGATTAATTTTTAAGAATACACGAAAAATCGAGCCGGTGAAAACGGCCAAGATGACCGAGTCACCTCGGCCTCACCGGCGATCACGCCCGGCTTGGCCTACCACGCTCGGAAGATGCCGGCCAGACACGACCGAGTCCCGTGACACGGCCGGGTCGCCTGGCGATGACTTGGTAGATCGCTGACACGACCGTGTCACCCAGACACGGTCGAGTCACTCTCGGCCGATTACCCTTTTTGTCTAAAAATCGTCCGACGATTTATTCGGGCTAGATTTTCACCGGATATCCAATATCAATATTTTCCGACTTTCATATCTTCAATATAAATCATATTTCCCAGAAATTTAAGATTTATATTTAGACATAAACTTACGAAAAATACAATTATTACGAACGAAAAACATATACCACGATTATGACTAAAATGATTCCAAATCATTCACCATCTAATCGAGCATTCCAAATGCCAATATCGTATATACGATCGCAAGACCTACGCTCCGATACCACTGTTGGGATTCGGTGCCTAAAACGAAGGCCCAGCGGAAGCGGTAAAACGAAAATTAATTCGATCCGAATCCCTACGAGGATCGATCGAGCTACGTATATATGAATATCAAAAACGAAATACAAGAGATACAAGAAACATACCCTCGTAGTCCGTTGATTTAATGGATAACCTTCTCTTGAGCTATTCCCCAAGCTTTGCTTGATCTCTACGAATCTATTCCGCTTCAAGCCCTTGAACGATCCAACGCCGAAAGCACCGCGTCTCTACTTGCCACGCGCCGGAAAAACGAACGGAATGACAACACCTTGCTATCCTCCGAGGATACGGCTAGAGCTAGGTGATGAAGCTTGTTATAGATATTAATATCACTCTAAGTGTATGAATATCTATCTCTCTCAATATTTCCTCACAAAATTTCTCTAAGAAGTTGTGAAGAAGATGAATGAAGAAGATGAATAAAGAAGATGATGAAGAAGACTTCTATCTCTCTCTCCTCTTCAACCTCACGTTGGAAAAATGAAAGTTGCTTGGAATAATTAGTGAGAGATGTCTTCATATTCATTTATTCAACTCTCCACATGCACATCTCATAATTATGAGAATCAAAGCCCCACCACCTCAATGATCAACCATAAAGAATGGAACATGGGTCCATATGAAAGTGGGTGGAAGTGTGGGGTTTGGCCCATGTAGAAATCGGACAAGTTCGGTTCGTTTCGGACTCCCGCGAGTCCAAACAGATAAACTCCGATTCCATATCGATGTATTTATATCAATTAATTAATCCAATTAATTAAACATATCAAATACATTATAACATAATTAATTTCTCCAAGAAATAATTATATCCATGAATTAAATTAATCACCCAGTGATATATTTAATTCATTAGGCCGTAAATCAATTTATCCAATAAATCGATTTAGACATCTAATGTCCTAAATTTAGATATCCAATATCTAATATTCATAATGAGAGAATTAGCTTGATTCATTCCGTTGTCAATCCTCATGCGCGACTCGGTAGGTCCGTCTCAGTCAGCAATGGGAGGAACCAAAGAGTAGTAGCACCACCTAGCCACTGGCCTACACTGCACTTAATCGAGAACGAATGATTGGGATCATTCAAGAACCATTCTGTCGTGAATACCGATACGTATAAAACCTTCTTTCAAATGTCCCGATCAAGTTATAGGTCACGGTCACCAAACCCTATCTGTACTTGACGCTATGCATGCGTTAATGCAAATCGAGATCATCGAGTATCGTGTATCTAATACAACTAGCTACTTTCCTTTGTCAAAAGAATTATGATCTCATCTGCCAATAACCGCATAGGACATATAACCCGCTCACTAACGGGAGAAAGAATTCTATCTTGGTATTCAGTAGGACCTGCTACTTGCCCGTCAAGATGCACGTCGAGGTTGACCCCCGCCTTCCGGTTTACAGGGTCGAACTACTCTAATGAAAATCTTGACGTCACAAGCACATCCCTACTAAATCCTCAAGTCGAAGGTTCACGAATACCTATCACAACCTTTCGATTCCGTCATTGATTGTCCCGGAGTGAAATCCATGTGACGAATCGAGGGTGAGTCGGTTCGAGTATACTAATCCAATTAGCGTACCTATAACGTGTGCTCCCACTAACCATTAGTGTTCGACAGGCACTCTCCATGTCAAAGAACACGTCATACAAGTCTTCACATAAACTTAACGCCCAGTCAAGTTTCATCGACTTGCGAACGATTAAGTATTTGAGCTATAATCTTTCCAGTGCCGACCCCCTTATTCAATAAGGAGTGGAACGTTTTGCTCTCAAATACACGACTAGTTTCTATATGTTTATTTACGAGTTAGGAATGCCAGTAACTACCAGTAAACATTCATTTGCCTTATATAAATGGTTTACATAATTACAAGTACAATGCCCTCACTCAACAACCTCTGAGTGGCATTCGAGGGCATACTCCTAACACATCCTTGGATAACCAAACTACCATACTGAAGTTCAAATCTCTATTCATCGTTTCATACTGATGTCTTATCCAGTTTGTGACACTCATAACTTCACCATGATATGCACTATGCACTAAATGCGTATGTATATCGGTCACATTTCCAAAACTAGTTTGAAATCATGTAATCTTGTCAAGAAGACAAATTTTCGAAAGTTCTTTCAAAAATTTCAAAACTCAAAACATAAATTTTCGTAAGACCACGAAATCAATTTTCGAAAAAATAAATTGGCTCGCTAATGCCAAGTATTCGATAACAGTTTCCTTCGAATCCACACGATTTTGAAGTTTTAATATGGAACTATGCAAATGATTGACCACATCCATACTCCTGTATACCAATTCGGTTTGTCACCAATTCCACTGACATTCTATCGGGAAAACACACGATAGAGTTCCAAAATCTTAATGTATAGAATCCGACAAAAACTCCTTTTCCATACATGACTTGCAACGTCAACCATTAACCCATCCTGGATCACCTCAACCATGCTATGAAAAAACATTGAATAATCAATAAATCAAACACAACGAAAGACTACACGAGAAGTCTCATTTGAACAAGTAAACCAAAACCCCGAAAGGTAGTAATAAAATGCATAAACGAATAGTAAAGTATTTTACAAATATAGGGAGCTGTAGAAAATAGAAAAGCATTTTGACACATTAGGGTTTCAGCCCGTATCTCGTTCGGCATTACAAGAAGTTTAAAAAGTAGAAAACCCCTTTGGACCCCAAGTCCTGAGTTATAAAACTATGTCAGAATCGATTGGATCTCGGCCCAAAATCATTTTCCGTAAAACATATATTTTGAAAAGTATCATTTTCAAATGCTCAAAAACAGTTCAGATATCTCAAAATGTACTAACATGACTACATGCTCTTCTCATCCATCCACAACATTCTCCTAAATACATAACTCCGTTCCAAAGTTTAACCGACATATTGATTTCCAAATCATAGCTTCTCAAGATCATCAATCCTGTCCCAACTCTATCATCTCATACTGTAACGCATAATATCTTCCTGAATCTCAAAACATATCAACTTAGAACGGCAATAAATCTCAATACAATTCAAGAATCCAAATACTTATAGATCGTGAAGCCGACGATTCCCCGTGATACTGGCACATGTCTCAACTCTAGAAAATACTCGACACAGACATATTCAAAACACACATTTTGCAAACTCAGTTCAACTCAAGAACACAACACAGCTCTATCCGAAGAAACACGTTAACACCATTTGGAAAAGTTTGCAATAACCCCAGTACTACACTAGTAAATCACATAACGCAAAAGCCCGAGTGAACAATAAAAACTCACGGCTCTAATATTTGTCAATCGATAACTTGAATGACGTGATAAAAACATGACCCAACTCGACCCGACTGCCTAGGTTTTCTCAACCTAAGCTCCGATACCATATTCTGTAACACCCACGGAGTCATCGAGGAATATTACAGCGCCGTGGGCCTCAAGACGGAACCCACAAGGCAAAAAGATATTTTCGCAAACATTTACAAATGCCCAAGAGGCTAACGACGGTATTATCTATTAAAAACATTCGAAGACTTTATAAAACTCGTTTATCAAACCCGTCGTAAAATCTCATTTGAAAGGACAAGGCCAAACAGCCGAAACTCAATAGTTTAGAAAACGATTTTCCAAAGTAACCTAAGTTACCAGAGAACGAAAGGTCATTTAAAAATACTCACGCAGCGGAAAAGACAACAGTCAAAAGTACTCTAGCAGCAGAATACAACAACTGATCAAGAAACTCAATTCGCAAATACATGCCCTAGCTAGTATCCTCCGGGAAGCTCATCTCTCCACGACCGCTACAAGCTCGATATCCCAAGAACCTAAAAAGAAAGCCCATGACGGGGTCAACCATAATATCCAACAATGATAACAATCACATCACATCAATAATTACATACCAATGAGATACTAAGTAAGAATACTATCGAAGTAATCCTACTGCCATACTCTACCAAATTCACGTCTCGTACTGATTCTCACATAATACCCAAAGTTCTCAAAACATAACCATAACTCCCTGTTACGAAATCTACTAACTCTGTCCAATTCGATCCATCGGATATCATCATCAAATCTCAACACGAAACCGATTGTCCATCAAAGACAAATACCAAGGGAAATATGAAACATACCTCGAGATGCACAATACTCATGTCAGTCTAATCCGAGATCAGATCAATACATCATACGGACACAGTCTTAACACAAGACCTACAAATGCATACTCATATGACAACATCAATATGATCAAAACAATAACAACTGTGTATACTCAATGGAAATCCCATGATCCAGCTCCCTCAGCATAGATCCCAAGATGATCTTTATAGATCAACACGAGGTGGATAACCAACAATATATATAAGCACAACAACACATGTAAAACCAACAATGCGAATCCACATGATTCCATCAACACAACACTGGGTAATCCAACGATCCAGCGCCCTCAGCATAGATCCCCATGATGATCCCGTCGGACCAACGCATGGTGGAAAACCCATCCAATGATCCAGCGCCCTCAGCATAGATCACGTGATCCCATCGGATCAACACAACATATAAAATACAATTATGTATACACATATGCAAATCAATATGTTCATCAACATGAACAACATATGAACCAATAACACGAACGACACTATGACAAATCACTAGGACGATCTCATGTCCAACAACAAGAAAGACAATTTGCATGACCAAAATCATTAACACTAAACCACAATCAATATAAAATACTCGCCCTGAGTCCTTCAGGAGCAATCTCGATGTCAAGTCATCACCGACGATTATCTCAATGCTCGGCGACCAAACGTACCACGGACTATAGATACTCATATCCTCATTTTTATCATAATGTATCCTCGGTACCCAATATGTCAATAACCGAAATAAATCATATATATTATGATTTAACTCCCAAAATCGGAAAACATATAATCATTGCTATATGTATTATAAACGAAATGAAACTGAAACCATTCATTAAACATTATAAACTGAGCAAGTAATAACTTGCCTTGATACCAACACGACGATGATGAAGCCGTTACCAATTCCTTGTCGTCGTATACAAGCTCCTCAGTTCCCCGGCCAAAGCGATTCACGAACGTTCTCGAACACGACCACAACACACTTTCTAATCGACGATTATAACCAACGATCAATGATCACAACCTATTCAAGTAATCAATTAACACATATTCGATAATAATCAATTCCCAATATAACCAATCAATCAAACTCAACGGCTCAACAATTCCTCGATCATATACAAAACCAAATAATCCAACTCAACAAATATGGACTCATATCTACAATACAATTCGCAGCTCGATGATCATACTTAACAATCAATACAACCGATCAATAAACCCAATGGTTCCACAATATCGCGTTTAAACATAAATCTGAACAACCCGAATCAATCAATCATGAACTCATAACCATGATACGTTTCCATAATTCGATAATCATATCAACGATCAAATCATCTACATAACAAGGATTACATAACACACTCTATTCCGAATTCATACGAAATAACACGATTCGTCCTGGTTTTTAATTATAAATTTCATAGTAGGACAATACTATCGGCATAATCGGCAATCCGAACTACCCAAATAGTTCAATACCATTGAGAATCTTCTTATAAGATTAACTATCATCTTTCCAGATTCAAAATTGTTATCATGATTTGTATTTCGTCAAGAACATACGAATTCTACCACTACAATCAACATAGCATTGGTCTAAATCATCAATTCCATGATTATAATTAAAAATCATAATATATCTTATCAAATTTCCCTCTTTGATGTGATATATATATACCGAGAACATCAAGAACACCATGATTCCATAACCATGATTATAACAAATGGCATAATCGAAGACATATATCACTGTATCTTTCCAATATACAATTCACATAACCTCAAGAATCTTAACAACGATACCATAATCATCTTCATACGAATTATTCATCAACAATAACATCGAAATTCGAATTCAAGGTGTAGAGTTCATCAACATACCTCAAGAACATGAATAACACAATCAAACTCTTCAAGAATCATCAATATCTTCATATCCAAGCCTCAAATCCGTGTTTCCAAGATCATAATCAAGTTGGAAGAGGTTTATTCTCACCAACACACTCATAGGGACGAAGTTTGGCGGAAGAAATGATTTTTTCTCTCGTGAAGAAATGAAAAAACGAACTTCATTTTATAAACTGCATCGAATATTACGTACGTTATCACTCAACATTAACGTACGTAATGCTCCATAGCGTACGCTACACGTCCAACATAGCATACGTAACATCATCCCAGAACTCACTGACTTGTTTCGTTTACTCGCTTACGTACGTCATACTTCCTTCATAGCGTAATACGTACGTTGACTTGCTACAGTAAATCTCCACTTAACGTACGTAATGCACTCCTCGTAGCGTATGTTAACCAAGGGTTGACTCGCCCATGCACGTTCTTCGCCGAAAGCTGCCAACCACGGGACCCACCTGTCGGACATAGCCTGATCTGTCCGATATGAACTTTACGTACTTTAACATGTCCGCTTAACGTACGTAATATCTGTACACCTTACGTATGTTAACTATCCTTCTTAACATATGTAATCCTTGTGCATTAACGTACGCTAAGTATACATCGTAGCGTGTGCTAATGTGGTTGTAGTTAGCCATTTTCAGCTATCCTTGTCCAACGTCACAACATACTAGATACGAACATATGGCATACTGAATACGTATACTCAACACATTATGTCCTCAAATACAATTATCGACCAAATACGACAATTATACCAATACTGACATCTCAATCCTTAATTTATTTTATCCATACTGTACAGATTCCATGTTGTACAATATAACTCGGATAAAATAATATTAAATAGAAGTAGTAGAAATTCTGAATATTACAGATAGCGCACGCAAGAAAGTAGGCATAACGCACGTTATGCATGCAGCAGTTCAACACTGTTGAATGAAGTTAGCTGCACCGGGCGGTCCGAAAACGAGAGCCAACACAAGGACAGAACCCAACGCGTGGATACGAAATACTCATGACGATGAAACTGAATGTTGAGGGAGAATACAATTCCGACTACCGGGGAATCCGAAATACGACACGGAAAGTAAAATTTCCTAAACTTATAGAAATTTACAAAACGGCCCAAACGTCCGAAAATCACGATACAACGTCGGGTCAATAAACCGAATCTCACAACACGAACAACTCAACCATACGAACTCATGCAACCAAATAAATTATGAAATCGAACGAGTTCTACGAGAATCGAACATCCATGCATCAACACATAACATAAGGCGGAATAATATCAAAACATCTCCGAAACTCGTTCAAATGGAGAAACTCCAAGAGTAAAATAGATTCCAAAAGTCCAAACAGTTACAAGTGAGTCGCTAAAAATGAAAAATACACCAAAATGAGAATACCGGGAAAAGAAAAATGCGGATATTACACGTCCTCTCTCCGTTATCTTTTTCTATATGATAAAGATCAACCCCTACACCTCTATTCTATCGGTCGAGGAATTACCTTTACAATCTTGTCTTCGATCGGTCCAAGATAAACCGTAACATACTTGTCTTTTTGTCGGTCCAAGTTAAACCATTTTCCTTTTCTATCGGACAAGGAATCAACCTATCTAACTTTCTATGGGTACTAGACAAACCTCACGTGGATATAGATTGCGATTCTAATAATGCCGGATCTTTGACCTAATAACACTGAATCCAATCTTATCCTTTCTTTTTCCTCTCGTGTATGTTTTCGTGTATAACACTCAAACACTTATGAATATAAGCACAATTACAACAACGAAAGTATATATAACAATATCAGACTTGTATATCTTTTGCTCAGAGTTGTTGTTTTTGATTGATACCAAATGGTTTGGTATTTATAGGCTCAAAGGCTCAACAAGCCGTTGCTCACTGCTGCCTCATTACATACGATACGTACTAACCATTACGTACATTATATATGTTACGTACGTTAGCCACTTCCAGTTACGTACGTTAAGCTTCATTCAGATCAGTCTAGTAGCTTGGTTCCTTTCATTACGTACGTTATCCTCTTTCTTTTACGTACGTTATCATAAGTCTTGGATAGCCATTGAAATGATGATGTATACCATGATGTCACAACGGTCATATAGTTTGAATTCTGATTCAAACACTTAATTATGTACGTTAAGCACAATGTGTTACTTAGGTTAAGCTTGGATTGTTACGTATGTTATTCCGATTCTGTTGCGTACGTTAACTTCAAGCTGAACTCTTTTGTCCTTCAGGTGACTTCTCATTACGTACATTATACTGTGTATATTACGTATATTAGCTTCGTTATATATTGAACTTCTTTGCTTTTCAGACCGGTTCGAGCGTCTTCGACTTCTTTGTTGATTTTTTTTGCTTCCTTGTTTTTCTTTGATTAACAACTAATCATCAAAACTCAATTATGAATGTATGGAATAAAATATTCCAACAACTGTATCGATATATGATGTCTGAGATAAGCACAACATTCTTTTCTTCCGATCACGAAAGATCCTGATTCCAAGGATGTGTCCTGCTTCTTCCAAATCCTTCATATCGAACTGCTCAGATAGTCATACCCGTACGTCCGATAATTCATGCTGGGAATAGTGCCCTAGGACATTCGATGTGTATAGACTTGTAATTGTCACATTTAAATAAAGTTATTTAATATCATTTATTTCTCATTGATTATTATAATGTATGCATGTTTTAATATTATATTAATCGAATAATAGTTATTCACGAATAATAAGATTGTTCAAATGTCCCTGGTCCAATCGCGTTGAGTGGAGACTCAAGTGATTAATATACTAGTATAATTTTGATTGATAATCATTGGATGATTATGCATATGGTACGGATCAATCTTATGGGTATTGATTGGAGAACCAATACCGGACAGACCCGCATTGAGATCGCTGCATGGAAATATCATAAGTGAATCTCATTATAACAGTATGTCAATAAATCCTTGAACCTGAGATTATCATAGAGTCCAACATGATAACTGCTATGCCTTGACGTAATCCAACATTATCTGAAATATGGTGATTATAAAGGTTAGCGATCGGGATTAGTGGGAGTCATGTAAAGATAAATGAATAATCAAGATGGAGATTTTCCTCTCTTTAGTGAAAGAGATATTTGTTGGGCCCTCGATAAGTAGGACTGAAGGAAATACATGGCCATGCTCAAATGAAGAGTAATTTGATCCAATTAGTCTACTTAAGATCGAGAAAGCATTTGAACATAATAAGTATGACAATTTTCATGACTTAGTTCAAATATGATATCACGCGACAAAGGGATTTGACAAATTAAATGATTTAATGGACTATAAACTTATATTATTTGGGTAGTCATAATATCTTGCTAGAGACCGCTTATGACTTATTATTTAATAAGGTATTAAATAATTGTCAACATAATATAAGCCTTTTGGGTCACACATACGACAACTAAAGACAAGCAAGAATAATTAATAGATATAATATTGGATATTATATTTATTAACTAAATTAAAAAAGAGTAATATATAATATAGGATATTATATATTATATTATTTAATTATATCAATTTGGAAAGATAAATTTAATATTAGATATTATATTTTTGAGGATTAAATAATAAGTAATATATATAATATAAGATATTATATGTATTGTATTATTTAATAAGTTGAGGGACGACTAAGCAAATACTAGAGTTTGACTCTAGGGTTTACTTAGTATAAATAAAGGGTCTTAGACAAGGAGTTGTTATAAGAAAAATTACACAATCCTAATTTTGTAAGATAAAAATCGGCCCCCCTTTCTCTACAGTTCGGCCGAATTGCTCTCAGTCCGGGAAGTCCGTTTCGGCCATCTTCGTCTTCTTCCCTTAGTTGATTTTGATCAACAGTAAAAGTTCTTCTAGTAAGGATTATTTGTTGTACTGTTTATAAACATTATTCCTAAGGATCTAGCAATCCGACTTGTATCAGTTGTTCGTGTGTGGATCACCGAAAGAGGAAGAGGTTTTAATTAGCTTATGGTCCGGGTTTAGATCTGTTCTTCGAATTAAGGTAATTCGACGAACTCTTAATAAATCAATTAAATTACTGCATGTAGATCACCATCCTGGGTTTTCGTTAATTTATTCCGCTGCGTTTTGCTCATATTTATTGCATTAGATACACGTAAAACCCAACAGTGGTATCGGAGCCAACTTGCAGTGATTTAATTGTTTATGTAGTACATATTTTATATGTTTTGAATATATAAATTGTGTTCTTAATCATATTTATGAAATAAAGATCTTATAAATATTTTCTGATTTGAGTTGATTAAATCGAATCGTCAAAATTCAAATTTACGACTGCTGAAATTTCTGTCCGTAATCGCTCGACAAGATCGGGCGATGGGTCGGGTCGAGCACGTATCCGCGTATATATATCATTTACAAAAAATAACGCTTGAGATGGGATTTCGATCCTAGGTTGGCGATTCGAGCCAATCACCGCGCCAACTCCGCTGCACGGCCATATTGTTCTTTAATGCTCACGTGATTTAGTTATACCTTTTGCTAAAATTTAAATAAAATAAAGTATAGCTAAATTGTTTCGAACCCGGGTTGGTGAGGCTAAACTAGCGCTGCCCGGCCATCTCGCCTACAGTTCCGGATTTGTGATTTTTGACACTGCATTCTTTATATATTTTTGTAAGACAGACTTTAATAGAATGTTTAATTAATTATGTGATGATTAATTTTAGTATATGTTTGGTGTATGGCATGACCATAAATTGACCAATGTGATTGGATGTTTCAATTTAATTTTGGGTTGGTTTTACGGCTTGCATATCGTTTAATTATAATTAGTTTTTACAGCCTGTGATGTAACACCCCAAACTAGGCGGATATTACAGTGCCGTGGACCCCCGACTGGGACCCACCAGACGAATGAAAATTATTTACTTAAATAATATAATTGTAGTACCAAACCACATTATATCATCAAATTACTCCAATGAGGAGTTTTATTACAACACACATAGGATAATACAAAATACATGTATATTTTATATGAAGATAACATATACAACACTGAATAAAATGAGTATTCAAACGGAAGTCTGCGGCGGAAATAAAATGAAGAAACACGAATGACTGAAAAGGACTGGGGCCCCCTACTAGTATCACTGGGACTCCACGCCGTCAACGTTCTCTTCCCGTGCCTTAGCCTTGCCATGACCTGAAAACAACATCCCCCAACGGGGTCAGTGTAACACCCCCAATCCACTCAGGGATATTACACGTCGTAGACCCTCTCCTCGAGGATCTACCAGGCTGGTAACAACATTTAACATCTCGGCAATGCCTTCAAGGCAAAAATGACTCAGTAGACCGATTTGGTCTTTCAATAAATACATACAACTCGAATACAACTCATGCCCACGCAGGGGTCAAAATACAACCACACCCGTACAACGGGAAAAAATATAGCAGCGGAAAATAAAGTACAACTAAACCAATACGACATCAACGGGTCCTCGTGTGATTAGTATCGTTCATCTTTCATCATCCTTCATGCCGACCCTGTGCTCTGCTCCAAAACCTGAATGCAATACAGACATCCACCCCCCGAATACTCGGGGGTTAGCAAAACTCCACTGTTTTGCTAGTGCAAGTATAAAATACGAAAATGAGCCATACATATCATACTCCACGGAACATGTTAATCATAAACATACTTCCCGAGGTAAATCACTTAATCAAAACGGTTAAATCGAAAGATAGGGGTAAACCCGATATACATCTTGTGAAAACATTTTACGATCTCGGGAGTTTTGAAAACATTTGGGATTTTAAGAATTCTCAAACCTTTCAAAAACATTTAGGAACACAGCCCAAAAGTCATTTTCCCAAAACATAAATTCGATAACAACAAATGGGGTCCACGACCCGATCATACCATAACAACCTGTTTCCACAGATTATTCTCGTCCCGCGCTAGCAAGCCACAGACCTCAGATGCTCCCGTAGAACAAACCCGAGTGAATAACCCACAGGGAAACTATATCAAATCACATGTCACCGTAACCGTAGTCACGTGACTACAAACACATATACGTACATAATCAAACCACAACCGTAAGTTATCCCGGCATCGCGCTAACAAGCCACGAACCTCGGAGTCCCCACAAGACATACCCGATGATAACCCCACAAGTTATCTCGGCATCGGGCTAACAAGCCACGAACCTCGGAGTCCCCGCAAGACATACCCGGATTGGATAACCCTACCGTCACGCCCGACCCATACTAGCAAGTATGGATCCCGGAGATTCAACAATCCTACCCGGAGGCACGTCACATACATCAAGCACACAACAATAATCACTTATCAAGTCAAACAACATTAAGCATCACAACCTCCTTTCAAGGAGTAACGACTAATATCACACACATTACGTTCTTACCGAACAAGCACAAAATAACAATACGTAATCCCCGGAAAAGGATTACGGTCTATCAAACTCACTCGAAGTGATCATATTATCTTTCAACATACAAAACCAACAAACATATTCCGAGAACACATATTCACGAAGTATACGAATTATCGTTGAAAGACAACATTTATCGAGAACATACCGATCCCTTTTTACGTTCATTAAACATTTGGATTTCGTATAAAAATCATTTATCAACAATTATGCCTATGAAACACGAAACGTATGGGCAAGATACTTGCCTCGAAATCGGTACGCAAGTATTCCGACGAACACAGCTCAACCGGAAAGCTTTGAAACGCCCGATGCTATCGAAAAGGAAGACGACAACGAACGGAAGGGTTCAACTCGGTTTCTTCGTAAGAAACTCGACCCTAACATCATATAATTAATAAATCAACAATCATACGAGGAAGAATAATCGTAGAACGCCCGAAAACCCCTCTATGGCATACTACCGGACACCTTCAAGGCATCGATCAAGAACTCGACCAAAACAACGAATCGATACGATCCAACCATGGAATAACAAGGGGAAAGATATAAAACATCTAAATAATCATCAATCCATCACAATCCTAAGTTAAATCGGATTAAAACGGATGAAAACAACCAAAACACCCAAATTCCCCAAAACTAGATTTCTAGGAAATCTGACCTGATTCGGTAGATCGGAGGATGTTATAGGATGGATGATTGATGATTTGAACTCCAAGACTTCATGGATTTATTGTCCAACAACATATCTCCATGATGAACTAATCTCCAGCCGCGGAAGGGAAGAAAATGAGTGAGAAATGGTCAAGAAAAAGCGTTGCAGTGCCTTAAATAGCCGATGCCGGCCGGGTTACGTCGTAACGGCCATGGCTTACGTCGTAATCGCCATGGCCGAACTCACTGCCTGGAAATGCCGGAAACGTTACGTACGTTACCGGCCAGGGCCTTACGTACGTAACCGGCCTTACGTACGTAACTGCCGATCACTACCGTACGTTACTCGGCCAGGGCTGGCCTGGCTCCAGCATGCCCGGCCATGACTCGGTCGAGACCAACTCCGATGGCCCGAACGACCCCGAAACCCGAACCTGAGTACGAATCGAAGATACGGTTACGAAGTACTCGCAAAGACGAATCCGAGCACTAAGAGAACACACGATTCCGACCACCCGAAGGCTCGAAATTCGACAACGGAAAGTAATTACCCCAAACTTTGGGAAATTACGAAAATGGCCCAAAACGTCCGAAATACACGATACATGATCGAAACACCAAACCGAAGTTCACAACACGTATAACAAAGTTAAACGAACTTACGGGAAACTCGAAACAGCAGTTTCGGACGAGATTCGCAAGAATCGAACTCAAGTGCGGAAAAGTCGCTAAAAAGCACGGAACTCAACAAAACAACACCGAAACGAACTCGGATGACAAAAAGCTTAGAATTAATCATTCTCAGAATGACGAAACGGTCATGAGAGAGTCGTCAAAAAGGACTCCGGACTAAAAAAAAGAAATTACCGGAAATCGAAATTACGGGTATTACATTCTACCCTCCTTAAAAGAAGTTTCGTCCCGAAACTTAAAACAAGTAGGGAGAAGAAATATCCCGTCAGGAAAAACTCAACGAGATACACAAGAAGTGCGTAAATAACGCCCAACGGCGAAACGTTACAAACAACGCAAAGGAATATACGGTGTGAAAACACGCTCCACGACGACCAACACAACGCCACCGGTAGAAACATAGTAAAACCAACAAGTGACGAACATCATCAAATAGATAATACAATCAAGTCAATTATCCGAACAATTACAAAACACTAAGCACCGAGCACAGTCGAGAAAATGAAAAATAAACACAAAATGATCCACTTCGAATAAAAGAACTTAATCTCCGAGATTCGAAACAACCGGGTAATGAAATAACATAACATACAACTGATAGACCACGCCCCTTAGGGACTCCTTGGAGTTGGTCCTGATTTCAGTGCTCAAATCCGTGCCTCGGAAGGCTCGGTGACCAACTCGCAAAACTGAACTCGGTGTCCCTCAAGCCCGCACTTGTAACACATTACTAGCGGAGAAGGGCAATGTGCACGGACATGCCCCGCCACATTGCAGTTAAAACACCTCCTGGATTTACCAGGAGTCAAAGCAGAAGACTTGGAACTCTCAGTCCCACGCAATGAGCGACAGAGCTTCACAGCCGAAAGACTACGACGTTGCGAACTATCAACACCAACTCCTGCACTGTCCACAAGGTCATCGGACTTCCTCTGCTTCTTCGAATCGGGCACACGCTCCGACGATAATGAAGCTAGTTCACGGGCCAAGGCTCGATCTTGGTAGTCCCTCAACGAAGTGCAAGTGAGTCCCGACATATACACGCGAATCTCTAGCTTCATTCGTCTGTCAAAATGAAAGATCCTCTCTTCCTCGGTTCTCACCCGATCTCGCACATAACTGAGTTGTTTGCTATAGTCGATGATAGCCTGTGACACTGAAACATCTTGCGGTTCTGCCGAATAAAATTCGTGAATCCTCTGCTCTCTAATCGGTTTCGGACAGAACTCAGCTTCCATAAATGCCTGGAACTCCGCCCACGTGACATCACGATCACGAGGCTTAACAGCTTCCCACCAATTAGCGGCATCTTTATCAAGAAGGTACTGCGCAATAGGTACCTTCCGCTCTTCAGGACAATCGACAGCCTCGAATATCTTTCCCAACTGGAAAAGCCAACCATCCCAGCCCAACGCATCCGCAACACCGGCGAATCGAGGGGGATTCATACGAATTACCTCCCGAAGCCACTGGTTTGCACCAGTGTTCTGAGTCACATCTGTAATGCGCTGAACTGCCTGAGTCAACTGAGTCATCTGTGTAGCTACCTGCTGTAAAATAGTAGCGACACCGATACCGGCATCATCACCGGCAGCATGATCTCGACCACGCGTCTGATTGCCACGACTACGACCTCGGCCCCTCGGCATACTGAATAAGTAATTACTCAGCACAACAGAAAAATCATAACATATACCACATACAACAATTTCCATCGTAAAGCAACATGCATACTAAAATCATAGCAACGACGGTATCGTTCAGTAATCTCAACGGCCCGAACGATAACCAGCACATAATCACAAAACATCATGGAATAATCACACATATACACGAACATACCAACCCAAGCTTCAACAGCTCACACTCGCGTGTCAACGCGCAAATCACCACGAGGCGATAAACAGTAAATATCAGTTCACACCTCTCACAGAGGGCTAGAATAACAATTGCGTGGCAACGCCTCAACATTCATGCCACCAATTCGATCATACTCGGGAGCTAACATCATAACGACAATGCGAACATCATACATACATTCTCAGACCGCAAATGGGAATTGATAGGTTTTTAAAAACGAAAACCACCTTTTTGAAAATAGTTTCGAAACACCAGTTGATCTTGAGTATCATTTTACAAAAAGTTGAACAAACATCATTTTCGAGACTTTGAAAATTATCTTGCGTTTGAACAAAAATGAGGACACCTCCTCTTAGTGAAAAGCTTTCATAATATTCGACCCTCGGGTCTAAGTAAAAGTGTTTATAAAACATTGAAAATATCTCAAAACATTTTGGTCCTCGAGTTAGAAGAATTTTGAAATATATTGTGGTACCTTGGATGTACCACGAGAAAATAATTCATTTTAAAAGTACGTCTTGAAATTTATTTTCTAAGATACTCAAGATTTTCAAAGATAATTCAATGGGCTAGAATGCCCAAAAATTTCAGGTAATTACACGGAACATTATAGCGCTGTGGGTCCCGCGCCGGAACCCACCAGGATAAAAACCATTTACAAAAACGCCAAAAAGGCCGATGACGGTAATATTTCAAAAACTTACAAAATCCATTTACAGAATACTAAATACCGTCATAAGAATTTCGCCAAAATGATCAAGGCCATAATGCCAAAAAACTCGGTTAAGGAAATCGGTTTTCGAAATAAAACTCAGTCGGTAAAATACCGAAAGCCATTACAAAAGAACTCACGCAGCGGATAAAAGAAATACAGTTCAACATGCACAATCCAGCAACACTACTCCTCATATGAACGAAATATGAGAGTCAAATAACCACATATCACGAAATCAAAATCCATAAGAGGATTCTGTCACTTAACAAATAATCATAAAAATGGCTCGTGTCACACGAGGCACAACACAAAGAAGGGAGGCTTACATTCACAGGTTGCACGAAGATGATGATCGCCCACGATACTAATCACGACCAACAAACTCAGACGACGCGTCGCGACACGACTCAGTCAGATAAAATCCGACGAAACAAAACTCAACAGACACCACTGACCCGACAGCCTAGGTTTCCACAACCTAAGCTCCGATACCATTTATGTAACACCCCCAATCCACTCAGGGATATTACACGCCGTAGACCCTCTCCTCGAGGATCTACCAGACTGGTAACAACATTTAAAATCTCGACAATGCCTTCAAGGCAAAAATGACTCAGTAGGCCGATTTTTTCTTTCAATAAATACATACAACTCGAATACAACTCATGCCCACGCAGGGGTCAAAATACAACCACACCCGTACAACGGGAAAAAATATAGCAGCGGAAAATAAAGTATAACTAAACCAATACGACATCAATGGGTCCTCGTGTGATTAGTATCGTTCATCTTTCATCATCCTTCATGCCGACCCTGTGCTCTACTTCAAAACCTGAATGCAATACAGACATCCACCCCCCGAATACTCGGGGGTTAGCAAAACTCCACTGTTTTGCTAGTGCAAGTATAAAATACGAAAACGAGCCATACATATCATACTCCACGGAACATGTTAATCATAAACATACTTCCCGAGGTAAATCACTTAATCAAAACGGTTAAATCGAAAGATAGGGGTAAACCCGATATACATCTTGTGAAAACATTTTACGATCTCGGGAGTTTTGAAAACATTTGGGATTTTAAGAATTCTCAAACCTTTCAAAAACATTTAGGGACACAGCCCAAAAGTCATTTTCCCAAAACATAAATTCGATAACAACAAATGGGGTCCACGACCCGATCATACCATAAGAACCTGTTTCCACAGATTATTCTCGTCCCGTGCTAGCAAGCCACGGACCTCAGATGCTCCCGTAGAACAAACCCGAGTGAATAACCCACAGGGAAACTATATCAAATCACATGTCACCGTAACCGCAGTCACGTGACTACAAACACATATACGTACATAATCAAACCACAACCATAAGTTATCCCGGCATCGCGCTAACAAGCCACGAACCTCGGAGTCCCCGCAAGACATACCCGATGATAACCCCACAAGTTATCTCGGCATCGGGCTAACAAGCCACGAACCTCGGAGTCCCCACAAGACATACCCGGATTGGATAACCCTACGGTCACGCCCGACCCATACTAGCAAGTATGGATCCCGGAGATTCAACAATCCTACCCGGAGGCACGTCACATACATCAAGCACACAACAATAATCACTTATCAAGTCAAACAACATTAAGCATCACAACCTCCTTTCAAGGAGTAATGACTAATATCACACACATTACGTTCTTACCGAACTAGCACAAAATAACAATACGTAATCCCCGGCAAAGGATTACGGTCTATCAAACTCACTCGAAGTGATCATATTATCTCTCAACATACAAAACCAACACACATATTCCGAGAACACATATTCACAAAGTATACGAATTATCGTTGAAAGACAACATTTATCGAGAACATACCGATCCCTTTTTACGTTCATTAAACATTTGGATTTCGTATAAAAATCATTTATCAACAATTATGCCTATGAAACACGAAACGTATGGGCAAGATACTTGCCTCGAAATCGGTACGCAAGTATTCCAAAGAACACTGCTCAACCGGAAAGCTTTGAAACGCCCGATGCTATCGAAAAGGAAGACGACAACGAACGGAAGGGTTCAACTCGGTTTCTTCGTAAGAAACTCGACCCTAACATCATATAATTAATAAATCAACAATCATACGAGGAAGGATAATCATAGAACGCCCGAAAACCCCTCTATGACATACTACCGGACACCTTCAAGGCGTCGATCAAGAACTCAACCAAAACAACGAATCGATACGATCCAACCATGGAATAACAAGGGGAAAGATATAAAACATCTAAGTAATCATCAATCCATCACAATCCTAAGTTAAATCGGATTAAAACGGATGAAAACAACCAAAACACCCAAATTCCCCAAAACTAGATTTCTAGGAAATCTGACGTGATTCGGTAGATCGGAGGATGTTATAGGATGGACGATTGATGATTTGAACTCCAAGACTTCATGGATTTATTGTCCAACAACATATCTCCATGATGAACTAATCTCCAGCCGCGGAAGGGAAGAAAATGAGTGAGAAATGGCTGAAGAAAAACGCTGCCAGGCCTTAAATAGTGCCGATCGGCCGGGTTACGTCGTAATCGGCCATGGCTTACGACGTAATCGCCATGGCGAACTCATCGCATGGAAATGCCGGAAGCGTTACGTGCGTTGCGGACAGGCCTTACGTCGTAACCGGCCTTACGTCGTAATCGCCGATCACTACCGTGCGTTACTCGGCGGTGGCACAGCTCCAGCATGCCCGGCCATGACTCGGCCGGGACCAACTCCGACGGCCCGAACGACCCCGAAACCCGAACCTGAGTACGAATCGAAGATACGGTTACGAAGTACTTGCAAAGACGAATCCGATCACTAAGAGAACACACGATTCCGACCACCTGAAGGCTCGAAATTCGACAACGGAAAGTAATTACCACAAACTTTGGGAAATTACGAAAATGGCCCAAAACGTCCGAAATACACGATACATGATCGAAACACCAAACCGAAGTTCAAAACACGTATAACAAAGTTAAACGAACTTACGGGAAACTTGAAACAGCAGTTTCGGACGAGATTCGCAAGAATCGAACTCAAGTGCGGAAAAGTCGCTAAAAAGCACGGAACTCAACAAAACAACACCGAAACGAACTCGGATGACAAAAAGTGTAGAATTAATCATTCTCAGAATGACGAAACGGTCATGAGAGAGTCGTCAAAACGGACTCTGGCCGAAAAAAAAGAAATTACCAGAAATCGAAATTACGGGTATTACAGTCAGTTACACAGAACAACAATCCTCAAGAGTTGAACAATATACAAAAATCACATAAATGAATTAATTAATTAAGTTGAATGATGATCATCAATGTACGCCCGAATGAAATGCGTAAGAGCATAAATAGCCGAGTGTCCGGAGTTCCGCATATACACCCGCTATTGGCCTAATTAGCCTCACGGTCCAATGTCTCCGGAGTCCCCCGTATACACATTACCATGCACACAGTCCAATGTGTCCGGAGTCCCGCGTATACACATGACCATAGTGTGCCCGACTAAAATTCCACACATGCGCCAACCGTCCATGCAATATAATTCCGGAAGATCACCATAAAAAAATGACCAAGGTGAGGAATAATGAATAGAATCCGATAAAGATCAATAACGACTCACCGAGATGAAATAATGATACAACGATTGATAGCTTCAATGAAATGATTTTGGAACCGTCGTTCCCCCTGAGTTACGTGATGAGTTGATAAATACAAGTCTCGACATGAATGATATATTATGAGTGAATTACATGTATGAATGAACAAAAACGTAAGGAATGAATAGCCTTTTAACCGAGTAAGAATTTACTTACACAATACCGGTGTTGAAATGTCCTTCCTCGAAAAATGTTCTAAAAAGAGATGTCGGTCGCTCGAACAACCTTGAATAACTCAATTACCAATAATCCGCTCAATATACGTATCAAGCATGAATTACGACTAACTCAAAGGTCGATACAACAATATCCAAACTCATTGAGGCATTCAAACAACCACTTAGCAAACATCAACCCTTGATTATAACCAAAACCCAAATATATCGAAACCAACTCCAAAATGAGTAGTTCAATCCAACAAAACACCTTCAATGATATCAATATTCCAATAGGAGACCACAACTCGAAGTTACGGCAACTATAATCGGAAACCCCCAAAAATAACCAAAGTCAACATCAAGGGTTCTTGATTAATTCTCCAAATGTTCATCAAAACACCTTCAATGATATCAATAATCCATATCTAACATATTCCAACAACAATCCAAGCTTACACGAAGAAATCGGAAGGAAAATACTCAAAATCCGAAATTCTATATCCAAGAAATAATTACCTTGATTTGATGTGTTGGAGAGGATGAAATGATGATAAATCCAAATGATAAGCTTGAAGATGATGATGGATGAGTGCAGCTCGAAAAGATCTCTCCGAATCACCCAAAATCGCCCGGAATCGAAGTGAGAAGTGAAAATGGTGAATCTGAGCCGGACTGTCCTATTTATAGTAATTCCATTTCAGCGCACGCTACGACCTGATATTTAGCGTGTGCTAATGGGTTAACCAGACAGTCCAGCGAACTCTGACCGCCTCGTTAGCGTACGCTACGAACTTGAAAATCACGTTAAGATTATGGTCATGCTATACACGGTCCTATATTTATTATGTCATGTGATGCTATGTATCTTTAAATTTATGCATGTATGTGATGCGATGTATGTTTAGATATATGTTAGCCAACATAGACATGTTATATTGGATAAAATCCCTCGTTAAAATTTTTTAATGGCGTTTAATTAAGACACCTATCAAGACTTCGATCATCTTGAGCAGGTCATCTCAAAGCTGGGTGCTTAGATTATCTTAGTAATGTACAATGGGTAATGGTGATACCTATATGTTTTAATGAACTAAGAATTCAAAATAGTTTTGAACCTTAAGGCATAAGATGGGATTATAACATGCTTGGGTATAAGATTCCAAATCCCATAAATATAATCTAAGATTTACATATGATGTAATCGATAAAGAGTTATCCACCTAAAGTAGCTCAATTTTAGGCATTATGCCAAAGCTGAGTTTAAAATTGTGCAAAATGGGGTCTTAGCACAACTAAATTACAAATATTGTAAAATTGAGGGTACTTTGTTTTAGTGGGAGTATTTTTCTAGAAATCAAACAATACGTCCACCATTTCACTGCGATCCATCCTTGAGAAGGACAAGCTCAAAGAAAGCGGCAACAAGTATCTGGATTCGATCCGGAGCTTGAGAATAGGTCTCAAGCAAGAAAGAAAGTTGTATGTTCTTGAGGAAGAAATTCCTGATGAGCCTGCTAACAATGCTAACAAAGCAACAAAAGACAAATGGAAGAAACATTGTGATGATTTCATTGATGTCATTTGTCTTATGTTGGCTACCATTTGTCCAGAACTTCAGAAGAATCTGGAAGAACTGGAAGCTTATAAACTTAATGCTCACCTCAAGGAAACTTTCTCGAAGCATGCTTGGCAAGAGAGATATGAGACCTTTCAAGCCTTGTATGCTTGCAAGATGGTTGAGGGGACATCTGCCAGCGCTCATGTACTCAAGATGAAAGGATATATTGATCATATTGATAGGCTTGGTTTTCCACTTTCTAAGGAGCACTCCACGGATATGATCCTAAACTCATTGCCCAATAGTTTCAGTCAGTTCATTATGAACTATTGTTGGTCCCTTAAGTATACAAAATATAGCTTGGAAAATGTTTTAAGCAACAAGCTGTACGATTTTCAACTCGGAGTGCATAGCGGAAGTCTTGCAACAGTAAGTTGCTATCGATACAGCAACTCGGTCAATTCTCCTGTTAGCTTGGTGCGTACAGGGTTTTGCAGTGTATACTTATATAAATCACAGTTTATGAAAATAGTAACAGCAAAAGGTAAATAACACAGTATTTAAGTGGTTCGAGGTAAACCCCTCTATGTCCACTGGTCCTCCACACAGGAGTAAAATGTTTATTATAAATACTGCGTACACAGCTACGTATTTATAATCAAACCTATCCTTGTATCATTCACACAGATAGATACAAAGACTGTCGCTTTCAACCGTTCACACAGATTGGTTAAAGCTTACTCTTGACTTGCTTCTTCACACACAGTTCCAAAGATTCGTCCTCTTCAATGCAGATCCGTCACACACAGTTCAGGAAAAGCAAGGCTTTCTCAGTCCACACAGGGTTGATGGGTTTGTTTAATGATAGAACGTTTGTTTGAACAACAACTTGTCTTTCTTGATCTTCAGGTGATAATGTGTTGTTCAAGGTTGAGCACTTGGATATTTCTTCTCTCAGAATATGCAGTATACTTGAAGAAATATGTTTGCTCTGAATATTCGTGTAAGCACTTGTTGGTTGATGTTTCACGGGGATATCCTTGATATAGATCTTCAAACTCTGGAGATATATATATAGCCTTCTGAAATATATCTGTTGAGAAAGATCCGTTGAGCAAGATTCTGTGACAACTAGATAGTTGACTTGAATAGACCATGATCCGGATATTGCGGGATTTGAAGATCTCTGTCGGCTTCAGTATTTAAATACTTTATCCTTTCAGTATTTAAATACTTCTTTATGAAATGGGACTTGACTTTAGTGAATATCAAAGCTTCCTTTCCAAACACTCTCCAGTCCTGTTCCGATGTGAATGTTGTATCCAATTATGCTGTAGGCATATTGGAGTAGTCCGATGCTGTATTCAAAGATGTTGTATTCGTATAGCTTCCATACTTATCGTTTACTTAGACTTTGTTGTTGTATCTTGGTAGCGCGATAGCTCGATGTATGCTGGAGCTATGAGAAGGTCTTCGATGCATAGATTGACAACTTCGATCGGACTTTTCGATAAAGCTGCTTGATATATGCTGGACATTTATCATTTTGCTGTATGCTAGCTTGCTGTATGAAACTGTGTTGTTTGGTAATTATCAAAACAACATTGTTTTTCCCAACAATTTCCCCCTTTTTGATAATTTCCAAAACTTCTTGATCATGCCAAAACTTGGATGCCAAAACCTCTTTGAAACGTCTTTAATGGGAGACTTCCTTTTTGGTCTTTTGTCGAATGTTCAATTATTCTTCTGTTGTATGATTAAGGCACTTGTCATCTTGTTATATGTTTGATAACACAAGATACAGGAAGGTTATTCAACTGTACGATCATCTTCGGGACATCTACTTGCTGTATGATAACTTATACGAGGTCTTGCTGTATGTTGGTAATTTGAGAAGAGTTCGATACAGGAGTTATTTATCCCCGCTGTTTCCCTCTTTTTCGATAATGTCAAGAGCAGAATTCTTGATCTTCTGTTCGAATGATCTGGTCTTCAGGACTTAGTCTAAAAGAAATGTGAACTGCTCACAGGCAAGTTCTAGAGTAATAGCATTTAACATGGGAGTGTATTACAATTTAAACTTATGGTTGGCACGCAAGCACAATCTTACAGTGTGATCTAGTTGAGTACAACTGAACCTATAAACTGTTCGCAGACCAGTTCTTATAGCTTAATACTTAAGCTTGTTTGATTGTAGTAATAAACATTGAGTTGAGTTAAAATTCGCGTTGTTTGAGATAGTGAAGTCCAGATGTCATGCAAAGCGTTTATAAAAAAATTTTGAATATAAAAATAGGACATGTAGACTTAAAATTATTTGCAATACACAATAGAATAAAACTATCAAGCATAATTGATGTCCTGTAGTGTAAGTACTGTATCCGCGAATAATACAGCGTTCCCCTTTAAAAGGTATATACAGGATTCAATTCTTACATTAATGTTCGGATTAACATTGTATTCATGGGTCATACTATATTCCCCCTTAATTAATGCACACGTCAGCTGTAGGAAGGTTTCATGCCTTCTCTGTCCTACAGTGCTGTCTGACTGTTCTGAGTGTACAATTAATTAATGGTAGACACTGTATTCTTGGGTCATACAGCATTCCCCTCAATTAATGAGTAAAAGCATAAAAACTTACAGGGAGTCTAGATGTAGTATTCTTAATCTTGTTGAAGCATAGAGATCAAGTAAATTTGGGTCCTGGTGTGATAGTGCCTTTCGGTACCCAAATTTGCCGGACAGAAATTGGTTTGTTGTAGGTTGCTTCTGGTCTGTTTTTGTAATGTCTACATGGGGCAAGCACGTAGTTGCAGTAATCATGATCATTATGCATGTAAAATCGATGGTTATAGTTATTATTCCAGTACGATTGTCGTCTAGGAGGTGGAGCCATTTTCATAGATCTTACAGAATGCCTCCTGGGTCTCCAGTTGAATTCCCAAAGCTATTATTGATACTGCGCTGCGACCTGTTTTCTTGATGGATAACGGGACTCATGTATCCAATATCTAGGCACGCTGTACTGAAAGTACTGCCGTGCGTGCCTTTGATATTTGGATACAGCCTTCTTTCTGAACGGCTGTTGGCGCTGTTGCATCCTGTTGAGTACACCTTACAGGTCTGAATGGCTAGTGATTCCACTGTCTGGAATATGACTGTGGTGGTGGAATGGCAGCCTTTGCTGTTCACGGTGCAACTGGTACCTTCACAGGACTCGGAACTTCTTCCAATACAGGAATGGATTCCTCACTCCTGACGAATACCGTACTAGTTTTTTCTTTGTTGGAGAACGAGTTGTACCCTAAGCCACGTTTATCATGAGCATGTTGCCCAGTGCTTAGGATCTCTTCCATTCTATTAGAGGATTTCTCGAAAGAATTCAAGATTGTCTCAAATTCTCCTTCACGTTTCTTGAGAGATTTTACTTTGGCTTCGAGTCGAGCCAAATCATTTGTCTTGCTTTCAATATGAGACTTAGTCTCATTTAGATCGTGAGCAAGTTGATGATTGATCTCCATGAGTTTTTCTAAATTGACTTTGCTGTTTTCGCCGACTGACATATTTTCGTAATTATCCTTCAGCAAGTCGTTTTCTTCCTTCAATTCTAGGTTCGAAATTTCAAGCTGTATGTTTTCTCTTTTAAATATCTCATGGGCCTTTTGAATGTTATTAAATTCATTCAACATATTTTCAAATGTATGAGATATATTTACAGGAATAGTTGAGGTAGATCTTACCTCATCATCATCGCCGTCTTCATTTTCCTCGTTAACTTTGGCCATAGAGCACATGTAGGCTCTATCTTCTAGCTCAACATCAGACGAGTCACTGTCAGTGACCACCTGAAGACATTCAGTCTTTGTTGATGCGGGTGAAGCTTTTGATTCTCCAATGAAAGCCTTGAGTTTGTTCTTCATCCCGTTTCTCCAGTCATCAAACTCATTAATAGAAAAAATAGGTACCTTGCTTATTAATGAGGTATCCGTATGTGAGTAAATAGGAAAGATAAATTGTTTTAAAAAATTAAGTGATTTAGGATCTGATTCGGTTAAAAATACGACTGATTCTATTTAGAATCAATCGCTCTGATACCACTTGTTGGTCCCTTAAGTATACAAAATACAGCTTGGAAAATGTTTTAAGCAACAAGTTGTACGATTTTCAATTCGGAGTGCGTAGCGGAAGTCTTGCAACAGTAAGTTGCTGTCGATACAGCAACTCGGTCTATTCTCCTATTAGCTTGGCGCGTACAGGGTTTTGCAGCGTATACTTATATAAATCACAGTTTATGAAAACAGTAACGGCAAAAGGTAAATAACACAGTATTTAAGTGGTTCGAGGTAAACCCCTCTACGTCCACTGATCCTCCACACAGGAGTAAAACGTTTATTATAAATACTGTGTACACAACTACGTATTTATAATCAAACCTATCCTTGTATCGTTCACACAGATAGATACAAAGATTGTCGCTTTCAACCGTTCACACAGATTGGTTAAAGCTTCCTCTTGACTTGCTTCTTCACATACAGTTCCAAAGCTTCGTCCTATTCAATGCAGATCCATCACACACAGTCCAGGAAAAGCAAGGCTTTCTCAGTCCACACAGGGCTGATGGGTTTGTTCAATGATAGAACGTTTGTTTGAATAACAGCTTAACTTTCTTGATCTTCAGCTGATAATGTGTTGTTCAAGGTTGAGCACTTGGATATTTCTTCTCTCAGAATATGCAGTATACTTGAAGAAATATGTTTGCTCTGAATATTCGTGTAAGTACTTGTTGGTTGATGTTTCACGGGGCTATCCTTGAAATAGATATTCAAACTCTGGATATATATATATATATATATATATGTATATATATATATAGCCTTCTGAAATATATCCGTTGAGAAAGACCCGTTGAGCAAGATTCTGTGACAACTAGATAGTTGACTTGGAATAGACCATGATCCGGATATTGCGGGATTTGAAGATCTCTGTCGGCTTCAGTATTTAAATACTTTATCCTTTCAGTATTTAAATACTTCTTTATCAAATGGGACTTGACTTTAGTGAATACCAAAGATTCCTTTCCAAACGGTCTTCAGTCCTTTTTCGATGTGAATGCTGTATCCAATTATGTTGTAGGCGTATTGGTAGTCCGATGATGTATGAAAAGATGATGTATTCGGATAGCTTCCATACTTGTCGTTTACTTAGACTTTGTTGTTGTATCTTGGTAGTGCGAGAGCTCGCTGTATGCTGGATCTATGAGAAGGTCTTCGATACAGAGATTGACAACTTCGATCGGACTTTTCGATACAGCTGCTTGCTGTATGCTGGACATTTATCATCTTGCTGTATGCTAGCTTGCTGTATGAAACTTTGTTGTTTGGTAATTATCAAAACAACATTGTTTTTCCCAACAACTATAATATGAATGAGATGGAGAAGTCCATTGCTGAGCTGCATGGGATGCTTAAAACGGCCGAGCAGAATATTAAGAAAAAACCAATCCACGTGCTGATGGTCAGCAACGGGAAGTCCTTTAAGAACAAAGGCAAGGGCAAGGGTAAGGCAAAAGTTGCCAAATCTAAAGACTCTACTAAGCTAGTTTTCAAGGCTAAAGCTCCCAAGGATGGAAATTGCCATCATTGCAATAAACCAGGACACTGGAAAAGAAATTGCAAGGTTTACTTGGAAGAGCTAAAGCATACCAAGGGTAGTGAGACTGCCATAGGTATATTTATTATAGAAGTTAACTTATCTACTTTTAACTCCTGCGTATTGGATACTGGATGTGTATCTCATATTTGTACAACTGTGCAGGGGTTTAGAAGCAGTAGAGAGCTGAATAAAGAGGAAGTGGATCTAAGAGTCAGCAATGAAGCAAAAGTTGCTGCACTAGCCGTAGGAACTTATGATCTAGTTTTACCCAATGGGTTTTGTTAGTTTTGAACAATTGCTATTATGTTCCTGCTATGAATAAGAATATTATTTCAGTTTCTACATTAGATTGTGAAGGTTACAGTTTTCTTCTGTAGAATAAGATTATTCGTATTTTCTTTGATGACTTGCTTTATGGTACTGCAAAGTTATATACTGGCCTTTACAATATTAACCTAGATGAGTCCAACATTTTGGATGTCTATATCATTGCATCCAAGAAACCTAAGCTCAATGAGTCTAATCCGACTTACTTATGGCACTTTCGACTTCGTCACATAAATGAGAAATGCATTTCTAAACTCCATAATGATAGACTTTTAGACTTTTGATTATAAATCATATGGGTCATGCGAATTTGTTTATTAGGCAAGATGACGAAGAGTCCTTTCACCTGTCATGGAGAAAAGGCTAGTGATCTATTAGGCCCAGTACATACTGATGTATGCCGACCTCTTAGCACTCATTCCAGAGGCGGATACCAATACTTCATCACATTTATCGATGATTTTAGCCGGTATGGATATGTTTATCTTATAAAGTATAAACATGAATCTTTTGAAATGTTCTAAATATTCTAGATTGAAGTACAAAATAAACTTGGCAAGACAATTAAAGTCCTTCGATCGGATCGAGCTTCCATTATCATTTTCGGACCATCCCTTAGAAACATCAGCATTCACCCTTAACCGTGTTCCATATAAAGCAGTTGAAAAGACATCATTTGAGAAATGGACTGGTAAGAGACCAAACTTGTATTTTCTAAAGATATGGGGTTGGAAAGCGTTCGTAAGGTGCCAAGTGTTTGACAAACTGGTAGGCAGATCTGAAAGATGTTTATTTATGGGATATCCTAAGGAAACTAAAGGATACTACTTTTATAAGCTCGTAGAGAACAACATTTTTGTTGCTCGAAATGCTGTCTTCTTAGAAAGGGAATTTATTTCCAAAAGAGACAGTGGGAGAATAGTAATTCTCGAGAAAACTCAAGAACCACAAGAAGACATTTCTTCATCTATGGAAACTGAATAGGCTCAACAATCAGTTGAAGAGCCAGTTCAAAGTACACAAGTCCCTCGCAGATCTGATAGGATGGGATATGAACCTAATAGATATAGGTATCTCATAACAGAGGATGATGACGCATCGATCATAGATGATGAGCCTAGTACCTATACAGAAGCTGCTTCAGGACCATAGTCCGAGGAATGGATAGAAGCCATGAAGTCAGAGATGCAGTCCATGTATGACAATCAAGTTTGGAACTTGATAAATCCACCTGAGAGTGTTAAAACCATTGGGTGCAAATGGGTCTTCAAAAAGAAGAAAGACATGGACGATAATCTGCAAGCCTATAAAGCTAGACTATTGGCAAAAGGTTATAGACATATTCATGGTGTTGACTATGATGGGACTTTTTCGCCAGTAGTCATGCTTAAATCAATTAGAATTTTATTTGCCATTGCCGCATACTATGATTATGAAATATGGCAAATGGATGTCAAAACAGCGTTCCTTAATGGAAACTTACTCGAGGATGTGTACGTGATACAACCTGAGGATTTTGTTCATCCAGAAAATTCTAAAAAGGTTTGGAAGCTTCAAAGATCCATTTATGGGTTGAAGCCGACTTCTCGGAGCTGGAATCTTCGTTTTGATGAAATTGTCAAAGAGTTTGGATTTATTCAAAATGAAGATGAACCATGTGTGTACAAGAAGGTTAGTGGAAGCATAGTTGTTTTTCTAGTCTTATATGTTGATGACATATTACTCATTGGAACAGACATACCCACCTTGCAGACAGTAAAGACTTGGTTGGGAAGTTGTTTCTCATTGAAAGATTTAGGAGAAGCAGCTTACATTCTTGGGATAATAATCTATAGAGATAGATCAAATAGAATGATTGGTCTGAGTCAATGTACCTACGTTAACAAAATATTGAAGAGGTTCAATATGCAAGACTCCAAGAGAGGACTCTTGCCATTATCACATGGCATTCATCTGAGTACGACTTAGAGTCCTTTGACTCCTGATGAGGGAGCCCACATGAGCAAGATTCCATATGCTTCGGCCATTGGATCGATCATGTATGCCATGATTTGTACTCGACAAAATGTATCATTTGCCCTTAGCATGACAAGTCGATAGCAATCGAATCCATGTGAAAGGACAACAGTGAAAACTATCCTAAAGTACTTAAAAAGGACTAAGGACGCTTTCCTAATTTATGAAGGGGTGGGAAACGAGCTGGATGTAAATGGTTACGCTGATGCAAGTTTCGAAACCTACAGAGATGATTTTAAATCGCAGATAGGTTATGTGTTTGTATTGAATGTAGGTGCTTTGAGTTGGAAGAGTTCCAAGCAAAGCATGGTTGCTGATTCTGTAACAGAAGCTGAATACCTGGCAGCATCGGATGCAGCTAAGGAATCCGTATGGATCAAGAAGTTCGTACCGAACTCGGAGTGGTACCGACCATCCAAGGTCCCATAAGCCTTTATTGTCATAATAATGGTGCTATTTAACAAGCTAAAGAGCCTAGGTCCCATCATAATTCCAAACATATACTCAGAAAATATCACCTAGTCAGAGAGATCGTCAGACAAGGAGATATTATAATATGCAAAGTAGACACAAAAGAGAATGTTACTAATCCATTTACCAAGCCTCTCTCACAAGGAAAGCATGTTGAGCATGCTAGATCGATAGGACTAAAATTCATGAATGAATGGTCCTAGTGCAAGTGGGGGATTGCTGGGAATAGTGCCCTAGGACATTCGATGTGCCTAGATTTGTAATTGTCATATTTAAATAAAGTTATTTAATATCATTTATTTCTTGTTAATTATTATAATGTGTGCATATTTTAATATTATAATAATTGAATAATAGTTATTCATGAATAATAAGATTATTCAAATGTCCATGGTCCAATCGCGTTGAGTGGAGACTCAAGTGATTAATATACTAGTATAAGTTTGATTGATAATTATCAGATTGTTGGAGCACTCTTGGTCGGTATCGCCGTATGGAGATAGAGTTATAAAACTCTTTCGCATTGCGGAAGCGATTTAGATAACGGTGCAGAAAATAAATCGACACAAGATTTATAGAGATTCGGCCAAACGTGCATACGTCCTCTCTCGGTATATTTTTCTATATGCTAAAGATAAACCTTTGCACCTCTCTTCTATCGGTCGAGGGATAACCATTACAAGCTAGTCTTCTATCGGTCCAAGTAAACCATTCAATCACTTGTCTTTATGTCGGTCCAAGTTAAACCGTTTTCTTCTTCTATTGGATAAGGAATCAACCAATCTATCTATCTATGGGTACTAGATAAACCTCACGTAGATATCGATTTTTCAATTCTAACAATGTCGGATCCTTGATCTTAATAACACCTAATTCAATCGCATCTTTTCTTTTTCCTCTCTTATATGATTTCGTGTATAACACTCAATCACTAAATAATATAAGATCAAATACAACAACTAGAATGATCAATGATATCTCAAGTATGAATGCTTTGCTCAATGTTGTGTGGTTTGATATCAAGTGGTTTGGTATTTATAGCCATTTTCCTCCAACTAGCCATTACTGCCAGCCTTCTCTAGTGTGCGCTAGTATTCTTCCTTAGCGTGCACTATCGCCTATTGTGTACGTTAATATTCGTTGTTTACGTATGTTAATTGCTTGCAACTTCAGTCCAGTGGCTACTACCTCTATCCGTTAGCATACGCTAACATCTCTTCTTAGCGTGCGCTAATAACACATCATTGCTTGTGTCATATATATGTTTGGATCATTTAACTTCTGATTTTTCCACCGAATCTCCCAACGGGTTGATTATCTTGAATTCAAACACTTTAGCGTGGGCTATTCCTCATTTGTAGCGTGTGCTATGATTTCGTCATTTCTTGCATCAAACTGTGTTTGAAAGTCTTCACAACGGTCATATACCTTTGATAGCGTGCGTTGTGCTTCAGGTGTAGCGTGCGCTATCTTCATCAGGTGACTTTGCCTTCAGGTAGCTTCATAACTCGTCTGATCTGCAGGTAACTTCCTTATTACGTACGTTATGCTTTGTATATTATATACGTTAAGAGCCTTCGATTGCGTGCGCTATTCCTGGCAGATAGCGTGCGTTATCCAGCTATTTTCTAGCTTTTTGCGTCTTCAACTTCTTGTTGTTCTGTTTCGCTTCTTTGTTGTTTTACTTTGTTTAACAACTTAATCATCAAAACTTGATAATGAATATTTGGAATAAAATATTCCAACAATCTCCCCCTTTTTGATGATTACAAAATAACACCTTGAATGGATAAAACCTGCAAAAATAAAATATATATATTTATACAAATCAAAGTTTTCGGCTTTGATCGTTCCGTTAGTTTCTTCCATCTTTTCTTTTTCTCCTTTTCAACTTCTTCTTTTCATTTTTCAACTTCTTCGTTTTATTTTTCGACTTTCTCCTTTTTATTTTTCTCGTCATTCTTCCATGATGCTTTTTATCCAATTCAACTCTTTTCTCCCCCTTTTTGTTATCAGCAAAAAGTGTAAATCAAAGGATACCAATTTATGATAAAATATGATATGGTAAAATATGAATAAAAAAAGGGTAAAACTCTCCCTGACAAAAATCTCCCCTTTAAAAATATAAACTCCCCCTGAGTAAAATATTTATTGATAAAAAATAATTTTTGGGGATCCAATCGATAGTTGGTTTTTCTTTCGAGACATAGACGATATTCGGAATAAGAGTTCCTTTTCGAATCCAAATTTTTTGGTTTTTATCGTCCGTCGTGGGCTTTTGCAACTCGTAAAATGATGCCCAATTTTTAAACATTTTTCACATCGGGGTATTTTGAAATTTAAGGATTTGTTTTTAGTATGCGATTTGAATTCTAACCCCTGTTTATTCAAAGTATATTACCGCAAGAAAATTTCTTTGTCAAAATTTTAAGTTCGTCTTGAACTTTCAAAAGATCATTCTTTAAAATATTTTCATTTTCAAGGCATTGAGAATGATCGGTTTCGACAATTTTCCCTTTTTCAAGAATTTTGGAAATTTCATTTTCCAATAATTTATTTTTAGCTTGGAGCGATTTAATTTCAGATAAAGCATTTTGGAAATCCGTATGCAATAATTCAAATGATTCAAAAAGTTCATCGTAAGAATTACTTACTTGGCTTTCGGCGTCACTATCATCGAATGAGCTTCGGGCCATAAGAGCGAGATTATTTTGATTGATGAAATCTTCGTCCTCGTCTTGATCACTCCATGTGGCAATTAGAACTTCCTTTTTAGGATTTGCTCGACAATTCTTCAGTGGCCTGGTTTACCACAGACTCGACAGTTGTTGTCGAATTTCTTCATTTTGCCCGAGATGTCTTTCTTTCTCCGGTTTAATAAGTTTTGGAACTTATTAATATTCTTGGCATAATATGCCGATTCTTCGTCACTTTCGTCCATTGGGATTTCTTCTTTGTTTCTCGACATCTTAGCCTTCATGGCTATCGTTCTTTTCTTCGGCTTCGGCTTGGCATTCCGAGATTTTAGGACAATCTCGTAGTTTATAAGTGAATCAACGAGAGCACTAAAATCAAGATTGTTTAAATCTTTTGATTTCACCGTTCCATCCCATTCTCGAGGTAGTGATCATAGGATCTTCTTAACTTTTTCACTACTCGAAAGGAGTTTTCCATAACATGCCAATCCATTCGTAATGACCGAAAATCGGTCGAGCATAAATGTGATGGATTCTTCTTCTTTCATTTGGAATAGCTCGTAATCGTGAAGAAGCATGTTGATCTTCGTATCCTTAACTTGATACGTTCCTTTATGTTTGACTTCAAGCATTTTCCATATTTCTTTTGCACTATCACATGAGGATATCTGGTTGTGCTCTTCCAGATTTAATGTACAATATAATAATTGCGTGGCTTTACAATTATAGTGGTCGTTTTTCCAATCCGCATCATCGTACTCTTTAAAACTTTTAAGCGTACCATCGGATTTCATTGGAATTTTTGGACCAAGACATATCACTTTCCACAATTCGATGTCGTAAGGTCGAATGAATATTGACATATTCTTCTTCCAAGTCATGAAGTTTGATCCGTCAAAAAATGGTGGTCGGTTCAAGGCAAGACCTTCGACCGGAGCAATTTGAAACGACATTTGGATCTTCTCCTCGGATGTTAAGCCTCTTCTAGGAGTTACCGCTCCGATACCAATTGTTGGAGCACTCTTGGTCGGTATCGCCGTTTGGAGATAGAGTTATAAACTCTTTCGCGTTGCGGGAGCGATTTAAATAACGGTATAGAAAATAAATTGACATAAGATTTATAGAGGTTCGGCCAAACGTGCCTACATCCTCACTCGGTATCTTTTTATATATGCTAAAGATAAACCTCTGCACCTCTCTTATATTGGTCGAGGGATAACCATTACAATCTCGTCTTCTATCGGTCTGAGTAAATCGTTCAATCGCTTGTCTTTATGTCGGTCCAAGTTAAACCGTTTTCCTTTTCTATTGGACAAGGAACCAACTAATCTATCTTTCTATGGGTACTAGATAAACCTCACGTAGATATCGATTGTGATTCTAACAATATTGGATCCTTGATCTTAATAACACCGAATCCAATCGTATCCTTTCTTTTTCCTCTCTTGTATGATTCGTGTATAACACTCAATCACTAAACAATATATGTAAAACCCACTTCTCCATACTACGTCTAAATTACTAAAATGCCCTCCAGTTTGAAAATTTGAAGAAATGTGTACGTTTACCAAACAAGCCCTAAATCAAAAACGGTTACGGTACAATCATAAAAGTGAACATGTTGTAATACCCGTACTTTATTGACTATTTGACTTTGCCATTCTCCTTATTTTGTCGCTCTGTAAACGCATGGAGATGTTGTTGATATTGTTATTGAGTTTCGTATCTTGTTTTGGGTCTCGATCGTGTTGTTTAGACCTTGCGGAAGTGTTCTGGGCCAGAGACATAGCGCACGCTAGGCCTAGGCTAACGCACGCTAATTCTGCTTGATTAGTGCACGCTAGCTTTGAGCCGTAGCGCGCGCTAAGGGACCAGTCAGGTCAGAACCAGTAACTCGAACTGCTCTCTGGACTGGCGGATTAACGCACGCTAGGAGTTCGTTAGCGCGCGCTATTCGTAGTTAGTAGCGCAAGCTAACATCCGTCCGTAGCGCACGCTAATGGGCTGGTCGGCAGAGGCAGTGAGGTTTCAGACTTTCTGGACTAGCAGGTAACTCACGCTAGGCAGCGGCTAGCGTACGCTATATGTGTTGTGTAACGCACGCTAGTGCTCAGTATTAACGCACGCTAGCGGACTGAGACAGTGAACTGAGATTTTGGCAGGACACCAGTTAGCGCACGCTAGTGATGTTTCGTAGCGTGCGCTAACGTCTTATGACAGTAGCCACTGGACTACCAGGTGACCCGTTAGTGCACGCTAATATTGAGGCGTAGCGTGCGCTAGACTGGGACAGTATATAAGGGGACAGTCAACCCCTGCACTTGTCATTTCACATCATTTCCACTTTTTCCGATCGAGAGAGCTCGGGAGAGGCGATTTGGGGCGATTTAAGGCAGTCCTTTTTCAGATATCGTCACCTTGGGTTGGATAACAATGTTTATGCAACATCTAGCACATCTCTATCCTCCGAATCAAGGTAAAAATCCTTAGAACCCTATTTTGGGAATTTTGGGGTTTTTCGTAGATTCGTCTGATTTATCCATTTTGAAGCTTGAGGACCTTGAGATTATGATATATCTATCCCGTATGCATGCTTTTCTAACGATTTTACGGATTGGATTGTGCCGTTTTCGGACTTGTGAGAGTTTTGACGATTTTCCAACCTCTAGTTGTTTATCCGTGTATTTTCATGAATCGTAGATGGGTTTCGGGAGTTTCTTCGTGTAATTTGAATATGGATAATTGATTATCATATTCCTTGCGAATCATTTAGGTGCCGGAAGCACGTTCTTGGACCTACCGAACTCATATCCTTTTTCCGTTTGATTTCTCGATGTCTCAAAGGCAAGTATATATTTATGATTGTACGTTCTCGACTTTGAAAGTAAGATATATTAATGGCATGATTATTTATATCCACTCTGGGGTGGGCCGATGGGTCCCCTGAGGGTTTCGTAGCCTCTGGTGCGATTCCACAGATGATATGAACGAACCACTCTGGGATGGACCGATGAGTCCTCTGAGGGTTCCGTAGCCTCTGGTGCGGCTCCACGGTATTCATATATGTATTGATGTGATGCTATGAGATTTAGTTATTCCGGAATACTAGTCTTGAATTGATGAATTGACGGTTACATTTACTTTATTGTCGAGGAGTATTGTGTTTCATACTTGGTATACTTGCACTAGCTATTCGACGGCTAACCCCTTTATGGGGGAAATACTTTTTATGTATTTCAGGTTCCAGGAGAGTGGACAGGCAGGTATCGGGTCAGCATGAAGATGGTGGGCAAGTGTGATACTGTGTCTTTCCTCCAGTTATGTTCTGAGTTTTCCATTCAGTGTTGGTGTACTAGAATGGTTATTGAATACTCGAGTATTGTTTTCCATTTTTCCTTGATGTTCCGGCCTGTGTTTGCCGAGGTATTGATTTGTGTTGTGATGTCTGTGGATACAATGGTTATGTCTTGAACACCTTTTGTATTGTTCTTTATTCCATTGTATGTAGACCTTCTCGGTCAAAATTTATAGTTCCGCGTATGTTTAGCCTTGTGAGTCCCACGGTGGGGCTTACGGCGCTGTAATATTCCCTGAATAACTTGGGGGTATTACAGAATATGGTATCAGAGCTTTAGGTCTATGGATACCTAGGCTGTCGGTCTTTTGGGTCGAACGAGTCGTCATTTGTCCATAGTATCACTACTCTGCCATCATCACAGTGCGACCGGTACTTGTAAGACCTCTTACTCTTCGGGTGTTTCCTTATTCGTTTTGCTTCTATTTTGGTATTTTTGAGAATCGGTCACTTTGATGACGTGCGATTGAACTGTACTTACGTGCCTTGTGTGTTCTTCAGTATTTCAGCTGGTAGGGGCCGTGGTCGTGGCCGTGGACGTAGGAGAGGTCGTGGCGCGGCCGTTTCCATCAGTTCTGTTGCGGGGTCGACCAACCTCAGTTTGTCGAACTCAATGCATCCTGACACCGAAAGTCAGCACGACCAGTCGAATGGCCAGGGGAACAGCGCGGACGTTGTAGTTGCGAATGTACTTCAACAATTGGCTACCCAGATGACCATCTTAGCCCAAACTGTTCAGCTGAATAATCCGAACCCGAACATGGATGCCTTGCTTCAGAACGTAATCCGTATGCACCCTCCATAGTTTGGTGGTGCCACAGACCCGTTAGGATTGGAAGATTGGCTAGCAGAATTGGAAAAGATTTTCGAAGCGGTCGATTACCCCGAAGTGAGGAAAGTACCAATTGCTCAGTATTTCCTTACCAAGGAGGCTGCTACGTGGTGGAAAGTCATCAAGCCCCAGGATCATGTTGCCACGTGGGATGAATTTAAAGAGCTTTTGGAGGCCGAGTTTTGTCCTTGGCCGGTACGAGAGGGACGAATCTGAGCCTTTTTCGAGGCTAAACCACAGGATATTCCCGTTTCGCTGGCGATCGTGGAGTACAACCAACAATTGATCCATGTGAAGGATCAAGTGCGTAACGAGCGTGATAAGATTCGTTACTTTGATATGCGAATGAACATGGCCTTACGGCGGTACATGGCCGGATTTGCTTGCACCACACTGAAGGAATATCAGGACAGATCTTTAGCCCATGATATGTTAAGCCCTGACAACGATACCGTTGAAGAATCGAAGAAGCAGAAGGTCGCGGGAAATTTTTCTGGCTCTAAGAGTGGCAACTTTCAGAGGTCATAGACGACTAACCATTCTGCCAGACAGTCGTCACGTTCTAATAAGGGAAAGAGGGGTTACCGTTCTACTCCGGGTACAACAAATTGCACGGTGACTTGCTATAATTGTGGTCGTCCAGGCCACGTTAATTTGGGATGCAACTTTCCACCATTGAAGTGTCACACATGCAGACAGTTGGGACATAGAGCGGCTTATTGTTCTGAGACGAATCAGACTTTGGACACTCGGGCTTCTTCCCCAGCACCACTTGACCAAGGTATAAATCAACGACAATCTTTTGGTCAACCTCAACAGAATTTCGGCAAGGGCCGGGGATGGGGTCAGAATGCTGGAGGGGGAAACACTAGCGTCGGTTCGGTAAAACCACGGGTTTATGAGATGCGTCGAACAGACGAACCCGACGCGGCGGTGGCTTCAGGTACCATTCATATTTTATCTCATCCAGTCCGTGTACTTTTTGATACGGGTGCTACACATTCTTTTATTTCCTTGGAGTGTGTACGCCGTTTGAATATAACTTCTATGACTGCTTGCGATCCCTTCATTGTGAAACTGCCTAGCGGGGATAGAATTGTGTGGAACTGGGAGATTAGAGATTTTCCGGTGATTATATCCGGTATGGAATGGTTATCGAATCTGATTGTAGTTGATATGGAAGGCGAGGATGTGATCCTCGGCGAGGATTGGCTTGATAGTCACCAAGCGATTATGAATTACCGTACCAAAGTTATCACCATGATGACTAAAGACGGATCTGAGTACTCATTTTTGGGATGTAAGTCGGGCCAATCCATGTTACTTATCAGTGCCATGAAGGCCGTGAAACTTTTGAATAAAGGTTGTACGGGCTATTGGTGTTACGCCTTAAAGATGGAAGGAAACGAAGTCGATTTCTCTTCGATTCCGGTTGTTAATGAGTATCCCGATGTTTTTCTGGATGACCTCCCGGGATTACCGCCAGATCGGGAGATAGAATTTACCGTGGACTTAGAGCCAGATGCAGCTCCGATTTCTAAAGCACCTTACCGGATGGCACCTTCCGAGATACAAGAAGTGAAGAATCAATTGGGAGAACTTCTAGAAAAAGGGTACATCAGACCGAGCGCTTCGCCTTGGGGCGCACCTGTTCTTTTCGTGAGGAAGAAGGATGGTTCATGTTGGCCACTAAGTATACTGGATACAGTTTGGGAAGTAGTTTAAACAACAAACTGTACTGATTTTAAATCTGAGTGCGTAGCGGAAGTCTTAGATACAGTAGGTCGCTGTGGATACAGCAACTAAATGTATAGTGTATACTTAATTAATCACAGTAATTAAAACAGTTAAAAACTGAAGGTAAATAACACAGTAATTAAAGTGGTTCGAGGTAAACCCCTCTACGTCCATTGGTCCTCCACACAGGAGTAAAAAGTTTATTATAATTACTACGTACACAACTACGTAATTATAACAACACACAATCAATATATCGTTCACACAGATTGATATAAAGATCTTAGCTTCAACCGTTCAAACAGATTGGTTTTGAGCTAATGCTTTGACTTGCTTCTTCACACACAGTTCTGAAGCTTCGTCTTCTTCAATGCAAATCCTTCACACACAGTTCCGGAGAAGCACAGATTGCTCAGTCCACACAGGGCTGATCTGGGTTTGTTCAAAGTATAGAACGGATGGTGAACAACAACTTTGACTTTAAGAGCTTTCAGCTGATGAAGTGTTGTCCAGGATGATGAGCACTGTATATCTCTTTTGATCTGAGTTGCAGTAAGCTTTGGAGATATGTTTTGCTCTGATAATAAATTCGATAGCTTGATAATTTCGATAGCTTGGGTAACTGATCTTCAGCATCTTGAAGTGATATATATAGTCTCTGAAATATATATCCGTTGAGATGTATCCGTTTGAGTGAGATTCCGTTCCAACGGGATTATAACACGATCCGGATTTAGCGGGATTTGAAGATCTGTTGACTGACAGTATTTAAATACTTTATCCTTGAGTATTTAAATACTTCTTTATTCAACGGGACTTGACTTCTGGATATTCCTTCTTTGTCCTGTTGTGAGCTGTATGGAAGATAACTGTATTGGAGATTCGAGACAGTTTCCATACTTGGTCTTTTATAAGACTTCTTGCTGTACTGAAGGGCTTCATTATATGCTGATTCGAGGCAGGTCTTCGATACAGGATAATGCCTCTATACTTCGATACAGTTTCTTTTACTGTATGAGGATTGGCATATATGTCAAAACCTCTTATCAAATACCATTCGATACAGGGATTGGATATCCCGGCTATTTCGATACAGGGTTCTTGTTTTCCCAACAATTTCCCCCTTTTTGACAATTTGCCAAGACTTTAACTTTCTAACATTCAAGTCTTCTTGATGATGCCAAAACCTTCTTCCTGAAGTAATATTCTTTTATGACTTCTGGCAGATTTCTCGGTCTTTAGTCAAAAGGTCTGTCTTTCAGCAACTTAGACTATTTGATAAACTACTCGCAGGCGAGTTCGATGCAGCTAAGAATTTTACAGCTTAAGCTTATGATTGGCGCGCAGGCACAATCTTACAATGTATTCTAAGTTTTACAACTGAAATCATGAACTGTTCGTAGACTAGTTCGTACAGCTTTATTTTCAATCAAGTTCCTATACTTAAGATAGTTTATCAAACAATTTAAATAATCATACATCAACACAGTAGATTACGAGTTGTAATCTTTCAAGACAAACAAACACTTTTATTTATATTCAAAACAAATTGAGTACAGGGTTTGCTGTTGCGAAGAGAAATTACAAAACAAAATATACAAGGATTTCAGCTCCTATCTGTAGTCCGCATGCCTCCATGGCTTTCTCCCTGGATCATTCTCGGTACCACGCCACTAGTTCTGTAGGGAATCGTTGCCTCGATCCTGGTATATAGCTCTTCCTTCATAGGATCTATCAAAGGCAAGAATCCAGTCTTCTGGATGGGTCATCCGCTCTTCTCTTCTGTGTTTGGATTTCATCTCGATTTGGAAAGGGAGTTTTCCATCTTCTAGCATCTTTGTGAATTTGTCTGCGGCCTCCGCTAATGTTTTATAGCTCTTGAAGATGGCGGATTCCCTGATGAGTTTAACAAAGTATCTCATCAGTTCGTTCTTCCTCCATTGCTTCACCACATCGGCAGTAGGATGGCGGTTGGTCGGCAGACGAATCTCAGAAGGTCTTTGGATTAGGTTTTGCCATGGGACATTTGGATCATGAAATTCAGGTCGAGAGCCTGAGATCTTAAAACTTTGAGAGGGAGGGGATAGCTTGTTTAACTCAGCAGTGATGTTGTTTTGAGCGGCCTCGAATTCCCTTTCTTGCTGTATCCTGATTCTCCTAGTAGCTTCTCTTGCCTCTTCCCCCTTTTTGGCTTCATCAAGACGTTCAAGGATCTCTAGTGCAGCATCCTGTTTCGTCTCGATGTTAGTCATTCTTTCTACAAGGGCGGAAAGTGTGTGCAACATGTCCTTGATACATTTATCATGGGCGCGCAATTGAGAGTTGTTTTCAATCATAGCACATGCGGTCTTGGCTTCAGCTATTCGTGTTTTGGTTGCTTCTTCCTTTAGGAGTTGCTCCTGCTTGTCTTCCATGATTTTCAGAGCTTGTTTGAACACTTCTGGCAAAATAACGAATGCCTCGACAACACGAGATACTTCATGTTGTAGAGTGGTCATCTCCTCCACGGCAAAAGTATGCATCCAATTCAATGCTTTCTCAACAGAAGACAGAGCATTCACTGCATCCTGGATGAATACAGTTTGAAGACCAAGTGCACGCAGGCGCTCTTTCCTAGTGGCAGAAATAGGAGAATCTGGTTGAGCAAAGTCCTCAGAGCAGTTCAATCTCCTTAGGTTCACGGTTGGGCGTGAACTAAGTTGGACATCCTCAGGTACGATACCGTCCTCGGATTCCACGGTTGAAGGGGCGGGAACAACTTGTTCTTGATCGGCGGCAGGGGGTTGAGTGTCCTCCTATTGCGAAGTTTCGTCTGTAGACATGGATACAGGAGGGACTAATTCCTCCTGTTGTCTCTCAGCTTCCGCCTGTTCCGGCAAAGGGACTGATTCCTCTTGCTGGATGGCGCGGGCAACTTCTTCTTCAGTGGCAGCAGGCTCAGGTGCCTGTTCCAAAACTGCTTCCATTTCCTCGACTTGAGGGACTGATTCCTCTTCGTCGGGAATTATCTCTTGCTGTGGCGAAGGGGGATTGCTTCGAGTCGATGGCCCTTCGTCACCTTTTGGTGGATAGGCGTCTCTAGCTTGAGCCTCTTCATGACTCATCCTCAGACCAGCTTGAAAAGCATCGTCGTCTTTTGGATTTGGGGGAGAGTCCTCTGACTTATCCTTTCCTTTCCTTCTTACGTCAGATTTCTGCAAAAGATGGCTTTCAATCAGCTCTTTGCAGGAGAGATTGTCCCATCGGATCAGGGCCTCAATTTCCGTTGAGTCCGTCACTTCCGATACAAATCTTTCCTCTTGGCTCCAATCGCTCCAGTTGTATAGCGTGTCATACGGAGCTAGCCTGAAGCCTTTCCATGTTAGAAATCTTTCATATGCATGGTCAATCTGCACGGAGAGAAGAGTTTTGTGGATAATTGTGTCAGGGGAGGGACTTCGTACAACGTCTGGATCCGCTGTATCGAGGGGTTCCTCTACAGGTGTGGGATCCTGTAGGGAAGTAGGATTCCTTACAGGGGATGGTGCCCTTAAGGAAGATGGATCCTGTACGGGTGTGGGATCCCGCAGAAGAGAAGTAGCTTTTGGCTCCAAATGGGCAGCCGACTCGCTAGAGTCTTTTTCGTTGGCAGATGTCTCATCATCCGTCCTAGCCGCCAAAGGCTCGGGATCTACTATCGATACAGTAGTGGACACCTCTTCCACAGGGGTTGGGCCCTAGGTTGTTCTTCAGTGGGTTGAGCCACGGGGGAAACTTCTTCGTAGGGTTTGGTGGATTTGACTATAGAAATCCTCCTAAGTTTCTTCTTTGGCTTCTCACCAGCAATGGGTTTCTTGCTGTGAGATCTTTTTCTCTTCTTTGAAGATTCAACGTCCTGGGACTTCAAAGACTCATCTCGTGGATTTGCGGAAACTGGCATACTTCAAGTTTTTGGGTGGTTGCAGACCATAGTGGTTTGATTATACGCAGTAGGCTTGACGCCTCCTAGGTATATCCTGGAGTTATTCTTCTTCGCATCAGTGGATTGCGACAGTCCGCATTTCGTCAGGATATGGTTTAACATCAAACCAAAAGATTTCTTCTGGGTGGCAGGCTTGCACACCTCCTCTTGCAGCCGCTTCAGGATTATCTGGCACCAGTTGACCTTTTCACAGGTCAGAATAGCCACCATCATCCTGAACCTCAGATTGGTACACATTTCGAACGCACCGGTTCGATTCTCAATTATCCTGCAGCAAAAATCATGAAGATACACATAAGGGAGACAAAAAATTTTCTTGTGACATGTAGTTTGAACCATGTCAACAACTTTGGAGCCTGTGAACAATCCATAAAATTTTGTTATTAGTTCTTGAGACCCAAATGTCTCAAGTTGATCCATTGTCAGGCCATCCGTGGGTAGCCTGTAGATATTCGGGAGTAGATCGCTATCAACACAGATCTCAACTCCTTGGATTGTAGCGGTAATGTCAGCAACGTGACCTCCTTGGGCCAGCGACAAAAAGCGTACGACTGCGTTGAGGTAAAATTCCTCAACCAGATGAGCATCGTACTTGTCAGCAGTCTGACTTCCAAGGCGATAGAGGCCTTGTTGACGTAGACGAGTGATGATGTACTCCATGGGTTCTGCGTCGTTGGTTTCAGACAGAATACGTTCAATGACAACAGATCTTGAAAAGATCCGTCCATCAATGATGTTAGCGGTTTTCTTGAGAGCGGGAGAAGAACTTTGTCCAGCCATTTGATGATTTCTTAAGAAAAGGTGCAAGAAAATAACCGAAATATGCAGTAAAATGCAGAAAAGTATGTAGGCTGTTTTTGCTTGAGAACTCCTGAATTTGCAGAAAGCGTAAAGAGTCTCTAATGGCAGATTCAGTCCTTTTATAGTTGGGCGGCGAAATAGGGTTTTGCAGTGTACGAATGGTCAGGTTTTAAGGGATGGGAACCGGTTTTTGAAATCAACGGTTAAGATGGACTGAGTGTAACTGGTACGCTAATCCATTAAAATGTTTAAAAAATGAGCGGGTCCCACTTCTGACATTTGTGTCACCCTAAATGCCTAAAACGGCGGTTTTAAAACAATAAACAATTTAAAACATCGCGGCTTTTGAGATTCAGTTGTCCAGATGTCGTGTAAGGCATTTAATGTACATGACGTTTGACATAAAAACAGGGCACGTGGACAAAATTCATTTTGAAAAGAAATAATATTACATTATATATATACTGAATCGAAATCTTATAGTATGTGCTGTTTCCGCGTCGATACAGCATTACCCCTTAAAAGGTAAATATAGGTTTTAGATTCCATACAACAATTTTTGGATTAATGCTGTATTCATGGGTCATACTGTATTCCCTCTTAATTATTGCACACATCGGCTGTAGGATAATTCATGTCTTTGTTCACTACAGTGCTGTATTGACGGTTCTGAGTGTACAAATAATTAACGTGGGATACTGTATTCTTGGGTCTTACAGCATTCCCCCTCAATTGTTGAGTAAAAACAGTAATTTACTTACAGGGAGTCGGGCTGTAGCATTCCCAATTCTTGTCTGAGCATGTTGAATCTGGCTGTGTCGAGAGGCTTGGTGAAGATGTCGGCCAACTGAATGTTTGTATGAACTTTTTCAAGGCGAACATCTTTGTTCTCGACATGATTCCTTATAATATGATGCTTCATGTTGATATGCTTAGTGCGCGAGTGCAGGACAGGATTGTGCGTTATTGCAATTGCACTCGTGCTATCACACATGATTGGAGTCTCTCTGGCATCGATTCCATAATCTGACAATTGTTGCTGCATCCAAAGAATCTGCATACAGCATCTACCAGCAGCAAAGTACTCTGATTCAGCCGTGGAAAGAGAGTTAGCCAATTGCTTCTTACTGAACCAAGAAACGAGTCTAGGTCCAAGAAAGTGACAAGTTCCACTTGTACTCTTCCTATATAGCTTGCAGCCTCCGAGATCCGAGTCGCTGTATCCAACTAAATCGAATCCGCCTTCTTTAGGATACCATAGTCCTGCATCGACTGTTCCTTTGATATACTTCAGGATTCGTTTAGCTGTATTGAAGTGTGATTCCTTAGGTGCTACTTGGTACCTCGCACACAGTCCAACAGCAAACTGGATATCGGGCCTGCTAGCCGTTAGGTACAGGACGAACCAATGAGCTTCCTGTAGAGTGATTGGTCAAGCGGCTTTCCAGCTTCATCAACACTAATTTGCACGGAAGTGCTCATGGGGGTTGACGATGGTTTGGAAGTGTTCATTCCAAATTTGTTGAGAAGCTCCTTGCTGTATTTTTCCTGGTTGATAAATATACCTGTAGGCAACTGCTTTACCTGCAAACCTAGGAAATAACTAAGTTCTCCCATCATACTCATTTCAAATTTGCTTTGCATGAGATGAGAGAACCTTTGACACAAAGCAAGGTTAGTTGAACCAAAAATTATGTCATCTACATAAATTTGTACCATTAGAAGGTCATCTCCTTCCTGTATTTTGAACAAGGTCTTGTCCACAACACCTTTCTCAAATCCGTTGTTGGTTAGATACTGGGACAAGGTTTTGTACCAGGCTCTAGGGGCTTGTTTAAGTCCATACAGCGCTTTCCTTAGCCTGTATACTAAGTCGATACCGTCTGTGTTTGCAAACCCTGGTGGTTGTTCAACATACACTTCTTCTGCAAGGTCTCCAGTCAGGAATGCACTCTTGATGTCCATTTGGTATACAATAAAGCTCTTATGGGCGGCAAAGTCTAGAAATATCCTAATGGCTTCTAGTCTCGCTACAGGGGCGAAGGTTTCATCATAGTCTATGCGTTCTTCCTGACTATAGCCTTGTGCGACTAGTCTGGACTTGTTCCTTATAATAAGTCCATTTCGATCCTTTTTGTTTCGAAATACCCATTTGGTTCCTATAACCAATTGATGAGTAGGTCTGGGTACAAGATACCATAGGTTGTTTCTTTCGAAACCGTTAAGCTGTTCTTCCATAGATGTTATCCAATGAGAATTATTAAGAGCGTCTATGGTCGAAACAGGTTCGGACTGGGCTAAGAATACAGCAATAGTGCACATATTGAGTCTTCTAAGCTCGGATTGAGATTTCCATTCAGGAAACTGTGATATCTCGGCATCAGATTCTTCTTGTGCACAAAGTACATTTCCTTGTGTACTCTGTATTCTCCTACGAGTAGAAACACTAGCATTTATGTTTCCAATGATCAGATCTTGCGGGTGATCTCTCAACCATCTTCGGTCGGGTTCTAATTCAGGATCCCGTACTGTATCGAGAGATTCTGTTGATACAGCTTCAGCTTGTACAGCGTCAGCTTCATCCACTTCGATTCTTACAGCTGCGGGGTTGATTTCTAGATCAACGACAGGTTCTATGGGAGTTGGAGGATCCAAGATAGATGGATGTTGAATGTTCTGGGTAACATCTTCTACTCCTGTAGGGTCATGGTGAGGTTCGTCGAACACTACATGAACTGATTCCTCGATCATCAGCTTCCTTTTATTAAAGATTCTGAAAGCTTTGCTGACGGAGGAGTATCCTACGAATATTCCTTCATCTGATTTCTCATCAAAGGTTCTAAGTTGGTCCTTCCCATTATTCAATACATAACACCTGCATCCAAAAATGTGGAAATACGAAACTAACGGAGTTTTGTTGTTCCATACCTCATATGCTGTTTTGTTGTGGTGCTTGTTGACGATACAACGGTTTTGAGTATAGCATGCTGTATTGGTTGCTTCACCCCAGAAACGCTGTGGCAACTTGCTTGCGGCAATCATTGTCCTTGTTGCTTCTTTCAACGTCCTATTATTTCGCTCGGCAACACCATTTTGTTGAGGTGTACGGGCAGCTGAGTATTTGTGATGTATTCCATTCTCCGAACAGCATTGCTCTATAAAGCGGTTAGTAAATTCAGTACCTCTGTTGGAACGAATGCACACGATACTCAATGCCTTTTCATTTTGCAACTTTCTCAGGAGCTCGGGCAGCTTTGATGTTGTTTCCTTCTTCTTGCTAAGGAAGATCGTCCAAGCATACCTGGAATAATCATCAACAACAACAATGCAGTATTTCTTACCTCCCAAACTTACTGGGTCTACAGGACCGTAGAGATCCATGTGTAGCATTTCCAACACTCTTTGGGGTTGAAAGGTAGGATTTTCTCTTCAGGGTTGACTTGATTTGCTTGCCTTTCTGACATGGTCCGCAGACGTTGTCTTTCTTGAATGACACATTTGGCAATCCTCTAACCATTCCCTGTCTTGAGAGCTTGTTGATTGTCTTGAAGTTGACGTGAGACATCCTCTTGTGCCATAACCAGCTAAGATATGCAGTGCCTTTGGCAACAAAGCATGGAATTGAGAAGCTCATAGGCTTCCAGTCAGCAATATACATGTTACCTGATCTGCTTCCTGTAAGCACAACTTCCTTGGTTTGGATGTTTTTGACTCTACAGCGATCTATATAGAACTTCACCGAGAACTGTTTATCACATAACTAGCTAATACTAAGTAGATTGTACTGTAAGCCTTCAACATATGCAACATCGGTGACTTTGAATTTTCCGACAAGTAGGTTTCCTTTCCCTCTTGTTCTTCCTTTAGATTTATCACCGAAACGAACTTTTGGACCGCGACCTTCTACAAAATCTGATAGCTTGCTCCTATCTCCGGTCATGTGTCGAGAGCATCCACTATCAAAGTACCAGGTATCCTCTTCTAGAATGTCCTGTAACAAAGAAATTAAGTAGATTTAGGTCCCCTTTGATTTTTGGGTCCATGATTGTTAGTTCCTCTAGGTACCCAAGTTTTCCTGGCAGCAATTGGTTTACTGTAGGGCATACTCGGTACAGTGTTGCGATATCTACGGGGGGCATATCCGTAGTTGTTATAACCATGATAATTATTATGCATGAAAAATTCAGGGTTATTATTATTATTCCAGTACGAGTGCCGTCTTGGAGGTGGAGCCATTTTCTTAGGCCTAACAACTTGCCTTCTGGGTCTCCAGTTGGATTACCAATGCTGTTGTTGATACTGAACTGGCATCTGTTGTCTCGATGGATAACGGGGCTCCTGTATCCAATACCTAGGCATGCTGTACTGATAGTACTGCCGTGCGGGCCTTTGGTAGTTGGATACAGCCTTACTTTTGAACGGCTGTTGGCGCTGTTGATATGCTCTGGGAGCATGCTGTTGAGTGCGCTTCACAGGTTGGAATGGCTTATGATTCCACTGTCTGGAATAGGATTGTGGGGGCGGAATGGCAGCCTTCGGTTTTCTTGGTACAGCAGGTTCCTTCACGGGACTAGGGGTATCTTCCGATTCTGGAATGTGTTCCACACTCTTGACGAACATGTTAGGGATATGCCCTCGAATGCCACTCAGAGGATGAGAGAGTGAGAGTATTTGCATTGTAATTATGAATATTTAATAAGGTAATAATTATTTCTATATTATTGTATATCACTGCCATTGTGATTTGGTATATAGAATAATAGTCCTTGCATTTGAGAGCAAACATTCTACTCCTTATGGAGATAAGGAGATAGGCACTGGAAGTGTTTAGAGCTCAAATGCTTAACTCGTTCGCAAGTCGATAAAACTTAACTGGGCAATAAGTTTAGACAAGACTTGTATAACGTGTACTTTGACATGTAGAGTGCCGGTCTTCACTAAGAGTTAGTGGGAGCACACGCTATTGGTATGCTAATGAGATTAGTGTACTCGAACACGACTCACCTCGATTCGGTCACATGGATATCACTCAGGGTTTGTCAATGACTGGATCGAAGGTTGTGATAGGTATACGTGGACCTTTGACTTGAGGTTTCAGTAGGAGATGTGCTTGTGACATTGAGTCAGTCATTAGAGTAGTTCGATCCAATCGCCGGTAGGTGGGGTCAACCTCGAAATGCAACTTAGTGGGCAAGTAGCAGTCTCTACTGAATACCAAGATAGAATTCTTTCTCCTGTAAGTGAGCAGGTAAATGTCCTATGCGGTTAATGGCAAATGAGATTATAAGTCTTTGGCCAAAGCATTTAGAGCTAGTTGTATTTGATACACGAGAGCTCGATGATCTCGGTTGCTTTAACAAAGCATAGTGTCAAATTCTGATGAGGTTTGACTTTTCCGTGACCCTAATACTTGACCGGGACATATGATTGAAGGGTTTATACGTATACGGTATTCACGACATAATGGTTTTGGAATGATCTGATCATTCGTTCTTAGTTGGGTTACGGTACGAAGCACTAGACTGGCTAAGTGTTACCCGTACTCCTTGGTTCCTCCCATTGCCGACTAAGACGGACCTACGGAGTCGCGCACAAGAATATTTGATGGATAAATATGTATTTGTTATCTCTTCATTAATATTGGATATTAGATATCTATTTTGATTTATTTGATAAATCATGCGGTCTAGTGAATTGAAATTAATTACTGGGTAATTAATTTAATTCATAAATAATTATTTCTTGGAAATATATTATTATAATTTTGTATTTGATAAAATTAATTAATTGGATTAATTAATTAAGTATAAATACATTTGGGATAAAACAAAGTGTATTTAACGGACTAGACACGCGAACGTCCGGTACACAAACCGAGTGGCTCGGGTCGTTTTCTCACCAAACTTATGTAGGCCGCCCCTCCCTTCCTTCCATGTGGTGTGTGTTGTGTGTTTAATTGTTTAATGGGTTGAAGACAAAAGGATGAGATTTCATATCTCATCATTTTGATATCATCTCCATTATATAATGTAAATATCTTCACATTATGGGATGACTTTGTATAACAAAGAAACACACTCAAAAATTCTAAGTGAATTCAGCCGTGAGTTCTTAAGGGAAGGGAGAGAAAATTTTTTTTTTTTCTTGTTCATCTTTGAGAGAAAGAAAAGGAAGAAGAGAAGAGAAGAAAAATACCGTATCAATTCCTAGCCGTGTTCTTTGAGAACGAATTGATATTTTATTTTTACGATCAATATCCGACGCGTAATAATGTAGAGACATTCGGCAATTTCGGTGTTGGATCATTCAACAAGCTACAACGAATTGGATTCGTGTTCGTGTCGGTAACCGGAGAAAGTTTGTTCGGGTTTCACCTTCGAAGATTATATCATCAAAGGACTACGAGGGTAAGTATTCTTTGATTCTCTTCCTCGTTATTTATATTCGTTTATATGATGCTTGATCGGTCCGTTTTTGGGGTTTGGTTTTATCCGGTTGGACCGGTTTATTTTCCGCTGCGTAATTCGATTTTAATTACCGAATCCTAACAGTGGTATCGGAGCAAGGTCTATGCGATCGTATATTCGATATTTGCATTTGGAATGCTTGATTTTTTTTATGATTTAGTATCATAAAAATTTTAATTGTTGATGTTTAATTGTTCATCTAAAAATTATTTTTCATTATTTTATGTTACAATATAAATCTATTTTTGTTTTGAAAAGGTGATTTATTTGGGTAATATAAAAATTAGAAAAATATTATTTTTGATTCGGACGAAAAAATGAGCGGAAAATTGGTAGGACCGTGACTCAAGTGCCGGATCTTTAATTTGGTGGTCAATTTGGGCTTGTTGGGCTTAGGTGGCGGCCTCTGTCGGGCCGCGGCTTGGCGGCCTTGTGTTTTCCGACTCCGTTTTTATATTTCGTTCGGTAAATTAATTTTCCGCAAATTAAATTTGATTTAATTTGACTAAAATATAATTATGGTAATTTTATTTTAAGGGAATTAATTTAATGAAATATTTATTTTGTCCGGAGCAAATTAAAATTAATGGTTAAGTGAATTAATTGGATTAATTCTAATTGTTGGATTAATTTTTATTGATTAGATCAATTTTAGATTAATTATTATTGCCATTTATTTTAATGTAATTGTTGCATTAATTTTGAATGGGGATGTAGTTCATGGACCTAGTTTTGAATCGTTTGTTTTGTTCGATTGGGTTGTAAAGGCCGTTTTGAGCCTATTTATTTTGCTAGAAAATTTGTATAGGATGCAATTTTTCAAATGTAAAATTTATATGTAATGACGAAGACTGGAGGAAGATTCGCTTGAGAAGACGAAGATTCAAGACCGAAGACATGTAATTAGATTACGATGTTTTTGTTCTAGGAACGGTCCATGAACTGCATGTTGTTAGTTTTAGATTGTGTATGTTTTCATATGGGTTAATAGGCTAAAACATCACTGAACTCTACACCAACTTGCAGTTGGGTCACTGAACTCAAAAAGTTTGCTTGTAGATAACAGAACTAAATATAGTTTGCAATGAAATCACTCAACAATTAAAAAATTTCATGACCGTTAACTTTTCCTTGATTTTAACGGTGCTCCGCTAATTTGTGACAAATCACCGTTAAAAAATTAAAACACATCAGCATGCCACGTCATTTTTCCGCCCAAATTTCATTTTTTATAACGTCCGAAACCCACTTGAAAGTTTGTATTTGTCCAATGAGTTGACTGCAAACTTTTTGAGTTCAGTGACCCAACTTCAAGTTGGTGAAGAGTTCAGTGATGTTTTAGCCTATTAACCCGTTTTCATATTGTATGATAAACAAACAAACCGACAAACCGCGCTTATAAACGGATTAATGTGCAAAGTGTAACATATAATCGCGTTAATACTCCCACTTACAAACACTAAGTTATAAAGGTTACGAGGTTTCCTACCCTCCATCAAACTCATGGAAAATTGAAATCTGAACCGGAATATTATTCTTCCGAGTATGTCGGGGTAATATTTTTGGGATAAGTTGATAAATTCCTAGAGTGCATTAGATGCCTTTGGTTGTGACAAATCAAACCCCTATAAACCATATGGGTTGCCGGGTAAGATTGAATTGTCAGACTAATAGGAGTTGATGGTTTAAACTTAGATAGTTCAGCGAGCCATAGAAACCGAATGGGTTGAGGGCAAGTGAACTAGGGGTAAAAGAAGATCGAATCATCCATTAGATGGGCTGGTATTAGACACCACTTTATAAAGAATAATAGAATAGAAACCGTATGGGTTGCCCTCTATTAAACTTTGTAAAGAAATCGATCACCACTATGAAGTCACCCAAGACTTCCGGATTTAACATGGGAGTGTGTAAATGCCGATAAAATAGTGGGAGACGAGTTATGAATAAAGAAAGTCCTTAAATTCTTTACTCGGATCATAATTAAATAATCACTAACGAATCTTAAATTATTCTCTGTAGTTAACAAAACTCTCAATATGACAATGAACCCAGTCGCTATACTACTTGAAAAGAACGTCCTGACTGGTCCGAACTATGTGGACTGGCTTCGGAACTTGAGGATTGTCCTAACTATGGAAATCTTTGGGATACGTCTTGGGCGGATATCCCGGGCTCCTGCAAGAACCCGAGCCAATCAGGAAGATGTCGATGCCCATGAGAAATGGGTAAAAGACGACATAAGAGTGCGAGGGTACATGTTAGGCTCAATGACCAATGAGCTTCAACGTGCCCATGAAAAGATGACGTCTTCGAGAGCCATCTTATCGCACCTGGCTGAGCTCTATGGAGAGCATAGCCGAACTGCTAGATATGAGATATCGAAGCAATTATTCGGCGCCAGGATGAAGGAAGGAGAGAGGGTTGGGGACCATGTCCTCAAGATGATCTCGATGATTGAGAGATTAGAAGCTCTTGATTTTCAGATGCATGCATCTCTCCAAACTGACCTTATCCTGCAGTCACTTCCTGACTCCTTTTCACAATTTGTCATGAACTTCAACTGCAATGAGATTGCATGTAACTTAGCTGGGCTAATGAACAAACTGACGACTGCCCAGTCTCAGATGAAGACAAAGGGAAAGAAAGCTGCACTTGTGATTTCTTCTGGGACTTGGAAGTCCAAGAATAAGAAGAAAAAGAACATGAAGCAGTTAGGTCCAATAGCTAAGATCGACAAGGGAAAGGGCAAGGCCCCAATGGTTCAAAAGAGCAAGGGGGCCAAGAAAACGGATGTATGCCTCAACTGCGGTGAGCTAGGCCACTGGAAGAGGTACTGTCCAAAGCTTGACCGTAATGCGCCTTCAGGTACGGAACTACTGGTTTTAGAAACAAATTGTTCTGTAACTGTATATTCTACTTCTTGGATACTTGATTCCGGTGCGAGTTCTCACATTTGTACAATGAATCAGGATTTGGAACGAGGTAGGAAGCTGGATTCAGGGGAGGTGATGGTCACCGTCGGAAGTGGGCATAGTGTCGAGGCTTCTGATATCGGATCCCTTATGTTGGATTTAGAATCTGGTTTTATTCTTACTTTAGATGATGTACTTGTTTTGCCCAAGGGGCACAAAAATATTGTATCAATTCCGGTCATGGACCGAAAGGGATTTCACTTCTTTATTGGAGATGGGTCCTGTCGTATTTATTTTAGAAATAAATTGGTTGGTACTGCTACATTATTAAATGGTTTATACCATTTAAATCTAAAGAACAAAACAACTATGAACACTATAACTAGGAAGCGTGGTAGGGATGAAACGAACCAAGCACTTAAGTGGCATCTTAGACTTGGTCATATCGGTCAGACCAAGGTTCATAAAATGGAGAAAGATGGGCTTACGGGTCCATTGGGATCAGATCCCTATCCAACTTGTGAATCTTGCCTTCAAGGCAAAATGACTAAGTTACCCTTCGCAGGGACTTTTGAAAGAGCTGCTGAAAAACTTGGATTGATCCATACCGACGTCTGTGGCCCTTTTGAAGTGGCACGAGACGGCTTTCATTATTTCATTACATTCACTGATGACCATACCAGGTATGGATTCGTGTACTTAATGAAACATAAGTCTGAAGCTTTTGATAAATTCAAGGAATTTAAAGCCCTAGTTGAAAATCAAACAGGTAACCGTGTTAAGACTCTTCGGTCAGACCGGGGTGGTGAGTACATGAGTACCGAATTTGATGAGTTCTTAAAGGAACTAGGAATAGTGTCACAATTCACTCCTCCAGCTACTCCACAATTAAATGGTGTATTAGAAAGAAGGAACCGAACCTTGTTGGACATGGTTCGCTCCATGCTTAACTATACTGATCTACCAATTTATCTGTGGGGTTACGCGCTCCTTACTGCTGTGCATATCTTGAACAGATGTCCTTCCAAATCCATTCCTAAGACTCCCCACGAGATGTGGAGAGGTAGGAAACCAAGTCTTAATCACATTAGGATTTGGGGATGCCCCGCTTAAGTCAAGAAGACTAAAGTAGAGAAATTGGAAACTAGGTCTGTGAAAGGTCGTTTCATAGGATATCCAGGGGATTCCATGGGATATCTATTCTACATGCACGAAGATCATAGGATCATCGTTGCTATACAAGCACACTTCCTAGAAGATCAGTTTATTCAGGAAGGAGGGGCAGGTAGAAATATTTCTTTAGAAGAAATAAAAGAAACACCAAATGAGACACCTATGCAAGATATTAGAACCCAACCTTCTGAAATACAAACACAACCTCGCAAGTCTAGTAGAATTTCTCAATTACCTGAGAGGTATGGCTATCTGCATCAAGAGGAACTGGGTGTCCATGAGATGACAGAAAGTAGTCAAGAGAATGATCCTTCTACATACGACCAAGCGATGGTAGATGTTGACTCCACCAAGTGGCAAGAAGCTATGGAAGCTGAGATAGACTCAATGCATGCTAATCAGGTCTGTACTTTAGTAGATCGTCCTAAAGGCATAGTGCCTATTGGAAACAAATGGATCTATAAAAGAAAGACTGATGGAGATGGCAAGGTTGATACCTATAAGGCCAGGCTTGTGGCAAAGGGTTATTCCCAAAGAGAAGGAATCAATTACTTCGAGACCTTCTCGCCTTTAGCTATGATTAAGTCTATTCGCATGATGCTTGCCATAACAGCCCACTTAGATTATGAAATATGGCAAATGGATGTGAAAACGGCATTCCTAAATGGATTCCTCGAGGAGGAGATTTACATGGAATGACTAAGGATTCATATCTCAAACCAATATTCATAAAGTATGCAAACTTCAGCGTGCCATTTATGGACTGAAGCAAGCTTCACGGAGTTGGAATCTTCGTTTTAACGAGACAGTCAAAGAGTTTGATTTTGTCCAAAATGAAGAGGAGCCCTGTATTTCCAAGAAGGTTAGTGGGAGCAAAATTGCGTTCTTAATACTATATGTAGATGACATTCTACTTATAGGAAACGACGTAGGAATGCTCAGTTTTGTGAAAGCTTGGCTTTCTAAAGAGTTCTCAATGAAAGACTTGGGAGAAGCTACCTATATTCTGGATATTCGTCTCTACCGGGATAGAGAGAAAAGAATGTTAGGTCTTTCCCAAGTCCTCTATATAGAAAAGATCCTGAAGCGATTTAGGATGGAAGATTCTAAAACAGGGTTCCTTCCTATGCAACATGGTGCAAAACTTTCCTTAGAGATGTGTCCTCAAAGTGAGGAAGACAGAAAGGAAATGAGTAAGGTGCCCTATGCTTCGGCAGTAGGTAGCCTCATGTATGCTATGATTTGCACTAGACCGGACATTGCCTATGCTGTGAGCGTAGTAAGTCGGTTTCATCAAATCCAGGCGAGAACATTGGGCTTGTAAAGAACATTCTTAAGTACCTAAGGAGGACTAAAGACTTGGTTCTTACATACGGCGGTGGAGAAATTAGAGTGATGGGCTATACAGACTCAGATTTTTTGGGGGACATGGATGCTCAGATGTCCACATCAGGGTATATCTTCACTCTGAATGGTGGGGCGTTTCTTGGAGAAGTGCCAAGCAAAGTTCGATTGCTATCTCTACATGTCAAGCCGAATAACAGCAGCCACGGAGGTCGCTAAAGAAGCTTTTTGGATTAAGAAGTTCACCGAGGAACTTCAAGTGGTTCCTAATGCGGAGAAGCCCGTGACGCTGTTTTGTGACAACGACGGAGCTCACAAAGCTAAAGAGCCTAGGGCTCACCACAATACCAAACATATTGCGAGAAAATATCATTTTGTGAGAGAAATGGTTCAGAAGGAAATGTTATATCACAGAGAGTAGACACAAGAAATAACGTTGCTTATCCGCTTACCAAGCCACTATCTCAGAAGGTCTTAGAGAGACATCTGGAGAGTATGGGTATTAAATACCATAGTTTGTGGCATTGAGTGCAAGTGGGAGATTGTTAGGGATATGCCCTCGAATGCCACTCAGAGGATGAGAGAGTGAGAGTATTTGCATTGTAATTATGAATATTTAATAAGGCAATAATTATTTCTATATTATTGTATATCACTGGCATTGTGATTTGGTATATAGAATAATAGTCCTTGAATTTGAGAGCAAACATTCTACTCCTTATGGAGATAAGGAGATAGGCACTGGAAGTGTTTAGAGCTCAAATGCTTAACTCGTTCGCAAGTCGATAAAACTTAACTGGGCAATAAGTTTAAACAAGACTTGTATAACGTGTACTTTGACATGTAGAGTGCTGGTCTTCACTAAGAGTTAGTGGGAGCACACGTTATTGGTATGCTAATGAGATTAGTGTACTCGAACACGACTCACCTCGATTAGGTCACATGGATATCACTCAGGGTTTGTCAATGACTGGATCGAAGGTTGTGATAGGTATACGTGGACCTTTGACTTGAGGTTTCAGTAGGAGATGTGCTTGTGACATTGAGTCAGTCATTAGAGTAGTTCGATCCAATCGCCGGTGGGTGGGGTCAACCTCGAAATGCAACTTAGTGGGCAAGTAGCAGTCTCTACTGAATACCAAGATAGAATTCTTTCTCATGTAAGTGAGCAGGTAAATGTCCTATGCGGTTAATGGCAAATGAGATTATAAGTCTTTGGCCAAAGCATTTAGAGCTAGTTGTATTTGATACACGAGAGCTCGATGATCTCAGTTTGCATTAACAGAAAGCATAGTGTCAAGTTACAGTAGGGTTTGACTTTTCCGTGACCCTAATACTTGACTGGGACATATGATTGAAGGGTTTATACGTATACGGTATTCACGACATAATGGTTTTGGAATGATCCGATCATTTGTTCTTAGTTGGTTACGGTACGAAGCACTAGACTGGCTAAATGTTACCCATACTCCTTGGTTCCTCCCATTGCCGACTAAGACGGACCTATGGAGTCGCGCACAAGAATATTTGATGGATAAATATGTATTTATTATCTTTTCATTAATATTGGATATTAGATATCTATTTTGATTTATTTGATAAATCATGCGGTCTAGTGAATTGAAATTAATTACTGGGTAATTAATTTAAGTCATAAATAATTATTTCTTGGAAATATATTATTATAATTTTGTATTTGATAAAATTAATTAATTGGATTAATTAATTAAGTATAAATACATTTAGGATAAAACGAAGTGTATTTAACGGACTAGACACGCGAACGTCCGGTACACAAACCGAGTGGCTCGGGTCGTTTTCTCACCAAACCTATGTAGGCCGCCCCTCCCTTCCTTCCATGTGGTGTGTGTTGTGTGTTTAATTGTTTGATGGGTTGAAGACAAAAGGATGAGATTTCATATCTCATCATTTTGATATCATCTCCATTCTATAATGTAAATATCTTCACATTATGGGATGACTTTGTATAACAAAGAAACACACTCAAAAATTCTAAGTGAATTCAGTCGTGAGTTCTTAAGGGAAGGGAGAGAAAAATTTTTTTTCTTGTTCATCTTTGAGAGAAAGAAAAGGAAGAAGAGAAGAGAAGAAAAATACTGTATCAATTCCTAGCCGTGTTCTTTGAGAACGAATTGATATTTTATTTTTCCGATCAATATCCGACGCGTAATAACGTAGAGACATTCGGCAATTTCGGTGTTGGATCATTCAACAAGCTACAACGAATTGGATTCGTGTTCGTGTCGGTAACCGGAGAAAGTTTGTTCGGGTTTCACCTTCGAAGATTATATCATCAAAGGACTACGAGGGTAAGTATTCTTTGATTCTCTTCCTCGTTATTTATATTTGTTTATATGATGCTTGATCGGTCTATTTTTGGGGTTTGGTTTTATCCGGTTGGACCGGTTTATTTTCCGCTGCGTAATTCGATTTTAATTACCGAATCCCAGCAGAACACTGTACTAGTTTTCCCTTTGTTTGAACATGAGCTATATCCTAAGCCACTTTTATCATGAGCATGTTGCCCAGTGCTCAGAATTTCTTCCATTCTTTTGGACGATTTCTCGAACGATTTCAGAATGGTCTCAAGTTCAATTTCTCATTTTTCGAGAATTGTGACTTTGGCTTGAAGTAGAACCAAATCATTTGTCTTGCTCTCGTTGTGAGTTTTAACCTCACTTAGTTCATGAGCAAGTTGATGATTGCTCTCCATGAGTTTTTCAAAATCGACTTTGCTGGTTTCACAGTCAAGAGACATATTTTCATAATTTTTTTTCAGCAAATCGTTTTCATCTTTCAGCTCTAGCATAGACAGTTGGAGCTGTATATTCTCATTTTTCAATGTCTCATGGGCCTTTTGAATGTTTTTAAACTCATTCATCATGTTTTCAAAAGTATGAGATGCATTTGATGGAATAGCTGAGGTTGAACTTACCTCATCGTCGCTGTCTTCACCTTCTGGAATGTCTTTGGCCATAAAGCACATATATGCCTTATCATCGAACTCATCGTCAGATGAATCACTTTCAGTGACCACCTGAAGACATTCTGCTGATTTGGATGGTGTGGGGGAGGCTTCTGTTTCTCCAATCAGTGCCTTGAGCTTGTCTTTCCAAGCACGTCTTCTTTCATCTCTTTCTTGTTGCTCAGCCTCAGGCAACCTTTGGACTTTGGGATGAGGACATTTATTTGCATAATGCCCTGGTTTCCTGCAATTATAGCATAGGTTAGCATCACCAGATGTTGTTTTGGTACTTACCTTGTGGACAGGTTTGGGCCTGTAGGGAGTCTTTCCAGACTGTTTGATGAACTTTTTGAATTTGTGCATGAGAAGCGCCATTTCATCTTGAGACAGGATGTCGTCGTCACTGTCAGCATTCTTGTGACTAGGCTTCGACGAGCTGGGCATGCTGTGTCGACGACTCGATACAGCGGCTAGTGCTGTGACCTTTGAAGGAGATTCTTCAGCTTTCTCTCTTCTGTCAATATCATACTCAAAAGCTTTGAGGTCAGAGAAGAGATCAAAAGTAGATATTTCATTTAGATTGCAAGATACACGCATAGCTGTGGTCTTAATGTCCCATCCGGCTGGGAGAGATCTGAAAATTTTTAAGTTCTTCTCCTTTTGGGTATAAATTTTGCCCAACGCTTCAAGTTCACCAACAATACCAGTGAATCTGAGGTCAAGTTCCTCAAGCGTCTCAGTTGGTTTCATTTCGAAAGATTCAAATTGCTGAGTCAGTTTAGAAATTTTATTTTCTTTTGAGAGCCTGGCCTCACAAATCATCTTGAGTTTATCCCAGATTTCCTTGGCTGATTTACAGCTCTTTACCTTCGAGAACGTGCCTTTGTCAAGAGTGACAAATAACGCGTTCTTAGCCACATTGTCGAGGTTGGCTCGCTTTCTTTCATCTGTGGTCCATTGCTCACGTTCCTTCTCGAGCATCTCAGCATGGGCTTGGCCTTCAATCCTTGCGGCCGTGTTTACCTTCATGATCTTGATAGGGCCATCCTGTATCACAAAAATCATCTCTTCGTGCATTGCTGCAAGATGAGCCTCCATCCTAATTCTCCAATCATCAAATTCGTTAATAGAGAACATAGGCACTTTATTGATCATAGAGGTATCCATGTGATAATACAGAAATGAAAGAGACTGTTTAAAAAGAGTAAGTGATTTTGGATCTGATTCGGTTAAAGATATGACTGATTCTTTTTAGAATCAACCTCTCCGATACCACTTGTTGGCCACTAAGTATACTGGATACAGTTTGGGAAGTAGTTTAAACAACAAACTGTACTGATTTTAAATCTGAGTGCGTAGCGGAAGTCTTAGATATGAGGTCGTGGATACAAAGAACTAAATGTATAGTGTATACTTAATTAATCACAGTAATTAAAACAGTTAAAAACTGAAGGTAAATAACACAGTAATTAAAGTGGTTCGAGGTAAACCCCTCTACGTCCACTGGTCATCCACACAAGAGTAAAAAGTTTATTATAATTACTACGTACACAACTACGTAATTATAACAACACACAATCATTATATCGTTCACACAGATTGATATAAAGATCTTAGATTCAACCGTTCACACAGATTGGTTTTGAGCTAATGCTTTGACTTGCTTCTTCACACACAGTTCTGAAGCTTCGTCTTCTTCAATGCAAATCCTTCACACATAGTTCCGGAGAAGCACAGATTGCTCAGTCAACACAGGGCTGATCTGGGTTTGTTCAAAGTATAGAACGGATGGTGAACAACAACTTTGACTTTAAGAGCTTTCAGCTGATGAAGTGTTGTTCAGGATGATGAGCACTGTATATCTCTTTTGATCTGAGTTGCAGTAAGCTTTGGAGATATGTTTTGCTCTGATAATAAATTCGATAGCTTGATAATTTCGATAGGTTCGGTAACTGATCTTCAGCATCTTGAAGTGATATATATAGTCTCTGAAATATATATCCGTTGAGATGTATCCGTTTGAGTGAGATTCCATTCCAACGGGATTATAACATGATCCGGATTTAGCGGGATTTGAAGATCTGTTGACTGATAGTATTTAAATACTTTATCCTTGAGTATTTAAATACTTATTTATTCAACGGGACTTGACTTCTGGAGATTCCTTCTTTGTCCTGTTGTGAGCTGTATGGAAGATAACTGTATTGGAGATTCGAGACAGTTTCCATACTTGGTCTTTTATAAGACTTCTTGCTGTACTGAAGGGCTTCATTATATGCTGATTCGAGGCAGGTCTTCGATACAGGATAATGCCTCTATACTTCGATACAGTTTCTTTTACTGTATGCGGATTGGCATATATGTCAAAACCTCTTATCAAATACCATTCGATACAGGGATTGGATATCCCGGCTGTTTCGATACAGGGTTCTTGTTTTCCCAACAGTCCACTACGTTTGTGCATCGACTACCGTGAGCTGAACAAAGTAACCATCAAGAACAAGTATCCTTTAGCTCGTATAGACGATTTATTTGATCAATTATAAGGGGCCGCAGTTTTCTCGAAGATTGATTTAAGATCCGGGTATTATCAACTCAGTGTGAGGGAGTCCGACGTTCTGAAGACGACATTTCGGACGAGATATGGGCATTATGAATTTGTAGTTATGGCTTTTGGGTTGACTAATGCACCGGCAGTATTCATGCAGTTAATGAATAAGATATTCATCGAGTACCTCGACAGGTGTGTAGTCGTCTTTATTGACGACATCTTGATCTATTCTCGAGATAAGGAGGAACATGCCCGACACTTGCGTTTGATATTAGACATTTTGAGACCAAGCACCTCTATGCAAAATTCTCGAAATGTGACTTTTGGTTGGAAGAAGTTATGTTTCTCGGCCATGTGATTTCGGCCGAAGGGGTTCGTGTAGACCCGCAGAAGATTGAGGCAGTGCTAGATTGGGCACCGCCTAAAAATGTTAAGGAAGTCCGTAGCTTTTTGGGTCTTGTTGGGTATTACCGACGGTTTGTCGAGGGGTTCTCAAAACTCGCTCGGCCGCTTACGAAATTACTCCAGAAGACCGAAAAGTTTATTTGGACGGATGAGAGACAGCAGAGCTTTGAAGAACTGAAGAGACATTTGACTTCAGCACCGATTTTAACCTTACCACATGGTAGTGAGGGCTTTGCAGTTTATAGTGACGCTTCGGGTCAAGGTCTGGGCTGTGTACTTATGCAACATGATAAGACGATAGCTTTTGCATCACGACAATTAAAGCCTTATGAGTTGAATTATCCTACTCACGACTTAGAGTTGGCCGCAATTGTCTTCGCACTCAAGATTTGGCAGCATTATTTGTATGGTTCACCGTGTCGGATTTGTACCGATCACAAGAGCCTGAAGTATATTTTCAGTCAGAAGGAGCTGAATATGAGACAGAGACGTTGGTTAGAGTTGATAAAGGATTATGATTTGGAAATTCTTTACCACCCGGAAAAGCCAATGTCGTTGCGGATGCTTTGAGCCGCAAATCGGCATCTCTTCAAATGCTCGAGGTTCTTACATCTCAGACGAAAATTCATCAGGATTTAATTGAGCAAGGGATAGATGTTTGGCTACAACGAGTACATGGACAGTTGTGTACTCTCGAAATTACTTCGTCCTTGAGTGATGACATCAAAGGGAAGCAGTTGAGTGACCCGATGATTTCTCAACTGAAGGAAGATGTAATTAAAGGAAAAGCTCCTGGTTTTATGGTTCACTAGGATAGTATTCTGAGATTTCAGGGCAGACTTTGTGTTCCGAATGATTTAGAGTTGAGGCAGAGAATTCTCCGAGAAGCTTATGCTACGCCTTACTCAATCCACCCTGGGACGAGTAAGATGTACAAAGACTTGAAGCGCAATTTTTGGTGGAATAACATGAAGAAGGATGTCACGGAGTTTGTATTACGGTGCTTGATGTGTCAACAAGTCAAGATCGAACATCAACGACCATCGGGGTTGTTGAAACCACTTCCCATTCCCGAGTGTAAGTGGGAAGACATCTCTATGGATTTCATCACTGGCATGACGAGAACTCGGGCCGGAATGAATATGATTTGGGTAATTGTCGATCGGTTGACCAAGTCTGCACACTTCTTGGGTATTAAGGATACTTGGGGACCGGATAGACTGGCTCGAACCTTTATTGCTGAGATCGTGAGATTGCACGGTGCCCCCAAGACCATTGTTTCTGATCGAGACAGCCGTTTCGTATCGCATTTTTGGCAGGCCGTTCATCAGGCTTTGGGTACTGAGTTGAGATTGAGCACTTCCTTTCATCCTCAGTCGGACGGTCAGACAGAGAGGACGATTCAGACGTTGGAAGATATGTTGCGGGCTTGTGCCTTAGACTGGAGTAATGATTGGGAGCTTCACTTACCGTTGATCGAGTTTGCTTACAATAATAGTTGGCATGCGTCGATCAAAATGGCACCATTCGAGGCACTTTATGGTAGGCGATGTAGGTCGCGATTATGTTGGGACGAGGCTTCTGAGCTAGTTGGGACGGAGCCGGATATGTTGATGGAGACTAAGGAAAAGATTTCTATTATCCGGGACCGATTCTTTGTTGCCGCAGTCGTCAGAAATCTTATGCTGATACTCGTCGTCGACCCTTGGAGTTTGAAGTGGGGGATCATGTCTTGCTCAAGGTGTCGCCGACCAGAGGAGTTTTCCGCTTCAGGAAAAAGGGGAAACTTAGTCCGAGGTATATCGGACCTTTCGAGATTTTGGACAGAGTTGGAGATTTAGCTTATCGCTTAGCGTTGCCTCCAGCTTTGAGTCACGTCCATAGTGTTTTTCATGTGTCTCAGCTGAGAAAGTACGTACCGGATCTGAGCCACATTATCGACTACAGTGAGATTGACGTAGCCGAGGATATTACTGTTAGGAATACTTGTTAGATTTTGATGATGTCATTAATATAAATTCAAATGTTTATTACTTGGCAAAAATGTAAGGAAGAACCAAATGAGTATCTTCCATAGGCCAAATAATGTTAAGTGTAAAACTTGGAAAAATGTAAAGAAGAACCAAATGAGTATCTTCTATAGGCCAAAAATAAGTTAGGCTAAAAATCGGCTAAGTACTAAAGATCAGCTGAGTTCATCAGAGAGGTACAGCCGAGTCAAGTCAGAGTAGTTCTGGTCAACAAAAATCATCAGGGATGTTTGACCAGACTGCAGTCAAGATACCTCAGACAAGTCCTAAACAGTGAACATCAGAGAGGTCCAGACTGCAGAGAAGTTAACTGCACATCAGCCTAGTCAAGATCAGCCAAGTACTCCAAGTCCACGTCAGCATGCATTGAAAAGTCAAGTATTACGGAAAGACATATGCAACGTGAAGAGACAAATTGGAGAGATTCCCGCAAAAGATATGAATTAAATAAATCATCCAGACCCACCTTGAAGACTTTAATCGTTTTATTATCAAAAGATTCGGCGCATCACATGCAGAAGTCTTCACAACGGTCGGAAGATAGATTAAAATATGGGAATCCAGCCTTGCAACATTCAGAAAAGAATAAACAAAAAAGTCTCCCTCCAACGGACTGATTTGTTACAGATTTGCAACGGCTATGAAGAAATGCTCAAGGATCAACACCTATATATATCTGAAGATTTGAAGTTGAGCAAATACCCGGTGGGAACATACTTTCAAGCGATCAAAGCATTCAAGCAATCTGAAAACGAAATACAGCATCGTGAAAAGAGCGGTTCTAAAAAGTTCATACTTGAAGAAGCTCTTAGTTGGAGAAGACAAAAACTCGTGTCTTAAATCCTGAGTTCGGGGTACTTCACTGGTTGAGGTTAGAGACTGTAAAGGCATCCAAGGATCGAGGATCAAGAGGTGCAAGGCAGTCAAGTGTGTTACAACGGCATGGATTTCCACTGGTTGGAAGCTGTTGTAGTTTGGTTGAATCACTGTAATATTTATCACTGGTTGAAAATTATAGTGAATTCATCTCCAACTGGTTTGGAGAAAAGTGGATTAGTAGAGGATTACCGCACCTCTGAGACCACTATAATTGCCTGCGTACTTTACTGTTTTATAACATCATACTCTAACTGCTGCATTCATTGTTAAGTGTTTCATTAGTTGTTTTATATTCGTCATCAGCTGACTTCCGCACGTATTGAGAACAAACGACTCCAAGTCATTTGTTTATCTATCAGCTGAAGAAACTTACTCTTTGAGAAAAAGATTTTAAGAGTTTCAATAAGTCTATTCACCCCCCCTAGACTTATTCCTGGACGACTTGTGACCTACAAGTGGTATCAGATAGGTTGGTTCATTTATTTCACGAACCAGATCTATATCAGAGATATATCTTTACTCTCATTTTAAAATGGAACACATGCACTCTAGACTACCTGTGTTTTCAGTTGACGAGTATGATCTTTGGAAGATAAGGATGCAGGCACACTTATCTTCAATCCATGATGACATGTGGTGCATCATAGAGGATGGTCCATTCATCTTCGAGAAGGACAACACTGCAGAGGAGATCGCAGCAGGAAAGCCAGAGAAGATCCCAAAGAAGAGGACAGAGCTGACTCCCGAAGAAAGAAAGCTGGCCAATCTTGATAACCGGGCCAGAGATGTGCTATATCAAACTCTTGACAAATCCACCATGGTCAAGATCAAGAATTGCAAGAATGCCAAAGAAATCTGGGACACATTAGCCCTAATGTGTGAAGGAACGGAGCTGATCAAAGAAAACAAGTTGTCAATTGCTATTCAAAAATTTGACAACTTCAAAATGAAGAATGGGGAATCCATAGACCAAGTGGACACAAGGTTCACTGAGATTATCAATGAGATCAACTCCCTCGGCAAAACCTATGGCAACAGGGAAATGGCACTGAAGGTTCTAAGATCTCACAATCTTGAATGGAGCATGAAGGCAGTGGCCATGAGAGAATCCAAGGACCTAAATAAGATAAATATCCAAGAGCTGTTCTCTGATCTGAAGGCTTATGAGTTCGAGCTTCCAAGTTCATCCTCAACTGAGCCTGTAGAGAAGGGAATATCCTTTGCAGCCGAGTCCCCCGCCAAGAGCTTATCTGATGTAAAGCCTCCAAATCCATTAGATTTTGAGGAAGAAATGGCGTTCATTATGCAAAGGTTCAGCAACTTCAGAAAGAATTACTCCAAATACAAGAAAAATTATAAGGAGAATCCCAGAAGGAACCAGAAAGGTGGAAGCTGGAAGGTGGAGTGCTACAATTGTCACAAGACAGGACACATCCAAATCGACTGTCCTGAGATTAAGAAGGACGAGAGCAAGAAGGAGGTGGGTAGAAAAGAAGACATAAGGAAGGCCCTCGTCGGAGAAGACCAGGAGCATGTAGAATCAAGCAGTGGATTCTTCTCAGATGATGACGAAGAGTATGATTGTCTGATGGCCAGCCTAGCTGATGAAGAGGTAACATCAAAACCCTCTGGTTCAAATAATAGTTCAGCCATGTCACAAGATATGGAACCGCATTTAATCAGAATCAGCTATTTAAAGATTTTGAGACACTTAAATCTGCACACCTAGCTATATCAGCCGAGAAGACTCAGCTGCAAGATGAGAATAGGCAGCTGAAAAATGATTTTGAAAAACTTAGCCTAGAATTGAATAAGGTTGAGATAACTGCAGCTGACTTAAAAAACCAGGCTGATGTTAATACATCTGAGATAAATCGACTAACTGTTTTACTTAAAGAAAAATCAGCTGCACTTGCTCATGTCAAAGCCGAATTTACTAAGCTGACTCAGGTAAATAAGACTCAGGTGCAGGAAATAACCTCCCTGAAGGCGTCTTCAACTCTGGAAGAATTGTATACCAATAAAAGGCGACTATATTCCAAATCAGGCCTTGGATATGATTCTCACACTCCCTCTAGTTCTAAAACCAAGTTTATCAAGGGAGAAACAATTGTCTCGACTGCTGAGCCTACATATAAACCGATATTTAAAAACAGGCAACAGCCAAGTCACAAGTCTAGGCTGCAGCCAGGGTACACAGGGCAGCCACCTAGACAAGTGACTAGGCAATGGCCCAGGCAGAAGCAGCAGCCCAGACAACATGCCCACTATTATCAACAACTCCCTAAAAACAGATTTCAAAATGGGAGGGGCATATGGAAACCTCAAGGTTATCCTAATTTCCAAAATGAACAAGTGTGGAGACCTCAAAGATTTAATAAATGGTCTCAGCTAAGATTTAGAAATGGCCCACACTATCAATATTTTGAGGAATATCCAGTATACAATCCCAACATAAGATTCAGACCTCTACCTTACACACCTTATAAGGGTTATAATAATAACAACTTTCACAATCCAAGGAGAAATCAATTCTCCAGGAAACCAGCTAACCCCAGAGGACCCACACAGATTTGGGTACCTAAATCTCTGCTTGTCTGATTGTAGAAAAGGTGGAAGGACTACAACCACATCTCCACAAACTCAAACTTTGGAGGTGAAGAATGGTTTGTAGATTTTGGATGCTCGAGGCACATGACCGGGAACAAGAAGATGCTGTCCAAATACACCAAAGAAAGAGGTCCTGATGTAACCTTTGGAGATAGCTCTAGAGGACAAACAAAGGGCTTTGGAGAGTTGCACCGAGGAAATATTGTGATATCGAAAGTTCACTATGTCAAAGGGCTCAAGTATAATCTCCTGAGCATAAGCCAGTTTTGCGACGAGAAGAATCTAGTAGTCTTCACCATTTGGAAATATATGGTGATAGATATCCTATCTGGAGAAGTGAAGCTACAAGGATTCAGAAGGAGAGATGTCTACATGATAGATTGGAACACAGGAACACCTAACTCCTGCTTTCTATCTAAGACAGTAGCTGAGAACGGATGGCTGTGGCACAAAAGATTATGTCACCTGAACTTCAAAGCCATCAACAAGATTAGTTCTCAGAAGCTGGTCAGAGGACTTCCAGATGAAGCATTCAAAAAGGAAGCTATTTGTGATGCATGTCAGAAAGGAAAGCAGACCAGAGCATCATTCAAGCTAGTCCAGCCTACAACTCTCACAACAAGGATACTAGATCTACTCCACATGGATCTATTTGGTCCTATCAAACCAAGGACTCTGAGCGGCCGAAAGCATGCACTTATTATAGTAGATGATTATTCAAGGTACACTTGGATTATCTTTCTCTATAAGAAGAGTGAAACCTTGACCAAGCTACCTGAGCTGCTGAGAAGGATCCAGAATGAGAAATCCCTATCCATCATCAAGATCAGATCAGATAGAGGAAGAGAATTTCTCAACAAGGCGATCACTGATTACAGCGATCAGAATGGGATCCAGCATGAGTTCTCTGTAGTCAGGACTCCCCAGCAGAATGGCGTTGCTGAAAGAAGAAACAGAACCCTGAAGGAAGCAGCAAGGTCTATGATTGCGTAACCGGACACGCCCAAGAGGTTACAGGCTGAAGTCACAACACAGCTTGCCATACTCAGAACAGCAGTATGATAGTAGGGATACATGGCAAAACTCCCTATGAGGTTTGGAATAATAGAACTCCTACTGTTGCTTACTTTCATGTTTTTGGTTGCAAGTGTTTCATCCAAAACAACGGTAAAACACAACTAAATGCCTTTGATGCTAAAACCGATGATGGTCTCTTTATGGGATACTCACAAAGAAGCAAGGCATATAGAGTCTTTAACAAAAGAACCTTAGTTGTGGAGGAAACACCCCATGTTGTTTTTGATGAATCTACTGTTGAGTACAGGAAGCAAGTTGAGCTAATTGAGAACAAGCTCAAATCAGCAACCCTTGAAGAAGTCATTGTATATGACACTGGAATGGTGGACTCACCTGCAGACCAGCCTGAAGATCCAACTGTAGCTGCTGAAGACCCAACTGCAGATCAGACAGGATCACCAAACCTATCTGATCTAGTTGCTGCTGATGAAGACCCAGCTGTAGCTGATAAAGACTCATCTGCAGATCAGACCCAACCTGCAGATGACAAGACGGTAGCTGATCCAGCTGTAGACCAAGGAGACCAGAACCCAGGTGATGCAGAAATCCACCCGAGCAATTCAACAGGGGGAACAGACCCAGAAGAAGACGATATCCCCAAATGGCTCAAAGACCATCCAATCCAGCAAATCATCGGGAAGCTGACTGATGGAGTTAAGACAAGACAGTCAACTCTACCCGTAGGAATGGCTATGTTCTCATGCTTCATGTCACAGATAGAACCTAAAACAACAGAACAAGCCTTAGAAGATTATTCATGGATCAATGCCATGCAAGAGGAACTGGAGCAGATGGAAAGGAACAAGGTTTGGGAACTAACAGACAGACCAGATCACAAGAAGGTTATTGGCACCAAATGGGTGTACAAAAACAAGAGTGATGAAGACGGAGCTGTTGTTAGGAATAAAGCCAGACTTATCGCTAAAGGGTATGCACAATGTGAAGGAATAGATTTTGATGAAACCTATGCACCTGTTGCAAGATTAGAGGCCATCAGACTATTCCTCGCATATGCTGCATTCAAAGATTTTGAAGTCTATCAGATGGATGTAAAGAGTGCATTTCTAAATGGCATCCTAGAAGAAGAAGTCTATGTAGAGCAACCCCCAGGTTTTGTCAAAGGAGACAAAGTCTACAAGCTGTTGAAGGCTCTCTATGGACTTAAGCAAGCACTAAGAGCGTGGTATGAAACATTGTCTGTGTTTCTTGAGAAGAATGTTTTTTGCAAAGGAAAGGTGGACAAGACCCTATTCAGAGTGGAACACAAAGGCCACATATTAATAGTCCGGATATATGTGGATGACATCATATTCGGCTCAACCAATCCAGAGTTATGTGAGAAATTCTCTAACCTCATGCAAGGAGAATATGAGATGAGTATGATGGGAAAGCTTAACTTCTTTCTCGGATTACAAGTTAAGCATATGGAAAATGGAATTTTCATCAACCAAGCTAAGTATACCAGAGACCTAATCAAGAGATTTGGAATGGAATCAGCCAAGCCAGCAAGAATTCCTATGAGCACAAGTACTCACCTAGATGCAGATGAGGGAGGCATATCAGTGGACTCAACCCACTACAGAGGACTCATTGGATCATTGCTTTACCTCACTGCAAGCAGGCCAGACATATCCTATGCCGTAGGAGTTTGTGCGCGATTCCAATCTAAGCCTAAGCAGTCACATCTAGATGCAGCAAAAAGGATAATCAAGTACCTTAAGTGTACAGTCAATGTTGGACTACGGTATCCCAAAGATAATAACTTCGAGCTGTCAGGATATTCAGATGCAGATTTCGCAGGATGCAAAATTAATAGGAAAAGCACTAGTGGAACGTGCCAATTCCTAGGAACTAGACTGATATCCTGGTTTAGCAAGAAGTAGGTTTCTAACTCTATTTCTACCACAGAGTCAGAATACCTAGCTGCAGGTAGCTGTTGTGCACAGATCTTGTGGATCAGACAGCAGCTAAGGGATTATAATATCATTGCCAATGAAATCCCTATCTGGTGTGACAACAATAGTGCTATTGCAATAACCAACAATCCGGTTTTGCATTCGAGGACCAAGCACATTGATATTAAGCACCACTTCATCAGAGACCATGTGCTTAATAAGAGAGTTAGAGTTGAAAGAGTCAGCACAGACTACCAGATAGCTGACATCTTTACCAAACCTCTGCCAGAAGAAAGGTTTTTGGAGCTGAGCAGAGATCTTGGTCTACTAGATTGGGAATCTAGTACAGAAGCAAGCTGAAGCATATCAGAGGAAGGACGGACCCAGCTGACTAAAGAAATCGAGATCTGGCGATGCGAGACAAGAGGACGAAGGACGGACAAAGGAACCTAGGCGATCATAATCTCGGGCGAAGTCCATGGAGTCAACTCACACGATGCGGAGCGGTCAACGATCAGCGATCAAACCCGGCTAAGTTTTCTAAACTCAACCGACCTCTGAATATTTAATTATTATCTGCCATATATATAATAATATTATATTAATTTTGGTTTACAAGTGGCATTTAAAAACACATGGCGATCACTTAATAAATCGACCTCCACGGTGGCCAATTAAAACCAACCGTCAAATTTTAAAATCTAAACATGGACCACCGTTTCAAATTTGAAATTTAAATAGAATCTCAAAAGGCATACTACCGTTTCAAAATAAATAATAATTTAATCCAACGTCTTTTCATCTCCTTTATAAGGAAAGAAACTCTTCACTTTACCTTTTACGCTTACCAGAAACCCTAGATTTACATAGCAAAAATCTTTGAACTTCAAATACACTAAAAATCCTTTGTTTGCAGAAATGGAATCGTATTTCGAAGGCGTTAACATGAAGGCGGTCAAGGACCAGATTATCTTCTCTCTAGTTGTTGATTTCGAAGGTTTACTGGAAGCAAATCTGGAGAATTACGACGTGCTTGACCTAATCCGTACGATGAAGCTAAATGGGATCTACCCATTTCTGGATATCAATCCCCAACATTTGTACAAGGAGGATGTTATCGCGTTATACCGCGAAGCCCATTTGATTCAGGATGGAATTCGGAGCACTGTTGGTGGAAGACAAGTCGACATATCGCGGGAGTCGATTCGTACAGTTTTTGGTATGAAGCACCGCGGCATAGCTGTGGAAGCTCTCAAGCAGAAAGCAGTCGACACCTGGATAAAGATCAATGCGGACAATCAGCCGGAGAAGCTGAAGCTCACCGCCAAAAGGAGTGAGATTAAGAAGGTCTATCGATCTGCGTTGGATATTACCAACAAAATCATTATGGGTATGGCCGGCAGTTACGACCAACTGTCATCGGCGAAGTTCACAGTGCTAGGAGCACTGATTCAAGACGAGGAAATTGATTGGGCTGACTATATCTTTAGGCAGCTTGTTCGAGAAGTCAACAAAGTCGAATGGCTTTCTGATGAAAAGAGATTCAGATCCAAGCTGGCGTTTGGAACGCAGCTGAGTTGGATCCTTGAGAAGACAGGTGTGGCGAAGGGAAGTACTGACCCCTTCCACACCAACAAGAGACTTGGTCATCTGGACCAAGAAACCTTGAGGAAGTTAGGAAACAACAGAAGAGCAGCTCAGATGTTAAAGGAGCTGCCTGACTCAAGGACCTACCCCAGATATTATTCATCAGGTGAGTCGGACCGACCTGCAGACGTCAACCCAACTGCAGTCGAGTCAGACTCCGAGTCAGACAACACCCCAATAGCTGTCCGATTCAAGAGAAGGGGACCAGCCCCTGGAGAACCATCTGTCATGCAGTCATCCCCAGAACCCTCTCCCAAGAGGCCCAGGCGACTGCAGTTTAGTCAGGAGGAGCAGTCAGATCATTATGCCAGTCCAGCAGCCAGGTCGCCTACTCACCTGGAAGACCAGCCTGCCCCAGGCACCCTCGAAACTCAGATCGTGGCTGTTCTCACTCCTGCATTCATCTCGGAAGAAGAAGCAGGTTTAATCATATCAATCCCTGAAGCAAATTACACATTTAACCTACTGGACAACAATGTTTTCAACCTGTCCATTGAACAATTACAGCTTGTTAAACCACAAGCCTTAAAACACTCTTTTGTCAATATTTTTGAAGAGTGGAAGTTTTTCAAATCACTGTCATTTTCAAAACTTCAGTCTTATATTGAAACCAGTGGTTGGGAAGATCCCCAAGCCACAGAGGATGTACTGATTTATTTTTGTAAAGAATCAGACGTAGTGTTAATCCTCCAGGAGAATTGGTTCATGTCTCATTTTAAAACCAACATGGACCAATTCATCCATTCCATTATGTATAGTATTTTTGATGGTTTCTTTGGAAAAGAGGAGGAGGAGGAAGAAGAAAAAGATATTAGGATTGAAGAGGTAGATGGAGAAGAAGAGGTTATTGTTTTAGACGACCAAGAAGAAGGGCAGAAAGAGAGAAAAGAAGAAGAAAACATTTTAGTTGAAAAACAATCAGAAGAAGTGGAGAAAACAGAGGAGTTAGTTGATGAAGGAGAAGAAGAAGGGGAAGAAGTAGAACAGGAAGATGATGAAGGGGAGAAGGATGATGATGAAGGTGAAAAAGATGATGAAGGAGAAGATAAAAAGGATGGGAAAAAGGATGATGATAATAATGATGATGATGAGGATGATGATAAGGATGAAGGAGGAGATCAAGGAGCTGAGAAAGAAAAAGAAAAAGATGAAGGAGAAAAAGAAAAAGATGAAGAAGAAAAAGAAGAAGAGGAGAAGGAAAAGGATCCAGAGAAAGAGCCGGAAGTAGAGGCTGCAGACAGGGTTGGGGCACCTGCCAGGTATACCAGCCTGGACGCCGAGTTGGCTGAGGACTCCAGATCAGGAACACCAGAAAAGACCCCATCTGGAGTACCAGCTACAGATAGGAGCCTGCAGTCCAGTGGTTCATTTGCAGAAGGCTCAGGCGAGCACTCTCCACCATCACAGATCTCACCTGTGATGACTGAGCTGATAAGACAAATAGTGAAGGACACTATTGGAGAGTTGCTGGCATCTCAGGTCACCCCTGACCTCCAATCAATCAATGCCAAGATTGACACTTTGCTGCAGAGGGAAGTACCTCATCCTCCTCCCCCTACGAACAACAGAATGCCATTTGGCATGTGTGACTGGATGTGCAGAATAGAGCAGCAGTTGACTACTTTAGTTGATGCTGGCAAAAAGGGGGAAGATAGAATACAGGGGGAAGGCAGCATACAAGGAGAGATAAGGGAGGATCTTAGAATGAAGAAGAGGCAGGATGTCCAGATGATCACAGCTGGGACATCCTCAGCTAAAAGGAAGGGAGGAGCAGAACCAGAAGAACAGGCAGATCAGCCTGCAAGCAAAAAGAGGAGGACTAGAGGAGGTTTTGAGCCTACTCTAGAGTGGGAAGGTAAGGAGTTGTGGTTTGTTGAAGATTTTGTACCTTATGAAGCTCTACCCATGTGGGGATCTGCAAGAAATAAATTCATCAGAGACTACTACATCTGGGAAATACTCCAGGATGATAATCTCACCCCACAGCAGACCTTCATCAACTTCATGGAAGAAGCCCACCCACAACTCTGGACTATTCTGAAGAAACATGCTGAGGCACATAATGCTTATCCCATGATCCCTCCATTCAGTGTCAAAGATCCTCCTACTTTGGAGAGAGGAGGTGCGTTGGATGATCTTGCGCTACAGAGAAAAATCAAGAAGCTATGTCTGGAGAACAAGTTTTCATCCCAAGAAGAACAAGACTTCGCAGCTCTTGCTGTGAATAGGAAGTATGGTCTTGCACCTGTCAAGACAAGACCAATCGGAGCTAAACCCTTCAGGCCTGCCAAACAGCCTGTTCGAAGAGGCAGAGGAAGAGGCAGATGACTTTCACTTATTTTGTACTTGTAATGATTTATGTACTTGAAAATTTTCTTGTAAACTTCAGGCATGTATGTATAATCGAGTCAGAAAATTTTATAACAGTCTTTTGCATGACAATTTCCAGTAGTCTCAAAAATTATACTGATTTTAGTTTGCCTTGCACTCAAGTGCAGACTTGTTCATTTGAATATTTTCTTAAAGTTTTGCCATCATCAAAATAGGGGGAATTTGTTAGGAATACTTGTTAGATTTTGATGATGTCATTAATATAAATTCAAATGTTTATTACTTGGCAAAAATGTAAGGATGAACCAAATGAGTATCTTCCATAGGCCAAATAATGTTAAGTGTAAAACCTGGCAAAATGTAAAGAAGAACCAAATGAGTATCTTCTATAGGCCAAAAATAAGTTAGGCTAAAAATCGGCTAAGTACTAAAGATCAGCTGAGTTCATCAGAGAGGCCAGTAGAGTCAAGTCGAGTAGTTACAGTCAACAAAAATCATCAGGGATGTTTGACCAGACTGCAGTCAAGATACCTCAGACAAGTCATCTGATCAGACAAGTCCTAAACAGTGAACATCAGAGAGGTCCAAACTGCAGAGAAGTTAACTGCACATCAGCCTAGTCAAGTTCAGCCAAGTACTCCAAGTCCACGTCAGCAAGCGTTGAAAAGTCAAGTATTACGGAAAGTCACATTCAACGTGAAGAGACAAATTGGAGAGATTCCCGCAAAAGATATGAATTAAATAAATCATCCAGACCCACCTTGAAGACTTTAATCGTTTTATAATCAAAAGATTCGGCGCATCACATGCAGAAGTCTTCACAACGGTCGGAAGATAGATTAAAATATGGGAATCCAGCCTTGCAACGTTCAGAAAAGAATAAACAAAAAGGTCTCCCTCCAACGAACTGATTTGTTACAGATTTGCAACGGCTATGAAGAAATGCTCAAGGATCAACACCTATATATATCTGAAGATTTGAAGTTGAGCAAATACCCGGTGCGAACATACTTTCAAGCGATCAAAGCATTCAAGCAATCTGAAAACGAAATACAGCATCGTGAAAAGAGCGGTTCTAAAAAGTTCATACTTGAAGAAGCTCTTAGTTGGAGAAGACAAAAACTCGTGTCTTAAATCCTGAGTTCGGGGTACTTCACTGGTTGAGGTTAGAGACTGTAAAGGCATCCAAGGATCGAGGATCAAGAGGTGCAAGTCAGTCAAGTGTGTTACAACGGCATGGATTTCCACTGGTTGGAAGCTGTTGTAGTTTGGTTGAATCACTGTAATATTTATCACTGGTTGAAAATTATAGTGAATTCATCTCCAACTGGTTTGGAGAAAAGTGGATTAGTAGAGGATTACCCCACCTCTGAGACCACTATAATTGCATGCGTACTTTACTGTTTTATAGCATCATACTCTAACTGCTGCATTCATTGTTAAGTGTTTCATTAGTTGTTTTATATTCGTCATCAGCTGACTTCCGCACGTATTGAGAACAAACGACTCCAAGTCATTTGTTTATCTATCAGCTGAAGAAACTTACTCTTTGAGAAAAATAGTTTAAGAGTTTCAATAAGTCTATTCACCCCCCCCCCCCTCTAGACTTATTCCTGGACGACTTGTGACCTACAATTACCTTTCCGGAGAAACCCAGGAATATCCTTGAGCGTCGCGAGAAATAGCTTCGGCATAAGACCATTCCACTGATTAAAGTGCAATGGTCAAGACATGGAGTCGAGGAGGCGACTTGGGATACGGAAGAGAAGATGTGGGTGGATTACCCCGAACTTTTTATTTCTTAAGTTTCGGGACGAAACTTCTTTTTAGAGGGGGAGAATGTAATACCAGTACTTTTATTGACTGTTTGACTTTGCCGTTCTCCTTATTTTGTCGCTCTGTAAATGCATGGAGATGTTGTTGATATTGTTATTGAGTTTCATATCTTGTTTTGGGTCTCGATCGTGTTGTTTAGACCTTGCGGAAGTGTTTTGGGCCAGAGACATAGCGCACGCTAGGCCTAGGCTAATGCACGCTAATTTTGCTTGATTAGCGCACGCAAGCTTTGAGCCGTAGCGCGCGCTAAGGGACCAGTCAGGTCAGAACCAGTAACTCGAACTGCTCTCTGGACTGGCGGATTAAAGCACGCTAGGAGTTCATTAGCGCGCGCTATTCGTAGTTAGTAGCGCACGATAACATCCGTCTGTAGCGCACGCTAATGGGCTGGTCGGCAGAGGCAGTGAGGTTTCAGACTTTCTAGACTAGTAGGTAACGCATGCTAGGCAGCGGCTAGCGTACGCTATATGTGTTGCGTAATGCACGCTAGTGCTCAGTATTAACGCACGCTAGCGGACTGAGACAGTGAACTGAGATTTTGGCAGGACACCAGTTAGTGCACGCTAGGGATGTTTCGTAGCGCGTGCTAACATCTTATGACAGTAGCCACTGGACTACTAGGTGACCCGTTAGCGCAAGCTAATATTGAGGCGTAGCGTGCGCTAGACTGGGATAGTATATAAGGGAAAAGTCAACCCCTGCACTTGTCATTTCACATCATTTCCACTTTTTCCGATCGGGAGAGCTCGGGAGAGGCGATTTGGGGCGATTTAAGGCAGTACTTTTTCAGATATCGTCACCTTGGGTTGGATAACAAGGTTTATGCAACATCTAGCACATCTCTATCCTCCGAATCAAGGTAAAAAACCTTAGAACCCTATTTTTGGGAATTTTGGGGTTTTTCGTAGATTCGTCTGATTTATCCATTTTGAAGCTTGAGGACCTCGATATTATGATGTATCTATCCCGTATGCATGCTTTTCCTATGATTTTACGGATTGGATTGTGCCGTTTTCGGACTTGTGAGAGTTTGGACGATTTTCCAACCTCTAGTTGTTTATCCGTGTATTTTCATGAATCGTAGATGGGTTTCAGGAGTTTCTTCGTGTAATTTGAATATAGATATTTGATTATCATATTCCTTGCGAATCGTTTAGGTTCCGGAAGCATGTTCTTGGACCTACCGAACTCATATTCTTTTTCCGTTTGATTTCTCGATGTCTCAAAGGCAAGTATATATTTATGATTGTACGTTCTCGACTTTGAAAGTAATATATATTAATGGCATGATTATTTATATCCACTCTGGGGTGGGCCGACGGGTCCCCTGAGGGTTTCGTAGCCTCTGGCGTGATTCCACGGATGATATGAATGAACCACTCTGGGATGGACCGATGAGTCCTCTGAGGGTTCCGTAGCCTCTGGTGCGGTTCCAAGGTATTCAAATATGTATTGATGTGATGCTATGAGATTTAGTTATTCCGGAATACTAGTTTTGAATTGATGAATTGACGGTTACATTTACTTTATTATCGAGGAGTATTATGTTTCATACTTGGTATACTTGCACTAGCTGTTCGACGGCTAACCCCTTTATGGGGGAAATACTTTTTTTGTATTTCAGGTTCCAGAAGAGTGGACAGGCAGGTATCGGTTCGGCATGAAGATAGTGGGCAAGTGTGATACTGTGTCTTTCCTCCGGTTATGTTCTGAGTTTTCCATTCAGTGTTGGTATACTAGAATGGTTATTGAATACTCGAGTATTGTTTTCCATTTTTCCTTGATGTTCCGGCCTGTGTTTGCCGAGGTATTGATTTGTGTTGTGATGTCTGTGGATACAATGGTTATGTCTTGAACACCTTTTGTATTGTTCTTCATTCCATTGTATGTAGACCTTCTCGGTCAAAATTTATAGTTCCGCGTATGTTTAGCCTTGTGAGTCCCACGGTGGGGCTTACGGCGCTGTAATATTCCCTGAATAACTTGGGGGTGTTACACATGTAACTTCAAGTAAATGATAATTGAGCTACTATGACATCATATGAACTCAAGAATGTGAAATTTGAATTAAGAAACAAATATTGCACGTTACGTGACCTAACGGGTCTGAAAACCTCCAAAACTTGTACCTAACTTATAAATTAAATAACAAAACTATCCTAAGTAATATTTTCCACAAGATTTTAAGGAGTTGACCTCTTTTTCCCCCCTTGGGCGAAATTTCACATATCATGGGATAAGGATCCCTTAATTTTTGCCAATCACATTAATTTTTATTAAAAACCACACTTCTTTCCCTAAATTTCCCTACATATCATTGGAATTTGTTTGGAAGCATTTGGTGGTCTCGTTCTTGGCTTTCCATCCCCATTCGATCCATACATCATCTTGGAAGGGTTTTGATTCGGTTTTGGTTGATTTGTTTGGCCCAATTCTTAGTCACGTTTTTCTCAGCCCTATTTGGTATGTTCTTGTGATTTTGATTCACTCTTTTGATCCTTAATTCGTGTGATAAAAACCTATTCTAAAAAACCTATATAAATCGGCTAAGAAATAACCATGAAATTGTTATGAATCATATGAATGTCTTGTTATTGATCTTGTTGGATTCATATGAGAATTAGTTTGATGTGTTTTTTATGTGTATTTTCTGAATATATGATGTGTTATGATCATATAATTAAATGGATTAAAAAGAATTGGATAAATTAGGGTTTAAATGAATTAATTGATTTGGACAGCTTTGATAATCGAATATGTATGTATCACCAAACGAATTCTATTAATGTTTAATTCTGTATTTTTGTTTGAAAACTCAGTTCAGGGTCTTAGTAAAGTATTCCAATTAGTATGGATGGATTTGAATTTGATTTGGTCCTATTTTTGAATTTTATGAGACGATATGTCAAAACTGTGTTTGCAGAATTTAATTTCAGTTGTGGCTTATGATTTTTCATGTTCAACCTATAAGGTGTTAGGATCTCTTCTTTTAAAGGAGTAATATTTGCGTTATGTGTGACTTCCAGGAATTTTTGGGGATTTTTCCTGAATGAAATGATAGGCCTTTGAGGTGGATATTTTTAGGTACTGCTGCTGGTCGGTTTTCGGAGTAGTCTGGATTTGGGTATTTTTAATGTGGGTTTATATTAACTGATAAATTCTGGAAAAATTCTCTTTGGTTCTAAATACATTCAAGCATATGTGAGAAATTTTTGAATTTTATTTTGGAGTTCTACTATGAAATAAAAATTCGTATATTGGTGACCTGTTTATATTTAAAAGCTGAAATTATGAAACATAAGAGATAATTGATGATTAGAAGGTTTATATTGTAAATATGATACCTAGAGGGACTGATAATGTAAATATGATGAATGCATGCATGTTTTGTCTGGAATAATATATTAGGGGCTGTTCGTGATACTTGGGAATAATTATGGGCCTTACATGCTAGTTTTGATAATCAATGGTTTAATTGTGGAAATTAGGGTGTATTAGGGTTATTTTTTTTGTAATTTGTGATACTTGAGGGTGTAATGTGTATATATATGATACTTGAAGTGTATGGGTTGTATATATGTGTATTTGAGTGTTTATATTCAGTTTTGACCCTTCACTTTCATTATTGACACTTTTAACCCTAAATTTTGAAGACTTGTCATAAGAATTCCTAATCTTGGAAAACATGCATAAAATGAAATCCATAACTTAACATGACATGAAAACTTTATGAGATAAATAAATAACTATTTAGAACATGTCTATATCGAGAAAACTCGCTAATTTTGATAACCTGCTAAAATAGAAAGTTACCTAAAATAGAAAGCTGCTAAATATGGAAAGTTACTAAAAAATAGAAAGATAACTAAAAGAGGTAACTTATGAGAAATGAGCTCGTCTTGATTCGTATCCACTCTTTTCTAGGTTCGGTGAAGCGGGAGTGATCCTTTTTTCCTTGTTTGTTTGACCTTGCTTTTGCTTTGGAACTACCCGCACCCTTTCAGCAAGGGTGCAACTTTTCTCTCTCATGACTTACTCTCTCTCGCTCCTAATTATTGTATATCTGATTTTGACTTTGACTTGGTATTTGAACCTTTGATTTAAACATGTGATATGGTCCCTTTATATTTGAACCTTGATATCTGATTTGAACTTTTGACCTTTGACATATATACTTTGATCTAGGACCTTGACTATTTGACCCCTTTCAGTATTTACCCGGGCATTTTGTATTACTTGTTGTGGAGTAGCCACAACCATAGCATTGATGCACCAATGTTATGTACTCCAGTGGGGTTAGAGAGATGTCCCCCACCGTCCCTCTTATATTATATTTGGTTTGGCCATCATTATTTTTATCTGCTTACAGGGGTGTATGGATGCATCCTAAATTTGATCTGTTTGATATTTGATTTGATTATTTTGGGCCACTCTACATTTGGGCCATATTATATTTGGTGATTGGGCATGTGTGCAATGCGGTCCCTTCACATTTGGGGAGCTGATCACTCTATTGAGCTATTTTGTTTATTTGGGCTTGGTTTGGGCCTGGGAGTTAAATACTGAAATCATTTGACACTTAACTTTGATAATCTTTGATATTTAAACCTTGATAACCTTTCATACATAACCCTGAAGAACCTTTGATATACCTTGACATACTTTTGATATACCTTGATATAACCAAGTGCCACTACATGTAACCTCATTTCGTATTGCTTTGTATTGCTTGTTTATTTCATATCTGTTCACTGAGCTCTTTATGCTCAGCCGCTTTTCTTTCCATGCGGCAGGTACTTAGCTCATGCGGGGTTTAGCTTTGGGGATGAGAGAGTGTGGATCTACCCTAGAGCTCTTTGAACATATCCTCAAATGTTTGGATAGTGCGCTCCGACTGTCCATCCGACTGAGGGTGAAGAGAAGTACTAAGATGCAAACGAGTACCCAGCGCCTTATGCACTGCCTGCCAAAAGTGCGACACGAAACAGCTATCCCAATCCGAAACAATAGACTTCGGAGTACCATGAAGTCTCACAATCTGAGAAATAGACCCCAAGTATCCTTGATGCCCATAAAATGTGCCGACTTGTTCAGACGATCCACAATCACCCAAACCATGTTCATGCCCGATCTCGATCGTGGCAAACTTGTGAAGTCTATCGAAATATCTTCCTATTTCCATTCCGGGATGGGAAGCGACTGCAATAACCCAGCCGGTCGCTGATACTCGATTTTGTCCTGCTGACAAGACAAACATCTCGCTACGAACCGTGTGACCTCTTCCTTCATATCATTCCACCCAAAATTCCTCCTCATGTCCTTGTACATCTTACTTGAACCAAGATGAACAGAGTAAGGCATAGCATGGGCCTCGCGCAAAATACCCTGCCTTAATTCCGAGTCGTTCGGTACACATAGCCGACTCTAGAATCTCAATACTCCATCCTCATGAATCACAAACCCAGGAGACTTTCCCTTAAGAACATTCTCTCGGATTTGAGAAATCATTAGATCCTCCAATTGCTTCAGTTTAATTTCATCGACCATCGACGACGAAATATCTAAAGCGCAAAGTTGTCTGACCACTCCCGACAATAAATCTCAACATCTAACTCTATCAAATCCCGCTGAAGCTCAGATTGAGATGTAAGGATATCAAGTGTCCTCAACGCAACCGGTTTCTGACTCAAGGCGTCGGCCACGATGTTCGCCTTGCCCGGATGATAAAGGATTTTGAGGTCATAATCCTTTATCAACTCCAACCACCTCATCTGCCTCATATTCAACTCCCGCTGGGTAAATATATACTTCAGACTTTTATGATCGGTAAAAATCTGACATGCGGAGCCAAACAGATAGTGACGCCAAATCTTGAGCGCAAAGACAACTGCAGCTAACTCCAAATCGTGAGTAGGGTAGTTGAGCTCGTACGGCCTCAACTATCTCGACGCATACGCAATGGTATTTTCGTGCTGCATCAATACGCACCTAAGACCCTGACCCGAAGCATCACTATAAACAGCAAAACCCTCGTTGCCACATGGCAACGCTAACACTGGAGCTGAAGTGAAACGCCTCTTCAGCTCCTCAAAACTCACCTGCCTCTCGTCATTCCAGACGAACATCTCGGATTTCTGGAGCAACTGTGTAAGTGGCCGAGCTAGTTTTGAGAAACCCTCGACGAACCTACGGTAGTAGCCAGCCAAACCTAAGAAACTACGGACCTCCTTCACGTTCTTAGGCGGTGTCCAATTCAACACTGCCTCGATCTTTTGCGGATCCACACGGACTCCCTCGGCTGAAATCACGTGACCTAGAAACATCACCTCCTTCAACCAGAACTCGCATTTCGAGAACTTCGCATAGAGTTGCTCGGTCCTCAAAATGTCTAACACCACTCGCAGATGATGCGCGTACTCCACCTCATTCCTCGAATAATAAGGATATCGTCAATGAAGGTGAAGACACACTTATCCAAATACTCGAGAAAGACCTTGTTCATCAACTGCATAAACACTGCCGACACGTTAGTTAACCCGAATGGCATAACTACAAGCTCATAATGTCCGTATCTCATCCGGAAGGCTGTTTTCGGGACATCGGACTCCTTCAACCGAAGCTGATAGTACCCCAATCTCAGGTCGAACTTCGAGAATACCGCAGCTCTCTGCAACTGATCGAACAAGTCGTCAATCCTCGGTAAGGGATACTTGTTCTTGATGGTCACCTTGCTTAGATCGCGATAGTCGATACACAAACGCAGTGAACCATCCATCTTCAGCACAAATAGAACCGGCGCGCCCCAAGGCGAAGCTCTCGGTCGAATATATCCCGACTCAAGAAGCTCACTCAACTGCTTCTTCAACTCAGCCATCTCTGAAGGGGCCATGCGATACGGTGCCTTCAAAATCGGAGCCGCACCCAACTCTAAATCGATAGCAAACTCTACCTCACGGTCCGGTGGCAACCCCGGTAACTCATCAGGAAAAACGTCAGGAAACTCACTAACAACTGGAATCGATGAAAGCTCAACTCCACCACTCTCTGCCTCCAAGGCGTAGCACCAATAACCAGTACACCCTTTCCGCAGGAGTCTCATCGCCTTCAAAGCGTTAATAACGAACTTCTGGTTTCCCCTATTTCGCCCTGCAAAAGAGTGCTCGGTGTCGTCCTCGGCTAACATAGTGATGATTCTCATGCGGTAGTTCATGATCGCACCGTGACGCTCGAGCCAATCATCCCCGAGAATCAAATCCTCGCCCTCAATACCCACAACAATAAGATTAGAGAGCCAAGCCCTCTCACAAATAAACACAGAACAGTCTCAGACCTCCTGATCACCAATGATCCTATCACCGCTAGGAAGCTTAACGATGAAAGGCTCACAAGGCGTCAAACAGTCGAGGCTCAAACGGCGCACACAATCCATGGAGATGAATGAATGTGTAGCACCTAAACTGAAAAGCACACTGACAGGATGAGAAAGAATGTGAACGGTACATGTGGCTACGGTGACGGCTAGATCATCGGCCCTCCTCATCTCATAAACACGCGGGTGGGCGAAGCTGACACTGGAAGCTCCCCCCTCCAGCGGGCTGACCCCGACCTCTCCATCGACTAGCACTCGGCAGAGACTGAGAAGCAAACGATCCTTGATTCACATTTGGTTCCCTATGCGCTGGAAAGGAATCCTGGGCAACAATAATTCTCTCTCTCTCAGCACAGAAAGCAACCCTGTGGCCCGGCTGGCCACACCGATTACATGTCAGCAAATGACTCAAACAAGTACGACTTACGTGGCCTGTACGGCCACAATTAAAACACCTCACATCACGTGATGGAGTACTGGTAGCCCCGCGGAAACCTCCAGTAGAACGAGCTAGACTAGCACCAGTGGGTAAGTTAGTAGACTGAGATTTCTGCTGACCTCCACCTTTGTGGCCCGAAAAATTTCTGGTGGACTTCTGCTTCTTGCTCTCGCGAACCGCCTCACTAGCCGTCACAAACATATCGTAAGTAAGGGCTCTACTCTGATAATCCTTAAAGGTTGTGCAGACGAGCCCAGACATGTTATTACGAATCGAAAATTTCATCAACCTGGAGAAGTGGAAAATCTTGTTGCTCTCCTCTCTAACCTGGGCCTTCACGAAGCCCAACTCCCGGTTGAAGTCAGAAATAGCCTGAGAAACAGGGATATCCCGAGGCTGAGAGTCAAAGAAGGCATGGTCTTGATCCTGTTTGACTGGCCACGGGCAATATTCGGTCTCCATCAGGTCCTTAAAGTCATCCCATGTAGCAGCACAGTCCCTGGGCTCAACGGCCTCCCACCAGTCAGTAGCATCCCCAGTGAGAAAATACTGGGCAATAGGGACCTTACGGTCCTCGGGACAGTTAGTGGCGATGAAAAGTTTGGATATCTCCATCATCCGCGTACTGGTCCAGCGCCCATTCGTCTCGATGAACCTGACCTGAAATTCATAAAACGAATTTCCCCAAAACGGGTCCCCAAAGGGGTTAGCAATTACGCTAGTACAAGTAACCAAATGAACAACTTACATCTTACACATATAGTAAATGCATGAAATCGTGAAAACATCGGTTGAAACACACATTTCCAGAAACGCCAATAATCCAAAAAACATTTATAAAATGTACCACAATTAACCGTCAATCCATTTCTCTATGGACACCTATCGAGACCCCGTCGGATCTAACCCGTAGTGGTTAAAAGCAAACTCGTCGATCCACGTCTCTATAGACCCCTACCGAGACCCCGTCGTATCTAACCCGTAGCGAGCATACATACACACACACTATTTCTCATGCAATACTACTATGTCAAGATTGTAAGTTCATAAGGGTACTTGCCTCGATCAAAAGACGATGACACGAACAGAAAAGGAGAATCAAACACGAGCGCTAGGAACCGGCAAAACCGAACCTAACGATTCGAAGAGTACAATCACAACCATTTCTAAATGAAAACGGAAATGGAATACACCCTAAAACTCGCCTACGACTCATGTATATTCGTACAAGAACAACGATGAGGGCGAACCACAACCAAACCCTCTCGATTACGCAAATACCACGAAATATACCATGAATCCGTAGGGAAACCAAGAATACCAACAAGATTAATCATATTCATCATGAATTAATCAACAACACGGAACGAATTGAACAATATAATCGAAAACCCCCAATTTGCCCAAAAGTAGGGTTCTTAGAAGATTTACCTTGATTCGGATGGAGGAAGACGATTATGATGATGATAAACTACACTAGGAACACAATACTTGATTTCCCAAGAATTTCCACGGGCTTAACTTGAAGAATCGCTCAAAACCTAACAGTTGAATGTTAGCGTACGTAGTGGCTTGGCAGGGCAACCTGTCCCAAAACGCTGGGTTCGATAACGTACGCTACGTCGGAGAGTTAGAATACGCTACAATGGGATTTACGTACGTAACAACAGGAGTTAACGTACGTAATGGTTCGGACAGAACAATCTGTCCAATCTGCTGAAGGCCATAACGTATGTTAGCATTGAGTTATAACGTATGTTATGAAGGTGCCGATAGTGTAACACCCCAGAGCCATCCAGGTATATTACAGCGCCGTGGGCCCCGAGATGGAACTCACAAGGCTAAAAGATATTTTCGCAAACATTTACAAACACCCAAGAGGCTAACGACGGTATTATCTATTAAAAACATTCGAAGACTTTATAAAACTCGTTTATCGAACCCATCGTAAAATCTCATTTGAAAGGACAAGGCCAAACAGCCGAAACTCAATAGTTTAGAAAACAATTTTCCAAAGTAACCTGAGTTACCAAATAACGAAAGGTCATTTAAAAATACTCACGCAGCAGAAAAGACAACAGTCAAAAGTACTCTAGCAGCAGAATACAACAACTGATCAAGAAACTCAATTCGCAAATACATGCCCTAGCCAGTATCCTCCGGGAAGCTCATCTCTCCACGACCGCTACAAGCTCGATATCTCAAGAACCTAAAAAGAAAGCCCACGACGGGGTCAGCCATAATATCCAACAATGATAACAATCACATCACATCAATAATTACATACCAATGAGATACTAAGTAAGAACACTATAAAAGTAATCCTACTGTCATACTCTACCAAATTCACGTCTCGTACTGATTCTCACACAATACCTAAAGTTCTCAAAACATCATCATAACTCCCTGTTACGAAATCTACTAACTCTGTCTAATTCGATCCATCGGATATCATCATAAAATCTCAACACGAAACTGATTGTCCATCAAAGACAAATACCAAGGGAAATGCGGAACAGACCTCGAGATGCACAATACCACGACAATCACGTCAGTCTAATCCGAGATCAGATCAATACATCATACGGACACGGTCTTAACACAAGACCTACAAATGCATACTCATATGACAACGTCAACATGCTCAAAACAATAACAACAGTGTATACTCAATGAAAATCCCATGATCCAGCGCCCTCACCATAGATCCCAAGATGATCCTACTAGATCAACGCGAGGTGGATAACCAACAATATACATAAACACAACTAACACATGTAAAACCAATGACGCGAATCCACATGATTCCATCAACACAACACTGGGTAATCCAACCATCCAGCGCCCTCAACATAGATCCCCATGATGATCCCATCGGACCAACGCATGGTGGAAAACCCGTCCAATGATCTAGCGCCCTCATCATAGATCTCAAGATGATCCCGTCGGACCAACACGAGGTGGACATCTGATCCAGCGCCCTCAGCATAGATCACGTGATCCCATCGGATCAACACAACAATAAATATGTTCATCAACATGAACAACATATGAATCAATAACACGAACGACGCTATGACAAATCACTAGGACGACCTCATGTTCAACAACATGAAAGACAATTTGCATGACCAAAATCATTAACACTAAACCACAATCAATATAAAATACTCACCCCGAGTCCTTCGTGAGCAATCTCGATGTCAAGTCATCACCGACGATTATTCTCAATGCTCGGCGACCAAACGTACCACGGACTATAGATACTCATATCCTCATTTTATCATAATGTATCCTCGGTGCCCAAATATGCCAATAACCGAAATAAATCATATACATTATGATTTAACTCCCAAAATCAGAAAACAACATTTAATCATTGCTATATGTATTATAAACGAAATGAAACTGAAACCATTCATTAAACATTATAAACTGAGCAAGCAATAACTTGGCTCAATACCAACACAACGATGATGAAGCCATACCAATTCCTTGTCGTCGTCTACAAGCTCCTCAGCTCCCGTCCAAAGAGATTCACGAACGTTCTCGAACACGAATGCAACACACTTTCTAATCGATGATTCTAACCAACGATCAATGATCACAACTTATTGAAGTAATCAATTAACACATTCGATAATAATCAATTCCCGATATAACCAATCAATCTAACTCAATGGCTCAACAATTCCTCGATCATATACAAAACCAAACAATCCAACTCAACAAATATGGACTCATATCTACAATACAATTCGCAACTAGATGATCATACTTAACAATCAATACAACCGATCAATAAACCCAACGGTTCCACAATATCCCGATTAAATATAAATCTGAACAACCCGAATAAATCAATCATTAACTCATAACCACGATACGTTTCCATAATTTGATAATCATATCAACGATCAATTCATCTCGATAACAAGGATTACATAACACACTCTATTCCGAATTCATACGAATTAACACGATTCCTCCTGGTTTATAATTATAAATTTCATAGTAGGACAATACTATCGGCATAATCGGTAATCCGAACTACCCAAATAGTTCAATACCATTGAGAATCTTGTTATATGATTAACTATCATATTTCCGGATTCAAAATTGTTATCATGATTCGTATTTCGTCAAGAACATACGAATTCTACAACTACCATAGCATTGGTCTAAATCATCAATTCCATGATTATACTTAAAAACCATCATATATCTTATCAAATTTCCCTCTTTAATGTGATATATATATACCAAGAACATCAAGAACACCATGATTCCATAATCATGATTATAACAAATGACATAATCGAAGACATATATCATTGTATCTTTCCAATATACAATTCACATAACCTCAAGAATCTTAACAACGATACCATAATCATCTTCATACGAATTATTCATCAACAATAACATCAAAATTCGAATTCAAGGTGTAGAGTTCATCAACATACCTCAAGAACATGAATAACACAATAAAACTCTTCAAGAATCATCAATATCTTCATATTCAAGCCTCAAATCCGTGTTTCCAAGATCATAATCAAGTTGGAAGAGGTTTATTCTCACTAACACACTCATAGGGACGAAGTTTGGCGGGAGAAATGATTTTTTCTCTCGTGGAGAAATGAAAGAACGAACTTCATTTTATAAATTGCATCGAACATTACGTACGTTATCACTTAACATTAACGTATGTAATGCTCCATAGCATACGCTACACGTCCAACATAGCGTACGTAACATCATCCCAGAACGCACTGACTTGTTTCTTTCACCCGCTTACGTACGTAATACTTCCTTCATAGCATACGTAATACGTACGTTGACTTGCTACAGTAAATCTCCACTTAACGTACGTAATGCACTCCTCGTAGCGTACATTAACCAAGAGTTGACTCGCCCATGCACGTTCTTCGCCAAAAGCTACCGACCACGGGACCCACCTGTCAGCCATAGCCTGATCTGTCCGATATGAACTTTACGTATGTTAATGTCCGCTTGACATACGTAATATATGTACACCTTACGTACGTTAACTGTCCTTCTTAACGTACGTAATCCTTGTGCATTAGCGTACGCTAAGTATACATCGTAGCGTGTGCTAATGTGGTTGTACTTATCCATTTTCAACTATCCTTGTCCAACATCTCAACATACTAGATACGAATATATGGCATACTGAATACGTATACTCAACACATTATATCCTCAAATACAATTGTCGACCAAATACGACAATTATACCAATACTGACATCTTACTCCTTAATTTATTTTATCTATACTATACAGATTCCACGCTGTACAATATAACTCCGATAAAATAATATTAAACAACAGTAGTAGAAATTCCGAATATTACTTACTTCACCACTTAAAATAAGTTTCGTCCTCGAAACTTGCAATCCGTCCCAAAAAAACAAAACGTTCAACCAAAATATCCCGAAATCATCACGACAACGATCAATCATCATCATTACTGAATAACCAAACTAGCATTCTTACAACTGCGCAAAGTCGACGATCTCCTGAGATACTAGCAAGTGACTTCACTGTAAAGCCTCAACACACTTACAATCACAATTCCATGAGTCTTAACAAAATATATCATCTTCGGATGAAATAATCTATCAGTGTCAAATCCTGTCTGCCTGGTCGCGCAATCAAGTCCCAATTTCGATAAAACGAATACTACACGATACCTCTGTGAATCAACTGCCCAAAACAATGGCAATAATTCCCGAAACATCGACACAAAATCTGAACGCTCAGATGATCACTAGCAATGACCAACCAATAAATTAACCAAGAATATCATCGACATGATGAATTCCTATACGACCAATACAAAGGTCAAAACCCAGCCGAGAATATCATCAACATGATAATCTCCAATATGACCAACCAGAGGTCAAAACGCAATCGAGAATATCATCAACATGATAAACTCTAATATGACCGACCAGAGGTCAAAACATAATCGAGAATATCATCATCACGATAAACTGTGTTGGCCACTAAGTATACTGGATACAGCTTGGGAGGTAGTTTAAATAACAAGCTGTACTGATTTTAAATCTGAGTGCGTAGCGGAAGTCTTAGATACAGTAAGTTGCTGTGGATACAGCAACTCGATATGCAGTGTATACTTAAATAATCACAGTAATTAAAACAAGTAAGGCAGAAGGTAAATAACACAGTATTTAAAGTGGTGCGAGGTAAACCCCTCTACGTCCACTGGTCCTCCACACAGGAGTAAAAAGTTTATTATAATTACTACGTACACAACTACGTAATTATAACAACACACAATCAATATATCGTTCACACAGATTGATATAAAGATCTTAGCTTCAACCGATCACACAGATTGGTTTTGAGCTAATGCTTTGACTTGCTTCTTCACACACAGTTCTGAAGCTTCGTCTTCTTTGATGCAATTCCTTCACACACAGTTCTGGGGAAGCAACGATTACTCAGTCCACACAGGGCTGATCTGGGTTTGTTCAAAGTATAGAACAGGGGTTGAACAACAGCTTTGACTTTATGAGCTTCTGGCTGATGAAGTGTTGTTCAAGATGATGAGAACTGTATATCTCTTTGATCTGAGTTGCAGTAAGCTTTGGAGATATGTTTTGCTCTGATAATAACTTTGATAGCTTGATAATTTCGTAGCTTGGGTAACTGATCTTCAATGCCTTGAAGTGATATATATAGTCTTCTGGAAAATATATCCGTTGGGATAAATCCGTTGAGCAAGATGCTTTTCCAACGGGATAAAAAGCATGATCCGGATTTAGCGGGATTTGAATATCTGTTTACTGACAGTATTTTGTTTTGTGGTAGTTGATCTACAGATATATTGTAGGCTATTGGTTTTCCAGGATTGGTACTGGATTGTGCGATCCGACGAACAGGATTTGGCACAGATGGATTATTTCCCACTTATGAGTTATGATGATATTTTTTAGAATTTTGAGTACTGTTTTGATTCAGTACAGATGATTGTTGTTAAGTTCATTTCGTCATTTGAGAATGCGAAATGTGGATTATGGTAAGGATTGCTATGGATTGGTAAGGTTATGACGGTAAGATTACGTTGGTAGTATTCTTACAGTATTATTACATTGGTATGTAATTATTTATGTGATGTGATCGATATCATTATTGAGTATTGTGGTTGACCCCGTCGTGGGCTTTATTTTTAGGTACTCAGAGATCGAGCAGCGGTCGTGAAGGGGTGAGCTTCCCGAGTGATACTGGCTACGGCATATTTTCGGAGAATTGAGTATTCTTTTCTGGTTGTTTATTTCCGCTGCAATTGTGTAATTTTAACTGCATTTTATCCGTTGCGTGTGTACATTTCAAAATGTCTTTTCGGTATTTTTACCAAATCGTGTGTACATTTCAATGATAGTATGGCGATGGAGAGGCAAATGTGGCGGGAAAGAATACGGATGGTGGATGGAGTCTGATTTTTTTTTTTTTAATTCCTATTTTCTTTTATTTCATGTTATCTTTCTTTTTTTTTTTTCTTTTTTTTTTTTTTTTTTCTTTTTTTTTTTTCTTTTTTTTTTCCATTCATTCTCTTTTTTATTTGCTTTTTTCTCTACTTTTTCCCTCTTTTTTCTTTTTATGTTATTTATGTAACGATTATTGACGGTTTGAAAGTTTGATTCATGTTAGCCGACCCCAAATCATTTTGGGACTAAGGCTTAGATGTTGTTGCGTGTGTACATTTCAAAATGGCTTTTTGGGTACTTCGTAAACTTGGATTATTTCGTAAAACCGATTCCCTGGTGTTTGAATATTTATTCCACACATTATTTAATTTATGTTTTGATGATTAAAGTTGCTAAACTACAAAACAACATCGAGGCGAAGCAAAAACGACGATGCAGACGAAGACGCAAAAAGTTGCAATCTGGACTGAATTAGCGCACACAAGTCATCATACGTTAGCGCACGCTAACGAGGAGTAATCTGCATTCCAGCCAAGTTTCGAAGTAAGCTGAAGTGAAGTCAGCTGATGGGATAGCGCACGCTACACGTTATCATTAACGCACGCTATCGAAGTCTTGTTACCGTTGTGAAAGAATTCAAACAAAGAATGACGTATGCAATGAAGTCAGCATTAGCGCACGCTACAAAGAAGGAATAGTGCACGCTAAGCAGTTTGAATCAAGTCAATCAGAATGTTGGGAAAAGCAGGTCAAAGTCAGCATATCAAACGGTCACTTTGACAAGTCATGCAACGGATATATTGGATTAGTGCACGCTACAAAGGAAGTGGTAGCGCACGCTAACTGTCAAGGACAGTAGCCACTGGACTGAAACATAAAATGATTAATGTACGCTACATGAAAGACATTACGTATGCTAAAGCAAAAATGTGCGATAGCGCACGCTAAGAAGGAATAGCTAGCGCACGCTAGCTAGTCAACTGGCAGCAACGGCTAGTAAGGATGAAGAAGGCTATAAATACCAAGGAGTTGGTATTATTCCATACAACAACATTGAGCAAAGCATACATACGTGTTATATCATTGTAAACATTATAGTTGTTGTTCTTGAGCTTAATTAAGAGTGATTGAGTGTTATACACAAGATCATACACGAGCAAGAAAAAGAAAAGATACGATTTGATTCGGTGTTATTAGGATCAAGGATCCGACATTGTTAGAATCACAATCGCTATCTTAGTGAGGTTTATCTAGTACCGATAGAAAGCTAGAGTGGTTGATTCCTTATCCAATAGAAAAGGAAAAACGGTTTTACTCGGACCGATAGAAGACGAGCTTGTAACGGTAATGCCTCGACCGATAGAAGAGAGGCGTAGAGGTTTTGATCTTAATCCTAAAGAAAAAGATACACCGAAAGAGGACGTAGGCTTCGTTAATAGCCGAATCTCTATATATCCTTGTGTAATTTATTTTCCGCAATTTATTTACGCTTGTGCACAAAACGGCGCAAATATCCAATTTTATACCAACAATTGGTATCGGAGCGGTACTCCAATACGCGGCTTAACATCCGAGGAGAAAAAGATCCAAAATGGCGTTTCAAATCTCTCCATCCTTGAGTATTTAAATACTCTTTATTCGACGGGACTTGACTTCTGAAGATTCCTTCTTTGTCCTGTTGAGAGTTGTATGGAAGATCACTGTATTGGGGATTCGAGACAGTTTCCATACTTGGTCTTTATAAGACTTCTTTGCTGTACTGAAAGGTTCCACTATATGCTGGATTCGAGATAGGCTTTCGATACAAGTTGACACTTCAACTCTTCGATACAGTTTCCTTTACAGTATTGAGGATTGGCACATATGTCAAAACCTCTTATCAACACAATTCGATACAGGGATTGAATATACCGGCTGTTTCGATATAGGGTTCTTGTTTTCCCAACAATTTCCCCCTTTTTGACAATTTGCCAAGACTAACTTTCAAGTCTTCTTGATGATGCCAAAACCTTCTTCATGAAATAATCTTCTTTGATGACTTCTGGCAGATTTCTTGGTCTTCTGTCAAATGGTCTGTCTTTCAGCAACTTAGTCTAATTTATGAACTGCTCGCAGGCGAGTTCGATACAGCTAAGAATTTTAACAACTTAAGCTTATGATTGGCACGCAGGCACAATCTTACAATGTATTCTAAATGCATACAACTGAAATTATGAACTATTCGTAGACAAGTTCGTACAGCTTAATTTTCAAACAAGTTTCTATACTTGTGATTGTTATCTCAACAATATAAAATATGTAATCATACATCAACACAGTAGATTATGAGTTGTAATCTTTCAAGACAAACAACCATTTTTATTGATATTCAAAAGAAATTGAGTACATGGTTTGCTGTTTTGAAGGAAAAATTACAAACAAAAATATTACAAGGGTTTCAGCTCCTATAGTCCGCATGTCTCCATGGCTTTTTCCCTGGATCATTCTCGGTTCCATGCCACCAGTTTTGTAGGGAATCGTTGCCTCGATCTTGGTATATAGCTCTTCCTTCATAGGATCTGTCAAAGACAAGAATCCAGTCCTCTGGATGGGTGATCCGATCTCCTCTTTTGTGCTTGCTTTTCATATCTAGCTGGAGAGGGAGTTTTCCTTCTTCTAGCATCTTCGTGAATTTGTCTGCAGTCTCTGCTAAAGTCTTATAGCTTTTGAAGATGGCGGATTCCCTGATGAGTTTAACAAAGTATCTCATCAGTTCATTCTTCCTCCATTGCTTCACCTCTTCGGCAGTTGGATTGCGGTTGGTCAGCAGACGTATTTCAGAAGGTCTTTGGATTAAGTTTTGCCACGGGACATTTGGATCATGAAATTCAGGTTGGGAGCCTGAAATCTTAAAACTCTGAGAGGGAGGGGCTAGCTTGTTCAATTCAGCAGTAATGCTGTCTTGAGTAGCATTAAATTCCCTTTCATGCTGTAACCTTATTCTCCTAGCAGCTTCTCTCGCTTCTTCCCCCTTTTTGGCGTCATCAAGACGTTCTAGGATCTCCAGTGCGGCATCCTGTTTCATCTCGATGTTTGTCATTCTTTCTACAAGGGTGGAAAGCACCTCCGATATATCCTTAATGCTTTTGTCGTGGGCTCTCAAGTGAGAAGTGGTTTCAATCATAGCAGCTGCGGTCTTGGCTTCAGTAATGCGCGTTTTGGTTGCTTCTTCCCTTAGGAGTTACTCTTGCTTTTCTTGCATGATCTTCAGTGCTTGCTTGAATACTTCTGGCAATACAGCGAAGGCTTCTACTACTCGAGAGACTTCATGCTGTAATGTAGTCATCTCTTCGACTGCAGAAGTATGCATCCAATTAAGAGCTTTCTCGACTGAGTACAGAGCATTGACTGCATCCTGGATGAATACAGTTTGAAGACCAAGAGCACGCAGACACTCTTTCCTAGCGGCTGTGCTTGGAGAATCTGGTTGGGCAAAATCTTCGGATCCATTCAACCTCCTCAGATTCACGGTTGGGCGTAAATTGAGTTGGACATCCTCAGGTACATTACCGTCCTCGGATTCCACGGTTGATGGGGCGGGAGCAGCATGTTCTGGTTCGGCGGCAGGGGGTGCTGTGTCCTCCTATTGCGAAGGTGCGTCTGTAGACATGGATATAGGATGGACTAATTCCTCCTGTTGTCTCTCAGTGACAACTTCTTCTTCTTGAGCGGCGGCAGGCTCGGGTGCCTGTTCCAAAACTATTTCTTCTTCCTCAACTTGAGGGACTGATTCCTCATCGTCAGGAATGTTCTCTTGCTGTGGCGAAGGGGGCTCACTCCGATTTGACGTCCCTTCATCATCCTTTGGTTGAGAGGCATCTCTGTCTTAAGCCTCTTCACGACTCATTCTCAGACCAGCTTGAAAAGCATCATCATCGTCGTTTGAGTCATCGTCATCTTTTGGATTTTGGGGAGAGTCCTTGGACATATATTTTCCCTTTATTATTGCGTCAGATTTTTGCAGTAAATGGCTTTCAATGAGTTCCTTGCAGTAGAGATTGTCCTATTGGATCAGGGCTTCAACATGTGTTGAGTCCGTCCCTTCCAAAACAAATTTCTCTTCCTGGATCCATTCGCTCCAGTTGAATAATGTTTCATATGGAGCTAGCCTGTAGCTTTTCCATTTAAGGAATCTTTCATACGCATGATCAATCTGCACAGATAGAAGGGTTTTGTTGATAATTGTGTCCGGGGAGGGACTTCGTACAACGTCTGGATCCACTGTAGCGAGGGATTCCTCTACAGGTGTGGGATCCTGTAGGGAAGTGGGATTCCTTACAGGGGATGGTGCCCCGAAGGAAGATTGATCCTGTACGGGTGTGGAATCCCACATAGGAGAAGTAGCTGTTGGCTCCGAATGGGCAGCCGACTCGCTAGAGTCTTCTAGGTTGGCAGATGTCCGATCATCCGTCTTAGCCGCCAAAGGCTCAGGATCTACTGTCGATACAGTAGCGGGCACCTCTTCCACAGGGGTTGGTCCCTGGGGTAGTTCTTCAGTGGGTTACACCACGGTAGAAACTTCTTCGGAGGTCTTGGTAGATTTGGCTTTAGAAAGCCTCCTTAGTTTCTTTTTCGGCTTCTCACTAGCAATGGGTTTCTTGCTGTGAGATCTTTTCCTCTTCTTTGAAGACTCCACATCCTGGGACTTCAAAGACACATCCCTTGGGTCTGCAGAAACTGGCATACTTTTGGTTTTAGGGTGGTTGCAGACCATAGTGCTCTGGTTATACGCTGTAGGCTTGACACCTCCTAAGTATATCCTGGAGTTGTTCTTCTTTGCATCAGCGGATTGCGACAGTCCGCATTTCGTCGAAATATGGTTTAACATTAAACCAATGACTTCTTCTGGGTGGTTGCATACTTCCTCCTGCAAGCGTTTCAAAATTATCTGGCACCAGTTGACCTTTTCACAGGTCAGAATTGCAACCATCATCCTGTATCTCAGATTAGTACACATTTCGAATGCACAAGTTCGATTCTCGATGATCCTGCAGCAAAAATCATGTAAATACACATAAGGCAGGCAAAGATTCTTCTTGTGACATGTGGTTTGAACCATGTCAACAACAGTTGAGCCGGTGAACAGCCCATAAAACTTAGTTATCAGCTCTTGAGACCCAAATGTCTCAAGTTGTTCCATTGTCAGGCCATCAGCAGGTAGCCTGTAAATATTCTGGAGAAGATCGCTATCAACACAGATCTCCACTCCTTAAATGGTAGCGGTTATGTTAGCAACGTGACCTCCCTGGGCCAGCGATAAAAAGCGTACGGCGGCGTTGAGGTAAAATTCTTCAACCAGATGAACATCGTATTTGTCAGCGGTTTGACTTCCAAGGCGGTAGAGGCCTTGTTGACGGAGACGAGTGATGATGAACTCCATGGGTTCGACATGATTTGTTTCAGCGAGAATGCGTTCGATGATGAAAGATCGTGAGAAGATCCGTCCATCGATGATGTTTGCGGTTTTCTTGAATGCGGGCGAAGATGTCTGACCAGCCATTGTTGATAGTTCAAGAAAGTGTGAAATAGAATACACGAAATTTGCAGTAAAATGCAGAGAACTATGTAGACTGTATTTGCTTGAGAACTCTTAATTTGCAGAAAGCGTAAAGAGTCTCTAATGGCAGTATCAGTCCTTTTATAGTGGGCGGCGAAATAGGGTTTTGCAGAGTACGAATGGTCAGATTTTAAGGGATGGGAACTGGTTTCTGAAATCAACGGTCAAGATGGACTGAGTGTAACTGGTACACTTATCCATTAAAATGTTTAAAATATGAGCGGGTCCCACTTCTGACATTTGTTGTCACCCTAAATGCCTGAAACGGCGGTTTTAAGAGATTAAACAATTTATAACATCGCGGCTTTTGAGATTCAGTTGTCCAGATGTCGTGTAAGGTATTTAATGTAAATGACGTTTGACATAAAGATAGGGCACGTGGACAAAAATCATTTTAAAAATGAAATTAATATAATATTTACTGAATCGAAATCCTATAGTATGTGTTGTATCCGCATCGATACAGCGTTCCCCCTTAAAAAGGTACATATAGGTTTCAAATTCCATACAGCAACTTTTGGATTAATGCTGTATTCATGGGTCCTACTGTATTCGCCCTTAACTATTGCACACGTCAGCTGTAGGATTCATATGTCTTTGTTCACTACAGTGCTGTATTGACGGTTCTGAGTGTACGGATAATTAACGTTGGATACTGTATTCTTGGGTCTTACAGCATTCCCCCTCAATTGTTGAGTAAAACCAGTAAATTACTTACAGGGAGTCGGGCTGTAGCATTCCCAATTCTTGTCTAAGCATGTTGAATCCGGCTGTGTCGAGCGGCTTGGTAAAGATGTCGGCCAACTGAATGTCTGTATGAACTTTTTTAAGGCGAACATCTTTGTTCTCGACATGATTCCTTATAAAATGATGCTTCATGTTGATATGCTTAGTGCGCGAGTGCAGGACAGGATTGTGTGTTATTGCAATTGCACTCGTGCTATCACACATGATTGGAGTCTCTCTGGCTTCAATTCCATAATCTAACAACTGTTGCTGCATCCAAAGGATCTGAATACAACAACTACCAGCAGCATAGCATTCTGATTTAGCCGTGGAAAGTGAGTTAGCCAATTACTTCTTACTGAACCAAGAAACGAGTCTAGGTCCAAGAAAGTGACAAGTTCCACTTGTACTCTTCCTATCTAGCTTGCAACCTCCGAGATCCGAGTCACTGTATCTAACTAAATCGAATCCGCCTTCTTTAGGATACCATAGTCCTACATCGACTGTTCCTTTAATGTACTTCAGGATTCGTTTAGCTGTATTGAAGTGTGATTCCTTAGGTGCTACTTGATACCTTGCACACACTCCAACAGCAAACTAGATATCGGGCCTGCTAGCCGTTAGGTACAGGAGCGAACCAATGAGCTTCCTGTAGAGTGATTGGTCAAACGGCTTTCCGGCTTCATCAGCACGAATTTGCACGGAAGTGCTCATGGGGGTTGACGATGATTTGGAAGTGTTCATTCCAAATTTGTTGAGAAGCTCCTTGCTGTATTTTTCCTGGTTGATGAAAATACCTATAGGCAACTGCTTTACCTGCAAACCTAGGAAATAACTAAGTTCCCCCATCATACCCATTTCAAATTTACTTTGCATGAGATGAGAGAACCTTTGACACAAAGCAAGGTTAGTTGAACAAAAAATTATATCATCTACATAGATTTGCATCATAAGAAGGTCATCACCTTCCTGTATTTTGAACAAGGTCTTGTCCACAGCACCTTTCTCAAATCCATTGTCAGTTAGATACTGGGACAAGGTTTCGTACCAGGCTCTAGGGGCTTGTTTAAGTCCATACAGTGGTTTCCTTAGCCTGTATACTAGGTCGATACCGTCTGTGTTGGCAAACCCTGGTGGTTGTTCAACATAAACTTCTTCGGCAAGGTCTCCATTCAGGAATGCACTCTTGACGTCCATTTGGTATACAATAAAGCTCTTATGGGCGGCAAAGGCTAAGAATATCCTAATGTCTTCTAGTCTGGCTACAGGGGCGAAGGTTTCATCATAGTCTATGCCTTCTTCCTGACTATAGCCTTGTGCGACTAGTCTGGATTTGTTCCTTATAATTAGTCCATTTCGATCCTTTTTGTTTCGAAATACCCATTTGGTTCCTATAACCGATTGATGTGTAGGTCTGGGTACAAGATACCATACATTGTTTCTTTCGAAACCATTAAGCTCTTCTTCCATAGATGTTATCCAATGAGAATTATTAAGAGCGTCTATGGTCGAAACAGGTTCGGACTGGCTAAGAATACAGCGATAGTGCACATATTGAGTCTTCTAAGCTCGGATTGAGATTTATATTCAGGAAACTGTGATATCTCAGTATCTGGTTCTTCTTGTGCACAAAGTACATTTCTTTGTGTACTCTGTATTCTCCTACGAGTAGAAACACCAGCATCTATATTTCCAATGATCAGCTCTTGCGAGTGATCTCTCAACCATCTTCGGTCGGGTTCTAATTCAGGGTCCCGGACTGTATCGAGAATTTCTGTAGATACAGCTTCAGCTTGTACAGCGTCGGCTTCATCCACGTTGATTCTTACAGCTGCGGGGTTGATTTCTAAATCAACGACAGGTTCTATGGGAGTTGGAGGATCCAAGATAGAGAGATGTTGGATGTTCTGAGTAATATCATCTACACCTGTAGGGTCATGATGAGGTTCGACGAACACTACATGAACTGATTCCTCGATCGTCAGCTTCCTTTTATTAAAGATTCTGTAAGCTTTGCTGACGGAGGAGTATCCTATAAATATTCCTTCATCTGATTTCTCATCAAAGGTTCTAAGTTGATCCTTCCCATTATTCAACACATAACACCTGCATCCAAAAATGTGAAAAAATGAAACTAACGGAGTTTTGTTGTTCCATACCTCATATGCTGTTTTGTTATGGTGCTTGTTGACGATACAGCGGTTTTGAGTGTAGCATGCTGTATTGGTTGCTTCACCCCAGAAACGCTGTGGCAACTTACTTGCGGCGATCATTGTCCTTGTTGCTTCTTTCAGCGTCCTATTCTTTCGCTCGGAAACACCATTTTGTTGAGGTGTACGGGCAGCTGAGTATTCGTGTTGTATCTAGGGGTGTTCAAAAATATCCGATATCCGATATCCGATCCGAAATATCCGAAAATCCGAAGTTCCGGATATCCGAAAATTCGGATATCCGAAGTTCGGATATCCGGAACCAGTTCGGATATCGGATAGTACTTTTCGAAAAATCGGATATTCGGATATCGAAATATCCAAAAATCCTAATTTTTTTATTTTTTTATATTTTAAATATTAGAAAATATTCGGATATTCGGATATCCGATATCCATATCCGAAGTTTTTTTCGGATATTCGGATATCCGATATCCAAATACGAATATTTTTTTTCGAATATATGGATATCCGAATAAAATTCATATTTTTTCCGGATATTCGGATATCCGATATCCGTATCCGAAATTTCGGATATCCGAAATTTCGGATACGGATATCGGATATCAAAATATACTATCCGAACTTTCGGATATCCGAAGTTTCGGATATCCGAAAGTCCGGATATCCGGTTTTGAACACCCCTAGTTGTATCCCATTTTCTGAACAGTACTGCTCTATAAAGCAGTTAGTAAACTCTGTACCTCTATCGGAACGAATGGACACGATACTCAATGCTTTTTCATTTTGCAACTTTCTCAGGAGCTCGGGCAGCTTTGATGTTGTTTCCTTCTTCTTGCTTAGGAAAATTATCCAAGCATACCTGGAGTAATCATCAACAACAAGACAGTATTTCTTACCTCCCAAACTTATTGGGTCTACAGGACCGTAGAGATCCATATGTAGCATTTCCAACACTCTTTGGGTTGAAAGGTAGGACTTGCTCTTCAGGGTTGACTTGATTTGCTTGCCTTTATGACACGGTCCGCAGACGCTGTCCTTCTTGAATGACACGTTTGGCAATCCTCTAACCATTCCCTGTCTTGAGAGCTTGTTTATCATCTTGAAGTTGACCTGAGACATCCTCTTGTGCCATAACCAGCTAAGATCTGCAGTGCCTTTGGCAACAAAGCATGGAATTGAGGAGCTCATAGGCTTCCAGTCAGCAATATGCATGTTACCTGATCTTCTTCCTGTAAGCACAACTTCCTTGGTTTGGATGTTCTTGACTCTACAGCGATCTATATAGAATTTCACCGAGAACTGTTTATCATAGAACTGGCTAATACTAAGTAGATTGTACTGTAAGCCTTCAACATATGCAACATCGGTGACTTTGAATTTTCCGACAAGTAGGTTTCCTTTCCCTCTTGTTCTTCCTTTAGATTTATCACCGAAACGAACTTTTGGACCGCGACCTTCTACAAAACCTGATAGCTTGCTTCTATCTCCGGTCATGTGCCGAGAGCATCCACTATCAAAGTACCAGGTATCCTCCTCTAGGATGTCATGTAGCAAAGAAATTAAGTAGATTTAGGCCCCCTTTGATTTTTGGGTCCATATATGTTAGTTCCTATAGGTACCCAAGTTTTCCTGGAAGCAATTGGTTTACTGTAGGTCATACTCGGTACAGTGTTGCGATATCTACGTGGGGTATATCCGTAGTCGCTATAACCATGATAATTATTATGCATGTAAAATTCAGGTTTATTATTATTAATCCAGTACGAATGCCGTCTTGGAGGAGGAGCCATTTTCTTTGGCCTAACAGCTTGCCTTCTGGGTCTCCAGTTGGATTCCCAACGCTGTTGTTGATACTGAGTGGACACTTGCTGTCTCGAGGAATAATGGGGCTCTTGTATCCAATACCTCGGCGTGCTGTACTGATAGTACTGTCGTGCGGGCCTTTGATATTTGGATACAGTCTTCCTTCTGTACGGCTGTTGACGCTGTTGATATGCTCGGGGAGCATGCTGTTGAGTGCGCCTTTCACGTCTGAATGGCTGATGATTCCGCTGTCTGGAATAGGATTGCGGTGGCGGAATGGCAGCCTTTGGTTTTCGCTGTGCAACAGGTTCCTTCACGGGACTCGAAGTTTCTTTCGAAACAGGAATGTGTTCCACACTCTTGACGAACACTGTACTAGTTTTCCCTTTGCTTGAACATGAGCTATATCCTAAGCCACTTTTATCATGAGCATGTTGCCCAGTGCTTAGAATTTCTTCCATTCTTTTGGACGATTTCTAGAACGATTTTAGAGTGGTCTCAAGTTCAATTTCTCGTTTTTCGATAGTTGTGATTTTGGCTTGAAGTAGAACCAAATCATTTGTCTTGCTCTCGTTGTGAGGTTTAATCTCACTTAGTTCATGAGCAAGTTGATGATTGCTCTCCATGAGTTTTTCAAAATCGACTTTCTTTGGTTTCACGATCGAGACATATTTTCATAATTTATCTTCAGCAAGTCATTTTCATCTTTCAGCTCTAGGTTAGACAGTTGGAGCTGTATATTCTCGTTTTTCAATGTCTCATGGGCCTTTTGAATGTTTTTAAACTCATTCATCATGTTTTAAAAAGTATGAGATGCATTTGATGGAATAGCTGAGGTTGAACTTACCTCATCATCGCTATCTTCACCTTCCGGAATGTCCTTGGCCATAAAGCACATATATGCTTTATCATCGAACTCATCGTCAGATGAATCACTTTCAGTGACCACCTGAAGACATTCTTCTGATTTGGATGGTGTGGGGGAGGCTTCTGATTCTCCAATCAGGGCCTTGAGCTTGTTTTTCCAAGCACGTCTTCTTTCATCTCTCTCTTGTTGCTCGGCTTCTGGCAACCGTTGAACTTTGGGATGAGGACATTTATTTGCATAATGCCCTGGTTTCCTGCAATTATAGCACAGGTTAGCATCACCGGATGATGTTTCGGTACTTACCTTGTGGACAGGGTTGGGCCTGTAGGGAGTCTTTCCAGACTGCTTGATGAACTTTTTGAATTTGTGCATAAGAAGCGCCATTTCATCTTGAGACAGGATGTCGTCGTCACTGTCAGCATTTTTGTGACTAGGCTTCGACGAGCTGGGCATGCTGTGTCGACAATTCGATATAGCGGCTAATGTTGTGACCTTTGAAGGAGATTCTTCAGCTTTCTCTCTTCTGTCAATATCATACTCAAAAGCCTTGAGGTCAGAGAAGAGATCAAAAGTAGATATTTCATTAAGATTGCAAGATACACGCATAGCTGTGGTCTTAATGTCTCATCGGGCAGGGAAAGATCTGAAAATTTTTAAATTCTTCTCATTTTGGGTATAAATTTTGCCCAAAGCTTCAAGTTCACCAACAATACCAGTGAATCTGAGGTCAAGTTCCTCAAGTGTCTCAGTTGGTTTCATTTCAAAAGATTCAAATTGCTGAGTCAATTTTGAAATTTTGTTTTCTTTTGAGAGCTCAGTTCCCTCACAAATCAACTTAAGTTTATCCCAGATTTCCTTGGCTGATTTACAGCTTTTTACCTTCGAGAACGTGCTTTTGTCAAGAGTGATAAATAACGCGTTCTTAGCCACATTGTCGAGGTTCGCTCGCTTTCTTTCATCTGTGGTCCATTGCTCGCGTTCCTTCTCGAGCATCTCAACATGCGCTTGGCCTTCAATCCTTGTGGTCGTGCTTGCCTTCGTGATCTTGATAGGGCCATCCTGTATCACAAAAATCATCACTTCGTGCATTGCTGCAAGATGAGCCTCCATCCTAATTCTCCAATCATCAAATTCGTTAATAGAGAACATAGGCACTTTGTTGATCATTGATGTATCCATGTGAAAGTAAAGAAATGAAAGAGACTGTTTTAAAGAGTAAGTGATTTTGGATCTGATTCGGTTTAAAAATACGACTGATTCTTTTTAGAATCAACCGCTCCGATACCACTTGTTGGCCACTAAGTATACTGGATACAGCTTGGGAGGTAGTTTAAACAACAAGCTGTAATGATTTTAAATCTGAGTGCATAGAGGAAGTCTTAGATACAGTAAGTTGTTGTGGATACGGCAACTCGATGTGCAGTGTATACTTAAATAATCACAGTAATTAAAACAAGTAAGGCAGAAGGTAAATAACACAGTATTTAAGATGGTACGAGGTAAACCCCTCTACGTCCACTGGTCCTCCACACAGGAGTAAGAAGTTTATTATAATTACTACGTACACAACTACGTAATTATAACAACACACAATCAATATATCGTTCACACAGATTGATATAAAGATCTTAGCTTCAACCGTTCACACAGAATGGTTTTGAGCTAATGCTTTGACTTGCTTCTTCACACATAGTTCTGAAGCTTCGTCTTCCTCGATGCAATTCCTTCACACACAGTTCTGGAGAAGCAATGATTACTCAGTCCACACAGGGCTGATCTGGGTTTGTTCAAAGTATAGAACAGGGGTTGAACAACAGCTTTGACTTTATGAGCTTCTGGCTGATGAAGTGTTGTTCAAGATGATGAGCAATGTATATCTCTTTGATCTGAGTTGCAGTGAGCTTTGGAGATATGTTTTGCTATGATAATAACTTTGATAGCTTGATAATTTCGTAGCTTAGGTAACTGATCTTCAATGCCTTGATGTGATATATATAGTCTTCTGGAAAATATATCTGTTGGGATAAATCCGTTGAGCAAGATGCTTTTCCAACGGGATAAAAAGCATGATCCGGATTTAGCGGGATTTGAAGATCTGTTGACTGACAGTATTTAAATACTTTATCTTTGAGTATTTAAATACTCTTTATTCAACGAGACTTGACTTCTGAAGATTCCTTCTTTGTCCTGTTGAGAGCTGTATGGAAGATCACTGTATTGGGGATTCGAGACAGTTTCCATACTTAGTCTTTATAAGACTTCTTTGCTGTACTGAAAGGTTCCACTATATGCTGGATTTGAGACAGGCTTTCGATACAGGTTGACACTTCAACTCTTCGATACAGTTTCCTTTACTGTATTGAGGGTTGGCACATATGTCAAAACCTCTTATCAACACAATTCGATACAGGGATTGAATATATCGGCTGTGTCGATACAGGGTTCTTGTTTTCCCAACAAACTGCAATATTACCAACGAACGATCAACAATAATCTAGAATACCTTCACACGGTAAGCTCCAACACGATCAATACAGAACCACAGAAATCGATGTACGAAAGAACAAAATTCTCAAAATGTTAAACAAATCACATACAGTGGATCCCAAGGAAACACAACCGACTGGTTAACATACCCTTCAGCATACGAACAACCAATCGCAAATCGGCAAACATACCAAATCATACATGGAGTGGGAATGACCAATCAATATCCAAAACAATCATCCTGGGGTCACCACCTTCAATTCTACACTTACTAAGGAATCATTCAAAAATCACTATGGTAAAATCGTACTACTACCATACCAATGGAATCACATAGCACATATGTCCTGGTTTCACAAAATCCAAAGTTCCAAAATCATATTCTGTACCCGAATCTACAATACGTAGCATAGTCTTCTTATCTCATCAATCAACTGATCATCCTTGGATAACCAAACTACCATACTGAAGTTCAAATCTCTATTCATCATTCTATACTGATGTCTTATCCAGTTTGTGACACTCATAACTTCACCATGATATGCACTATGCACTAAATGCGTATGTATATCGGTCACATTTCCAAAACCAGTTTGAAATCATGTAATCTTGTCAAGAAGACAAATTTTCGAAAGTTCTTTCAAAAATTTCAAAACTCAAAACATAAATTTTTGTAAGACCACGAAATCAATTTTCGAAAAAATAAATTGGCTCGCTAATGCCAAGTATTCGATAACAGTTTCCTTCGAATCCACACGATTTCGAAGTTTTAATATGGAACTATACAAATGATTGACCACATCCATACTCCTGTATACTAATTCGGTTTGTCACCAATTCCACTGACATTATATCGGGAAAACCACACGATAGAGTTCCAAAATCTTAATGTATAGAATCCGACAAAACCTCCTTTTCCACACATGACTCGCAACGTCAATCGTTAACCCATCCTGGATCACCTCAACCATGCTATGACAAAACATTGAATAATCAATAAATCAAACACAACGAAAGACTACCCGAGAAGTCTCATTTGAACAAGTAAACTAAAACCCCGAAAGGTAGTAATAAAATGCATAAACGATTAGTAAAGTATTTTACAAATATCGGGAGCTCTAGAAAACAGAAAAGCATTTTGACAAATTAAGGTTTCAGCCCGTATCTCGTTCCGCATTACAAGAAGTTTAAAAAGTAGAAAACTCTTTTGGACCCCAAGTCCTGAGTTATAAAACTATTTCGGAATCGATTGGATCTCGGCCCAAAATCATTTTCCGTAAAACATATATTTTGAAAAGTATCATTTTCAAATGCTCAAAAAGAGTTCATATATCTCAAAATGTACTAACATTACTACATGCTCTTCTCATCCATCCACAACATTCTCCTAAATACATAACTCCGTTCCAAAGTTTAACCGACATATTGATTTCCAAATCATAGCTTCACAAGATCATCAATCATGTCCCAACTCTGTCATCTCATACTGTAACGCATAATATCTTCCTGAATCTCAAAACATATCAACTTAGAACGGCAATAAATCTCAATACAATTCAAGAATCCAAATACTTACAGATCGTGAAGCTGACGATTCCCCGTGATACTGGCACATGTCTCAACTCTAGAAAATACTCGACATAGACATATTCAAAACACATATTTTGCAAACTCTGTTCAACTCAAGAACACAACACATCTCTATCCGAAGAAACACGTTGACACCATTTGGAAAAGTTTGCAATAACCCCAGTACTACACTGGTAAATCACATAACTTAAAAGCCCGAGTGAACAATAAAAACTCACGGCTCTAATATTTGTAAATCGACAACTCGAATGACGTGATAAAAACACGAACCAACTCGATCCGACTGCCTAGGTTTTCTCAACCTAAGCTCCGATACCATATTCTCTAACACTCCCGGAGCCATCGAGGAATATTACAGCGTCGTGGGCCTCAAGACGGAACCCACAAGGCTAAAAGATATTTTCGCAAACATTTACAAATTCCCAAGAGGCTAACGACGGTATTATCTATTAAAAACATTCGAAGACTTTATAAAACTCATTTATCGAACCCGTCGTAAAATCTCATTTGAAAGGACAAGGCCAAACAGCCGAAACTCAATAGTTTAGAAAACGATTTTCCAAAGTAACCTGAGTTACCAGATAATGAAAGGTCATTTAAAAATACTCACGCAGCGGAAAAGACAACAGTCAAAAGTACTCTAGCAGCAGAATACAACAACTGATCAAGAAACTCAATTCGCAAATACATGCCCTAGCCAGTATCCTCCGGGAAGCTAATCTCTCCACGACCGCTACAAGCTCGATATCCCAAGAACCTAAAAAGAAAGCCCATGACGGGGTCAACCATATTATCCAACAATGATAACAATCACATCACATCAATAATTACATACCAATGAGGTACTAAGTAAGAATACTATCAAAGTAATCCTACTCCCATACTCTACCAAATTCATGTCTCGTACTGATTCTCACATAATACCCAAAGTTCTCAAAATATCACCATAACTCCCTGTTACGAAATCTACTAACTCTGTCCAATTCGATCCATCGGATATCATCATCAAATCTCAACACGAAACCGATTGTCCATCAAAGACAAATACCAAGGGAAATACGGAACATACCTCGAGATGCACAATACTCATGTCAGTCTAATCCGAGATCAGATCAATACATCATACGGACACAGTCTTAACACAAGACCTACAAATGCATACTCATATGACAACATCAATATGATCAAAACAATAACAACTGTGTATACTCAATGGAAATCCCATGATCCAGCGCCCTCAGCATAGATCCCAAGATGATCTTAATAGATCAACACGAGGTGGATAACCAACAATATACATAAGCACAACAACACATGTAAAACCAACGATGCGAATCCACATGATTCCATCAACACAACACTGGGTAATCCAACGATCCAGCGCCCTCAGCATAGATCCACATGATGATCCCGTCGGACCAACGCATGGTGGAAAACCCATCCAATGATCCAGCGCCCTCAGCATAGATCCCAAGATGATCCCATCGGACCAACATGAGGTAGACATCTGATCCAGCGCCCTCAGCATAGATCACATGATCCCATCGGATCAACACAACATATAAAATACAATTATGCATACACATATGCAAATCAATATGTTCATCAACATGAACAACATATGAATCAATAACACGAACGACACTATGACAAATCACTAGGACGACCTCATGTCTAACAACAAGAAAGACAATTTGCATGACCAAAATCATTAACACTAAACCACAATCAATATAAAATACTCACCTCGAGTCCTTCGGGACCAATCTCGATGTCAAGTCATCACCGACGATTATTCTCAATGCTCGGCGACCAAACGTACCACGGACTATAGATACTCATATCCTCATTTTTATCATAATGTATCCTCGGTACCCAATATGCCAATAACCGAAATAAATCATATACATTATGATTTAACTCCCAAGATCGGAAAACATATAATCATTGTTATATGTATTATAAACGAAATGAAACTGAAACCATTCATTAAACATTATAAACTGAGCAAGTAATAACTTGCCTTGATACCAACACGACGATGATGAAGCCGTTACCAATTCCTTGTCATCATCTACAAGCTCCTCAGTTCCCCGGCCAAAGCGATTCATGAACGTTCTCGAACACGACCACAACACACTTTCTAATCGACGATTATAACCAACGATCAATGATCACAACCTATTGAAGTAATCAATTAACACATATTCGATAATAATCAATTCCCGATATAACCAATCAATCAAACTCAACGGCTCAACAATTCCTCGATCATATACAAAACCAAATAATCCAACTCAACAAATATAGACTCATATCTACAATACAATTCACAACTCGATGATCATACTTAACAATCAATACAACCGATCAATAAACCCAATGGTTCCACAATATCCCATTTAAACATAAATCTGAACAACCCGAATCAATCAATCATGAACTCATAACCATGATACGTTTCCATAATTCGATAATCATATCAATGATCAAATCATCTCGATAACAAGGATTACATAACACACTCTATTCCGAATTCATACGAAATAACACGATTCCTCCTGGTTTATAATTATAAATTTCATAGTAGGACAATACTATCGGCATAATCGGCAATCCGAACTACCCAAATAGTTCAATACCATTGAGAATCTTGTTATAAGATTAACTATCATCTTTCCGGATTCAAAATTGTTATCATGATTCGTATTTTGTCAAGAACATACGAATTCTACCACTACAATCAACATAGCATTGGTCTAAATCATCAATTCCATGATTATAATTAAAAATCATCATATATCTTATCAAATTTCCCTCTTTGATGTGATATATATATACCAAGAACATCAAGAACACCATGATTCCATAATCATGATTATAACAAATTGCATAATCGAAGACATATATCATTGTATCTTTCCAATATACAATTCACATAACCTCAAGAATCTTAACAACGATACCATAATCATCTTCATACGAATTATTCATCAACAATAACATCAAAATTCGAATTCAAGGTGTAGAGTTCATCAACATACCTCAAGAACATGAATAACACAATCAAACTCTTCAAGAATCATTATTATCTTCATATCCAAGCCTCAAATCCGTGTTTCCAAGATCATAATCAAGTTGGAAGAGGTTTATTCTCACTAACTGTAACACCCCCAAAACCATCCGGGATATTACAGCGCCGTGGGTCCCGCCCCGGAACCCACCAAGCTAAAACTCATTTTCGCAAATATTTCAAATACGCCAACAGGCAAAAGACGGTAATGTATTTTAAATAATTTTCAAAAATCCATTTTCCAAATACCGTCACAAAATAAAATCATTTAAAAGTAGAAGGCCAAAATGCCAAAATTCGATTTAGGGAATAGATTTACGAAATAAACCCAAGTTCGCAAAATGCCAAAAGGCCATTTGAAAATACACACAAGCTAATAAAGATACCGAAAAGTCATTTTGAAATACACATACACAGCGGATCAAATGCAGTTCAAAAATACACATTTGCAGCGGAAATAAACAACCAGAAAAGAATACTCAATTCACCGAAAACATGCTGCAACCAGTATCACTCGGGAAGCTCATCCCTTCACAACCGCTACAAGCTCGATCTCCGAGTACCTAAAAATAAAGCCCACGACGGGGTCAGCCACAATACTCAACAATGATATCGATCACATCACATAAATAATTACATACCAATGTAATAATACTGTAAGAATACTACCAACTTAATCTTACCGTCATAACCTTACCAATCCATAGAAATCCATACCAATTCAATCCTTACCATAATCCACATTTTGCATTCTCAGATGACGAAATGAACTTAGCAACAATCATCTGGACTGAATCAAAATAGTACTCAAAATCCTCAAAAATATCATCATAACTCATAAGTGTGAAGTAATCCATCTGTGCCAAATCTTGTCCGTCGGATCGCACAATCAAGTACCAATCCTGATAACAACCAAACATACACAATGCTTCTGCAGATCAACTACCACCAAATAATGATAACAAGTCCCGAAACATCGACGTACAGTCCGAATGCTCATACGATCAATAACAATGATCAACCAACACAACAATCGAGAATATCATCGACATGATAACTCTAATACGACCAACCAAAGGATCAACAATAACCGAGAATACCCTCGACAAGGTAAACTCCAAACGATCAACGAAAGACCAACAACGACCGAGAATACCATCAACAAGGTAAACTCCAAACAAACAATAATAATGGATCTCAAAGAAATAACCCCGAATGTCGAACATACCCATGGGGCGTATGAAACAACCAGTCGCAAACCATCGAACATACCCAACCATAAATGGAGGATGAACGACCAAACAATATGGCTCAAAGATGGACGTCACACTACGCCCGATCTGAAAATGTGTCCGTGCACAAGCCACCCTGTGTATCGATCAAATACACATGTGGTCTTGTACCTAATCAGTCTCACGAAGTAATCTTCTCGTGTGCACAGCCCAATGTGAGGACATGACCCCATCACACGTCTATATGTGCCCGCCCTGAAAATCCTACACATAACTGATCGGCACGCAGATATGACTCCAGATATGTCACGATGCAACATGACATCGAAACTCAAATAATCACATATCCAATTAAGTATCAAAAGACTCACCGAAGTGAACAACAACGGACTGACAATGAAAAATCGACGCGGCTAGTCAATATCCAAAACAAACCCTGGGATCCTCATCCCCAATGAATGATCAACGCGATCAACGACCTCAATACAACAGTCCTGGGACCAACATCCTTCAACATCCAATACGAATCTCATCATACGAAACCTCAACATACAACATATACAACAACTCAACTTTATAATGATTATTCTCATGACTGAACAATAATTAAATTACCTCAAGCCGACGATACTATCATTTCCACGAACAAACCATCATCCCAACAATTTACATTCCAACAACATTGCTATACGAATTATAAATGAATGAAAACGAGACCATTCATCAAATATTATAAACTGAACAAGTATAACTTCCCTCAATGTCGATACGACGAAGCCGAATCTGCCCAGTAAAGTGCAGCAGCAATAAGTCACGGTCTGGAACTCCAAATCAAGATCCAACCGGTCAAAATGAAGGTCCATGATTCAGAAACAAGCTATCCAAAATTTAGTAAAATCGGACCACGTCTTGCCCTTCATCGAGTTAGTCAATCACGGCTGCTCCACCGAAAATGGAACTCCAAATACGGAAGAAAACCACGATCCACTCAAAATAGACTTCACTATATGATAAATTTATACAATCATATAGAATTTCTTTCTTTTAACTCGACACCCCTACACTATTATAAGTCTACATGATTCTCACCCTTCTCACCACTCTCTTTAAAGAGAATACAAGAAAGGAATTTAATTTGAATCAAATAAGACTAAAGTGTATTACTTGGGTGTACTTGTAAGAAAGGCACCAAGACTCCTTATATAGAATAAAGAATGCTTTTCCCTTTCATTATCAACTGGTGTGGGACAAAAATATATCCTTATAGCATAACCAATGCTTCTCATCTTTATTCTCAACCGATGTGGGATAAAACACATCCTTCAAAATACAACTACTGTACGAGAGCCATAACTCTTACAAACAAAATCTAAATATAATCTCCACCGTTCATATTATATCAAACTATTTGGTAGATAACATAACCAAAATTTATCACAATCCAACGGTTAAATCTTCGTAAATCTACAAAATACGGAGACTTCTCAATATGAATCCGAAAACAGGAACCTCTCGTTCTATTAATTAGTACGGTCACATGGTACATCAAAACCCAATCTCCACCATCCAAAATATAGTTTATGGTGTTTAGAAATGACTGACAAAATTTCATGTTAATCCGATGGTTGGATTTGTATGAATTATGTCTATAACATTACTGCACGGGTGAATGTTTGTTGATGGAACTAAATTTCTGCAAATAGTTTCCACTAATTCGACCATAACTTCTTCGTCCGAACCCCGATTGGATATTCGTTTGAACCGTTTGAAAGCTAACTCTAATATATATAATACTGTTAATTTTCAGAATTTTCGAACATACCAAATGTCCTTGGTGATTTTCCAAAGTCAAACTTTGTGCACAATACTTTCCAAAAAAAATATCTAATCTTATCTTCACTAATACTTTCGGTACTTTTTCGTACTTTAAACCATCCGAGAACATAATTGCATCTTCAATATATCTATGACAACTCAAGAATCACTTACTTAATCCAGATAATCTCTCTAACCTTCATCGACTAATTTATCGGATAATATAACGTTGTACACCGTTGCATTCTATCAACGATTATTCGACGGGATTAGAAAATACCATCCGACTTCTTAAATCTCATTCTCATGAAATCACAAAAATAAATTCACCATATCAATATTCCAATAAAATCATCGAAGAAAATACTGCTTGAAAATTCAGGATATTACATACTACCCCCCTTAAAATAAGTTTCGTCCTCGAAACTTGCAATTCTGTCATAGACAATAGCTCAACCAGAGTATCCAAAAATCATCACGAAAACAATCAATCATCACCACAAGTGAATAACCAAAATAGTGTACTTACAGGTGCGTGAAGCCGATGATCTCCCGTGATACTAGCATACGACTCTCATACGAAGTCTCAACAGTCAACACAATACCAACATACACCAATATCGCAATTATAGAAATTTTAAAAATATATCCAAAAATTTCGGAACATCCAAAAATCGGTTTGACTCAAAAGTCAGAAAAATCATGTCTAAAAATCACGCTACTACCGTACCAGTAGAGCCACAATACACACATGCCCGAATTTCACAAAACCCAAGCTCCGATACCATCTTCTATAACACCCCCAAAACCATCCGGGATATTACAGCGCCGTGGGTCCCGCGCCGGAACCCACCAGGCTAAAACCCATTTTCGCATATATTTCAAATACGCCAACAGGCGAAAGACGGTAATGTATTTTAAATAATTTTCAAAAATCCATTTTCCAAATACCGTCACAAAATAAAATCATTTAAAAGTAGAAGGCCAAAATTCGGTTTAGGGAATAGATTTACGAAATAAATCTAAGTTCGCAAAATGCCAAAAGGCCATTTGAAAATACACACAAGCTGATAAAGATACCGAAAAGTCATTTTGAAATACACATACGCAGCAGATAAAATGCAGTTCGAAAATACACATTTGCAGCGGAAATAAACAACCAGAAAAGAATACTCAATTCACCGAAAACATGCTGCAACCAGTATCACTCAGGAAGCTCATCCCTTCACGACCGCTACAAGCTCAATCTCCGAGTACCTAAAAATAAAGCCCACGATGGGGTCAGCCACAATACTCAACAATGATATCGATCACATCACATAAATAATTACATACCAATGTAATAATACTGTAAGAATACTACCAACTTAATCTTACCGTCATAACCTTACCAATCCATAGAAATCCATACCAATTCAATCCTTACCATAATTCACATTTTGCATTCTCAGATGACGAAATGAACTTAGCAACAATCATCTGTACTGAATCAAAATAGTACTCAAAATCCTCAAAAATATCATCATAACTCATAAGTGTGAAGTAATCCATCTGTGCCAAATCTTGTCCGTCGGATCGCACAATCAAGTACCAATCCTGATAACAACCAAACATACACAATGCATCTGCAGATCAACTACCACCAAATAATGATAACAAGTCCCGAAACATCGACGTACAGTCTGAATGCTCATACGATCAATAACAATGATCAACCAACACATCAATCGAGAATATCATCGACATGATAACTCTAATACGACCAACCAAAGGATCAACAATAACCGAGAATACCCTCGACAAGGTAAACTCCAAACGATCAACGAAAGACCAACAACGACCGAGAATACCATCAACAAGGTAAACTCCAAACAAACAACAATAATGGATCTCGAAGAAATAACCCCGACTGTCGAACATACCCCTGGGGCGTATGAAACAACCAGTCGCAAACCATCGAACATACCCAACCATAAATGGAGGATGAACGACCAAACAATATGGCTCAAAGATGGACGTCACACTACGCCCGATCCGGAAATGTGTCCGTGCACAAGCCACCCTGTGTATCGATCAAATACACATGTGGTCTTGTACCTAATCAGTCTCACGAAGTAATCTTCTCGTGTGCACAGCCCAATGTGAGGACATGACCCCACCACACGTCTATATGTCCCCGCCCTGAAGATCCTACACATAACCGATCGACACGCATATATGACTCCAGATATGTCACGATGCAACATGACAACGAAACTCAAATAATCACATATCCAATTAAGTATCAAAAGACTCACCGAAGTGAACAACAACGGACTGACAATGAAAAATCGACGCGACTAGTCAATATCCAAAACAAACCCTGGGATCCTCATCCCCAATGAATGATCAATGCGATCAACGACCTCAATACAATAGTCCTGGGACCAACATCCTTCAACATCCAATACGAATCTCATCATACGAAACCTCAACATACAACATATACAACAACTCAACTTTATAATGATTATTCTCATGACTGAACAATAATTAAATTACCTCAAGCCGACGATACTATCATTTCCACGAACAAACCATCATCCCAACAATTTACATTCTAACAACATTGCTATACGAATTATAAATGAATGAAAACGAGACCATTCATCAAATATTATAAACTGAACAAGTATAACTTGCCTCAATGTCGATACGACGAAGCCGAATCTGCCCAGTAAAGTGCAGCAGCAATAAGTCACGGTCTAGAACTCCAAATCAAGATCCAACCGGTCAAAATGAAGGTCCATGAGTCAGAAACAAGCTATCCAAAATTCAGTAAAATCGGACCACGTCTTGCCCTTCATCGAGTTAGTCAATCACGGATGCTCCACCGAAAATGGAACTCCAAATACAGAAGAAAACCACGATCCACTCAAAATAGACTTCACTATATGATAAATTTCTATAATCATATAGAATTTCTTTCTTTTAACTCGACACACCTACACTATTATAAGTCTACATGATTCTCACCCTTCTCACCACTCTCTTTAAAGAGAATACAAGAAAGGAATTTAATTTGAATCAAATAAGACTAAAGTGTATTACTTGGGTGTACTTGTAAGAAAGACACCAAGACTCCTTATATAGAATAAAGAAGGCTTTTCCCTTTCATTCTCAACTGGTGTGGGACAAAAATATATTCTTATAGCATAACCAATGCTTCTCATCTTTATTCTCAACCGATGTGGGATAAAACACATCCTTCAAAATACAACTACTGTCCGAGAGCCATAACTCTTACAAACAAAATCTAAATATAATCTCCACCGTTCATATTATACCAAACTATTTGGTAAATAACATAACCAAAATTTATCACAATCCAACGGTTAAATCTTCGTAAATCTACAAAATACGAAGACTTCTCAATATGAATCCGAAAACAGGAACCTCTCGTTCTATTAATTAGTACGGTCACATGGTACATCAAAATCCAATATCCACCATCCAAAATATAGTTTATGGTGTTTAGAAATGACTGACAAAATTTCATGTTAATCCGATGGTTGGATTTGTATGAATTATGTCTATAACATTACTGCACGGGTGAATGTTTGTTGATGGAACTAAATTTCTGCAAATAGTTTCCACTAATTCGACCATAACTTCTTCGTCCGAACCCCGATTGGATATTCGTTTGAACCGTTTGAAAGCTAACTCTAATATATATAATACTGTTAATTTTCAGAATTTTCGAACATACCAAATGTCCTTGGTGATTTTCCAAAGTCAAACTTTGTGCACAATACTTTCCAAAAAAAATATCTAATCTTATCTTCACTAATACTTTCGGTACTTTTTCGTACTTTAAACCATCCGAGAACATAATTGCATCTTCAATATATCTATGACAACTCAAGAATCACTTACTTAATCCAGATAATCTCTCTAACCTTCATCGACTAATTTATCGGATAATATAACGTTGTACACCGTTGCATTCTATCAACGATTATTCGACGGGATTAGAAAATACCATCCGACTTCTTAAATCTCATTCTCATGAAGTCACGAAAATAAATTCACCATATCAATATTCCAATAAAATCATCGAAGAAAATACTGCTTGAAAATTCAGGATATTACATACTACCCCCCCTAAAATAAGTTTCGTCCTCGAAACTTGCAATTCTGTCATAGACAATAGCTCAACCAGAGTATCCAAAAATCATCACGAAAACAATCAATCATCACCACAAGTGAATAACCAAAATAGTGTACTTACAGGTGCGTGAAGCCGATGATCTCCCGTGATACTAGCATACGACTCTCATACGAAGTCTCAACAGTCAACACAATACCAACATACACCAATATCGCAATTCTAGAAATTTTAAAAATATATCCAAAAATTTTGGAACATCCAAAAATCGGTTTGACTCAAAAGTTAGAAAAATCATGTCTAAAAATCACGCTACTACCGTACCAGTAGAGCCACATAACACACATGCCCGGGTTTCACAAAACCCAAGCTCCGATACCATCTTCTATAACACCCCCAAAACCATCCGGGATATTACAGCGCCGTGGGTCCCGCGCCGGAACCCACCAGGCTAAAACCCATTTTCGCAAATATTTCAAATACGCCAACAGGCGAAAGACGGTAATGTATTTTAAATAATTTTCAAAAATCCATTTTCCAAATACCGTCACAAAATAAAATCATTTAAAAGTAGAAGGCCAAAATTCGGTTTAGGGAATAGATTTACGAAATAAACCTAAGTTCGCAAAATGCCAAAAGGCCATTTGAAAATACACACAAGCTGATAAAGATACCGAAAAGTCATTTTGAAATACACATACGCAGCGGATAAAATGCAGTTCGAAAAAACACATTTGCAGCGGAAATAAACAACCAGAAAAGAATACTCAATTCACCGAAAACATGCCGCAACCAGTATCACTCGGGAAGCTCATCCCTTCACGACCGCTACAAGCTCAATCTCCGAGTACCTAAAAATAAAGCCCACGATGGGGTCAGCCACAATACTCAACAATGATATCGATCACATCACATAAATAATTACATACCAATGTAATAATACTGTAAGAATACTACCAACTTAATCTTACCGTCATAACCTTACCAATCCATAGCAATCCATACCAATTCAATCCTTACCATAATCCACGTTTTGCATTCCCAGATGACAAAATGAACTTAGCAACAATCATTTGTGCTAAATCAAAATAGTACTCAAAATCCTCAAAAATATCATCATAACTCATAAGTGTGAAGTAATCCATCTGTGCCAAATCCTGTCCGTCGGATCGCACAATCAAGTACCAATCCTGATAACAACCAAACATGCACAATGCATCTGTAGATCAACTACCACCAAATAATGGTAACAAGTCCCGAAACATCGACGTACAGTCTGAATGCTCATGCGATCAATAACAATGATCAACCAACACATCAATCGAGAATATCATCGACATGATAACTCTAATACGACCAACCAAAGGATCAACAATAACCAAGAATACCCTCGACAAGGTAAACTCCAAACGATCAACGAAAGACCAACAACGACCGAGAATACCATCAACAAGGTAAACTCCAAACAAACAACAATAATGGATCTCAAAGAAATAACCCCGACTGTCGAACATACCCCTGGGGCGTATGAAACAACCAGTCGCAAACCATCGAACATACCCAACTATAAATGGAGGATGAACGACCAAACAATATGGCTCAAAGATGGACGTCACAGTACGCCCGATCCGGATATGTGTCCGTGCACAAGCCACCCCGTGTATCGATCAAATACACGTGTGGTCTTGTACCTAATCAGTCTCGCGAAGTAATCTTCTCGTGTGCACAGCCCAATGTGAGGACATGACCCCATCACACATATATATGTGCCCGCCTTGAAAATCCTACACATAATCGATCGGCACGCATATATGACTCCAGATATGTCACGATGCAACATGACAACGAAACTCAAATAATTACATATCCAATTAAGTATCAAAAGACTCACCGAAGTGAACAACAACGGACTGACAATGAAAAATCGACGCGACTAGTCAATATCCAAAACAAACCCTGGGATCCTCATCCCCAATGAATGATCAACGCGATCAACGACCTCAATACAACAGTCTTGGGACCAACATCTTTCAACATCCAATACGAATCTCATCATACGAAACCTCAACATACAACATATATAACAACTCAACTTTATAATGATTATTCTCATGACTGAACAATAATTAAATTACCTCAAGCCGACGATACTATCATTTCCACGAACAAACCATCATCCCAACAATTTACATTCCAACAACATTGCTATACGAATTATAAATGAATGAAAACGAGACCATTCATCAAATATTATAAACTGAACAAGTATAACTTGCCTCAATGTCGATACGACGAAGCCGAATCTGCCCAGTAAAGTGCAGCAGCAATAACTCACGGTCTAAAACTCCAAATCACGATCCAACCGGTCAAAATGAAGGTCCATGAGTCAGAAACAAGCTATCCATAATTCAATAAAATCGGACCACGTCTTGCCCTTCATCGAGCTAGTCAATCACGGATGCTCCACCGAAAATGGAACTCCAAATACGGAAGAAAACCACGATCCACTCAAAATAGACTTCACTATATGATAAATTTCTACAATCATATAGAATTTCTTTATTTTAACTCGACACCCCTACACTATTATAAGTCTACATGATTCTCACCCTTCTCACCACTCTCTTTAAAGAGAATATAAGAAAGGAATTTAATTTGAATCAAATAAGACTAAAGTGTATTACTTGGGTGTACTTGTAAGAAAGGCACCAAGACTCCTTATATAGAATAAAGAAGGCTTTTCCCTTTCATTCTCAACTGGTGTTTGACAAAAATATATTCTTATAGCATAACCAATGCTTCTCATCTTTATTCTCAACCGATGTGGGATAAAACACATCCTTCAAAATACAACTACTGTCCGAGAGCCATAACTCTTACAAAAAAAAATCTAAATATAATCTCCACCGTTCATATTATACCAAACTATTTGGTAAATAACATAACCAAAATTTATCACAATCCAACGGTTAAATCTTCGTAAATCTACAAAATACGGAGACTTCTCAATATGAATCCGAAAACAGGAACCTCTCGTTCTATTAATTAGTACGGTCACATGGTACATCAAAATCCAATCTCCACCATCCAAAATATAGTTTATGGTGTTTAGAAATGACTGACAAAATTTCATGTTAATCCGATGGTTGGATTTGTATGAATTATGTCTATAACATTACTGCACGGGTGAATGTTAGTTGACGGAACTAAATTTCTGCAAATAGTTTCCACTAATTCGACCATAACTTCTTCGTCCTAACCCCGATTGGATATTCGTTTGAACCGTTTGAAAGCTAACTCAAATATATACAATACTGTTAATTTTCAGAATTTTCGAACATACCAAAAGTCCATGGTGATTTTCCAAATTCAAACCTTGTGCACAACACTTTCCAAAAAAAATATCCAATCTTATCTTCACTAATACTTTCGGTACATTTTCGTACTTTAAACCATCCGAGAACATAATTGCATCTTCAATATATCTATGACAACTCAAGAATCCCTTACTTAATCCAGATAATCTCTCTAACCTTCGTCGACTAATTTATCGGATAATATAACGTTGTACACCGTTGCATTCTATCAACGATTATTCGACGGGATTAGAAAATACCATCCGACTTCTTAAATCTCATTCTCATGAAATCACGAAAATAAATTCACCATATCAATATTCCAATAAAATCATCGAAGAAAATACTGCTTGAAAATTCAGGATATTACACTAACACACTCATAGGGACGAAGTTTGGCGGAAGAAATGATTTTTTCTCTCGTGAAGAAATGAAAAAACGAACTTCATTTTATAAATTGCATCGAACATTACGTACGTTATCACTCAACATTAACGTACGTAATGCTCCATAGCGTACGCTACACGTCCAACATAGCATACGTAACATCATCCCAGAACTCACTGACTTGTTTCGTTTACTCGCTTATGTACGTAATACTTCCTTCATAGCGTAATACGTACGTTGACTTGCTACAGTAAATCTCCACTTAACGTACGTAATGCACTCCTCGTAGCGTACGTTAACCAAGAGTTGACTCGCCCATGCACGTTCTTCGCCGAAAGCTGCCAACCACGGGACCCACCTGTCGGCCATAGCCTGATCTCTCCGATATGAACTTCACGTACTTTAACATGTCCGCTTAACGTACGTAATATCTGTACACCTTACGTACGTTAACTGTCCTTCTTAACATACGTAATCCGTATGCATTAACGTACGCTAAGTATACATCGTAGCGTGCGCTAATGTGGTTGTAGTTAGCCATTTTCAGCTATCCTTGTCCAATGTCACAACATACTAGATACGAACATATGGCATACTGAATACATATACTCAACACATTATGTCCTCAAATACAATTATCGACCAAATACGACAATTATACCAATACTGACATCTCAATCCTTAATTTATTTTATCCATACTGTACAGATTCCATATTGTACAATATAACTCGGATAAAATAATATTAAATAGCAGTAGTAGAAATTCTGGATATTACAGATAGCGCACGCAAGAAAGCAGGCATAACGCACGTTATGCATGCAGCAGTTCAACACTGTTGAATGAAGTTAGCTGCACCGGGCGGTCCAAAAACGAAACGCAACACAAGGACAGAACCCAACGCGTGGATACGAAATACTCATGATGAAGAAACTGAATGTTGAGGGAGAATACAAATCCGACTACCGGGGAATCCGAAATACGACACGGAAAGTAAAATTCCCTAAACTTATAGAAATTTACAAAACGGCCCAAACGTCCGAAAATCACGATACAACATCGGGTCAATAAACAGAATCTCACAATACGAACAACTCAACCATACGAACTCATGCAACTAAAGAAATTACGAAATCGAACGAGTTCTACGAGAATCGAACGTCCATGCATCAACACATAACATAAGGCGGAATAATATCAAAACATCTCCGAAACTCGTTCAAATGGAGAAACTCCAAGAGTAAAATAGATTCCAAAAAGTCGAAACAGTTACAAGTGAGTCGCTAAAAATGAAAAATACACCAAAATGAGAATACCGGGAAAAGAAAAATACGGATATTACACGTCCTCTCTCCGTTATCTTTTTCTATATGATAAAGATCAACCCCTGCACCTCTATTCTATCGGTCGAGGAATTACCTTTACCATCTCGTCTTCTATCGGTCCAAGATAAACCGTAACATACTTGTCTTTTTGTCGGTCCAAGTTAAACCATTTTCCTTTTCTATCGGACAAGGAATCAACCTATCTAACTTTCTATGGGTACTAGACAAACCTCACGTGGATATAGATTGAAATTCTAATAATGCCGGATCTTTGACCTAATAACACCGAATCCAATCTTATCCTTTCTTTTTCCTCTCGTGTATGTTTTCATGTATAACACTCAAACACTTATCAATATAAGCACAATTACAACAACGAAAGTATATATAACAATATCAGACTTGTATATCTTTTGCTCAGAGTTGTTGTTTTTGATTGATACCAAATGGTTTGGTATTTATAGGCTCAAAGGCTCAACAAGCCATTGCTCACTGCTGCCTCATTACGTACGATACGTACTAACCATTACGTACGTTATATATGTTACGTACGTTAGCCACTTCCAATTACGTACGTTAAGCTTCATTCAGATCAGTCTAGTAGCTTGGTTCCTTTCATTACGTACGTTATCCTCTTTCTTTTACGTACGTTATCATAAGTATTGGATAGCCGTTGAAATGATGATGTATGCCATGATGTCACAACGGTCATATAGTTTGAATTCTGATTCAAACACTTAATTATGTACGTTAAGCACAATGTGTTACGTACGTTAAGCTTGGATTGTTACGTACGTTATTCCGATTCTGTTGCGTACGTTAACTTCAAGCTGAACTCTTCTGTCCTTCAGGTGACTTCTCATTACGTACATTATACTGTGTATATTATGTATATTAGCTTCGTTATATATTGAACTTCTTTGCTTTTCAGACCGGTTCGAGCATCTTCGACTTCTTTGTTGATTTTTTTTGCTTCCTTATTTTTCTTTGATTAACAACTAATCATCAAAACTCACTTATGAATGTATGGAATAAAATATTCCAACAAATGTATCGATATAGGATGTCTGAGATAAGCACAACATCCTTTTCTTCCGATCACGAAAGATCCTGATTCCAAGGATATGTCCTGCTTCTTCCAAATCCTTCATATCGAACTGCTCAGATAGTCATACCTGTACGTCCAATAATTCCTGCTGGGAATAGTGCCCTAGGACATTCGATGTGTATAGACTTGTAATTGTCACATTTAAATAAAGTTATTTAATATCATTTATTTCTCATTGAGTATTATAATGTATGCATGTTTTAATATTATAATAATCGAATAATAGTTATTCACGAATAATAAGATTGTTCAAATGTCCCTGGTCCAATTGCGTTGAGTGGAGACTCAAGTGATTAATATACTAGTATAATTTTGATTGATAATCATCGGATGATTATGCATATGGTACGGATCAATCTTATGGGTATTGATTGGAGAACCAATACCGGACAGACCCGCATTGAGATCGCTGCATGGAAATATCATAAGTGAATCTCAATATAACAGTATGTCAATAAATCCTTGAACCTGAGATTATCATAGAGTCCAACATGATAACTGCTATGCCTTGACGTAATCCAACATTATCTGAAATATGGTGATCATAAAGGTTAGCGATCGGGATTAGTGGGAGTCATGTAGAGATAAATGAATAATCAAGATGGAGATTTTCCTCTCTTTAGTGAGAGAGATATTTGTTGGGCCCTCGATAAGTAGGACTGAAGGAAATACATGACCATGCTCAAATGAAGAGTAATTTGATTCAATTAGTCTACTTAAGATCGAGAAAGCATTTGAACATAATAAGTATGACAATTTTCATGACTTAGTTCAAATATGATATCGCGCGACAAAGGGATTTGACAAATTAAATGATTTAATGGACGATAAACTTATATTATTTGGGTAGTCATAATGTCTTGCTAGAGACCGCTTATGACTTATTATTTAATAAGGTATTAAGTAATTGTCAACATAATATAAGCCTTTTGGGTCACACATACGACAACTAAAGACAAGCAAGAATAATTAATAGATATAATATTGGATATTATATTTATTAACTAAATTAAAAAAGAGTAATATATAATATAGGATATTATATATTATATTATTTAATTATATCAATTGGGAAAGATAAATATAATATTAGATATTATATTTTTGAGGATTAAATAATAAGTAATATATAATATAAGATATTATATGTATTGTATTATTTAATAAGTTGAGGGACGACTAAGCAAATACTAGAGTTTGACTCTAGGGTTTACTTAGTATAAATAAAGGGTCTTAGACAAGGAGTTGTTATAAGAAAAATTACACAATCCTAATTTTGTAAGATAAAAATCGGCCCCCCTTTCTCTACAGTTCGGCCAAATTGTTCTCAGTCCGGGAAGTCCGTTTCGGCCATCTTCGTCTTCTTCCCTTAGTTGATTTTGATCAACAGTAAAAGTTCTTCTAGTAAGGATTATTTGTTGTACTGTTTATAAACATTATTCCTAAGGATCTAGCAACCCGGCTTGTATCAGTTGTTCGTGTGTGGATCACCGAAAGAGGAAGAGGTTTTAATTAGCTTCTGGTCCGGATTTAGATATGTTCTTTGAATTAAGGTAATTCGACGAACTCTTAATAAATCAATTAAATTACTGCATGTAGATCACCATCCTGGGTTTTCGTTGATTTATTCCACTGCGTTTTGCTCATATTTATTGCATTAGATACTCGTAAAACCCAACAGTGGTATTGGAGCCAACTTGCAGTGATTTAATTGTTTCTGTAGTACATATTTTATATGTTTTGAATATATAAATTATGTTCTTAATCATATTTATGAAATAAAGATCTTATAAATATTTTTTGATTTGATTTGATTAAATTGGATCGTCAAAATTCAAATTTCTGGGCTGCTTTTTGAAATTTCCTGTCCAGAACCGTTCTGGACAGTACTGGGCGATGGGTCGGGTCGAGCCTGTATCCGCGTATATATATCATTTACAAAAAAATAACGCTTGAGATGGGATTTCGATCCTAGGTTGGCAGTTCTGAAGCCAACTGCCGCGCCAACTCCGCTGCACGGCCATATTGTTCTTTAATGCTCACGTGATTTAGTTATACATTTTGCTAAAATTTAAATAAAATAAAGTATAGCTAAATGGTTTCGAACCCGCGTTGGTGAGGCTAAACTAGCGCTGCCCGACCATCTCGCCTATAGTTCCGAATTTGTGATTTTTGACACTGCATTCTTTATATATTTTTGTAAGACAGACTTTAATAGAATGTTTAATTAATTATGTGATGATTAATTTTAGTATATGTTTGGTGTATGGCATGACCATAAATTAACCAATGTGATTGGATGTTTCAATTTAATTTTGGGTTGGTTTTACGGCTTGCGTATCGTTTAATTATAATTAGTTTTTACAGCTTGCGATGTAACACCCCAAACTAGGCGGATATTACAGTGCCGTGGACCCCCGACTGGGACCCACCAGGCGAATGAAAATTAATTACTTAAATAATATAATTGTAGTACCGAACCACATTATATCATCAAATTACTCCGATGAGGAGTTTCATTACAACACACCCAGGATAATACAAAATACATATATATTTTATATGAAGATAAAATATACAACACTGAATAAAATGAGTATTCAAACGGAAGTCTGCGACAGAAATAAAATGAAGAAACACGAATGACTGAAAAGGACTGTGGCCCCCTACTAGTATCACTGGGACTCCTCGCCGTCAACGTTCTCTTCCCGTGCCTTAGCCTTGCCATGACCTGAAAACAACATCCCCCAACGGGGTCAGTTACACAGAACAACAATCCTCAAGAGTTGAACAATATACAACAATCACATAAATGAATTAATGAATTAAGTTGTATGATGAGCATCAATGTATGCCCAAATGAAATGCGTAAGAGCATAAATAGCCGAGTGTCCAGAGTCCCACATATACACCCTCTATTGGCCTAATTAGTCTCACGGTCCAATGTCTTCGGAGTCCCCCGTATACACATTACCATGCGCACATTCCAATGTGTCCGGAGTCCCGCGTATACACATGACCATAGTGTGCCCGACTAAAATTCCACATATGCGCCAACCGGCCATGCAATATAATTCCGGAAGATCACTAGAACAAAAATGACCAAGGTGAGGAGTAATGAATAGAATCCGATAAAGATCAAGAACGACTCACCGAGATGAAATAATGATACAATGATTGATAGCTTCAATGAAATGATTTTGGAACCGTCGTTCCTCGTGAGTTACGTGATGAGTTGATAAATACAAGTCTCGACATGAATGATATATTATGAGTGAATTACATGTATGAATGAACAACAACGTAAGGAATGAATATCCTTTTAACCGAGTAAGAATTTACTTACACAATACCGGTGTTGAAATGTCCTTCCTCGAACAACATCCTAAAAAGAGATGTCGGTCGCTCGAACAACCTTGAATAACATAATTACCAATAATCCGCTCAATATACGTATCAAGCATGAATTACGACCAACTCAAAGGTCGATACAACAATATCCAAACTCATTGAGGCATTCAAACAACCACTTAGCGAACATCAACCCTTGATTATAATCAAAACCCAAATATATCGAAACCAACTCCAAAATGAGTAGTTCAATCCAACAAAACACCTTCAATGATATCAATATTCCAATAGGATACCACAACTCGAAGTTACGACAACTATAATCGGAAACCCCCAAAAGCAACCAAAGTCAACATCAAGGGTTCTTGATTAATTCTCCAAATGTTCATCAAATCCGAGAAACATATCAATAAATCCGTAGGAATACATTTATTCAAGGTAGATAATCCATATCTAACATATTCCAACAACAATCCAAGCTTACACGAAGAAATCGGAAGGAAAATACTCAAAATCCAAAATTCTAGATCCAAGAAATAATTACCTTGATTTGATGTGTTGGAGAGGATGAAACGATGACAAATCCAAATGATAAGCTTGAAGATGATGATGGATGAGTGCAGCTCGAAAAGATCTCTCCGAATCACCCAAAATCGCCCGAAATCGAAGTGATAAGTGAAAATGATGAATCTGAGCCGGACTGTCCTATTTATAGTAATTCCAGTTTAGCGCACGCTACGACCTGATATTTAGCGTGCGCTAACGGGTTAACCGGACAGTCCAGTGAACTCTGACCGCCTCGTTAGCGTACGCTACGAACTTGAAAATCACGTTAAGATTATGGTCATGCTATCACGGTCCTATATTTATTATGTCATGTGATATTATGTATCTTTAAATTTATACATGTATGTGATGCGATGTATGTTTAGATATATGTTAGCCAACATAGACATGCTATATTGGATAAAATCCCTCGTTAAAATTTTTTAATGTCGTTCAATTAAGACACCTATCAAGACTTCGATCATCTTGAGCAGGTCATCTCAAAGCTGGGTGCTCGGATTATCTTAGTAATGTAGAATGGGTAATGGTGATACCTATATGTTTTAATGAACTAAGAATTCAAAATAGTTTTGAACCTTAAGGCATAAGATGGGATTATAACATGCTTGGGTATAAGATGCCAAATCCCATAAATATAATCTAAGATTTACATATGATGTAATCGATAAAGAGTTATCCACCTAAAGTAGCTCAATTCTAGGCATCATGCCAAAGCTGAGTTTAAAATTGTGCAAAATGGGGTCTTAGCCCAACTAAATTATAAATATTGTAAAATTGAGGGTACTTTGTTTTAGTGGGAGTATTTTTCGAGAAATAAAATAATGTCACTAAATAATTTGCATATTGAATTTTGTAGATATAGAATGGCATCAAACAATACGTCCACCATTTCACTACGATCCGTCATTGAGAAGGACAAGCTCAAAGAAAGCGGCAGCAAGTATCTGGATTCGATCCGGAGCTTGAGAATAGGTCTCAAGCAAGAAAGAAAGTTGTATGTTCTTGAGAAAGAAATTCTTGATGAGCCTGCTGACAATGCTAACAAAGCAACAAAAGACAAATGGAAGAAACATTATGATGATTTCATTGATGTCAGTTGTCTTATGTTGGCTACCATTTGTCCAGAACTTCAGAAGAATCTGGAAGAAATGGAAGCTTATAATCTTAATGCTCACCTCAAGGAAACTTTCTCGAAGCATGCTAGGCAAGAGAGATATGAGACCTTTCAAGCCTTGTATGCTTGCAAGATGGTTGAGGGGACATCTGCTAGCGCTCATGTACTCAAGATGAAAGGATATATTGATCATATTGATATGCTTGGTTTTCCAATTTCTAAGGAGCACTCCACAGATATGATCCTAGACTCATTGCCCAATAGTTTCAGTCAGTTCATTATGAACTATTGTTGGTCCCTTAAGTATACAAAATATAGCTTGGAAAATGTTTTAAGCAACAAGCTGTACGATTTTCAACTTGGAGTGCGTAGCGGAAGTCTTGCAACAGTAAGTTGCTATCGATACAGCAACTCGGTTAATTCTCCTGTTAGCTTGGTGCGTACAGGTTTTGCAGTGTATACTTATATAAATCACAGTTTATGAAAACAGTAATGGCAAAAGGTAAATAACACAGTATTTAAGTGGTTCGAGGTAAACCCCTCTACATCCACTGGTCCTCCACACAGGAGTAAAACGTTTATTATTAATACTGTGTACACAATTACGTATTTATAATTAAACCTATCCTTGTATCATTCACACAGATAGATACGAAGACTGCCGCTTTCAACCGTTCACACATATTGGTTAAGCTTCCTCTTGACTTGCTTCTTCACACACAGTTCCAAAGATTCGTCCTATTCAATGCAGATCCGTCACACACAGTTTAGGAAAAGCAAGGCTTTCTCACTCCACACAGGGCTGATGGGTTTGTTCAATGATAGAACGTTTGTTTGAACAACAGCTTGTCTTTCTTGATCTTCAGGTGATAATGTGTTGTTCACGGTTGAGCACTTGGATATTTCTTCTCTCAGAATATGCAGTATACTTGAAGAAATATGTTTGCTCTGAATATTCGTGTAAGCACTTGTTGGTTGATGTTTCACGGGGATATCCTTGATATAGATCTTCAAACTCTGGAGAAAGATCTGTTGAGCTAGATTCTGTGACAACTAGATAGTTGACTTGAATAGACCATGATCCGGATATTGTGGTATTTGAAGATCTCTGTCGGTTTCAGTATTTAAATACTTTATCCTTTCAGTATTTAAATACTTCTTTATCAAATGGGACTTGACTTTAGTGAATACCAAAAATTCCTTTCCAAACGGTCTTTAGTCCTGTTCCGATGTGAATGCTGTATCCAATTATGTTGTAGGCATATTGGAGTAGTCCGATGCTGTATTGAAAGATGTTGTATTCGTATAGCTTCCATACTTATCGTTTACTTAGACTTTGTTGTTGTATCTTGGTAGAGCGAGAGCTCACTGTATGTTGGAGCTATGAGAAGGTCTTCGATACAGAGATTGACAACTTCGATCAGACTTTTCGATAAAGCTGCTTGCTGTATGCTGGACATTTATCATCTTGTTGTATGCTAGCTTGCTGTATGAAACTTTGTTGTTTGGTAATTATCAAAACAACATTGTTTTCTCAACAATTTCCCCTTTTTTGATAATTTCCAAAACTTCTTGATCATGCCAAAACTTTGATGCCAAAACCTCTTTGAAACGTATTTAATGGGAGACTTCCTTTTTGGTCTTTTGTCGAATGTTTAATTATTCTTCTGCTGTATGATTGAGGCACTTGTCATCTTGTTATATGTTTGACAATGCAAGATACAAGAAGATTATCCAACTGTACGATCATCTTCGGGACAGCTACTTGCTGTATGATAACTTATACGAGGTCGTGCTGTATGTTGGTAATTTGAGAAGAGTTCGATACAGGAGTTGTTTATCCCCACTGTTTCCCTCTTTTTCGATAATGTCAAGAGAAGACTTCTTGATCTTTTGTTCGAATGATCTGGTCTTCAGCACTTAGTCTAAAAGAAATGTGAACTGCTCGCAGGCAAGTTCTAGAGTAATAGCATTTAACAGGGAAGTGTATTACAATTTAAACTTATGGTTGGCACGCAGGCACAATCTTACAGTGTGATCTAGTTGAGTACAACTGGACCTATGAACTGTTCGCAGACCAGTTCTTATAGCTTAATACTTAAGCTTATTTGATTGTAGTAATAAACATTGAGTTGAGTTAAAATTCGCGTTGTTTGAGATAGTGAAGTCCAGATGTCATGCAAAGCGTTTATAAAAAATTTTTGAATATAAAAATAGGACATGTGGACTTAAAGTTGTTTGCCATACATAATAGAATAAAATTATCAAGCATAATTGATGTCCTGTGGTGTAAGTACTGTATCCGCGAATAATACAGCGTTCCCCTTTAAAAGATACATACAGGATTTAATTCTTACATTAATGTACGGATTAACACTGTATTCATGGGTCATACTGTATTCCCCCTTAATTAATGCACACGTCAGCTGTAGGAAGGTTTCATGTCTTCTCTGTCCTACAGTGCTGTCTGACTGTTCTGAGTGTACAATTAATTAATGGTAGACACTGTATTCTTGGGTCTTACAGCATTCCCCCTTAATTAATGAGTAAAAGCATAAAAACTTACAGGGAGTCTAGATGTAGTATTCTCAATCTTGTTGAAGCATAGAGATCAAGTAAATTTAGGTCCTGGTGTGATAGTGCCTTTCGGTACCCAAATTTTCCGGACAACAATTGGTTTGCTGTAGGTTGCTTCTGGTCCGTTTTTGTAATGTCTACGTGGGGCAAGCACGTAGTTGCAGTAATCATGATCATTATGCATGTAAAATCGAGGGTTATAGTTATTATTCCAGTACGATTGTCGTCTAGGAGGTGGAGCCATTTTCATAGATCTTACAGAATGCCTCCTGGGTCTCCAGTTGAATTCCCAAAGCTGTTATTGATACTGCACTGCGACCTATTTTCTTGATGGATAACGGGACTCTTGTATCCAATATCTAGGCGCACTGTACTGAAAGTACTGCCGTGCGGGCCTTTGATATTTGGATACAGCCTTCTTTCTGAACGGCTGTTGGCGCTGTTGATGTGCTTGGGGAGCATCCTGTTGAGTACGCCTTACAAGTCTGAATGGCTGGTGATTCCACTGTCTGGAATATGACTGTGGTGGCGGAATGGCAGCCTTTGCTGTTCACGGTGCAACTGGTTCCTTCACAGGACTCGGAACTTCTTCCAATACAGGAATGGATTCCTCACTCCTGACGAATACCGTACTAGATTTTTCTTTGTTGGAGAACGAGTTGTACCCTAAGCCACGTTTATCATGAGCATGTTGCCCAGTGCTTAGGATCTCTTCCATTCTATTAGAGGATTTCTCGAAAGAATTCAAGATTGTCTCAAATTCTCCTTCACGTTTCTTGAGAGATTTTACTTTGGCTTCGAGTAGAGCCAAATCATTTGTCTTGCTTTCAATATGAGACTTAGTCTCATTTAGATTGTGAGCAAGTTGATGATTGCTCTCCATGAGTTTTTCTAAATTGACTTTGTTGTTTTCGCCGACTGACATATTTTCGTAATTATCCTTCAGCATGTCGTTTTCTTCCTTCAGTTCTAGGTTTGAAATTTCAAGCTGTATGTTTTCTCTTTTCAATATCTCATGGGCCTTTTGAATGTTATTAAATTCATTAAACATATTTTCAAATGTATGAGATGTATTTACAGGAATAGTTGAGGTAGAGCTTACCTCATCATCATTGTCGTCTTCATTTTCCTCGTTAACTTTGGCCATAGAGCACATGTAGGCTCTATCTTCTAGCTCATCATCAGACGAGTCACTGTCAGTGACCACCTGAAGACATTCAGTCTTTGTTGATGCGGGTGAAGCTTTTGATTCTCCAATGAAGGCCTTGAGTTTGTTCTTCATCCCGTTTCTCCAGTCATCAAACTCATTAACAGAAAACATAGGTACCTTGATTATTAATGAGGTATCCATATGTGAGGAAATAGGAAAGATAAATTGTTTTCGAAAATTAAGTGATTTAGGATCTGATTCGGTAAAAAATACGACTGATTCTATTTAGAATCAACCGCTCTGATACCACTTGTTGGTCCCTTAAGTATACAAAATACAGCTTGGAAAATGTTTTAAGCAACAAGCTGTACGATTTTCAACTCAGAGTGCGTAGCAGAAGTCTTGTAACAGTAAGTTGCTGTCGATACAGCAACTCGGTCTATTCTCCTATTGGCTTGGCGCGTACAGGGTTTTGCAGTGTATACTTATATAAATCACAGTTTATGAAAACAGTAATGGACAGAGGTAAATAACACAGTATTTAAGTGGTTCGAGGTAAACCCCTCTACGTCCACTGGTCCTCCACACAGGAGTAAAATGTTTATTATAAATACTGCATACACAACTACATATTTATAATCAAACCTATCCTTGTATTGTTCACACAGATAGATACAAAGACTGTCGCTTTCAACCGTTCACACAGATTGGTTAAAGCTTCCTCTTGACTTGCTTCTTCACACACACTTCCAAAGCTTCGTCCTATTCAATGCAAATCCGTCACACACAGTTCAGGAAAAGCAAGGCTTTCTCAGTCCACATAGGGCTGATGGGTTTGTTCAATGATAGAATGTTTGTTTGAATAACAACTTGACTTTCTTGATCTTCAGCTAATAATGTGTTGTTCAAGGTTGAGCACTTGGATATTTATTCTCTCAGAATATGCAGTATACTTGAAGAAATATGTTTGCTCTGAATATTCGTGTAAGCACTTGTTGGTTGATGTTTCACGGGGCTATCCTTGATATAGATATTCAAACTCTGGATATATATATATATATATAGCCTTCTGAAATATATCCGTTGAGAAAGATCCGTTGAGCAAGATTCTGTGACAACTAGATAGTTGACTTGAATAGACCATGATCCGGATATTGTGGGATTTGAAGATCTCTGTCGGCTTCAGTATTTAAATACTTTATCCTTTCAGTATTTAAATACTTCTTTATAAAATGGGACTTGACTTTAGTGAATACCAAAGATTCCTTTCCAAACGGTCTTCAGTCCTTTTTCGATGTGAATGCTGTATCCAATTATGTTGTAGGCGTATTGGTAGTCCGATGCTATATGGAAAGATGATGTATTCGGATAGCTTCCATACTTGTCGTTTACTTAGACTTTGTTGCTGTATCTTGGTAGTGCGAGAGCTCGCTGTATGCTGTAGCTATGAGAAGGTCTTCGATACAGAGATTGACAGCGTCGATCGGACTTTTCGATACAGCTGCTTGCTGTATGCTGGACATTTATCATCTTGTTGTATGCTAGCTTGCTGTATGAAACTTTGTTGTTTGGTAATTATCAAAACAACATTGTTTTTCCCAACAACTATAATATGAATGAGATGGAGAAGTCCATTGCTGAGCTGCATGGGATGCTTAAAATGGCCGAGCAGAATATTAAGAAAAAACCAATCGACGTGCTGATGGTCAGCAAAGGGAAGTCCTTTAAGAACAAAGGCAATGGCAAGGGTAAGGCAAAAGTTGCCAAATCTAAAGACTCTACTAAGCTAGTTTTCAAGGCTAAAGCTCCCAAGGATGGAAATTGCCATCATTGCAATAAACCAGGACACTGGAAAAGAAATTGCAAGGTTTACTTGGAAGAGCTAAAGCATACCAAGGGTAGTGAGACTGCCATAGGTATATTTATTATAGAAGTTAACTTATCTACTTCTAACTCCTGGGTATTGGATACTGGATGTGTATCTCACATTTGTACAAATGTGCAGGGGTTTAGAAGCAGTAGAGAGCTGAATAAAGGGGAAGTGGATCTAAGAGTCAGCAATAAAGCAAGAGTTGCTGCACTAGCCGTAGGAACTTATGATCTAGTTTTACCCAATGGGCTTTTGTTAGTTTTGAACAATTGCTATTATGTTCCTGCTATGAATAAGAATATTATTTCAGTTTCTACATTAGATTGTGAAGGTTACAGTTTTCTTATGTAGAATAAGATTATTCGTATTTTCTTTGATGACTTGCTTTATGGTACTGTAAAGTTATATAATGGCCTTTACAATATTAACCTAGATGAGTCCAACATTTTGGATGTCTATATCATTGCATCCAAGAAACCTAAGCTCAATGAGTCTAATCTGACTTACTTATGGCACTGTCGACTTGGTCACATAAATGAGAAATGCATTTCTAAACTCCATAATGATGGACTTTTAGACTCTTTTGATTATAAATCATATGGGTCATGCGAATTTGTTTATTAGGCAAGATGACGAAGAGTCCTTTCACCTGTCATGGAGAAAAGGCTAGTGATCTATTAGGCCCAGTACATACTGATGTATGCGGACCTCTTAGCACTCATTCCAGAGGCGGATACCAATACTTCATCACATTTATCGATGATTTTAGCCGGTATGGATATGTTTATCTTATGAAGTATAAACATGAATCTTTTGAAATGTTCAAAATATTCTAGAGTGAAGTACAAAATCAACTTGGAAAGACAATTAAATCCCTTCGATCGGATCGAGCTTCCATTATCATTTTCGGACCACCCCTTAGAAACATCAGCATTCACTCTTAACCATGTTCCATATAAAGCAGTTGAAAAGACATCATTTGAGAAATGGACTGGTAAGAGACCAAACTTGTCTTTTCTAAAGATATGGGGTTGCAAAGCGTTCGTAAGGTGCTAAGTGTTTGACAAACTGGTAGGCAGATCTAAAAGATGTTTATTTGTGGGATATCCTAAGGAAACTAAAGGATACTACTTTTATAAGCTCGCAGAGAACAACGTGTTTGTTGCTCGAAATGCTGTCTTCTTAGAAAGGGAATTTATTTCCAAAAGAGACAGTGGGAGAAGAGTAATTCTCGAGAAAACTCGAGAACCACAAGAAGACGTTGCTTCACCGATGGAAACTGAATAGGCTCAACAATCAGTTGAAGAGACAGTTCAAAGTACACAAGTCCCTCGCAGATCTGATAGGATGGGACATGAACCTAATAGATATAGGTATGTCATAACAGAGGATGATGACGCATCGATCATAGATGATGAGCCTAGTACCTATATAGAAGCTGCTTCAGGACCATAGTCCGAGGAATGGCTAGAAGCCATGAAGTCAGAGATGCAGTCCATGTATGACAATCAAGTTTGGAACTTGATAAATCCACCTGAGAGTGTTAAAACCATTGGGTGTAAATGGGTCTTCAAAAAGAAGAAAGACATGGACGATAATCTGCAAGCCTATAAAGCTAGACTAGTGGCAAAAGGTTATAGACAGATTCATGGTGTTGACTATGATGGGACTTTTTCGCCAATAGTCATGCTTAAATCAATTAGAATTTTATTTGCCATTGCCGCATACTATGATTATGAAATATGGCAAATGGATGTCAAAACAGTGTTCCTTAATGGAAACTTACTCGAGGATGTGTACGTGATACAACCTGAGGATTTTGTTCATCCAGAAAATTCTAAAAAGGTTTGCAAGCTTCAAAGATCCATTTATGGATTGAAGCCGACTTCTCAGAGCTGGAATCTTCGTTTTGATGAAATTGTTAAAGAGTTTGGATTTATTCAAAATGAAGATGAACCATGTGTGTACAGGAAAGTTAGTGGGAGCATAGTTGTTTTTCTAGTCTTATATGTTGATGACATATTACTCATTGGAACAGACATACCCATCTTGCAGACAGTAAAGACTTGGTTGGGAAGTTGTTTCTCAATGAAAGATTTAGGAGAAGAAGCTTACATTCTTGGGATAATAATCTATAGAGATAGACTAAAGAGAATGATTGGTCTGAGTCAATGTACCTACGTTAACAAAATATTGAAGAGGTTCAATATGCAAGACTCCAAGAGAGGACTCTTGCCAATGTCACATGGCATTCATCTGAGTACGACTTAGAGTCCTTCGACGCCTGATGAGGGAGCCCACATGAGCAAGATTCCATATACTTCGGCCATTGGATCGATCATGTATGCCATGATTTGTACTCGACCAAATGTATCGTTTGCCCTTAGCATGACAAGTCGATAGCAATCGAATCCAGGTGAAAGGACAACAGTGAAAACTATCCTAAAGTACTTAAAAAGAACTAAGGACGCTTTCCTAATTTATGAAGGGGTGGGAAACGAGATGGCTGTAAATGGTTATGCTGATGCAAGTTTCGAAACCGACAGAGATGATTTTAAATCACAGATAGGTTATGTGTTTGTATTGAATGTAGGTGCTTTGAGTTGGAAGAGTTCCAAGCAAAGCATGGTTGCTGATTCTGTAACAGAAGCTGAATACCTGGCAGCATCGGATGTAGCTAAGGAAGCCGTATGGATCAAGAAGTTCGTACCGAACTCGGAGTGGTACCGACCATCCAAGGTCCCATAAGCCTTTATTGTGATAATAATGGTGTTATTGAACAATCTAAAGAGCCTAGGTCCCATCATAATTCCAAACATATACTCAGAAAATATCACCTAGTCAGAGAGATCGTCAGACAAGGAGATATTATAATATGCAAAGTAGCAACAAAAGAGAATGTTACTAATCCACTTACCAAGCCTCTCTCATAAGGAAAGCATGTTGAGCATGCTAGATCGATAGGACTAAAAGTCATGAATGAATGGTCCTAGTGCAAGTGGGGGATTGCTCGGAATAGTGCCCTAGGACATTCGATGTGCCTAGATTTGTAATTGTCATATTTAAATAAAGTTATTTAATATCATTTATTTCTCGTTGATTATTATAATGTGTGCATATTTTAATATTATAATAATCGAATAATAGTTATTCACGAATAATAAGATTATTCAAACGTCCATGGTCCAATCGCGTTGAGTGGAGACTCAAGTGATTAATATACTAGTATAAGTTTGATTGATAATCATCAGATTGTTGGAGCACTCTTGGTCGGTATCGCCGTTTAGAGATAGAGTTATAAAACTCTTTCGCATTGCGGAATCGATTTAGATAACGGTGCAGAAAATAAATCGACATAAGATCTATAGAGATTCGGCCAAACGTGTAACACCCCCAAGTTATTCAGGGTATATTACAGCGCCGTGAGCCCCGCCGTGGGACCCACAAGGCTAAACATACGCGGAACTATAAACTTGACCGAGAAGGTCTACATACAATGGAAAGAAAGACGATACAAATGGTATTCAAAACCATAACCAATGAAACCATATACATCACTGCACAAATCAATACCTCGGCAACACAGGCCGGAACATCAAGGAAACTGAAATACAATACTCGAGTATTTAAAAATCCATTCCAGTACAACAACACTGAATGAAGGAATCTAAGAAAATAATCGGAGACAAGACACAGTATCACACTTGCCCATCATCTTCATGCCGACCCGGTACCCACCTGTCCGCTCTCCTGGAACCTGAAATACATGAAACGTATTTCCCCCATAAAGGGGTTAGCCGTCGAATAGCTAGTGCAAGTATAACAGTATGAAACACAATACTCCTCGACAATAAAGTAAATGTAACCGTCAATTCATCAATTCAAGACTAGTATTCCGGAATAACTAAAATCTCATAAGACGTATGTGAATGCCGTAGAAACGGTTCGTTCACCTCATACGCCGATACGTATGTGAATGCCGTAGAAACGGTTCGTTCACCTCATACGCCGATACATGTAGGAATGCCGTACAAACGGTTCGTTCATTACATGCCAACAATACATACATGAATGCCGTAAAAATGGTTCGTTCATAATATGCCATCAATATATCTATGAATGCCGTAAAAACGGTTCGTTCATGATATGCCATCAATATTTCTTACTTTCAAAGTCGAGAACGTACAATCATAAATGTATACTTGCCTTAATAAACGTTACCGAAAATCCCGAAGAACACGGTTCGACCGGGAAGCTTGAACCACGAAGAAGACAACGAACGGAAGGGTTCCGACTTGAGTTCTTCACAAGGATTTCGTCCCTAAGTCATATCAATGATCAATCAACAATCGTACGATGAATAATAATCGTACAACGCACAAACCCCCCTCTTAGACCTTTTGTCGGACACCTTCAAGGCGTCGACTAATAACTCAACCAAAACGACGAATCAATACAATCCAACCGTGGAATAACGATGGAAATGATAGAATAAACCTAAATAATCATCAATCTATCACTAATCTAAATTACTACGGATTAAAAGGATGAAGTCAAACAAAATCCCCAATTTCCAACACAAAATTCAAAGTGTTCTTGAATAATCTTTCAATAATCCGATGAATACTCAAACATGTCCATAATCATGCGTATATCACTTCATACCCCATGATTTTAACATCCAAAACATCATTACCCAATACAAAATCGAAATCCAAGATGTTGAAGAAATTACCTCTTGAAGATCCAAGCACTATGATGTAATACCCGATTGAAATTCATTCATTTTCATTCAGTAATTATCAGTCTGTAATTGTCACTCAGTGTATTTTCACTCGATTATAATCATTCATCAATCATGTTCATTCACCGTGTTCACCGTTCGGAAAAACTTCGAGTTGGGTATCGTTATTGTTCATTGTTTCAACTTTCCTCATATGAGTTCGACTTTGTTAGATCACCATTAATTTTTGGTAACTCCAAAAATTCTAAATCTTTGCAATATTATATAGCATCGAATTAGCTTTCCAATGGTTCAAACGGTGTGTCAATCGGAGTCCGGACGAGAGAGTTATGGTCGTTTTAGCTCACCCGCTCATTTTTCAGTTATTGGCCGATCACTGCCGACCGAACTCGGCCGTGTCGTCCGACACGGCCCGTGCCGTACTCGTCCGGAAATGCCGAAGTCTCTGCCTCAGGACCCGACCGTGTCGTCTGGCACGGCCGAGTCGAACTCTTCCGGATAAGCCAGAACCGACTGCCGACACGCCCGACCGTGTTCCAGGACACGGTCGAGTCATGCCGAGTCGCTGTCGGACGGGTCACTATCGGAAGGCCCTCCGCGCGCGACCGTGTCAAGCGGGGACACGGTCGAGTCCCTGTCGGCCAGCTGTGCGACACGACCGTGCCGATCGGCACGGGCCGTGTCCGGCAGGGTAGTCAACCCCTTTAAATTCGTTTTTTTTGTATTTCAGCCCATTCCTTCCATTTTTCTTCACCTACAACCGAGAGAGAGAGCTTGAGGGAGGGTTCTTCCTTCACAAATCATTTGAGTGTTTGATTTTCTTCATCTCCTTTCGATCGTGAAGCCCGGATAATCAATCTAACGCGTGTTCTTCGGATTAAAGTACTTGGATCTTCAAAGGTAATATTCTTCAACACCTCGGATTTCGATTTTTGTGTTGAGATACGATGTTTTGGACGTTATAATCATGTTATATGAAGGGATATGTATATGATTATGAGTTTGTATAAGGATTCATTGGATTATTGAGGAATTATTCAAGAACACCTTGAAAATCGAGTTGGAATTGGGGATTTTCGACTAATTGTTGTTATAATCACGTTTTTGGATATTCATAATGGATTATTGATCGTATTGGAGATGTTTTGTTGGTTTAAAACACTTCTTGGGGATTTGAGGTTGGTATTGTTGAGGTTTAGTTGTAAACAATCGGAGTTTGGCCACAACGTATTCGATATAATGCCCCAATGAACTTAGTTTAATCGTATCGACGTTTTGAGTTCGTTATATTCGTGTTTGATTCGTATATTGAATGGGTTGTTGGATATTGTATAATTCAAGGTTGTTCGAGCGACCGATATCTCAATTAGGACGTTGTTCGTGGAAGGATAATTGCCACCGGTATTGTGTAAGTTAATTCTTACTCGGTTAAAAGGATATTCATCCCTTTTGTTGTTGTTCATTCATAATCATAACTCATTCATCATTATATTAACCGTATCAAAACTTGTTGTTATCAATTAATCATTTCAGTCATAAGGAACGACGGTTCCAATCTTTTCATTGAGCTGTCATTTATTTCATTACCATTCCACCTCGGTGAGTCATTATTCGTTTTCGATGTCACTTTTGTTATATCATGGCATTCCGGGTCATACTGGCGTGCCGGTTGGTATGTGTAGGATTTTCATGTCAGGCACATTATAGTCGTGTGTTGGTTGGTGGCCTCACATTGGACTGTGCACACGAGATTGATTGTCTCGTGAGACTGATTAGGTACAAGACCACGCGTGTATTCGATTGTTGGTGGCTTGTGCACGGACACATTTCCATCCCGGGCGTAGTGTGGCGCCACCCTTTGAGCCGTACTGTTAGTTGATGCATATAGCATGTTTGATTGCGTATGTTTCGACAGGATATTTCATAACTTCAGATATAATCATGATTGTGTATTTTCAACCCTTGAGGATTGTTGTTCTTTGTAACTGACCCCGTTTGGGGATTTTGTTTTTCAGGTCTTGGCAAGGCAAAAGTACGGGGAGAACACGCTGACGTCGAGGAGTCCCAGTGATACTAGTAGGGGGCCCCGATCTTTCGATTATTCATGTTATTGTCCTTTATTTTCCATTGCAGACTTTCATTAGAATACTCAGTTTCATACAGTGTTGTGTATTTTATCTTCATATAAAATACACTAGAATTCGGTGTGTTGTAACAAAACTCCTCATCGGAGTAATTATTGTTGTAATGTAGTTCGGTACTACATTTATCTTGTGTAATTCATTCATTTTCATTTGCCTGGTGGGTCCCAGTTGGGGATCTACGGCACTGTAATATCCGCCTAGTTTGGGGTGTTACAGAGTTGGTATCGGAGCGTGGTTTTGAATACTACCTTCCGAGTCATGTCTCATTTGAAATCATCGTCATCAGACTAGTATCATTGGACTTTCGCGTCACGTGTGACCTGTGCAAATGCCGAGCCAATCAGACCGAAAGAACTGTAAGATTTCTAACGCCATGGTATAATTTCTGGCAATAGTCATTCATTCATCATTCATCAATTTACAATCCTCAAACATCATCATTCATTGTGATTAGGACGATCATGTTAACTCATTAATCACTTAATTCATTTCATTACTCAGTTAATAATCAGGACGATCATGTTAACTCATTAATTACTCAATTCATTTCATTACTCAGTTGTCAATCTGGATGATCATATTATCAATCTTGTTAAGTTATTTAAGATAATCATTTCAAGAATTTCATCAGATAATCTTGTAACTTCAGTAAATCATTCATATAATCACTAAGTTAGAGCATGTATACTCATTTTCATCATCTCATGACATAATCATAACATGATAATCATGCGGGGAAATATAATCATTATGCGACCTTCCTACTTCAGTATGGAGAGAACTGTCAGGGGATGCACGGGGAGAGTCCGCGGTGCGGACCGAAACCCGAGAAATAATCACTCGCTGCCGGGAAATCGTGCCCAGGACTCGGCTCGATCGGGAGATGTTCGGGTTGATCCACTCACTTTTATGCAGGCCATGATGACCCATATGCAATTGCTCAATCATCATTACGCCACTCTGGCCGGTTTAATCGAGAGAACTCTCCCGTATGAGCCAGCTGCTAAGGAAATTGCTGAGCAGCAACCTGCATATGTCAACAGGAAATCAACGAAGCGTAATCAATCCGAAGGCGGTCAGTCAACCTTCAAGAAGCCTCGTGTGGGCCCTAGCGTTTCTGAGCGACCTTCTACGGCGCATGATCGTGCGGGATCTCAATCCCGAGCGGCCAGCTCGGCCATCACCTGTTTAAACTGTGCAAAACAAGGTCATTTCAATACTAAATGTCCGAAGTAGACTGTCATATGCCATAACTGTGGAATTGCGGGGCATAGGGCCCGTTTTTGCCGAAAGGACTCCAAGTCGGCTCCGACGGCATCTCAGGCCCCGAAGCAACCAGCGTTTCAGAATCAGACTGCTTTGTCATCGTCGTTTAAGGCAATGGAAGCAAATAGAGTTGGAGCCCGTATTTATCAGACGGGAGCGTCCGGTTCGGGGACCAGCAAGTCCCAGATTCATATGATGAGGAGGATCGACGATCCGGTGGTCCGAATGATTTCAGGTATACTCGTAATTTTATTCCAACTTGTGTATACCTTTTGATGCTGGTACACCACATTCTTGCATTTCGAATCATGCTTGAATAGACTTATTTCGGGATAGTCCTATTGCTTGTGGACCTCATACCATCGGTCTACCTGATGGGGAAGAATTTTCGGAATCATACCGAATTAAACTTAATGACCGCGATTGGTTGATGGATCTAATCGTGGTGAATTTATCTTAGGACGATGTAATTTTCGGTATTAGTTGGTTTGATCGTCTTGATACTATCCTCAGTGTTTGTTAGCGTTTGGTCGCTATCTTTCCGTCGTTGGTTGTCGAATGTGTGCTTCAGGGAAGTAATCCCGTTGTTCGTAAGAAGTATTATTATGACGAAAGCAGAGAAATTCCGCAATCGAACTATTCAATCATTCATTGTATCATTTTCATCGATTGGCCTTTCTAAGGCAATCGAGTTATTCAATCATTCCTTGTATCATTTCCATCGATTGGCCTTTCTAAGGCAATCGAGTTATTCAATCATTCCTTGTATCATTTCCATCGATTGGCCTTTCTAAGACAATCGAGTCATTCAATCGTTCATTGTATCATTTTCATCGATTGGCCTTTCAAAGACAATCGAGTCATTCAATCATTCATTGTATCATTTTCATCGATTGGCCTTTCAAAGGCAATCGAGTTATTCAAACATTCATTGTATCATCTTCATCGATTGGCCTTTCTAAGGCAATCGAGTTGTTCAATCATTATTGGTATCTCTTTTTATCGATTGACCATTCTAGGGCAATCGAAATGTTCAATCATTCGTAGTATCATTGTCATCAGTTGACGATGTATTTCCAGACGAGTTATCTGGTTGCCTTCACATAGAGTAAGGGAATTCAGGAGTGAGTTGGAGCCGGTACGTCCCCTTTATCGAAGGCACCGTATCGGATGGCCCCGAACAGAATGCAGGAGTTGAAGATTCAACTTGAGGAATAGTTCGAGAAAGGTTATCTCCGACCGATTGTGTCCCCGTGAGGAGCACCAGTGTGATCTGTCAAGGAGAAGGATGGCTCGTCTCGTGTGTGTATTAATTACCAGGAGTTGAACAGGGTGATGATCTAGAGTAGTATCCTTTACCCCGTATTGATGATCTTTTAGATCAACTTCAGGGAGCCTCAGTATTTTCCAGGATCGACTTAAGATCTGGATATCACCGATTCTTGATTCGAGAGTCGGATATCGCGAGGACAGCGTTTCATACACGCTATGGTCATTATGAGTTCGTAGTTATGCCGTTCGGGCTAACTATTGCACCTGTGGTATTCATGGGGTTAATGAATCGGGTTTTCATCGACTTTTTGGATCAGTTTGTTGTTTTCTTCATCGACGACATTTTGATTTATTCTCGTAGCCGAGAGGAATACGAGGTTCATCTTCATCAGGTTCTCGACGTGTTGAGACGAGAGCAACTTTATGGAAAGTTTTCCAAATGTGAGTTCTGGAGGTCCGAAGTGACTTTCTCGGGCATGTAATTTCATCTGACAGAGTTCGTGTAGACCCTCAGAAGACGGAGACTATCCGAGATTGGAAACCTCCGAAAGATATTAAGTAAATCCGATGTTTCCTCGGATTAGTTGGTCAATTATCCAACCCCCGACCTGGAGCTAGCAGCCGTGGTTTTCGCGTTGGGGATTTGGCGTTGTTGCCTTTATGGCATCACCTGTCAGATCTTCACCAATCACAAGAGTTGAAGTATATATTTACTCACAAGGAGTTAAATATGCGACAGAGGCGGTGGTTGGAACTAATCAAAGATTTTGATATCGAGATCCTTTACCACCCGGGCAAGGCGAACGTTGTCGCCGACGCCTTGAGTCGTAAGTCCGCTCATGAGCAGATGCTTGCTCGTTTAACAGTTCAGAAGGAACTTCAGCAGGAATTCCTTAGACCCGAGATTGAGGTCTGGCTTCAGCGAGTTCAGGGACAGCTTTGTATGTTAGAGTTTTCATCGTCACTTGAGGAGGTAATCAGAGAGAATCAGAGTTCAGACCCTTCATTGTTGCGCATCCGTGAAGATGTGGCTCAGGGGAAAGCCCCTGGATTCGTGGTCCACGAGGATGGAATTTTGAGGTATAAGAACCGGTTGTGCGTACCGGCAAATGACGAGTTGAAAAATTCTATTTTGAGAGAAGCTCATGCTACCCCCTTATTCTGTTCATCCGGGGTCCAGCAAGATGTACAAGGACTTGAAACAAAATTACTGGTGGAGTAATATGAAGCGAGAAGTCGCAGAATTTGTTTCGAGATGCTTAACCTGTCAACAAGTTAAGATTGAACATCGGCGGCCGTGGGTATCTTTGAAAACCTCTCCCTATTCCGGAGTGGAAGTGGGAAGACATTTCTATGGATTTCATCACGAGTTTGCCGACGAGTCGTCGTGACATGAATACGATCTGGGTGATTGTGGACCGCTTAACTAAATCAGCTCATTTCCTTGAGATCAAGGATACGTGGGGTCCCGAGAGGCGCCCAGTTATTCATCAAGGAGATAGTAAGACTGCACGGTACTCCTAAGAGTATCGTTTCCGATCGTGACGGACGATTTGTGTCTCATTTTTGGAAATCAGTTCATCGTGCTATGGGAACTCAGCTCAATCTCAGTACCGCCTTTCATCCTCAGTCCGACGGACAATCAGAGAGAACTATTCAGACACTAGAAGACATGTTGAGAGCTTGCGTCCTCGATTGGAAGGACGATTGGGAAGCCCAACTACCGCTGATCGAGTTCATGTATAATAATAGTTGGCATGCTTCCATTAAGATGGCACCTTACGAGGCCTTGTACGGTTGTCGTTGTCGCTCTCCTTTGTGTTGGGATGACTTGTCAGAATCAATCGGCATCGAGCCCGATATGCTTATAGCCGCCCGGGAGAAGGTAGCTTTGATCAAGAGTCGTATGTTGACAGCTCAGAGTCGACAGAAATCGTATGCGGATAATCGTCGTCGACCACTAGAGTTCGAGGCGGGTGACCATGTTTTGGTCAAGGTATCCCCGAGTCGAGGTATTTTCCATTTCAGAAAACAGGGGAAGTTGAGCCCGAGATTCATTGGACCGTTTGAAATTTTGGATCGAGTAGGCAAGTTAGCTTATCGATTGGCATTACCTCCGGCTTTGAGCCGAATTCATAATGTGTTTCATGTCTCTCAGTTGCGGAAGTTTGTTTCCGACCCGAGTCACATACTTCAGTTCGACGAAATCGAGATCGCGGATGAGCATTCGTACGAGGAGCGTCCTGTACGAGTGTTGGAGCGGCGAATCAAACAGTTGAGGAATGAGTCGATTCCTTTGGTCAAGATTCAGTGGTCTAGACACGGAGTCGAAGAGTCTACTTGGGAAACCGAGGATAGTATGCGGGAGGGTTATCCCGAGTTGTTTGACCCTTAGTTTCGGGGACGAAACTCTTTTAAGGGGGGGTGTATGTAATACCCGGTTGTAATTCATTCATTTTCATTCAGTAATTATCAGTCTGTAATTGTCACTCAGTGTATTTTCACTCGATTATAATCATTCATCAATCATGTTCATTCACCGTGTTCACCGTTCGGAAAAACTTCGAGTTGTGTATCGTTATTGTTCATTGTTTCAACTTTCCTCATATGAGTTCGACTTTGTTAGATCACCATTAATTTTTGGTAACTCCAAAAATTCTAAATCTTTGCAATATTATAGAGCATCGAATTAGCTTTCCAATGGTTCAAACGGTGAGTCAATCGGAGTCCGGACGAGAGAGTTATGGTCGTTTTAGCTCACCCGCTCATTTTTCAGTTATTGGCCGATCACTGCCGACCGAACTCGGCCGTGTCGTCCGACACGGCCCGTGCCGTACTCGTCCGGAAATGCCGAAGTCTCTGCCTCAGGACCCGACCGTGTCGTCTGGCACGGCCGAGTCGAACTCTTCCGGATAAGCCAGAACCGACTGCCGACACGCCCGACCGTGTTCCAGGACACGGTCGAGTCATGCCGAGTCGCTGTCGGACGGGTCACTATCGGAAGGCCCTCCGCGCCGCGACCGTGTCAAGCAGGACACGGTCGAGTCCCTGTCGGCCAGCTGTGCGACACGACCGTGCCGATCGGCACGGGCCGTGTCCGGCAGGGTAGTCAACCCCTTTAAATTCGTTTTTTTTGTATTTCAGCCCATTCCTTCCATTTTTCTTCACCTACAACCGAGAGAGAGCTTGAGGGAGGGTTCTTCCTTCACAAATCATTTGAGTGTTTGATTTTCTTCATCTCCTTTCGATCGTGAAGCCCGGATAATCAATCTAACGCGTGTTCTTCGGATTAAAGTACTTGGATCTTCAAAGGTAATATTCTTCAACACCTCGGATTTCGATTTTTGTGTTGAGATACGATGTTTTGGACGTTATAATCATGTTATATGAAGGGATATGTATATGATTATGAGTTTGTATAAGGATTCATTGGATTATTGAGGAATTATTCAAGAACACCTTGAAAATCGAGTTGGAATTGGGGATTTTCGACTAATTGTTGTTATAATCACGTTTTTGGATATTCATAACGGATTATTGATCGTATTGGAGATGTTTTGTTGGTTTGAAACACTTCTTGTGGATTTGAGGTTGGTATTGTTGAGGTTTAGTTGTAAACAATCGGAGTTTGGCCACAACGTATTCGATATAATGCCCCAATGAACTTAGTTTAATCGTATCGACGTTTTGAGTTCGTTATATTCGTGTTTGATTCGTATATTGAATGGGTTGTTGGATATTGTATAATTCAAGGTTGTTCGAGCGACCGATATCTCAATTAGGACGTTGTTCGTGGAAGGATAATTGCCACCGGTATTGTGTAAGTTAATTCTTACTCGGTTAAAAGGATATTCATCCCTTTTGTTGTTGTTCATTCATAATCATAACTCATTCATCATTATATTAACCGTATCAAAACTTGTTGTTATCAATTAATCATTTGATCATAAGGAGCAGCGGTTCCAATCTTTTCATTGAGTGTCATTTATTTCATTACCATTCCACCTCGGTGAGTCATTATTCGTTTTCGATGTCACTTTTGTTATATCGTGGCATTCGGTCATCTTGGCGTGCGGTTGGTATGTGTAGGATTTTCATGTCGTGCACATTATAGTCGTGTGTTGGTTGGTGGCCTCACATTGGACTGTGCACACGAGATTGATTGTCTCGTGAGACCGATTAGGTACAAGACCACGCGTGTATTCGATCGTTGGTGGCTTGTGCACGGACACATTTCCATCCGGGCGTAGTGTGGCGCCACCCTTTGAGCCGTCTTGTTAGTTGATGCATATAACATGTTTGATTGCGTATGTTTTCGACAGGATATTTCATAACTTCGGATATAATCATGATTGTGTATTTTCAACCCTTGAGGATTGTTGTTCTTTGTAATCGACCCCGTTTGGGGATTTTGTTTTTCAGGTCTTGGCAAGGCAAAAGTACGGGAGAACACGGCGCGTCGAGGAGTCCCAGTGATACTAGTAGGGGGGCCCGATCTTTCAGTTATTCATGTTATTGTCCTTTATTTTCCGCTGCAGACTTTCATTTGAATACTCCGTTTCATTCAGTGTTGTGTATTTTATCTTCATATAAAATACACTAGTATTCGGTATTGTCCTGGTGTGTTGTAACTAAACTCCTCATCGGAGTAATTATTGTTGTAATGTAGTTCGGTACTACATTTATCTTGTGTAATTCATTCATTTTCATTTGCCTGGTGGGTCCCAGTTGGGGATCTACGGCACTGTAATATCCGCCTAGTTTGGGGTGTTACATATGATTCGAAGAGTACGCGATAGATCGATGATCCGAGCTTCACAATCGAAAAGAGATGAAGAGAAATCACACACTCAAGTGATAGGTGAAGAAACTTCTCTCTCTCAAGCCTTCTCTCTCGTGCCCAAGTGAAGAAATGGGGAAAAAATGAGGTGATCCGCTCAAAAAAAACGCAGATATAGGGTTGACTGTCATGTGTGCCGCGGCTCAGTCGAAGTGTGCCGCGGCTCAGCCGAAGTGTGCCGCGGCACAGGGTACAGACGGTTTTGGCCGAATCTGGAAAATGAGAGTGACTTAGCTATTTCGACCATAACTCCCTCGTCTGGACTCCGATTGACTCACCGTTTGAACCATTGGAAAGCTAACTCGTTGCTTTATAATATTGCAAAGATTCAGAATTTTTGGAGTTTCCAGAAATTAATGGTGATCTAACAAAGTCGAACTCATACGTGGAAAAGTCGCTAAAGAACACGGAATTCAATAGAACGACACCGAAACGAACTCGGATGACAAAAAGTGCAGAATTAATCATTCTCGAAATGACGAAACGGTCATGGGCGAGTCATCAAAATGGACTTCCGCCGAAAAAAAAAGAAATTATCGGAAATCGAAATTACGGGTATTACATTCTACCCTCCTTAAAAGAAGTTTCGTCCCGAAACTTAAAACAAGTAGGGAGAAGAATTATCCCGCCAAGGAAAAACTCAATGAGATACACAGGGACCGAAAACTTACGCCCAAACGGCGAATCGTCAGTATAGAACACAACAATACATTACCCGAAGGTAAACCAAACCAAACCAACGTCGAAATAAATACGAATCACAATGCCCAAAGGCTCCAACGGAAATACCAATACATCACAATGGCCTGAAAACCGAACAGCCCAAAGCTGTAAATCATCACGATACAGATCTCAAAGAAACAAACCTGACTGTCGGACATACCCCTCGGCGTATGAACAACAGTCGCAAATCGTCGGACATATCCAATACAACATGGACTACGAACGACCAAACAATAAAGCTCAAGAGGGACATCACAGTACGCCCGATCTGGAAATGTGTCCGTGCACATGTCCACCCCGTATACGGAATCCAGAATATATGTGTGACAATGTACCTAATTAGCGTCACGAACTACGCCTCGTGTGCACGGTCCAATGCGGAAACATCCACGCATGACCATCGTGTGCCGGGCTAAAAATCCTACACATAACCAATCGGCACGCAGACATGATTCCAGATATGCCACGATACAACATGATAACGAAACTTAAAGGATAACATATCCAATACGAATCATGCGACTCACCAAGTGAACGATGACGCACGAATAATGAAAGACCGACACGACCAACAATATCCAAACCAACCATCCTGGAATAAAAATCCCGAAGGACCGATTAACACGAGCAACGATCACAACACAACAGTCCGGGAAATCCCCAACGCTCAACGATCACAAAATTACCGAGTTCACAAGAATAATAGTGTGCTGCCTTGAGTCGGCCAACACGGCAATAATAATTCAACGGATGGGAACTATCCTCGACAGTCCCAATTCAATACCTCGATTACCTTCAGGACAATCAATCGATAACAATTATACGATAGAATAGATGTCCCGGCGCCTTAAACCGACCACCGAAACGGAGATGATAAAAGAATATATCAAACGCCTTCAGTCGGCTAACGCAACATCATAGCAACAGTTCCAATTCGATAATAAAGATTCAATGATGCCTCAGAACGACATTAATCGTGAACAATAGTAATCGATACATCGATACCGTGAACCGGCTATCGCCAACATCAATGTCAAAAAGAATCTCAATGCCTTAAACCGGCCGTTAACGAATAACAATAATATTTAGCATAATTGCCGAAGGGTATTGCATCAAACAATTCCCGAATATCAACATAATCATAAAGAGGCCAAGTCTCGATATGATACACGCATTCGTACACCTACATGATAACATTAATCTCGTTGACCCGTACAAGTATAAAACTTGTCTCGACATCAATGCCACGAACTGTTACCAATTCAGTTGCTTTCGTCTACGGGTTCCTCAATTCCGACCAAGCTAATCTACGAACTCTTCAACATCAACCGCAACTCAACAGTCATAATCCACGATCAAACATCATATCTTATTGTAAAACGAAGGCTTAATAATCAACAGGTTCGATGACGATCAATATCAATACAACTAGGCCACAAACTCATCAATTCCACAATATCTCGATTAAACACAGTCCGAACTGTCCAACTCAGACCCTCACGAATCCATGTCCACAATACGAGCCGAAATCCGATGATCATATCAGTAACCAATTCGGACCAATAATAAGGGTCTAAATGTTATCGGTTCCAAACTCAATTCTTAAATACGAATTGACAAGGTTCCCTTCTCGTAAATCCGTAGTTAAAATTTTCCGATGATCATCGTTAATTCGAACCATCCAATTAGTTCAACATTATAGATAATCATATTCTAAGGTTATCAAACAATCCAATCATTCGACTTGAATATTTGCTCCATATGTATGGGCTTCCAAATTCAGAGATGAATAATAATTTCATCAAACTCGTAATCACAATCGTATTCCTATACGAATATTATTTCAAACACATAGTTTAGCTCTAGATATGAATATTCCATATTCATATTCAAAACATCAACACTTCTTAAAAATTTTCATCACCTCGGATAATTCAAGAGTTCTTCAAGAACATGAAATATCCGAAATCACGTTCAGAACAACATATCCGAGGTATATATCTCCATGTTACCATTTCCTTCATCATGCCCTTCATACAACCTTAAGAATCGCAACAATACCGTTATCATCATATTAAGAAGATCTCAATAGTCATATCAACATCCGAAATCTCTTATTACAATTCCAATAAATCTCGTATAGCATTATCACATGATACCAAGATTGTAATACCCCAGATCCTCCTGGGAATATTACACGTCGTAAACCCTTCTCACAAGGATTTACCAGACTAAGCACAATTTTCCACGTCATTTCAAAAATGCCAAGAAGACCGATGACGGTAATATTTTTCAAATACTAAAAAAAAATATTTTCCAAATACCGTCAAAACGATCAAGGCCAAAATGCCAAAAACTCAGTTTAGGGAATCGGTTTTACAAAATAAAATTCAGTTGGCAAAATACCAAAATCCATTTCAAAAATACTCACGCAGCGGATAAAAGTACAGTCCAATTTATGCATTTACATTGAAATAAGACGAACATCAAAACACACGATTCCCAACATACTCCCTCCCAAGTAGTAATCCTTAAAGAAAAAAAAATGAACCACTATCAAAGGGATACGAGGATTACTTTGTATGGACTAGCCACGAAGAAGAATAATTTGAACTCCATTCCAAGAATCATCAAAAAACTTCAAGAACAATACTTAAATCCGAGCTCTCCATCTTAATCTTGTTTAAGAGAATCATCTCTCAATGTTTAGGAACTTCAAGTACTTCCCAAGGTTCTCTCTATTGACTGACGGAAGGAGAATGGACAAAATGCCTCTCAGCACTCGTCTATCCTCTCTATAAAACACATCACTAGTGCGCGCTAGACCTTACATTTAGCGTGCGCTACAGGACTAGCGTGCGCTATCCTTCCTTGATAGCGTGCGCTATCGGGCAGTCCAGAAGCTACTACATTGCTTCGAAATTCATCTAACGTACGTAATGCCCATGCATTAGCGTACGCTAACAGGCGTTGACTTGCTACAGTGAAATGATCAGTAGCGTGCGCTATTCTTCGACCTTAACGCGCGCTAATCGTCGTTGACTTGCTATAGTATCGTGCCCCCACATGCCAAAAGCATCCGCGATTACCGGGATTCCTTTGACCGATATGTAATTAGCGTGCGCTAATCATACGGTTTTAGCGTGCGCTAGCTCTACACGACAAACTCTTGCTGACCTTATCTGGACACGCGTCGAACATGGCCGGGTCCACCCGCCGAAAGCTAAGATTCCATTATTGGCGATCTGGTGTTAGCGTGCGCTAACCAACATGCGTTAGCGTGCGCTAACTGAATATAAAATCAACCTGGGCCTACCTATCGGCCACCTTTCGGAACTAACCCAGCAAGTTGTTACGCACGTTAGGGGTCCTTAGCGTACGTAACCAAACCTCTTAGCGTGCGCTAAGTATGCACCTTAGCGTACGCTAAGTATATATCTTGGCACGCACTAGGCATGCCCTGTAGCGTGCGCTAACGTAGCTGTACTTAGCCACTTTCCGCTATTCTCTACCAACATCTCGACATACCAAACGATCATACGGCACAATGAATACATATACGCATTCAACAACATTGTCATACGTTCACATCATCCTCAAGCACAATTATCCATTAACGACATCCAACAAATAAACGAAAAAAAAAATATATCCGAAAAATCAGGGTATTACACTCTACCCCCCTTAAAAATAAGTTTTGTCCTCGAAACTTGCAATCACTCGCACAACCAACATTTCAACGGGAATTCAAATTCACCAAGAATTGTCGAATAATCCGAACAACATACTTACAAGTCTGTGAAGTCGAAGATCTCCCGTGATACCAGCATGCGACTCCTAAACAAAGTCTCAACATAATACCGATACACACCAATATCGCAATTAACAACTTAACAAAATCTCAAGGAAGAGTTCACGTCCGTGACCACGGCCACGATTCTTCCTACTTTCAGTCAACATTCTGAAAGGCACACACGTGCGTAAGTATAATCCAAATCGCACATTCTCGAAGTGACCAATTCCCAAGAATACCAAGCTATAAACGAAACGATTAAGAAAAAATACAAGAAGAGTGAGAGGACTTACAAGTACCGGTCGCACTGTGATGATGGCAGAGTAGTGATACTGTGGGCAAATGACGACTCAATCGACCCAAAAGACCGACAGCCTAGGTATCCATAAACTTAAGCTCTGATACCATATTCTGTAACACCCCCAAGTTATTCAGGGTATATTACAGCGCAGTGAGCCCCGCATTGGGACCCACAAGGCTAAACATACGCGGAACTATAAACTTGACCGAGAAGGTCTACATACAATGGAAAGAAAGACGATACAAATGGTATTCAAAACCATAACCAATGAAACCATATACATCACCACAAATCAATACCTCGGAAACACAGGCCGGAACATCAAGGAAACTGAAATACAATACTCGAGTATTTAAAAATCCATTCCAGTACAACAACACTGAATGGAGGAATCCAAGAAAATAACCGGAGACAAGACACAGTATCACACTTGCCCATCATCTTCATGCCGACCCGGTACCCACCTGTCCGCTCTCCTGGAACCTGAAATACATGAAACGTATTTCCCCCATAAAGGGGTTAGCCGTCGAATAGCTAGTGCAAGTATAACAGTATGAAACACAATACTCCTCGACAATAAAGTAAATGTAATCGTCAATTCATCAATTGAAGACTAGTATTCCGGAATAACTAAAATCTCATAAGACGTATGTGAATGCCGTAGAAACGGTTCGCTCACCTCATACGCCGATACGTATGTGAATGCCGTAGAAACGGTTCGTTCACCTCATACGCCGATACATGTAGGAATGCCGTAAAAACGGTTCGTTCATTACATGCCAACAATACATACATGAATGCCGTAAAAACGGTTCGTTCATAATATGCCATCAATATATCTATGAATGCCGTAAAAACGGTTCGTTCATGATATGCCATCAATATTTCTTACTTTCAAAGTCGAGAACGTACAATCATAAATGTATACTTGCCTTAATAAACGTTACCGAAAATCCCGAAGAACACGGTTCGACCGGGAAGCTTGAACCACGAAGAAGACGAGCGGAAGGGTTCCGACTTGAGTTCTTCACAAGGATTTCGTCCCTAAGTCATATCAATGATAAATCAACAATCGTACGATGAATAATAATCGTACAACGCACAAACCCCCCTCTTAGACCTTTTGTCGGACACCTTCAAGGCGTCGACTAATAACTCAACCAAAACGACGAATCAATACAATCCAACCGTGGAATAACGATGGAAATGATACAATACACCTAAATAATCATCAATCTATCACTAATCTAAATTACTACGGATTAAAAGGATGAAGTCAAACAAAATCCCCAATTTCCAACACAAAATTCAAAGTGTTCTTGAATAATCTTTCAATAATCCGATGAATACTCAAACATGTCCATAATCATGCGTATATCACTTCATACCCCATGATTTTAACATCCAAAACATCATTACCCAATACAAAATTGAAATCCAAGATATTGAAGAAATTACCTCTTGAAGATCCAAGCACTATGATTCGAAGAGTACGCGATAGATCGATGATCCGAGCTTCATAATCGAAAAGAGATGAAGAGAAATCACACACTCAAGTGATAGGTGAAGAAACTTCCCTCTCTCAAACCTTCTCTCTCGTGCCCAAGTGAAGAAATGGGGAAAAAATGAGGTGATCCGCTCAAAAAAAACGCAGATATAGGGTTGACTGTCATGTGTGCCGCGGCTCAGTCGAAGTGTGCCGCGGCACAGGCCCAAAATTTGCTCCCAGGGCTCGGCAGTGTGCCGCGGCTCAGCCGAAGTGTGCCGCGGCATAGGGTACAGACGGTTTTGGCCGAATCTGGAAAATGAGAGTGACTTAGCTATTTCGACCATAACTCCCTCGTCTGGACTCCGATTGACTCACCGTTTGAACCATTGGAAAGATAACTCGTTGCTTTATAATATTGCAAAGATTCAGAATTTTTGGAGTTTCCAGAAATTAATGGTGATCTAACAAAGTCGAACTCGTACGTGGAAAAGTCGCTAAAGAACACGGAATTCAACAGAACGACACCGAAACGAACTCGGATGACAAAAAGTGCAGAATTAATCATTCTCGAAATGACGAAACAGTCATGGGCGAGTCATCAAAATGGACTTCCGCCAAAAAAAAAGAAATTACCGGAAATCGAAATTACGGGTATTACAAAACGTGCCTACGTCATCTCTCGGTATATTTTTCTATATGCTAAAGATAAACCTCTGCACCTCTCTTCTATCGGTCGAGGGATAACCGTTACAAGCTAGTCTTCTATCGGTCCAAGTAAACCGTTCAATCACTTGTCTTTATGTCGGTCCAAGTTAAACCGTTTTCTTCTCCTATTGGATAAGGAATCAACCAATCTATCTTTCTATGGGTACTAGATAAACCCCACGTAGATATCTATTTTTCAATTCTAACAATGCCGGATCCTTGATCTTAATAACACCTAATTCAATCGCATCTTTTCTTTTTCCTCTCTTATATGATTTCGTGTATAACACTCAATCACTAAACAATATAAGCTCAAATACAACAACTAGAATGATCAATGATATCTCAAGTATGAATTCTTTGCTCAATGTTGTTGTGTGGTTTGATATCAAGTGGTTTTGTATTTATAGCCATTTTCCTCCAACTTGCCATTATTGCGAGCCTTCTCTAGTGTGCGCTAGTATTCTTCCTTAGCATGCACTATCGCCTATTGTGTATGTTAATATTCGTTGTTTACGTATGTTAACTGCTTGCAACTTCAGTCCAGTGGATACTACCTCTATCCGTTAGCATACCCTAACATCTCTTCTTAGCGTGCGCTAATAACACATCATTGCTTGCGTCATATATCCGTTTGGATCATTTAACTTCTGATTTTTCCACCGAATCTCCCAACGGGTTGATTATCTTGAATTCAAACACTTTAGCGTGCGCTATTCCTCAATTGTAGCATGTGCTATGATTTCGTCATTTCTTGCATCATACTGTGTTTGAAAGTCTTCACAACGGTCATATACCTTTGATAGCGTGCGTTATGCTTCAGGTGTAGCGTGCGCTATCTTCATCAGGTGACTTTGCCTTCAGGTAGCTTCATAACTCGTCTGATCTGCAGGTAACTTCCTTATTACGTACGTTATGCTTTGTATATTACATACGTTAAGAGCCTCCGATTGTGTGCGTTATTCCTGGCAGATAGCGTGCGTTATCCAGCTATTTTCTAGCTTTTTGCGTCTTCAACTTCTTGTTGTTCTGTTTCGCTTCTGTGTTGTTTTACTTTGTTTAACAACTTAATCATCAAAACTTGATAATGAATATTTGGAATAAAATATTCCAACAATCTCCCCCTTTTTGATGATTACAAAACAACACCTTGAATGGATAAAACCTGCAAAAATAATATATATATATTTATACGAATCAAAGTTTTCGGCTTTGATCGTTCCGTTAGTTTCTTCCATCTTTTCTTTTTCTCCTTTTCGACTTCTTCTTTTCATTTTTCAACTTCTTCGTTTTATTTTTCGACTTTCTCCTTTTTATTTTTCTCGTCATTCTTCCATGACGCTTTTTATCCCATTCAACTCTTTTCTCCCCCTTTTTGTTATCATCAAAAAGTGTAAATCAAAGGATACCAATTTATGATAAAATATGATATGGTAAAATATGAATAAAAAAAGGGTAAAACTCCCCCTGACAAAAATCTCCCCTTTAAAAATATAAACTCCCCCCTGAGTAAAATATTTATTGATAAAAATTAATTTTTGGGGATCCAATCGATAGTTGATTTTTCTTTCGAGACATAGACGATATTCGGAATAAGAGTTCCTTTTGGAATCCAAATTTTTTGGTTTTTATCGTCCGTCGTGGGCTTTTGCAACTGGTAAAATGATGCCCAATTTTTAAACATTTTTCACATCGGGGTATTTTGAAATTTAAGGATTTGTTTTTAGTATGCGGTTTGAATTCTAACTCTTGTTTATTCAAAGTATATTACCGCAAGAAAATTTCTTTGTCAAAATTTTAAGTTCGTCTTGAACTTTCAAAAGATCATTCTTTAAAATATTTTTATTTTCAAGGCATTGAGAATGATCGGTTTAGACAATTTTCCCTTTTTCAAGAATTTTGGAAATTTCATTTTCCAATAATTTATTTTTAGCTTGGAGCGATTTAATTTCAGATAAAGCATTTTGGAAATCCGTATGCAATAATTCAAATGATTCAAAAAGTTCATCGTAAGAATTACTTACTTGGCTTTCGGCGTTACTATCGTCGAATGAGCTTCGGGCCATAAGAGCGAGATTATTTTGATTGATGAAATCTTCGTCCTCGTCTTCATCACTCCATGTGGCAATTAGAACTTCCTTTTTAGGATTTGCTCGGCAATTCTTCAGTGGCCTGGTTTACCATAGACTCGACAGTTGTTGTCGAATTTCTTCATTTTGCCCGAGATGTCTTTCTTTCTCCGGTTTAATAAGTTTTGGAACTTATTAATATTCTTGGCATAATATGCCGATTCTTCGACACTTTCGTCCATTGGGATTTCTTCTTTGTTTCTCGACATCTTAGCCTTCATGGCTACCGTTCTTTTCTTCGGCTTCGGCTTGGCATTCCGAGATTTTAGGACAATCTCGTAGTTTATAAGTGAACCAACGAGAGCACTAAAATCAAGATTGTTTAAATCTTTTGATTCCATTATTGCCGTCACCGTTCCATCCCATTCTCGAGGTAGTGATCGTAGGATCTTCTTAACTTTTTCACTACTCGAAAGGAGTTTTCCATAACATGCCAATCCATTCGTAATGACCGAAAATCGGTCGAGCATAATTGTGATGTATTCTTCTTCTTTCATTTGGAATAGCTCGTAATCGTGAAAAAGCATGTTGATCTTCGTCTCCTTAACTTGATACGTTCCTTCATGTTTGACTTCAAACATTTTCCATATTTCTTTTGCACTATCACATGAGGATATCTGGTTGCGTTCTTCCAGATTTAATGCACAATCTAATAATTGCGTGGCTTTACAATTATAGTGGTCGTTTTTCCAATCCGCATCATCATACTCTTCAAAACTTTTAAGCGTACCATCGGATTTGATTGGAATTTTCGGACCAAGACAGATCACTTTCCACAATTCGATGTCGTAAGGTCGAATGAATATTGACATCTTCTTCTTCCAAGTCATGACGTTTGATCCGTCAAAAAATGGTGGTCGGTTCAAGGCAAGACCTTCGACCGGAGCAATTTGAAACGCCATTTGAATCTTCTCCTTGGATGTTAAGTCTCTTCTAGGAGGTACCGCTCTGATACCAATTGTTGGAGCACTCTTGGTCGGTATCGCCGTTTGGAGATAGAGTTATAAAACTCTTTTACGTTGTGGGAGCGATTTAAATAACGTTGTAGAAAATAAATCGACATAAGATTTATAGAGGTTCGGCCAAACGTGCCTACATCCTCACTCGGTATATTTTTCTATATGCTAAAGATAAACCTCTGCACCTCTCTTATATTGGTAGAGGGATAACCATTACAAGCTCGTCTTCTATCAGTCTGAGTAAATCGTTCAATCACTTGTCTTTATGTCGGTCCAAGTTAAACCATTTTCCTTTTCTATTAGACAAGGAACCAACTAATATATCTTTCTATGGGTACTAGATAAACCTCACGTAGATATCGATTGTGATTCTAACAATGTCGGATCCTTGATCTTAATAACACCAAATCCAATCATATCCTTTCTTTTTCCTCTCTTGTATGATTCGTGTATAAAACTCAATCACTAAACAATATATGTAAAACCCACTTCTCCATACTACGTCTAAATTACTAAAATGCCCTCCAATTTGAAAATTTGAAGAAATGTGTACGTTTACCAAACAAGCTCTAAATCAAAAACGGTTACGGTACAATCATAAATGTGAACATATAACTTCAATTAAATGATAATTGAGCTACTATGATATCATATGAACTCAAAAATGTGAAATTTGAATTAAGAAATAAATATTGCACGTTACGTGACCTAACGGGTCCGAAAACCTCCAAAACTTGTACCTAACTTATAAATTAAATAACAAAACTATCCTAAGTAATATTTTCCACAAAATTTTAAAGAGTTGACCTCTTTTCCCCCTTTGGGCGAAATTTCACATATCATGGGATAAGGATCCCTTAATTTTTGCCAATCACATTAATTTTCATTAAAAACCACACTTCTTTCCCTAAATTCCTTAACCAAGAGAATTAAAACACCATTTCTTCTTCTCCTCTCCCTATCATACGACCCAACACATACAAAAACACCAAAATATTGCTCTTGGATCAATGGTGATCATTCATACGTGCTCGTGGAAGAGTTTGGTGCACATTGGAATTTGTTTGGAAGCATTTGGTGGTCTCGTTCTTGGCTTTCCATCCCCATTCGATCCATACATCATCTTGGAAGGGTTTTGATTCTGTTTTGGTTGATTTGTTTGACCCGATTCTTAGTCACGTTTTTCTCAGCCCTATTTGGTATGTTCTTGTGATTTTGATTCACTCTTTTGATCCTTAATTCGTGTGATAAAAACCTATTCTAAAAAGCCTATATAAATCGGCTAATAAATAACCATGAAATTGTTATGAATCATATGAATGTTTTGTTATTGATCTTGTTGGATTCATATGAGAATTAGTTTGATGTGTTTTTGATGTGTATTTTCTGAATATATGATGTGTTATGATCATATAATTAAATGAATTAAAAAGAATTGGATAGATTAGGGTTTAAATGAATTAATTGATTTGGACAGCTTTGATAATCGAATATGTATGTATCACCAAACGAATTCTATTAATGTTTAATTAGGTATTTTTATTTGTAAACTCAGTTTAGGTTCTTAATTAAGTATTCCAATTGGTTTGGATAGATTTGAATTTGATTTGGTCCTATTTTTGGATTTTATGAGACGATATGTCAAAACTGTATTTGCAGAATTTAATTTCAGTTGTGGTTTATGATTTTTCATGTTCAAATCGTAAGGAGTTAGGAGCTCTCCTTTTACCGGGGTAATACCTGCATTATGTGTGACTTCAAGGAATTTTTGTGGAATTTTCTTGAATGAAATGTTAGGCCGTTGAGGCAGATACTTTTAGGTACTGCTGCTGGTCGGTTTCCTGAGTAGTCTGAGTTTGTGTATTTTTAATATGGGTTTATACTAACTAATAAATTCTAGAAAAATTCGTGTTGGTTTTAAAATCATTCATGTACATATGAGAATTTTTATGAATTTTATTTTGGAGTTATATTATGGAATAAAAATTCATATATTGGTGACCTGTTTGTGTTTAAAAGCTAAAATTATAAACATAGGAGATAATTGATGATTAGAAGGTTTATATTGTAAATATGATACCTAGAGGGACTAATAATATAAGTATGATGAATGTCTTCAAGTTTTGGCTGGAATAATATGTTAGGAGGTTCGTGACACTTGGGAATAATTATGGGCCTTATATGCTAGTTTTGATAATCAATGGTTTAATTGTGGAAATTAGGGTGTATTAGGGTTATTTTTTTTTTGTAATTTGTGATACTTGAGGGTGTAATGTGTATATATATCATACTTGAAGTGTATGCATGTATATATGTGTATTTGAGTGTTTATATTCAGTTTTGACCCTTCACTTTTATTATTGATACTTTTAACCCTAAATTTTGAAGACTTGTCATAAGAAACCCTAATCTTGGAAAACATGCATAAAATGAAATCCATAACTTAACATGACATGAAAACTTTATGAGATGAATAAATAACTATTTAGAACATGTTTATATCGAGAAAACTCGCTAATTTTGATAACCTGCTAAAATAGAAAGTTACCTAAAATAGAAAGCTGCTAAATATGGAAAGTTACTAAAAAAATGGAAAGATAACTAAAAGAGGTAACTTATGAGAAATGAGCTCGTCTTGATTCGTATCCACTCTTTTCTAGGTTCGGTGAAGCGGGAGTGATCCTTTTCTCCTTGTTTTGTTTGACCTTGCTTTTGCTTTGGAACTAAGGTACAGATATTCCGCACCCTTTCAGCAAGGGTGCAACTTTTCTCTCTCATGACTTACTCTCTCTCTCTCTCCTCATTATTGTATATCTGATTTTGACTTTGACTTGGTATCTGAACCTTTGATTTGAACATGTGATATGGTCCCTTTATATTTGAACCTTGATATCTGATTTGAACTTTAGACCTTTGACATATATACTTTGATCTGGGACCTTGACTATTTGACCCCTTTCAGTATTTACCCGGGCATTTTGTATTACTTGTTGTGGAGTCGCCACAACCATAGCATTGATGCACCTATATTATGTACTCCAGTGGGGTTGGAGAGATGTCCCCCACCGTCCCTCTTATATTATATTTGCTTTGGCCATCATTATTGTTATCTGCTTACAGGGCGTATGGATGTATCTTAGATTTGATCTGTTTGATATTTGATTTGATTATTTTGGGCCACTCTACATTTGGGCCATATTATATTTGGTGATTTAGCATGCGTTCAATGCGGTCCCTTCACATTTGGGGAGCTGATCACTCCATTGAGCTACTTTGTTTATTTGGGCTTGGTTTGGGCCTGGGGTTTAAATACTGAAATCATTTGACACTTAACTTTGATAATCTTTGATATTTAAACCTTGATAACTTTTCATACCTAACCCTGAAGAACCTTTGATATACCTTGATATACTTTTGATATACCTTGATATAACCAAGTGCCACTACATGTAACCTCATTTCGTATTGCTTTGTATTGCTTGTTTATTTCATATCTGTTCACTGAGCTCTTTATGATCAGCCGCTTTTCTTTCCACGCGGCAGGTACTTAGCTCATGCGGGGTTTAGCTTTGGGGATGAGAGAGTGTGGACCTACCCTAGAGCTCTTTGAATAAATGAACATTATTTCTTTATCGTATTTCCGGATTTTTGGACATTTGTAATCGTACTTTCGTTTGTTTGGTTTTGGGGACATTTGGATGTTGTTTTAGTCCCCTTTGATACTCCTTGATGAATTTATCTTAATACTTCTGCTGTTTGGTTTGATCTGTTTGTATCTGATGTGTAACCATATTGTAATGTTTCTACCCTTGCCGGGTTAGGGCGTTACAATTTATGGTATCAGAGACGACAAGTTTGGATCTTTACGGCTTAGGCTTTGACCTGTGAGGATTGGGTAGACACTAGGCTTTCGTTTCGTCTTTCCTTTACGTATTCCTATTCATTTGTTTTTCGCTAACCGTTTGATATCATTTTAGATGGTGAACACTCGGCAAGAAGTGGTGAAGCTAACCCTCCAAACATTGATGAGATTGTTGCTCAAGCAGTAGCCGCTGCTATTAAGAATTTGCATAATGAGCGTAGGGATAGGGCTGGAAGCAGCAATGAGGGCATTCATGTGTGGATTGAATGCTTCAACAAACCGAAGTCCAATCCTTTCTTATCAGCTACCACTCCGACTGAAGTGAGTGACTGGATTACCCATTGTGAGAAGTTGTTTCAGGTGATTGGTTGTCCTGATGGGGTGAAAGCTCGTTTAGCAGCTTTCAAGTTTGATGGTGACGCCCTTAACTGGTGGACGTCGTATGTTGGGGCGAAGGGTGATGGTTTTGTTGAGACATGTACTTGGGCGGCATTTCGTGAGGCCTTCTACAAGAGGTTCATCCCCCTCTCGGAGCAGCAGTGATACGAGAGAGAGTATGGTACCATTTATCAGATGGATCGGGAGAATGCGACAGAGTATATGGAACGTTTTCTCAGGTTGGCTGGCTTCGTGGGGCCTACTGTGTCAGGGGACGCGGCTAGGCAGGCTCGTCACTATAAGTGGGGACTGAAGCATTGGATACTTGACCGTATTGTTAATACGGATTATGTTGATGTGTCGTTGGTTTGTGATGCGGCACGTAATATTGAGTTGTTGTATGAGGGTGGAACGTCCAACAAGCGTACTCGTGATGGTGAGAGGATTCAGTCTGGGTCTTCGGGTCAGTATCACTGGGGTTTTGATCATAGGGGTCCTTCTGAACAGAGTTTTGATAACCGTGGTCGTTCCGACCGCTAGTTTGAGCACAGGGGACAGTCCAACCGAGGTCTGATTATGGATCTTCGGGTAGGCAGGGTGATAAGTCGGGTAACTCTAACCAGAAGCAGTTTTCGAGGGGCAACCAGCAGAACAAGTACTCGGGCTCTGGGTCTTCACGTCAGCAGTACCGTTCTGGGAACTCGTCGGGTCAGCAGAAGCGTACTGAGATTTTTCCACCCCCACCTACTTGCCCTACATGTGGTAAGGCACACCCCGGGCCATGCCACATAGCTTCTGGAGGTTGTTTTGAGTGTGAATCCACTGCTCATCGTGTGAGGGACTGTCCAAAGAAAGCTAGCATTGTTCCTGCAGGCTCTTCTCAGCCTTCTTCTTCTTCTGGCCGTCTTTATTCCATTACCCGTGAGCAGGCAGAGAAAACTACAGGTACCATTATGGGTTTTCTGCATATTGGTGATCATATTGCTTTTGTTTTGTTTAACACGGGCGCAACCCACTCTATTATATATGTCACATTCTCTAAGAAACTGAAATTAACCCCAAGACCATTAAATCATCACTTAACTATCTCTACGCCAATGAATAATAACGTTATCATTGACCATGAATTTATTGATTGCCCACTTCGTTTTGATGATCGCATCGACCAGCTAATCTTATTCCGATTGATATGTTTGATTTTGATTTGATCCTTGGTATGGATTGGTTGGCCACTCACTGGGCCACTATTGATTGTCATGTACGAAAGGTTATGTTTGGAGATTTGTCTCGACCTGATTTTGTATACTCTGGTTCCCAACCACTTCGGTCTGTTAAGATCATATCCGCTTTGAAAGCACGTACTTTGTTATCCCATGGCTGTGCAGGTTTTATTGCTTCTATTCAGGATACTTCGATGGAGGGTCCTACTATCGATAGTATTCGGTTTTTTTGTGATTTTGCCGATGTCTTCCCTAAGGAACTTCCCGGTCTTCCTCCTAATCGTGACATTGAATTTGGTATTGATTTGATTACGGGTGTTGAAACCATCTCTAAGGCTCCGTATCGTATGGCTCCTACCGAATTGAAAGAGTTGAAAGACCAACTACAGGAACTCCTTGAGAGTGGATTATTTCGTCCGAGTGTATCCCAGTGGGGAGCACCTGTCTTATTTGTAAAGAAGAAAGATGGTAGTATGAGGTTGTGTATAGACCACCGGGAGTTGAACCACATCACTATTCGTAATCGTTATCCTTTGCCTCGTATTGATGATTTGTCTGACCAGATCCAAGGGGCTAAATGTTTTTCTAAAATTGACCTTCGGTCCGGTTATCATCAGCTTCGTGTTAAAGAGCAGGATATTCCTAAGACTGCTTTTCGAACGCGCTATGGGCACTATGAGTTCTTGGTTATGCCTTTCGGACTGACTAATGCTCCAGCAGTGTTCCTGGATCTTATGAACCGTGTATTCAGTTCCTTGATAAATTTGTGATCGTATTCATTGACGACATTTTGGCCTATTCGAAGTCCGATGAGGAGCACGAACAGCATCTTAGTACGATTTTGCAGATTTCGAGACAGGAGAAGTTGTAGGCTAAATTCTCCAAGTGTGAGTTCTGGCTTAGTCAAGTTGCCTTCCTTGGTCATGTTGCGTCTGTTGGTGGCATTACTATGGACCCAGCAAAGGTTGAGGCCATCACTAAATGGCCGAGACCTACTACAGTGACTGAGATTAGGAGTTTCCTTGGTTTGGCCGGTTACTATCGGAGGTTTGCCGAGGGATTCTCCCAACTTGCCTCACCTTTGACTAAGTTGATGAGGAAGGGGTTGAAATTTGAGTGGACCGAGGAGCAGGAAGAGAGTTTTGAGAACTTGAGGCAGAAACTTGTGTCGGCTCCCATTTTGACACTCCTATCTGGTACGGGCGGATACCAGATCTATAGTGATGCTTCCAAGAAAGGGTTAGGTTGTGTTTTGATGCAGCACGGGAAAGTTATTGCGTATGCCTCACGCCAGTTAAAACCCTATGAAGAGACCTACCCTACTCATGATCTAGAGCTAGTTGCGGTTGTTTTTGCTCTTAAGATCTGGAGGCATTATTTGTATGGAGACTCTGTCGATATCTTCACTGATCATAAGAGTCTTAAATGCATATTTACCCATAAGGAGTTAAACATGAGACATCGTAGATGATTGGAGTTACTAAAGGACTACGACACCAACATTCAGTACCACCCGGGTAAGGCTAATGTAGTTGCCGATGCTCTTAGTCGTAAGTCGGGTATGGTGGCTAGTCTGAAATTCGAGTCTAAGACTTTGCATGACCTTGAACTCATGGAGGTGGAGTTTTGTTTACCGGGAGGCGACGGTTATTGGTCCAGCCTAAATGTTGAGTCTTACTTGATCTTGAAGATTAAGGAAGCTCAGTGTGACGACGGTGAGTTATGGGCCATTGTCCAGAATATAGAGGAAGGGAAACAGTCTGAATTTCGGGTTGACGATGACGGCATTGTTTGGTTGGGTGAGCACCTTTGTGTACCAAACAATTTTGAAATCCGTGAGATGGTTATGTCAGAAGCTCACAGTTCTCCCTTCACCATACATCCGGGATCCACTAAGATGTATCGAGATTTGAAACAGCATTTCTGGTGGAATGGGATGAAGCAGGATGTGCCTTCGTATGTTGCTAGGTGTTTGACTTGCCAACAGGTGAAGATTGAGCACCAAAGAGCTAGTGGTCTTTTGCAGCCGTTAGAGATTCCCCAGTGGAAATGGGAAGAGATTAAGATGGACTTTGTTACGGGGTTACCGATCACACGTAAAAGACATGATGCGATCTGGGTAGTCGTTGATCGGCTAACCAAGTCAGCTCATTTCCTACCAATCAAGAAGCGTTATAGCGTGGCGAAGTTGGCGGAAATTTTCCAGCAGGAGATTGTTAGGTTGCATGGCACTCCGGTTTCGATTGTTTCTGATAGAGATCCGAGGTTTACTTCGCGTTTTTAGAAGATGTTACAAAATGCTTGGGGTTCTCGCCTCAAGTTCAGTACCGCTTTTCACCCACAGACGGATGGTCAATCGGAGAGGACTATCCAAACTTTGGTAGATATGTTACGGGCTTGTGCACTTGATTGGACCGGCAGTTGGGATGAATACTTATGTTTGGTTGAGTTCGCATATAACAACAGTTGGCACGCTAGTATTCGGATGGCACCTTATGAGATGTTATATGGGCGCAAGTGTTGGTTACCTACTATGTGGAATGAAGTAGGTGAACGGATTATCGAGGGCCCTGAGATGATTGAGATCACCAACAAGAAGGTGAATGTTGCTAAAGAGAGGCTTAAGGAAGCCAGGTCTAGACAGAAGAGTTACGCCGACAAGCACCGACGTGAGTTAGAGTTTAAGGTTGGCGACCGAGTATTTCTGAAAGTTTCTCCTTTTCGCGGCGTCAAACGTTTTGGCATTAAGGGCAAATTGAGTCCTCGTTTTATTGGTCCTTTCGAGATTTTGGAATGTGTTGGCGAGGTGTCTTATTGATTGGCTCTTCCACCTCAGCTTGCTCATGTGCATAACGTTTTTCATGTATCTTTGTTGCGGGGTTATAACTACCATCCTTTACATGTGGTGTCATATCCTTTGGATCAGATTCAACCGGACATGTCACTTCCGGAAGAACCGGAAGCCATTCTTGATAGGCATGAGAGAGTCATGAGAAATAAGGTCATTCGCTTGGTTAAGATTCTTTAGAAGAACCACCCAGCACGTGAGGCGACCTGGGAAACCGAGGAGTCTATGCGAGCCAGCTACCCTCATTTCCCTTTGTCGTCTGGTATGCTTTCGTTTTGTTTCGGTACCTTTCCTTTTTTTTCAATTTTCGAGGACGAAAATTCTTTTGAGAAGGGAATAGTTGTAAAACCCACTCCTCCATACTACGTCTAAATTACTAAAATGCCCTCCAATTTGAAAATTTGAAGAAATGTGTACGTTTACCAAACAAGCCCTAAATAAGAAACGGTTACGGTACAATCATAAATATGAATATGTAACTTCAAGTAAATGATAATTGAGCTACTACGACATCATATGAATTCAAGAATGTGAAATTTGAATTAAGAAACAAATATTGCACGTTACGTGACCTACCGGGTCTGAAAACCTCCAAAACTTGTACCTAACTTATAAATTAAATAACAAAACTATCCTAAGTAATATTTTCCACAAAATTTTAAAAAGTTGACCTCTTTTTCCCCCCTTGGCCAAAATTTCACATATCATGGAATAAGGATCCCTTAATTTTTGCCAATCACATTAATTTTCATTAAAAACCACACTTCTTTCCCTAAATTCCTTAACCAAGAGAATTAAAACACCGTTTCTTCTTCTCCTCTCCCTACCATACGACCCAACACATACAAAAATACCAAAATATTGCTCTTGGATCATTGGTGATCATTCATACGCGTTCGTGGAAGAGTTTGGTGCACATTGGAATTTGTTTGGAAGCCTTTGGTGGTCTCGTTCTTGGCTTTCCATCCCCATTCGGTCCATACATCATCTTGGAAGGGTTTTGATTCGGTTTTGGTTGATTTGTTTGTCCTGATTCATAGTCATGTTTTTCTCAGACCTATTTGGTATGTTCTTTTGATTTTGATTCATTCTTTTGATCCTTAATTCGTGTGATAAAAAACTATTCTAAAAAACCTATATAAATTGGCTAAGAAATAACCATGAAATTGTTATGAATCGTATGAATGTTTTGTTATTGATATTGTTGGATTAATATGAGAATTAGTTTTATGTGTTTTTTATGTTTATTTTCTGAATATCTGATGTGTTATGATCATATAATTAAATGGATTAAAAAGAATTGGATAGATTAGGGTTTAAATGAATTAATTGATTTGGACAGCTTTGATAATCGAATATGCATGCATCACCAAACTAATTCTATTAATGTTTAATTAGGTATTTTTTATTGCAAACTTATTTTAGGGTCTTAGTTAAGTATTCCAATTGGTTTGGATGGATTTAAATTTGATTTGGTCCTATTTTTGAATTTTATGAGACGATATGTCAAAACTGTGTTTGCAGAATTTAATTTTAGTCGTAGTTTATGATTTTTCATGTTCACACCATAAGGTGTTAGGAGCTTTCCTTTTATAGAGTTAATATATGGGTCAGGCGTGACTTCCTGGAATTGTTTTAGATTTTTCCTGAATGAAATGGTAGGCCGTTTAGGCGGATACTTTTAGATACTACTGCTGGTTGGTTTTCTGAGTAGTCTGGGTTTGGGTATTTTTAATGTGGGTTTATACTAACTGATAAATTCTGGAAAAAATCGTTTTTGGTTCTAAAGACATTATTTTACATGTGAGAATTTTTATGAATTTTATTTTGGAGTTCTAATATGGAATAAAAATTCGTATATTGGTGACCTGTTTGTGTTTAAAAGCTGAAATTATGAAACATAAGAGATAATTGATGATTAGAAGGTTTATATTGTAAATATGATACCTAGAGGGACTAATAATGTAAATATGATGAATGTATGCATGTTTTGGCTGGAATAATATGTTAGGGGCTGTTCGTGACACTTGGGAATAATTAGGGGCCTTACATGCTAGTTTTGATAATCAATGGTTTAATTGTGGAAATTAGGGTGTATTAGGGTTATTTTTTTTGTAATTTGTGATACTTGAGGGTGTAATGTGTATATATGTGATACTTGAAGTGTATCGGCTGTATATATGTGTATTTGAGTGTTTATATTCAGTTTTGACCCTTCACTTTCATTATTGACACTTTTAACCCTAAATTTGAAGACTTGTCATAAGAAACCCTAATCTTGGAAAACATGCATAAAATGAAATCCATAACTTAACATGACATGAAAACTTTATGAGATGAATAAATAACTATTTAGAACATGTCTATATCGAGAAAACTCGCTAATTTTGATAACCTGCTAAAATAGAAAGTTACCTAAAATAGAAAGCTGCTAAATATGGAAAGTTACTAAAAAATGGAAAGATAACTAAAAGAGGTAACTTATGAGAAATGAGCTCATCTTGATTCGTATCCACTCTTTTCTAGTTTCGGTGAAGCGGGAGTGATCCTTTTCTCCTTGTTTGTTTGACCTTGCTTTTGCTTTGGAACTAAGGTACAGATATTCCGCACCCTTTCAGCAAGGGTGCAACTTTTCTCTCTCATGACTTACTCTCTCTCTCCTCATTATTGTAAATCTGATTTTGACTTTGACTTGGTATCTGAACCTTTGATTTGAACATGTGATATGGTCCCTTTATATTTGAACCTTGATATCTGATTTGAACTTTTGACCTTTGACATATATACTTTGATCTGGGACCTTGACTATTTGACCCCTTTCAGTATTTACCCGGGCATTTTGTATTACTTGTTGTGGAGTAGCCACAACCATAGCATTGATGCACCAATGTTATGTACTCCAGTGGGGTTGGAGAGATGTCCCCCACCGTCCCTCTTATATTATATTTGCTTTGGCCATCATTATTGTTATCTGCTTACAGGGCGTATGGATGTATCTTAGATTTGATCTGTTTGATATTTGATTTGATTATTTTGGGCCACTCTACATTTGGGCCATATTATATTTGGTGATTTGGCATGCGTGCAATGCGGTCCCTTCACATTTGGGGAGCTGATCACTCCATTGAGCTACTTTGTTTATTTGGGCTTGGTTTGGGCCTGGGGGTTAAATACTGAAATCATTTGACACTTAACTTTGATAATCTTTGATATTTAAACCTTGATAACTTTTCATACCTAACCTTGAAGAACCTTTGATATTCCTTGACATACTTTTGATATACCTTGATATAACCAAGTGCCACTACATGTAACCTCATTTCGTATTGCTTTGTATTGCTTGTTTATTTCATATCTGTTCACTGAGCTCTTTATGCTCAGCCGCTTTTCTTTCCATGCGGCAGGTACTTAGCTCATGCGGGGTTTAGTTTTGGGGATGAGAGAGTGTGGACCTACCCTAGAGCTCTTTGAATAAATGAACATTATTTCTTTATCGTATTTCCGGATTTTTGGACATTTGTAATCGTACTTTCGTTTGTTTGATTTTGGGGACATTTGGATGTTGTTTTAGTCCCCTTTGATACTCCTTGATGAATTTATCTTAATACTTCCGCTGTTTGGTTTGATCTGTTTGTATCTGATGTGTAACCATATTGTAATGTTTCTACCCTTGCCGGGTTGGGGCGTTACAATTTATGGTATCATAGACGACAGGTTTGGATCTTCACAGCTTAGGCTTTGACCTGTGAGGATTGGGTAGACACTAGGCTTTCGTTTCGTCTTTCCTTTCCATATTCCTATTCATTTGTTTTTCGCTAACCGTTTGATATCGTTTTAGATGGTGAATACTCGGCAAAGAAGTGGTGAAGCTAACCCTCCAAACATTGATGAGATTGTTGCTCAAGCAGTAGCCGCTGCTATTCAGAATTTGCGTAATGAGCGTAGGGATAGGGCTGAAAGCAGCAGTGAGGGCATTCATGTGTGGATTGAATGCTTCAACAAACTGAAGCCCAATCCTTTCTTATCAGCTACCACTCCGACTGAAGCGAGTGACTGGATTACCCATTGTGAGAAGTTGTTTCAGGTGATTGGTTGTCCTGATGGGGTGAAAGCTCATTTAGCAGCTTTCAAGTTTGATGGTGACGCCCTTAACTGGTGGACGTCGTTTGTTGGGGCGAAGGGTGATGGTTTTGTTGAGACATGTACTTGGGCGGCGTTTCGTGAGGACTTCTACAAGAGGTTCATCCCCCTCTCGGAGCAGCAGTGATACGAGAGAGAGTATGGTACCATTTATCAGATGGATCGGGAGAATGCGGCGGAGTATATGGAACGTTTTCTCAGGTTGGCTGGCTTCGTGGGGCCTACTGTGTCAGGGGACGCGGCTAGGCAGGCTCGTCACTATAAGTGGGGACTGAAGCATTGGATACTTGACCGTATTGTTAATACGGATTATGCTGATGTGTCGTTGGTTTGTGATGCGGCACGTAATATTGAGCTGTTGTATGAGGGTGGAACGTCCAACAAGCGTACTCGTGATGGTGAGAGGATTCAGTCTGGGTCTTCGGGTCAGTATCACCGAGGTTTTGATCATCGGGGTCGTTCTGAACAGAGTTTTGATAACCATGGTCATTCCGACCGCCAGTTTGAGCACAGGGGACAGTCCAACCGAGGACAGGATCAGGGCCGACAGGTTCAGAGGGGTTCTGATTATGGATCTTCGGGTAGGCAGGGTGATAAGTCGGGTAGCTCTAACCAAAAGCAGTTTTCGAGGGGCAACCAGCAGAACAAGTACTCGGGCTCTGGGTCTTCACGTCAGCAGTAACGTTCTGGGAACTCGTCGGGTCAGCAGAAGCGTACTGAGATTTTTCCACCCCCACCTACTTGCCCTACATGTGGTAAGGCACACCCCGGGCTATGCCACAGAGCTTCTGGAGGTTGTTTTGAGTGTGGATCCACTGCTCATCGTCTGAGGGACTGTCCAAAGAAAGCTAGCATTGTTCCTGCAGGCTCTTCTCAGCCTTTTTCTTCTTCTGGCCGTCTTTATTCCATTACCCGTGAGCAGGCAGAGAAAATTACAGGTACCATTACGGGTTTTCTGCATATTGGTGATCATATTGCTTTTGTTTTGTTTAACACGGGCGCAACCCACTCTATTATATCTGTCACATTCTCTAAGAAGCTGAAATTAACCCCAACACCATTAAATCATCACTTAACTATCTCTACGCCAATGAATAATAACGTTATCATTGACCATGAATTTATTGATTGCCCACTTCGTTTTGATGATCGCGTCGACCAGCTAATCTTATTCCGATTGATATGTTTGATTTTGATTTGATCCTTGGTATGGATTGGTTGGCCACTCACCGGGCCACTATTGATTGTCATGCCCGAAAGGTTATGTTTGGAGATTTGTCTCGACCTGATTTTGTATACTCTGGTTCCCAACCACTTCGGTCTGTTAAGATCATATCCGCTTTGAAAGCACATACTTTGTTATCCCATGGCTGTGCAGGTTTTATTGCTTCTATTCAGGATACTTCGATGGAGGGTCTTACTATCGAAAGTATTCGGGTTTTTTGTGATTTTGCCGATGTCTTCCCTAAGGAACTTCCCGGTCTTCCTCCTAATCGTGACATTGAATTTGGTATTGATTTGATTACGGGTGTTGAACCCATATCTAAGGCTCCGTATCGTATGGCTCCTACCGAATTGAAAGAGTTGAAAGACCAACTACAGGAACTCCTTGAGAGTGGATTCATTCGTCCGAGTGTATCCCAGTGGGGAGCACCTGTCTTATTTGTAAAGAAGAAAGATGGTTGTATGAGGTTGTGTGTAGACCACCGGGAGTTGAACCGCATCACTATTCGTAATCGTTATCCTTTGCCTCGTATTGATGATTTGTTTGACCAGATCCAAGGGGCTAAATGTTTTTCTAAAATTGACCTTCGGTCCGGTTATCATCAGCTTCGTGTTAAAGAGCAGGATATTCCTAAGACTACTTTTCGAACGCGCTATGGGCACTATGAGTTCTTGGTTATGCCTTTCGGACTGACTAATGCTCCGACAGTGTTCCTGGATCTTATGAACCGTGTATTCAGTTCCTTGATAAATTTGTGATCGTATTCATTGACGACATTTTGGTCTATTCGAAGTCCGATGAGGGGCACGAACAGCATCTTAGTACGATTTTGCAGATTTTGAGACAGGAGAAGTTGTAGGCTAAATTCTCCAAGTGTGAGTTCTGGCTTAGTCAAGTTGCCTTCCTTGGTCATGTTGTATCTGCTGGTGGCATTACTATGGACCCAGCAAAGGTTGAGGCCATCAGTAAATGGCCGAGACATACTACAGTGACTGAGATCGGGAGTTTCCTTGGTTTGGCCGGTTACTATCGGAGGTTTGTCGAGGGATTCTCCCAACTTGCCTCACCTTTGACTAAGTTGATGAGGAAGGGGTTGAAATTTGAGTGGACCGAGGAGCAGGAAGAGAGTTTTGAGACCCTGAAGCAGAAACTTGTGTCGGCTCCTATTTTGACACTCCCATCTGGTACGGGCGGATACCAGATCTATAGTGATGCTTCCAAGAAAGGGTTAGGTTGTGTTTTGATACAGCACGGAAAAGTTATTGCGTATGCCTCACGCCAGTTAAAACCCTATGAAGAGACCTACCCTACTCATGATTTAGAGCTAGCTGTGGTTGTTTTTGCTCTTAAGATCTGGAGACATTATTTGTATGGAGACTCTGTCAATATCTTCACTGATCATAAGAGTCTTAAATGCATATTTACCCAGAAGGAGTTAAACATGAGACATCATAGATGGTTGGAGTTACTAAAGGACTACGACACCAACATTCAGTACCACCCGGGTAAGGTTAATGTAGTTGCCGATGCTCTTAGTCGTAAGTCGGGTATGGTGGCTAGTCTGAAATTCGAGTCTAAGATTTTGCATGATCTTGAACTCATGGAGGTGGAGTTTTGTTTACCGGGACGCGATGGTTATTGGTCCAGCTTAAAAGTTGAGTCTTACTTGATCTTGAAGATTAAGGAAGCTCAGCGTGACGACGGTGAGTTATGGGCCATTGTCCAGAATATAGAGGAAGGGAAACAATCTGAATTTCGGGTTAACGATGACGACATTGTTTGGTTGGGTGAGCACCTTTGTGTACCAAACGATTTTGAAATCCGTGAGATGGTTATGTCAGAAGCTCACAGTTCTCCCTTCACCATACATCCAGGATTCACTAAGATGTGTCGGGATTTGAAACAGCATTTCTGGTGGAATGGGATGAAGCAGGATGTGCCTTCGTATGTTGCTAGGTGTTTGACTTGCCAACAGGTGAAGATTAAGCACCAAAGAGCTAGTGGTCTTTTGCAGCCGTTAGAGATTCCCTAGTGGAAATGGGAAGAGATTAAGATGGACTTTGTTACGGGGTTACCGGTCACACGTAAAAGACATGATGCGATCTGGGTAGTCGTTGATCGGCTAACCAAGTCAGCTCATTTCCTACCAATCAAGAAGCGTTATAGCGTGGCGAAGTTGGCGGAAATTTTCCAGCAGGAGATTGTTAGGTTACATGGCACTCCGGTTTCGATTGTTTCTGATAGAGATCCGAGGTTTACTTCGCGTTTTTAGAAGATGTTACAAAATGCTTGGGGTTCTCGCCTCAAGTTCAGTACCGCTTTTCACCCACAGACAGATGGTCAACCGGAGAGGACTATCCAAACTTTGGTAGATATGTTACGGGCTTGTGCACTTGATTGGACCGGCAGTTGGGACGAATACTTATGTTTGGTTGAGTTCGCATATAACAACAGTTGGCACGCTAGTATTCGGATGGCACCTTATGAGATGTTATATGGGCGCAAGTGTTGGTCACCTACTATGTGGAATGAAGTAGGTGAACGGATTATCGAGGGCCCTGAGATGATTGAGATCACCAACAAGAAGGTGAATGTTGCTAAAGAGAGGCTTAAGGAAGCCATGTTTAGACAGAAGAGTTACGCCGACAAGCACCGATGTGAGTTAGAGTTTCAGGTTGGCGACCGAGTATTTCTGAAAGTTTCTCCTTTTCGCGGCGTCAAACGTTTTGGCATTAAGGGCAAATTGAGTCCTCGTTTTATTGGTCCTTTCGAGATTTTGGAACGTGTTGGCGAGGTGTCTTATCGATTGGCTCTTCCACCTCTGCTTGCTCATGTGCATAACGTTTTTCATGTATCTTTGTTGCGGGGTTATAACTACCATCCTTTACATGTGGTGTCATATCCTTTGGATCAGATTCAACCGGACATGTCACTTCCGGAAGAACCGGAAGCCATTCTTGATAGGCAGGAGAGAGTCATGAGAAATAAGGTCATTCGCTTTGTTAAGATTCTTTGGAAGAACCACCCAGCACGTGAGGCGACCTGGGAAACCGATGAGTCTATGCGATCCAGCTACCCTCATTTCCCTTTGTAGTCTGGTATGCTTTCGTTTTGTTTCGGTACCTTTCCTTTTTTTTCAATTTTCGAGGACGAAAATTCTTTTGAGGAGGGAATAGTTGTAAAACCCACTCCTCCATACTACGTCTAAATTACTAAAATGCCCTCTAATTTGAAAATTTGAAGAAATGTGTACGTTTACCAAACAAGCCCTAAATAAGAAACGGTTACGGTACAATCATAAATATGAACATGTAACTTCAAGTAAATGATAATTGAGCTACTACCACATCATATGAACTCAAGAATGTGAAATTTGAATTAAGAAACAAATATTGCACGTTACGTGACCTACCGGGTCCGAAAACCTCCAAAACTTGTACCTAACTAATAAATTAAATAACAAAACTATCCTAAGTAATATTTTCCACAAAATTTTAAAAGGTTGACCTCTTTTTCCCCCCTTGGCCGAAATTTCACATATCATGGAATAAGGATCCCTTAATTTTTGCCAATCACATTAATTTTCATTAAAAACGACACTTCTTTCCCTAAATTCCTTAACCAAGAAAATTAAAACACCATTTCTTCTTCTCCTCTCCCTACCATACGACCCAACACATACAAAAATACCAAAATATTGCTCTTGGATCATTGGTGATCATTCATACGCGTTCGTGGAAGAGTTTGGTGCACATTGGAATTTGTTTGGAAGCCTTTGGTGGTCTCGTTCTTGGCTTTCCATCCCCATTCGGTCCATACATCATCTTGGAAGGGTTTTGATTCGGTTTTGATTGATTTGTTTGTCCCGATTCTTGGTCACGTTTTTCTCAGACCTATTTGGTATGTTATTTTGATTTTGATTCACTCTTTTGATCCTTAATTCGTGTGATAAAAAACTATTCTAAAAAACCTATATAAATCGGCTAAGAAATAACCATGAAATTGTTATGAATCGTATGAATGTTTTGTTACTGATATTGTTGGATTAATATGAGAATTAGTTTGATGTGTTTTTTATGTGTATTTTCTGAATATATGATGTGTTATGATCATATAATTAAATGGATTAAAAAGAATTAGATAGATTAGGGTTGGACAGCTTTGATAATCGAATATGCATGCATCACCAAACGAATTATATTAATGTTTAATTCGGTATTTTTTATTGAAAACTTAGTTTAGGGTCTTAGTTAAGTATTCCAATTGGTTTGGATGGATTTAAATTTGATTTGGTCCTATTTTTGAATTTTATGAGACGATATGTCAAAACTGTGTTTGCAGAATTTAATTTTAGTCGTAGTTTATGATTTTTTATGTTCATACCATAAGGAGTTAGGAGATCTCCTTTTATAGGGTTAATATATGGGTTATGTGTGACTTTCTGGAATTTTTTTGGATATTTACTGAATGAATTGTTAGGCCGTTTAGGCGGATACTTTTAGGTACTACTGCTGGTTGGTTTTCTGAGTAGTCTGGGTTTGGGTATTTTTAGTGTGGGCATATACTAACTAATAAATTCTGGAAAAATTCGTTTTGGTTCTAAAGACATTCATGTACATGTGAGAAGTTTTATGAATTTTATCTTGGAGTTCTAATATGGAATAAAAATTCCTATATTGGTGACCTGTTTGTGTTTAAAAGCTGAAATTATGAAACATAAGAGATAATTGATGATTAGAAGGTTTATATTGTAAATATGATACCTAGAGGGACTAATAATGTAAACATGATGAATGTATGCATGTTTTGGCTGTAATAATATATTAGGGGCTGTTCGTGACACTTGGGAATAATTATGGGCCTTACATGCTAGTTTTGATAATCAATGATTTAATTGTGAAAATTAGGGTGTATTAGGATTTTTTTTTTATAATTTGTGATACTTGAGGGTGTAATGTGTATATATGTGATACTTGAAGTGTATGGGTTGTATATATGTGTATTTTAGTGTTTATCTTCAGTTTTGACCCTTCACTTTCATTATTGACACTTTTAACCCTAAATTTGAAGACTTGTCATAAGAAACCCTAATCTTGGAAAACATGCATAAAATGAAATTCATAACATGTTCTAAATAGTTATTTATTCATCTCATAAAGTTTTCATGTCATGTTAAGTGAGAAAACTCGCTAATTTTGATAACCAGCTAAAATAGAAAGTTACCTAAAATAGAAAGCTGCTAAATATGGAAAGTTACTAAAAAAATGGAAAGATAACTAAAAGAGGTAACTTATGAGAAATGAGCTCATCTTGATTCGTATCCACTCTTTTCTAGGTTCGGTGAAGCGGGAGTGATCCTTTTCTCCTTGTTTGTTTGACCTTGCTTTTGCTTTGGAACTAAGGTACAGATATTCCGCACCCTTTCAGCAAGGGTGGAACTTTTCTCTCTCATGACTTACTCTCTCTCTCCTAATTATTGTATATCTGATTTTGACTTTGACTTGGTATCTAAACCTTTGATTTGAACATGTGATATGGTCCCTTTATATTTGAACCTTGATATCTGATTTGAACTTTTGACCTTTGACATATATACTTTGATCTGGGACCTTGACTATTTGACCCCTTTCAGTATTTAAAGCATTTTGTATTACTTGTTGTGGAGTAGCCACAACCATAGCATTGATGCACCAATGTTATGTACTCCAGTGCGGTTGGATAGATGTCCCCCACCGTCCCTCTTATATTATATTTGCTTTGGCCATCATTATTGTTATCTGCTTACAGGGGCGTATGGATGCATCCTAGATTTGATCTGTTTGATATTTGATTTGATTATTTTGGGCCACTCTACATTTGGGCCATATTATATTTGGTGACTGGGCATGTGTGCAATGCGGTCCCTTCACATTTGGGGAGCTGATCACTCCATTGAGCTACTTTGTTTATTTGGGCTTGGTTTGGGCCTGGGGGTTAAATACTGAAATCATTTGACACTTAACTTTGATAATCTTTGATATTTAAACCTTGATAACTTTTCATACCTAACCTTGAAGAACCTTTGATATACCTTGACATACTTTTGATATACCTTGATATAACCAAGTGCCATTACATGTAACCTCATTTCGTATTTCTTTGTATTGCTTGTTTATTTCATATCTGTTCACTGAGCTCTTTATGCTCAGCCGATTTTCTTTCCATGCGGCAGGTACTTATCTCATGCGGGGTTTAGCTTTGGGGATGAGAGAGTGTGGACCTACCCTATAGCTCTTTGAATAAATGAACATTATTTCTTTATCGTATTTCTGGATTTTTGGACATTTGTAATCGTACTTTTGTTTGTTTGGTTTTGGGGACATTTGGATGTTGTTTTAGTCCCCTTTGATACTCCTTGATGAATTTATCTTAATACTTCCACTGTTTGGTTTGATCTGTTTGTATCTGATGTGTAACCATATTGTAATGTTTCTACCCTTGCCGGGTTGGGGTGTTACAATATAAGCTCAAATACAACAACTAGAATGATTACAATGATATCTCAAGTATGAATGCTTTGCTCAATGTTGTTGTGTGGTTTGATACCAAATGTTTGGTATTTATAGCCATTTTGCTCCAACTAGCCGTTACTGCCAGCCTTCTCTAGCGTGCGCTAATATTCTTCCTTAGCGTGCGCTATCGCCTGTTGCATACGTTAATATTCGTTGTTTATGTATGTTAACTGCTTGCAACTTCAGTCCTGCGGCTACTGCCTCTATCCGTTAGCGTGCACTAACATCTCTTCTTAGTGTGCGCTAATAACACATCATTGCTTGCGTCATATATCCATTTGGATCATTTGACTTCTGACTTTTCCACCAAATATCCCAACGGGTTGATTATCTTGAATTCAAACACTTTAGCGTGTGCTATTCCTCAATTGTAGTGTGCGCTATGATTTCATCATTGCTTGCGTCATATATCCATTTGGATCATATGACTTCTGACTTTTCCACCAAATCTCCCAACAGGTTGATTATCTTGAATTCAAACACTTTAGCGTGCGCTATTCCTCAATTGTAGCATGCGCTATGATTTCGTCATTGCTTGCATCATACTGTGTTTGAAAGTCTTCACAATGGTCATATACCTTCGATAGCGTGCGTTATGCTTCAGGTGTAGCGTGCGCTATCTTCATCAGGTGACTTTGCCTTCAGGTAGCTTTATAACTTGTCTGATCTGCAGGTAACTTCCTTATTACGTACGTTATGCTTTGTATATTACATACGTTAAGAGCCTTCGATTGCGTGCGCTATTCCTGGCAGATAATTTGCGTTATCCAGCCATTTTCTAGCTTTTTGCGTCTTCAACTTCTTGTTGTTTTGTTTCGCTTCTTTGTTGTTTTACTTTGTTTATCAACTTAATCATCAAAACTCGATAAAAAATATTTGGAATAAAATATTCCAACATGATTGATAATCATCGTATCATTATGCGTATGGTGCGGATCAATCTTATGGGTATTGATTGGAGAACCAATACTGGACAGACCCGTATTGAGATCACTGCATAGAAATGTCATATGTGAATCTCAATACAGTATGTCAATAAATCCTTGAACCTGAGATTAACATAGAGTCCAACATGACACCTGCTATGTCTTGACGTCATCCAACGTCATCTGAAACATGGTGATCATAAAGGTTAGCGATCGGGATTAGTAGGAGTCATATAGAGGGCGGTGGATAATCAAGATGAGGATTTTTCCCTCTCTATAGTGAGAGAGATATCTGTTGGGACCCTCAATAAGTATGACTGAAGGAAATACATGGCCATGCTCAAATGAAGAGTCATTTGATTCAATCAGTCTACTTAAGATCGAGAAAGCATTTGAATATAATAAGTATGACAATCATCATGACTTAGTTCAAATATGATATCGCGCGCCAAAGGAATTTGACACGTTAAATGGTTTAATGGACTATAAAGTTATATTATTTGGGTAGCCATAATGTCTTGCTAGAGACCGCATATGACTTATTATTTAATAAGGTATTAAATAATTTCCAACATAATATAAGCCTTTTGGGTCACACATACGACAACTAAAGACATGTAAGAATAATTAATAGATATAATATTGGATATTATATTTATTAAATAAATCAAATAGTGAGTAATACATAATATAGGATATTATATATTATATTATTTAATTATATCAATGGGGAAAGATAAATATAATATTAGATATTATATTTTTTGAGGATTAAATAATAAGTAATATATAGTATAAGATATTATATGTATTGTATTATTTAATAAGTTGAGGGGCAACTAAGCAAATACTAGAGTTTGACTCTAGGGTTTACTTAGTATAAATAAAGGGTCTTAGACAAGGAGCTGTTATTAAAAAAATTACATAACCCTAATTTGTAAGACAAAATTCCCCCCCCCCCCTTCTCTACTGTTCGGCCGAACTGCTCTCAGTCCGGGAAGTCCGTTTCAGCCATCTTCGTCTTCTTCCCTTAGTTGATTTTGATCAACAGTACAAATCCTTCTGCAAGGAATTATTTGTTGTAGTGTTTGTCAACATTATTCGTAAAGATTTAGCAATCCGGCTTGTACCAATTGTTCGTGTGTGGATCAGCGAAAGAGGAAGAGGATTTAATCAACTTCTGGTCCGGGTTCAGACATGTTCTTCTAATTAAGGTAATTTGACGAACTCTTTATAAATTAATTAAATTATGGCATGTAGGTTATAGTCTGGGTTTTTCGTTAATTTATTCTGCTGCGTTTTGCTCATATTTATTGTATTAGATACACGTAAAACCCAACAATTCCTTCACGTTGTTTCCAATCATAAGGATATCATCTACATACAGTACAAGAAACACCAACACGTTTTCATCGCACTTATACACACAACTCTCACTCGGACACTGGACGAATCCATATGATTGGACAACCTCGTCAAATCGAGTGTTCCAAGATCTAGATGCTTGCTTAAGTCCATAAATGGATCTTTTAAGCTTGCACACTAAGTGATCTTCTCTTTCAACAATGAATTTCTCTGGTTGGCGCATGTAGATTTCCTTATCTAGACTCCCATTAAAGAATGCAGTATTGACATCTATTTGCCAAATCTCCAGATCCAAATGCGCAGCTATATATAAAAGAATCCGATTGACTTAAGCATGGCTACCGGGGAAAAAGTTTCATCATAATCGATACCTTCTTTCTGAGTGTAACCTTTCGCTACAAGCCTCACTTTTAAGGTGTCAACCTTCCCATCACCTCCTTTCTTTCGCTTGTAGACCCACTTACTCCCAATGGCTTGTACCCCATCAGGTAGTTCTATTATTTCCCACACTTGATTGGAATCCATAGATCCCATTTCTGATTCTATTGCTACTTGCCAGGAGTCAGCATCTTTATCTTGGATTGCCTCCTTGTAACTCTAGGGATCTGATTCATCTACGCCTGGGATTGAGTCCTAAGACTGTCCCATGCCTATAAATCATTCCAGTTGACGAACAACCCTCCCACTATGACGAGGCAAATCCTAAGTTAGTGTAAAAGTATCGAAATCGATACTTAGTGCAGTGTTAGTTGGCGCGATTGGTATAGACGGAGTCTCGCCCCTTAGCTCTTCCATAATTATTTCGCTCATGGGCTTGTGACTAATCATATAATCCTATTCCAGGAATCAGGCATTGGTGCTAACAATGACCTTCTGATCCTGGGGACTATAGAATAAGCCACCCTTCGTTCCCTTAGGATATCCTACAAATACTCGTACTTCTGTACGAGATGCCAACTTATCAGCTTCTTTATTCAGCACATGTGCTGGAGTACCCCAAATTCGAACTTGTCCTAGACTGTGTTAGGAATACTTATTAGATTTTGATGATGTCAGCCCTGTATTTGTTTATTCAAATGTATGTTTTAAAATACTTGGCAAAATGTAAAGAAGAACCAAATGAGTATCTTCTGTAAGCCAGATAATGTATAGTTGAATACTTGGCAACATGTAAAGAATAACCAAATGAGTATCTTCTGTAGGCCATGTAAGTTAGGCTTAAAAATTGGCTAAGTATAAATCATAGACAAAGTTCAATATCAGACGAGTTTTGGTCAAACAGATACATCAGAGAGGTTTGACCAAACACTGCAGAAAGCCGAGTTGCAGACAAGTTTAATCAGAGAAGTCTTGGTCAACTCAACTGTTCAGACAAGGTTGACCACAGACGATTTATCATCAGATAACGTTCTGCAGAAAGTGATTTATCAGAGAAGTCATGGTCAATTCAATATCATAGAAGTATGACCAAACTGCAGTCAAGAGATCAGATGAAGTCTAAGTCAACTGAAGTTTGACTATCATATCAGATAAGTTCATCAGATCAGAAGAATTCAGATCAGAGAAGATTCGTCAGGACAGAGAACTTCATCTCAGAGAAGTTACATCAGAGAAGTCCGACATCAGATAAGGATGACTGTACGAGATCAGATAAGTGATCAGCCAAGTAATCCAGTCCACGTCAGCATGCGTTGAAAAGTCAATAATCACGAAAAGTCACATGCAGGCGTAGAGAGACAAACTGGAGAGATTCCCGGAAAGCAATGAATTAAATATTCATCGAGACCCACCTATGAAGACTTTAAGCATATTATAATCTAAAGATTCGGCGCTACAACATGAAATTCTTCACAACTGTCGGAAATGGATTAAAATAAGGGAATCCAGCCTTGCAACGTTCGGAAAGAAAAACAAAGAAGTCTATTTCTCCAACGGGCGGATTTGTTACAGGAAATGCAACGGCTATGAAGGAAGCTCAAGGATCGACATCTATATATACCTGAAGATTTGAATTGAGCAAAGTACGATGCGAACGACACTTACAAGCAAACAAAGCAATCAAAGCAAACAAAGTGAATAATAGCATCGTGAAGAGCAAGAGTTTAAAGTTCTTATTTAAAGAAACTCTTAGTTGGAGAAGACAAACCACTCATGTCTTTAAACCTGAGGTTGGGTACTTCACTGGTTGAAGTTTGCGAGACTGATAGGCATCCGAGTATTTTAGATCAATAGGTGCTAGGCAGTCAAAGGAGTTGCAACAACGGAATTTCTATTGGCTGGAAGTTGTTGTAGCTAAGGAAGAATCACTGTAATATTTATCACTGGTTGAGAATTATAGTGAATTCATCGCTAACTGGTTTGGAGAAAAGTGGATTAGTAGAGGATTACCCCACCTCTGAGACCACTATAATTGCCTGCCTATTTTACTGCTTTAAATCATACTTGCCTGCTGCATACATATTTACTGTTCTATTGTTTAGTTATTTGCTATCGTCATCAGCTGACTTCCGCATGCTTGTCTACAGACGACTTTAAGTCACCTGTACCTATCAGCTGAGAAATTCACCGAACCCTTCGTGGAAAAAGAGTTTCAATAAGTCTATTCACCCCCCTAGACTTATTCCTGACGACTTGTGACCTACAAGTGGTATCGAAGAGGTTGGTTCAATTTTTCAGAACCAGATCCATATATCGAGGATATATATTTAAATCTCTCATTTAGAATGGAACACATGCAACACATGCATTCTAGGTTACCTGTTTTTTCAGTTGACGAGTATGATCTTTGGAAGATAAGAATGCAGACACATTTAGCATCCATACATGACGACATGTGGTGCATAATTGAAGACGGTCCTTTCATCTTCGAGAAGGACAACTCCCCAGAAGAAAATACAGCCGGGAAGCCAGAGAACATCCCCAAGAAGAAGACGGAGCTGACCCCGAAAGAAAGAAAGCTGGCCAATCTTGACAATCGGGCCAGAGATGTACTATACCAGACTCTTAATAAATCAACCATGGTCAAGATCAAGAATTGCAAGAATGACAAAGAAATTTGGGACACATTGGCTGTGATGTGTGAAGGAACTGAGCTGATAAAAGAGAACAAGTTATCAATCGCTACCTAAAAGTTTGATAACTTCAAAATGAAGAATGGTGAATTTATCGACCAAGTAGACACAAGATTCACAGAGATAATAAATGAAATCAATTCTCTGGGAAAAACATATGGCAACAGGGAGATGGCCCAGAAAGTTCTAATATCTCTCAACGCGTAATGGAGCATGAAGGCAGTGGCCATGAGAGAGTCCAAGGATCTCAACAAGACAAAGATCCAGGAGTTGTTCTCTAACCTAAAGGCTTATGAGTTTAAGCTTCCAAGTTCATCATCAACCGAGCCTGCAGAGAAGAGAATAGCATTTGCAGCTGAATCTCCCGCCAAGAACCTATCTGAAGTCAAGTCTACAAATCCCCTAGATTTTGAGGAAGAGATGGCTTTTATACTGCAAAGATTCAGAAACTTCCGGAAGAATTACTCCAAGTATAAGAAGAATTATAAAGAAAATCCACGGAGGAATCAAAAAGCTGGAAGCTAGAAGGTTGAGTGCTACAATTGTCACAAGACAGGACATATTCAAATTGACTGTCCTGATCTCAAGAAGGATGAAGGCAAGAAAGAAGTGGGCAGAAAACAAGAAAAGAGAAAAGCTTTCATTGGAGAAGACCAAGACAGAGTACAATCTAGCAGTGGATTCTTCTCTGATGATGATGAGGAGTACAATTGTCTGATGGCCAACTTAGATGATGAAGAGGTAACATCCAAACCCTCAATTTCAAATCATAACAGCTCAGACATGTCTCAGGAGATGGACTTACATGAGTCTGTCAATCAGTTTCTCAAAGATTTTGAGAAATTAAAATCTGCACACTTAACTCTATCAACCGAGAAGACCCAGCTGCAAGATGAGAATAGTCAGCTAAAAAATAACTTTGAAAAACTCAGCCTAGAGTTAAATAAAACCAAATATGAGTTTGAAAAACAGGCTGAAGACCAGTTGAAAAACCAGGCTGATAATACTACAGCTAAGATCAAAAGATTAACTGTTTTAAATAGTGAGAAATCAGCTGCACTTGCTCATGTTAAATCTGAGTTTGCTAAACTGACATAGCTAAGTAATACACAAGCTAAGGAAATAACCTCTCTGAAGGCATCTATAACCTTAGATGAGTTGTGTATGAATAAAAGGCCACTTTATTCCAGATCAGGCCTTGGATATGACCCCAACACTCCCTCTAGCTCAAAAACTACTTTTATCAAGGGAGAAACACTTGTCCCATCTGCTGAGCCAACTTACAAACCTGTATTTCAAAATAGGCAGCAGCCAAGTCAAAATTTAGGCAGCAGCCAAGGTATACAAGGCAGCCACCTATACAAGAGACTAGGCAATGGCCAAGGCAAAAGTAGTAGCCTAGACAACATGCCCACTATTATCAAAGACACCCCTAAAATAGATTTCAAAATGGGAGGGGCAAATGGAAACGTCAAGGTTATCCAAGTTTTCCAAATGAACAGGTGTGGAGACCTCAAAGATTTTATAAATGGTCTCAGCCAAGATTTAGCAATAGCCCACACCACCAATATTATGAGGCATATCCAGTACATAGTCCTAATCGAGGATATAGGCCCAGACCATACACACCTTTTAGGGGCATTCAATATAACTTTCATAATCGAAGGAGAAATCAATTCTCCAGGAAACCAACTAACTCCCGAGGACCCATACATATTTGGGTACCTAAATCTCTTCTTGTTTGATTACAGAAAAGGTGGAAAGACTACTACCACATCTCCACAAATTCAAATATAGGAGGTGAAGAATGGTTTGTAGATTCTGGATGCTCTAGGCAGATGACTGGGAACAAGAAGGTGCTGTCAAATTATACCAAGGAAAGAGGCCCATATATAACCTTTGGAGATAGCTCTAGAGGTCAAACAAAAGGTTTTGGAGAGCTGCGCAGAGGAAATATAACAATATCCAAAGTCCATTGTGTCAAAGGGCTCAAGTACAATCTTCTGAGCATAAGTCAGTTTTATGATGAGAAGAACCTCGTAGTCTTAACCATTTGGAAATGCATGGTGATAGATATCCTATCTCGAGAAGTGAATCTACAAGGATTCAGAAGGAGAGATGTCTACATGATAGATTGGAACACAGGAACTCCCAACACCTGTTTTCTATCCAAGACAATAGCTGAAAATGGATGGTTGTGGCACAAAAAACTATGTCACCTGAACTTTAAAGCCATCAACAAGATTAGTTCTCAAAAACTGGTCAGAGGACTTATAGAAGAAGTGTTCAGGAAGGAAGCTCTCTGTGATGCATGTAAGAAAGGGAAACAAACCAGAGCATCATTTAAACCAGTTCAACCTACCACTCTCACCACAAGGATTCTAGATCTACTCCATATGGATACATTTGGTGTAACACCCCGAGATATTCGGAATAATTACAGCGCCGTAAACCCTTTAAATAAGAATTTACAAGGCTAATTTGAAGAAATTTAAAAATAATACAACAGTACCATTACAGTTCAAAATAGAAAACCAATTCAAACAGATCGAATGAGTCCATTATTAAAACCATCTCAAAATATTAAGAAGACACGCGTACTCGAGTACTGAAAATGAACCAGAAAGAAAGGCAACAACAATTAACATCACTGAGCCCCTTCGTCGTCATGTTAGTATTGTGGCTGTTTCCCCGCTCCTCGGCTACCTGAACATCAAAACAAATTTCCACCCCCGGAGGGGTTAGCAAAACGATGCTAGTACAAGTATCATAATACACAAATAAAATATGCAACGACAGTGCATAAAAAATACACAATACGGACTTCCGCTACCGGAATCCAACAATGCGAATCCACATGATTTCAACAATATAACATGGGTGTTCCAACGATCCAGCGCCCTCAGCATATATCCCATGATGATCCCTTCGGACCAACATGAGGTGGAAAACCCATCCAATGATCCAGCGCCCTCAGCATAGATCCCAAGATGATCCCGTCGGACCAACACGAGGTGGACATCCGATCCAGCGCCCTCAGCATAGATCGCACAGCATACACAAACACAACTTATGCATACATATATGCAAAATAGCTATGTCCATCAACATGAACATACAAGTAATCGATACCAAGTATCATGACAATTCAACGAAAATAACCTCATGTTCAACAACATGAATAAACCATATGCATGATCAACAATTCTAATATTAACAAGTTTCAAATACGATACTTGCCTCAAAGATGGCAAGAACTAAAATACTCCAACGAATGTCAACACGTCCGAAGTTCGCCGCTCCTCGACCTATCACCTTGTACAAGGGAACAACAAGGAATTCAATAACCTCTTGAAACTAACGCACGAGTACCCAACACCCTAAGTTATGATCGAGTTATCAATAACGGACAATCGGTTCTCGGTCCTATTTTTCCGACGAGTACTAAGTTTGGAAAAAGGCATACGAAATCAAGAGATCGTAACGGAAAACAAAGTCGGTGTCTACAATTCCAAAGACATTCATCATATCATTATAACCCATGTTCCATACTCTAATTTCGATTATTAACTCGAATGCTTGGTTCGGTTGCTACAACGATAAATAACGAGATAATCACGTTCAATCTAGTTCTAGGTTAATTCAACTCTACGATTCTAGTTCTTCCGCGGGTAATTCTTCTTATCCAATTCTTCATTCAAAATGATTGTTCTAAATACCCTTTCATGGTTCTAATCATCCAAGAAGATTAACAACGAGTTCATCCAAGGCAAGAATCATAATTGAACACACTTTACGTTTCAACTATACGAATATATCTATCACAGGGGTAATCCTCAACACTTTGTTCATAAAAGAGTGTTACGAATGCATCAACAAGGTGTGTTCATCTCAAAAAATTCCATCCTTGAGGTTGATAAAGATTATGGCTCAACTATTAACCTTGGAAACCTTAATTCAACCAAGACAATCCTCCTAAACATGGTGTTGGATTCATTACGACATGATAAGCTCAATAATCTCTGGGAAAAGTTCATAATATAACTAAGGACATAGTCTACATCTAGGTGTAGAGTTAACATACCTCAAAGAAGTGAAGAAAAGTGAAAATCTTGAAGAAACTCTTCACCGGAAGCTTGATCACCACTCCACGAGGGCTAAGCTCCCCAAAAATCGGATTGAGATGATGATATGAGTGATATAAAGTGAGGGAAAATCTCCAGAACCCAAAAATCGGCCAAGGAAAGGGTGAGAAATAAAATGGGGTCGAAATCTATAAATAGAAATCGAAAACATTATGTACGTTACCCAACATCCCTTACGTACGTAATAGGGTTAGAATACGCTATGCTCGAATATTAGCGTACGTTAACGTCTGGCCAGAGCTCACTGACCTGTTTCTGGCATTGGTTTACGTACGTTAGCTTAAATGTTTTACGTATGTAACAACTATAACCTTAGCGTACGTTTAAACTACCCCTTAGCGTACGTTAAGTCCGTTGACTTGCATAGCTGGAAAGCCGTCCAGGTTCATGCGAGTGATCTCCTCGCATCTTCGTTAGGCCCCACACGCCGACCCTTGTCCGATTCCGTGTTGACTATGCTTACGTACGTTAAGCTACACATGTAACGTATGTTATACTACAGTCGTAGCGTAGGTTATGATCATCCTTTAGTGTACATTAAGACGTGTAGAATTATGCATGCATGGGAAAAGAATACAAAAACGTAGGGATACGAATACGGGAAACTGATCATCGATTAATATGTCACAAAGTCGAATTTTACATGATCGAATACAGGATAAATACACATTAATTATCCGGGCATTACATACTACCCCTCTAAAAAGAAGTTTCGGCCCGAAACTTAAAACGAAAACAATTCCGGGTATCTCGACTTCATACTATCTTCAGTCTCCCAAGTTGCTTCTTCGACTCCATGTCGAGACCACTGAACTTTAACCAATGAGATCAGTTTATTCCTCAATTGATTGACTCGACTCTCAAGTATCTTGATTACCTTTTCTTCGATCGAGCCATCATTATCCACTTCAATCTCGCCAAAATCAATGATATGACTGGGATCCGGTACATATTTCCACAATTAGGATACGTGGAATACATTATGAACGTGACTCAGTGATGGCGGTAAGGCCAACCTGTATGCCAACTCTCCAACTCTCTCGAGGATCTCAAATGGTCCGATATATCTCGGACTCAGCTTACCTTTCCTCCCAAAATGGAAAATTCCCCGAGTAGGAGACACCTTCAATAGTTTATGGTCCCCAATCTCAAACTCTAGTGGGCGACGGTGCACATCGGCATAAGACTTCTGTCGACTCTGGGCAGTTAACAGTCTTTCATGAATCAGAGCTACCTTCTCTTGAGTCTGAACTATTAACTCTGGTTCCATCCCAATCAAATCAGAAGAATCATCCCAACACAGGGGAGATCTACATCTTCTCCCGTACAATGCTTCAAACGGTGCCATCTTAATGGAAGCATGCCAACTATTGTTGTAGGTAAATTCAATTAATGGCAATGAACCTCCCAATCGGTTGACTAATCTAAGGCGCAAGCTCTTAGCATATCCTCTACTATCTGTATAGTCCTTTCGGACTAACCGTCCGTCTGAGGATGATAGGCCGTGCTAAAGTTCAACTTGGTTCCCAAGGCCTTACGAACTGCCTTCCAAAAATGCGACACGAAGCGACCATCTCGATCTGAAATAATGGTCTTCGGTATACCATGCAATCGGACTATTTCCGTAATAAACTCTCGTGCTAACTTCTCGGGTCCCCAAGTGTCTTTAATGCCCAGGAAATGAGCTGACTTGGTTAGTCGATCATCTATAACCCAAATCATGTTCATTCCCGTCTTGGTCCTTAGCATATTGGTGATGAAATCCATCGATATATCCTCCCACTTCCACTCAGGGATCGGAAGTGGCTTCAACATTCCGGCAGGTCGCTGATGTTCAATCTTAACCTACTGACAAGTCAAACACTTCGAAACGTATTCTGCTACGTCCTTCTTCATATTTCCCCACCAGAAATTTTGTTTTAGATCCTTGTACATCTTACTGGTACCCGGGTGAATAGAATAGGGCGCGCTGTGAGCTTCCTTCAGAATTGTCTGTCTCAAAACATCATCATCGGGAACGCAAAGTCGACTTTAAAATCTCAGAACTCCATCATCTTATATCACAAATCCTGGGGCCTTCCCTTTGTTTACTTCATCGCATAATCGAAGAATCAGATAATCATCCAACTGCTTAGATTTGATTTCTTCGACCAACGGCGAAGTTAGTTCCATCACACACAGTTGCCCTTGGACTCCCTGTGACCATACTTGTATTCCTTCACGAATCAGTTCTCGTTGAATGCTGGTTTGGGACAAAATTGCTTCCAACACTCGAAGAGAAACCGGTTTGCGGCTCAGTGCATCAGCTACCACGTTTGCTTTGCCTGGATGATAGAGAATTTCCAAATCGTAATCCTTGATCAATTCCAGCCACCTTCTCTGCCTCATGTTTAATTCCTTCTAACTAAAAATATACTTGAGGCTCTTATGATCTGTAAAGATCTGACAATGAGTGCCGTATAAATAATGTCGCCAAATTTTCAAAGCAAAGACCACAACTGCTAACTCCAGATCATGAGTCGGGTAATTAACTTCGTATGGTTTCAACTGTCGAGAGGCATAGGCAATCACCCTATCCTTTTGCAGCAACACACATCCCAGACCCTGATTTGAAGCGTCGCTGTATACCATGAATCCCTCGGTTCCATCTGGTAACGCTAGTATAGGTGCTGTCGTCAGTCTTCTCTTAAGTTCATCAAAGCTAGCCTGGCATTTCTCATTCCACACGAATTTTTGAGTCTTCTGCAACTGCTGAGTAAGCAGACGAGCAATTTTGGAAAATCCTTCTACAAAACGGTGATAATATCCAGCAAGTCCTAAGAAACTTTGGACTTCTTTCACGTTATTAGGAGATTCCCATTCCAAGATTGCTTCGACTTTCTTCGGGTCCACCTGAACTCCGTCAGATGATATCACATGCCCAAGGAAGGTTACTTCCTTAATCCATAACTCGTATTTAGAAAGTTTCGCATAAAGTTGTTCATTCCTCAAAGTACACAAAACGATATGCAAATGCTCTGCATGCTCTTTTGGGTCCTTCGAATAGATCAAGATGTCATCAATGAAAATGACCACGAATTTATCCAAGTACTCTAGGAATACCCGATTCATCAATTGCATAAATACTACAGGAGCATTAGCAAGTCCAAATGGCATCACCAAAAATTCATAGTGTCCGTACCGGGATCTGAAAGCAGATTTCGGTATATCCGATTCCTTAATTCTCAATTGGTGGTATCCTGATCTCAAGTCGATCTTCGAGAATACCCTTGCCCCCTGTAGTTGATCAAATAAGACGTCGATCTGAGGTAATGGGTACTTGTTCTTGATCGTCACCTTGTTTAGCTCCCTGTAATCAATACACAATTGGAGGGATCCATCTTTCTTTCGGACGAAGAGAATGGGTGCTCCCCAAGGAGAAACGCTAGATTGAATGTAACCCTTCTGTAATAATAACTCAAGCTGCTTTTTTAGTTCATACATCTCGGTTGGCGCCATACGGTATGGTGCTCTGGAAATAGGGGCGGCTCTAGGCTCTAATTCGATGTTGAACTCTACTTCTCTCTGCGGAGGTAACCCAGGTAGTTCGTCAGGGAATACGTCTGAGAACTCGTTCACAACTGGAATAGATGAGATTTCTACTCCTTTCTTCATGGCGTAACACCACAATCCATGACAACCCTATTTCAGTAATTTCACTGCTTTCATGGCATTGATCAATTTACCTGAGCTTCCCGGTCTCCATCCTTTGAATAAATGCTCAGATCCGTCATCTGCAATGATAGAAATGACTCTCATTTTGTAATTCAAAATAGCCCCATAACGATTGAGCCAATCATCTCGGAGAATTACATCGTAACCATGGATTTCGACCCCAATAAGGTTTGATGGCCAATCTCTCCCTCCTATAGACACTGGAAAATATCTTGTTTCTAGGGTTCCCACAATTCTCTCTCCGCTCGGTAATCCCACAACATAAGGCTCACAATCATATAAACACGAGATTTTCAAACGATTAACACAGTTCAATGATATGAAAGAATGCGTAGCTCTGGAATCGAATAAGACACTAACTGGTTGCAAAAGGATCTGAATCGTACCTGATGCAATAGCAGTGTTCTGATCGTCTGACTTCCTCATCTCGTACACGCGCGGAGGAACGGACCCAGCACTGGACGCCTCTCTTTTCCCAACATTCTGCTGCTGAAAACCACTTTGCTGTGTCTGGTTCACACTTGTCTCTTTCGTAACTGGTGCTGGAGTGCGAGTACCAAATGATCTAGTCACATTTATGCAAAAATTCGCACGGTGCCCTTCTTACCCACATTCAAAACAAGTCACAGAAGGAGCGGAACAATCACGCCGAACATGCCCTGCTCGACCACAGTTATAACACTTCTTCGATGCGTCCGAAACTGTTGATGTTGTCCGGAACTTCTTTCTGCCTCAGGAAGGATACGGAGGTTCCCTAGAAGAATGAAATAAAGACTGGCCCTTGTGGGGCCCACCACTCTTGATCTCCGTGAAGCTGCCAGACACTTTCTGCTTCTTTGCCTCCGCCGATTTCTCCACCGCTGCCTCTTTCATGTCGTAGGCCAGTGCTTTGTCCTGATACTGTCACATGGTAGTATATTCAAACTCGGACATATATTGCTGAATCTCGGGTTTCATCCGCATGTCGAAATAGAAAATCTTCTCCGCCTCAGTTCTGACCAAGTGTCGCATACAAGTCAGTTGGTGATTAAAAGTCTTGATTATGTCTGACACAGATGCTTCCGAACTCTGTGGGGAGAAAAACTCTAGGACTCTAGCCTCTCTGACGGGACGAGGACAATATTGTGCTTCCATCATTAATCTGAATTACGTCCAGTCAGCATTATGATCCTCAGGTCGAACAGCTTCCCACCAGTAAAAAGCCTCCCCAGTCAGAAAATACTAGGCAATAGGAACCTTTCGGTCATCGGGACAGTTGATCCCTGAAAATATCTTTTCCAACTTCTTCAGCCAGTGATCCCTAGTAGGCATCTCAGCTGAACCGTCAAATTTTGGTGGGTGAAATTTGACCACCTCTGTAAGCCACTTGTCTCCCCAATTATCCTCATTGCGCTGCTGGCCCATCGCGGTCTGCATGCGGTCAACCACCTGAGCGAACTGGGTCATCTAAGCGACCACCTGCTGAAGCACCCCCGGCATGTTAGGATTTGCGTTATCATATTCTGATCCTTGTTGTCCTCCAGAATGGGAGTCGGTTCGACTAGCCGATAATTCTGGGGTAGTCGCTGAATCCTCCTGTCTCGCATTACCACGTCCGCGTCCACGACCGCGTCCGCATCCACGACCTCCCCTCAACATACTGTAAACACGAATACTCAATATCCAGGGCAAAATTTTCTAAAATAAAGTCCGTCAATATTCACAAAACAGAAATTAAGTAAAACGGTAGTATAAGAGATTAGGAGACTTACAACCACGGTCCACATGACGACGCTGGCTGAGCAGTGATGTTACAAACGACCCGTAAATCAAATAACGTAAACAGACCCAACTAAACCCGACTGCCAAGATATACATGAATCTTAGCTCCGATACCATATTCTGTAACACCTCGAGATAGTCGGAATAATTACAGCGCCGTAAACCCTTTAAATAAGAATTTACAAGGCTAATTTGAAGAAATGTAAAAATAATACAACAGTACCATTAAAGTTCAAAATACAAAACCAGTTCAAACTGATCGAATGAGTCTATTATTACAACCATCTCAAAATATTAATAAGACACGCGTACTCGAGTACTGAAAATGAACCAGAAAGACAAGGCAACAACAATTAACATCACTGGGCCCCTTCATCGGCATGTCGGTACTGTGGCTGTTTCCCCGCTCCTTGGCTACCTGAACATCAAAACAAATGTCAACCCACGGAGGGGTTAGAAAAATAATGCTAGTACAAGTATCATAATACACAAATCAAATATGCAACGACACTGCATAAAAAATACACAATACGGACTTCCGCTACCAGAATCCAAAAATGCGAATCCACATGATTCCAACAATATAACATGGGTGTTCCAATGATCCAGCGCTGTGAGCATAGATCCCAAGATGATCCCGTCGGACCAACACGAGGTGGAAAACCCGTCCAATGATCCAGCGCCCTCAGCATAGATCCCAAGATGATCCCGTCGGACCAACACGAGGTGGACATCCGATCCAGCGCCCTCAGCATAGATCACACGTCATACACACACACAACTTATGCATATATATATGCAAAATAGCTATGTCCATCAACATGAACATACAAGTAATCGATAACAAGTATCATGACAATTCAACGAAAATAACCTCATGTTCAACAACATGAATAAACCGTATGCATGATCAACAATTCTAATATTAACAAGTTTCAAATACGATACTTGCCTCAAAGATGGCAAGAACTAAAATACTCCAACGAATGTCAACACGTCCGAAGTTCTCCGCTCCTCGACTGATCACCTTGTACAAGGGAACAACAAGGAATTCAATAACCTCTTGAAACTAACGCACGAGTACCGAATGCCCTAAGTTATGATCGAGTTATCAATACGGATAATCGGTTCTTGGTCCTATTTTTCCGACGAGTACTAAGTTTGGAAAAAGGCATATGAAATCAAGAGATCGTAACGGAACACAAAGTCGGTGTCTACAATTCCAAAGACATTCATCATATCGTTATAACCCATGTTCCATACTCTAATTTCGATTATTAACTCGAATGCTTGGTTCGGTTGCTACAACGATAAATAATGAGATAATCACGTTCAATCTAGTTCTAGGTTAATTCAACTCTACGATTCTAGTTCTTACGCGGGTAATTCTTCTTATCCAATTCTTCATTCAAAATGATTGTTCCAAATACCCTTTCATGGTTCTAATCATCCAAGAAGATTAACAACGAGTTCATCCAAGGCAAGAATCATAATTGAACACACTTTATGTTTCAACTATACGAATATATCTATCACAGGGGTAATCCTCAACACTTTGTTCATAAAAGAGTGTTACGAATGCATCAACAAGGTGTGTTCATCTCAGAAAAATCCATCCTTGAGGTTGATAAAGATTATGGCTCAACTATTAACCTTGGAAACCTTAATTCAACCAAGACAATCCTCCTAAACATGGTGTTGGATTCATTACGACATGATTATCTCAATAATCTCTGGGAAAAGTTCATAATATAACTAAGGACATAGTCGACATCTAGGTGTAGAGTTAACATACCTCAACGAAGGGAAGAAAAGTGCAAATCTTGAAGAAACTCTTCACCGGAAGCTTGATCACCACTCCACAAGGGATAAGCTCCCCAAAAATCGGATTAAGATGATGATATGAGTGATATAAAGTGAGGGAAAATCTCCAGAACCCAAAAATCGGCCAAGGCAAGGGTGAGAAATGAAATGGGTTCGAAATCTATAAATAGAAATCTAAAACATTACGTACGTTACCCAACATCCCTTACGTACGTAATAGGGTTAGCGTACGCTATGCTCAAATATTAGCGTACGTTAACGTCTGGCCAGAGCTCACTGACCTGTTTCTGGCTTTAGTTTACGTACGTTAGCTTAAAGGTTATACGTACGTAACAACTATAACCTTAGCGTACATTAAAACTACCCCTTAGCGTATGTTAAGTCCGTTGACTTGCATAGCTGGAAAGCCATCCATGTTCATGCGAGTGATCTCCTTGCATCTTCGTCAGGCCCCACACGCCGACCCTTGTCTGATTCCGAGTTGACTATGCTTACGTACGTTAAGCTACACCTGTAACGTACGTTATACTACAGTCATAGCATACGTTATGATCATCCTTTAGCGTACGTTAAGACGTGCAGAATTATGCATACATGCATGGGAAAAGAATACAAAAACGTAGGGATACGAATACGGGAAACTGATCATCGATTAATATGTCACAAAGTCAAATTTTGCAAGATTGAATACAGGATAAATACACATTAATTATCCGGGCATTGCATTTGGCCCCATTAAGCCAAGGAAATTTAGTAGAAGGAAGCATGCTCTAGTAGTAGTAGATGACTACTCAAGATATACATGGATTTTCTCTATAAAAAGAGTGAAACTTTGACAAAGCTACCTGAGCTGCTAAGGAAGATCTAAAATGAGAAATCCCACTCAATCATCCAGATCAGATCACCTAGAGGAGGAGAATTTCTCAACAAGGAAATCACTGAGTACAGTTGTAATACCTGGTTGTAATTCAGTCATTATCATTCAGTAATTATCATTCAGTAATTATTCACTCATTAATGATCATTCATCGTTCATATTCATTCATTGTATTCACCGATCAGAGTAATTGTATCGTGCATCAGTTATCATTCATCGTCCTACCTGGTTGGAGGATCGAACCTTGGTCATCATCATTGTCATCTTCATAATGGGCTGTGTGTGACGGGTAGCGCGCGCTATCTCTCAGTATTAGCGCAGGCTAATGTGGTTCAATCCTGCAGTCCAGAAGGCACTGGACTGCAGTCGAGTTGGTGTAGCGCATGCTACGAATGGTAAGTAGCGCATGCTAGTAAGTTTGGATAGCGCTCGCTATGCGGTCAGTATAGCGCGCACTAAGACTGATCAGGTAGAGTCCAGTGGGTACTGGACTGATTTTGGAATAATTCCTAGCGCACGCTATGAGTGGATTTTAGCGTACGCTATTGGGGCAGTAGCGCACGCTGATTATTGGATGTAGCGCGCGCTATCGCAAGCAGGTCAGAGGACAGGAGGTTCTGGACTTCGGTCACTGGACATCATGTATTTAGCTAGCGCACGCTAACTTTTGGAGTTAACGCACGCTATCGGGAGGGCGTTAACGCACGCTATCAAGTTCGTAGCATACGCTAACGAGGAAGTCAGAGTTCACCGGTTAACCCGTTAGCGCACGCTAAATAACAGGTCGTAGCGTGCGCTAATCTGGGGACAGTATATATTGGACAGTGCAGTCCAGATTCATCATTTGTCATCCTCTCTTCACTCCTTCGACGATTCCGGGCGATTCCGAGAGATCTTTTCGAGCTGCACTCACCTATTATCAAGCTTATCATTCGGATTAATCATCATTTCATCATCTCCATCACATCAAATCAAGGTAATAATTTCTTGGATCTAGAATTTCGGATTTTGGGTATTTTCCTTCCGATTTCTTCGTGTAAGCTTGGATTGTTGTTGGAATATGTTAGATATGGATTATCTTCCTTGGATGAATGTATTCCTACGGATTTATTGGCATATATTTCGGATTTCATGAATATTGGGGTTAATTCAAGAACACTTTTGGTTGACTTTGATATTTTTGGGGGTTTTCGATTAGATGGTGTCGTTAACTCAAGTTGTGGATTCCTATAGGATTATTGATACCATTGAATATGTTTTGTGGTTTGAAATACTCATTTTGGAGTTTGGTTTCGATATATTCGGGATTGAATATTATCAAAGGATGTATGATTGCTAAGTATTCGTTAGAATGCCTCAATGAGTTTGTATATTGTTGTATCGGCATTTGAGTTGGTTATAATCCTGTTTGATACGTTCATTGAGTGGATTATTGGTATTGGTGTCGTTCAAGGTTGTTCGAGCGACCGACATCTCTTTTTAGGACATTGTTCGAGGAAGGACATTTCAACACCGGTATTGTGTAAGTAAATTCTTACTCGGTTAAAAGGATATTCATTCCTTACGTGGTTTTTCATTCATTCATGTAATTCACCCATAATATATCGTTCATGTCGAGACTTGTATTTATCAAATCATCATGTAACTCACGAGGAATGACGGTTCCAAAATCATTTCATTGAAGCTATCACTCGTTGTATCATTATTTCATCTCGGTGAGTCGTTCTTGATCCTTATCGGATTCTATTCATTACTCCTCACCTTGGTCATTTTTGTTCTGATGATCTTCCAGAATTATATTGCATGGCCGGTTGGCGCATGTGTGGAATTTTAGTCGGGCACACTATGGTCATGTGTATATGCGGGACTCCGGACACATTGGACTGTGCGCATGGTAATGTGTATATGTGGGACTCCGGACATATTGAACCATGAGACTAAATAGGCCAATAGCGGGTGTATATGCGGGACTCCAGACACTCGGCTATTTGTGCTCTTACTCAGTTCATTCGGGCGTATATTGATGCTCATCATTCAACTTAATTCATTAATTCATTCATGTGATTGTTGTATATTGTTCAACTCTTGAGGATTGTTGTTCTGTGTAACTGACCCCGTTGGAGGATGTTGTTTTCAGGTCATGGCAAGGCTAAGGCACGGGAAGAGAACATTGACGGCGAGGAGTCCCAGTGACACTAGTAGGGGGCCCCAGTCCTTTTCAGTCATTCATGTTTCTTCATTTTATTTCCGCTGCAGACTTCCGTTTGAATACTCATTTTATTCAGTGTTGTATATTTTATCTTCATATAAAATATACATGTATTCTGTATTATCTTGGGCGTGTTGTAATGAAACTCCTCATCGGAGTAATTTGATGATATAATGTGGTTCGGTACTACAATTATATTATTTAAATCATTAATTTTCATTCGCCTGGTGGGTCCCAGTCGGGGGTCCACGACACTGTAATATCTGCCTAGTTTGGGGTGTTATAGAATTGGTATCGGAACGTGGTTTTGAATACTACCTTCCGAGTCATGTCTCATTGAAATCATCGTTCATCAGACTAGTATCATTGGACTTTCGCATCACGTGTGACCCGTGCAAGAGCCTAGCCCCTCAGACCAAAGAACAGTAAGATTTCTGACGCCATGGTATAATTTCTGGCAATAAGAATCATTCATTCATCATTCAACAATCAACAATCCTCAATCATCATTTTCATTTTGATCATGTCGATTTTGTTAACTCATTAATCACTCAGTTCATTTCATTGTTCAGTTGTTGATCTTGAGGATCGTATCATTAATCTTGTTAACTTGTTCAAGATAATCATTTCAAGAATTTCATCAGATAATCTCGTCACTTCAGTTGATTATTCATGTAATCATTGTGTTTGAGCGTGTGTGCTCATTTTCATCATTTCATAACGTAATCATAATGTGATATTCATGCGAGATATATAATCATCTTGTGACTGTCCCACTTCAGTACGAAAAGAGCTGGCAGAGGACGCAGGGGGAGAGGCCGCGGTGCGGGCCAAAACCCAAGAACTCGCGTGAATACGCGTGCGAACGCGAGGAATAATGCTAATTCATCGAGCAGCGACGCCGCCACTCATTCACCCAGAAATGATCACTCACTGTCAGGGAGTCGTACCCGGGACACAATTCAATCAGAAGGTGTTCGGGTTGATCCACTTGCTTTTATGCAGGGCATGATGGCCCAGATGACTCAAATGGCACGCCTCATGGAGACGATGCAGAACTCAGCTACTCAGAATCAATAGGCTCCTCCGTCGCCACCTCAGGGACAGGAGAGGGGTGTGAGCAGTATTATTGGCGACATCTCTCGCCAAAGACCACCTACCTTGGAGGGCTCGTCTAAGCCGGCGGATATTGTTCATTGGCTTGAGCATTTCGAGAAGTTATTTGCTATGGTGGATTACCCCGAAGGGCATAAAGTTTCAGTTGCGGCTTACTATCTGGGTAAGAGCGCTCATTCATGGTGGCTATCGTTGAAGCCCACCGACGGATCATGTACTTGGGACCAATTCAAGACTCTCATGATGGAGAGGTATTATCCGGCCCCACGCAGAGAGGCCAAGTTATTGGAACTACTCACTCCCGACCTCTCGGTGGACGATGATGTTCTCGCCATCACCGAGAAATTTCAGGAGCTTCTTCCTTTCGCCTTGTCTATTATTCACTCTGAGGCAGACAAGATCAAGTACTTCAGCAAGAGGTTGAAGCCTCGTATGCGGATGCAGTTGATTAATCACAATTGCACCACTCTGGCCGAATTCATTGAGAAAGCTCTTACTTATGAGCTTACTGTGAAGGAGATTGCTAAGCAACAACTTTCATCTGCTGGCAAGAAGTCAAAGAATCATAATTAGTTCAAGAAGCCTCGTGTGGGCTCTACTTTTTCTGAGAGACCTCCTATGGCGCCTAGACCCGCAGAATCTCAGTCACGAGCGGCCAGTTCGGCCATCACCTATTTCAACTGTGAAGAACAGGGTCATTTCAGCACCAAGTGTCCGAGGCAGACTGTCACGTGCCATAACTGTGGGATCGCTGGGCATAAGGCCCGTTTTTGCCCAAGGACTCCAAACCTACTCCGGCGTCATCTCAGGCCCCGAAACAGTCAGCGGTTCCAAATCAGGCTACTCAATCCACGTCGTTTAAGACAACGGGAGATAACAAAGGGGGAGCCCATAGCTATCAGTCGGGAGCATCCGGTTCCGGGGCTGGCAAGCCCCGAATTTATGAGATGAAGAGAGCTGATGATCGGGAAGCCCGAATGATCTCAAGTACACTCGAAATTCTATCTCAACCTGTGTGTACCCTTTTTGATACAGGTGCATCGCATTCATTCATTTCCGAGTCATGTTTGAGTAGACTACGTCTGGGTAGTGCTACTAGTTGTGAGTCTTATATCATTGGTCTACCTGATGGTAGAAGAATTATCGGGAATCGTGAGATTAAGGATTGTCTAATTCAGTTTCATGGCCGTGATTGGTTAGCAAACCTAATCGTGGTAGATTTACCGAGAGACGACGTCATCTTGGGTATTGATTGGATGGATCGTCACGATGCCGCCATTAGTGTCCGTAAGCGTATGGTCACTATCATCTCAAACGATGGAGTCGAATGTGTTTTTCAGGGAGGTGATCCCAGCTATTCCGGTAGAATCATCAACTTGATGAAAGCAGTGAAATTACTCAATCAGGGGTGTGTCGGTTATTGGTGCTATATGACCAAGACCGAGAAACCATCAATAATTTTGACAGATATTCTTGTAGTGAGAGAATATGCCGATGTATTTCCAGATGAGTTACCTGGTTTGCCTCCACAGAGAGATATGAAATTCACGATTGCGTTGGAGCCTGGTACGTCCCCAATATCGAAGGCACCGTACCGGATGGCCCCGACCGAAATGCAGGAGTTGAAGAATCAATTAGAGGATTTGACTGAGAAGGGTTATATCTGGCCGAGTGCGTCCCCGTGTGGAGCACCTGTGTTGTTTGTCAAGAAGAAGGATGGTTCGTTTCGCTTGTGTATCGATTACCGGGAATTGAACCGGGTGACGATCAAGAATAAATATCCTCTACCCCGTATCGATGATCTTTTTGATAAACTTCAGGTAGCTTCAGTATTCCCCAAGATCGACTTAAGATCTGGATATCATCAGTTGCGAATTCGAGAGTCGGATATCGCAAGGACAGCGTTTCGAACACGCTATGGTCATTATGAGTTCGTGGTAATGCTGTTTGGGTTAACTAATGCACCTGCGGTGTTCATGGAATTAATGAATCGGGTTTTCATCAACTATTTGCATCAGTTCGTGGTTATCTTTATTAATGACATTCTAATTTATTCTCATGGCCGAGAGGAGCACGAGTTTCACCTTCATCAGGTTCTCGACGTGTTGAGCCGATAGCAACTTTATGGAAAGTTTTCCAAATGTGAGTTCTGGATGTCCGAAGTGACATTTCTCGGACATGTAATTTCATCAGACGGAGTTCGTGTTGACCCTCAGAAGATGGAGGCTATCCGAGATTGGCAACCTCCGAAGAATGTTAAGGAAATCCGAAGCTTTCTCGGATTAGTTGGATATTACCGGCGATTTGTGGACGGATTTTCTAAAATTGCTCAACCCATGACGAACCTTTTACGAAAGGATAAGAAATACACATGGTCCGACGCATGTCAGCAGAGTTTTGAGGAACTCAAGAGCCGATTAATTTCAGCACCTGTCCTTTCTTTACCGCAAGGGACGGAAGGATTTGTGGTTTATAGTGATGCATCCGGACAGGGTCTCAGATGAGTACTAATACAGAACGGGAGAGTTATTGCTTATGCTTCATGGCAATTGAGACCTTACGAGGTTAATTATCCGACTCACGACCTGGAACTAGCAGCCGTGGTGTTCGCATTGAGGATTTGGCGTCATTATCTTTATGGCGTTACCTGTCAGATACTCACCGATCATAAGAGTTTGAAGTATATATTTACTCAGAAGGAGTTAAATATGCGGCAGCGGCGGTGGTTGGAACTAATCAAAGATTATGATATTGAGATACTGTACCACCCGGACAAGGCGAACGTTGTCGGCGACGCCTTGAGTCGTAAGTCCGTTCAGGAGCAGATGCTTGCTCAATTAACAGTTCAGAGGGAACTTTAGCAGGAATTTCTGAGACCCGAGATTGAGGTCTCGTTACAGCGAGTATAAGGGCAACTTTGTACGTTAGACATTTCATCGCCACTTGAGGAGGCGATCAGGGAGAATCAGGGTTCGGACCCATTTTTGTTACGCATTCGAGATGATGTGACTCAGGGGAAAGCCCCCGGATTTGTGGTCCATGAGTATGGACTTTTGCGATTTAAGAATCGATTATGCGTACCGGCGAACGACGAGTTGAAAAACTCGATTTTGAGAGAAGCTCATGCTACCCCTTGTTCCATTCATCCGGGGTCTAGCAAGATGTACAAAGACTTGAAACAAAATTACTGGTGGAGTAATATGAAGTGAGAAGTCGCGGAATTTGTTTCGAGATGTTTAACTTGTCAGCAAGTCAAGATAGAACATCAGCGACCGGCGGGTATGCTGAAACCTCTCCCTATTCCAGAGTGGAAGTGGGAAGATATTTCAATGGACTTCATCACGAGTTTGCTGACGAGTCGTCGTGGCATGAATACAATTTGGGTAATTGTGGATCGTCTAACTAAGTTAGCTCATTTCCTTGAGATTAAGGATATGTGGGGTCCCGAGAGACTTGCCTAGTTGTTCATCAAAGAAATAGTGAGATTGCATGGTACTCCTAAGAGTATCGTTTCCGATCGCGATGGGCGATTCGTGTCACATTTTTGGAAATCAGTTCATCGTGCTATGGTAACTCAACTTAATCTCAGCACAGATTTTCATCCTCAGTCCGACGGACAATCAGAGATGACTATTCAGACATTGGAGGACATGTTGAGAGCATGTGTCCTCGATTGGAAAGATGATTGGGAAGCACAACTACCGTTGATTGAGTTCACGTATAATAATAGTTGCCATGCTTCGATCAAGATGGCACCTTACGAGGCCTTGTACGGTCGTCGTTGTCGATCTCCTTTGTGTTGGGATGACTTATCAGAATCAATCGGCACCGAGCTCGATATGCTTATAGCCTCCCGTGAGAAGGTAGCTTTGATCAGGAGTCATTTGTTGACCGCTCGGAGTCGGCAAAAATCATACGCAGATAACCGTCGTCGGCCATTAGAGTTCGAGGCTGGTAACCATGTTTTGGTCAAGGTATCCCCGAGTAGAGGTATCTTCCGTTTTGGGAAGAGGGGAAAGTTGAGTCTGAGATTCATTGGACCGTTTGAGATTTTGGATTGAGTAGGCGAGCTAGCTTATCGATTGGCCTTACCTCCGGCATTGAGCCGAATTCATAATGTGTTTCACGTCTCTCAGTTGCGGAAGTATGTTGCCGACCCGAGTCACGTACTTCAGTTCGACGAGATCGAACTCGTAGACGATCATTCGTATGAGGAGCGTCCCATACGAGTCTTAGAGCGGCGAATCAAACATTTGAGGAACAAGATGATTCCTTTGGATAAAATTCAGTGATCTAGACACGGAGTCGAAAAGGCTACTTGGGAAACCGAGGATAGTATGCGGGAGAGTTATCCCGAGTTGTTTAACCCTTAGTTTCGGGGACGAAACTCTTTTAAGGGGGGTGTATGTAATACCCGTTTGTAATTCAGTCATTATCATTCAGTAATTATTCACTCATTAATGATCATTCATCGTTCATATTCATTCATTGTATTCACCGATCAGAGTAATTGTATCGTGCATCAGTTATCATTCGTCGTCCTACCTGGTTGGAGGATCGAACCGTGGTCATCATCATTGTCATCTTCATAATGGGTTGTGTGTGACGGGTAGCGCACGCTATCTCTCAGTATTAGCGCACGCTAATGTGGTTCAGGCCTGCAGTCCAGAAGGCACTGGACCGCAGTCGAGTTGGCGTAGCGCACGCTACGAATGGTAAGTAGCGCGTGCGCTAATGTGGTTCAGGCCTGTAGTCCAGAAGGCACTGGACTGCAGTCGAGTTGGTGTAGCGCACGCTACGAATGGTAAGTAGCACACGCTAGTAAGTTTGGATAGCGCCCGCTATGCGGTCAGTATAGCGCGCGCTAAGGCTGATCAGGCAGGGTCCAGTGGGTACTGGACTGATTTTGGAATAATTCCTAGCACACGCTATGAGAGGATTTTAGTGTAAGCTATTGGGGCAGTAGCGCACGCTGATTATTGGACGTAGCGCGCGCTATCGCAAACAGGTCAGAGGACAGGAGGTTCTGGACTTCGGTCACTGGACATCAGGTATTTAGCTAGCGCACTGTCACGGCCGAAAGTCGACGACGAGACATGTGTGCGCAGACAGTCGCACATGGTGCCGAGGGACCGGCACGAGCAGGACGCCAAGGATGGCATCGGGCTGCATGTGAAGATTCAGCCTTCAGGACGGCGTGATCGGACGGAGAGTCATGCGAGGAAGCCGTGGGAGGAGCACGGACGATGCTATGGGAAGCGGATCGCCCAAGGGGCATTGCGGACGGGACATGTTCGGGACTGTCCGGCAGCGCAGGGGGCGCGGGCAAGTCCGGACGAGCAAAGGTCGTGTGGGACAAGGCACGACGGGACAAGGCCGAGTCAGGGAACAAGACTCGAGCTGGGCGGCCGGACGCGGGCGTGGGATGCCGGGCGCGAACGACGTGCGTGGGCGTGCGCGCGCGAGGTGCGAGAGAGACCTCCCCCCTATAATAGGCTTAGAAAAATATTGCCTTGTGGGGGCAGTGGACATTGAAAAGCTGAGGAGTCACTCAAAAGGGAAGACTCGACCGGAAGCAGCTAGAAGCAGACCAGCATGGTCCAGGAGGTTCGGGAAGAGTCTGGAACATTGCAGAGATGGACCCAGATGGTCGGGACGGTGCGGGCCGTGATGGGCCGATGCAAGCCAAGACGGGCCGGGGCGCCCGGATGATGGAAGAACCTTCTAGGAGCCTCCTAGAAGGATGTAGTACTTGAAGGATGTAGAGCATTCTAGATTTGTACTTAGTCTTGTACTTGTAGAATAATCTAGAATGTGTTTGTAAGAGTTGTGTGTGTAGACTAGTGTGGATGATTCTAGAATTAGGTTCTAGAATTGTAATGCTGTAGATAGGTTTAGAACCCTCCAAATGAGGAGGAGGAGTAGAAGGTTCTAGGTTCTAGGAGTAGTATAAATAGGCTAGAGGTTGGCTTATTTGCAACCATTCCTCAAAGACTCAACATTCTTGTACTTGTAAAGTGTTTGTGAAATAGTGAAGTGTTTTACTCTCAACTCCCAAGTGTTTAAACCCCTTCTTACACACTTAACAACCAAGTGAGTTAGGCTTACTAGCTAGATCGAGGCAATTCTAGTCTAGTGTCGCACGGGTCCGAAGAGCTTTTGAGTGCGCAAGTATAACCCCGTGACAAGTGGTATCAGAGACACGCTAGTGGTTCAAGTAGCTTCTGCATTGAGACGTTGCTGAGAGGTTTTGTGCAAGGAGGACCGATGGAGACTACGTCCAGCGTCACCAAAGTTCAACCCGGCCAGGAGAAGGACAAGTCCAGGAAAGGGTCTAGGGACAAGTCCGTGGAAAGAGGTGTTGCCATGGAAGCACGAGTGTCTCGGCTGGAAGAAACCATGGGCAAGCACGAGGATGCTCTTGAGGCATGGAGCAGAGTGGCCGATCAGGTGACGGAGATGAGCAAGTCGTTGGAGGAGCTTGAGAACCGGGTGACGGGCACCCTTAATGCATTGCGACGCAACTTGTGTGAGGAGATCCTTGAGTCTGTCAGGAAGGAGGTTCGGTCCATGATCACAGCCTTTCGAGAGGAGATCATCAGGAGAATCGAGACCATCGAAGGAAGGACAGCACTATACGAGCGGGCGATGGCCCACGGCAGGGACCATCGGGGTGCGGCACCCCATCGAATCGACATCCCCCGGCCGTGTTCGTTCCAAGGATTGCGGAATGGTAGGGAAGTGGATGACTTCCTGTGGAACATGGAGCGTTACTTTGGTGCATCGGGGATATCAGATGATGCGACCAAGTTACAGACGGCTCCATTCTTTTTGGCTGATGTGGCACTATTGTGGTGGAGAAGGCGCGAAACAGAGATCGCGCGTGGTACATGTCGGATGGAGATATGGGAGGATTTCAAGGCCGAGTTCAAGCGGCAGTTTTACCCGGAGAATGTTGAGTTTGAGGTCCGAGCTAGGTTGAAGGAGTTGACACACAGCAAGGCGATCAAGGACTATGTGAAGGAGTTCCAGGATATCGTGCTGGAGTTGCCTAGCCTTAGTGAGCAGGAAGCTTTGTTCGCGTTCGTGGATGGACTGAAACCGTGGGAAAAGTTGGAGGTGCAGAGGGACAAGGCACAGAACGTGTCCGAGGCGATTGCGATAGTGGAATGGCTGATCGAGTTGAAACCATCCGGGGAGAGCCGAAAGTCCAGGAGGGATGAGGACGGCATCGGTACGCAGGACAAGTCGTACTAGGGTAATGCGGATAGGGGCGCGAGGATGGCCCAGCCCAAGGACGGCAAGCAGTCAGGGTGGACTCGGACTTGCCATGGGTGCGGGAGTGCAGACCATCTCGTAGCAGCGTGTCCGAAGAAGAAGAAATGTGAGATTTGCTGGAGCACGGAGCATTCGACGAGGCAAAGCTCGAAGTTTCCGAGGGTAGCCGCCATGCAGTACACCAAGGCACGGGACGTTGCCGAGGGTGATGGAACATTGATGGCGCTTCAAGTGTTGAATTCAGCCATAGGGATGGCATCGCGGGACGGAGCACTACTTGAGGGAAATTTGATGTATGCAACGGGACTGATCAATGGGAAACCCGTCAAGGCGTTGGTCGACACAGGGGCCGATTACAACTACATTGACGAGGCTGAAGCACAAAGGTTGGGGCTTCAGGTCATCGAGGGATGGGGCTGGATGAAGTCGAATAATGCACCACCCGTTCGGGTTACAGGAGTCGCCAATGGGGTGCAACTTAAGATTAGCATGTGGGAATCGCGCGTACACTTCAAGGTGACGAGCATGGATGATCGGGACATCATATTGGGCATGGACTTCCTGAGGAAGAATAAGGTTGTCCTGATTCCGCATCAGAGGGCGCTGTACGTGTGTGATCAAGCCAAGCTGCAGGAAATACACTGACCACAGAGCCTTCGAGACAAGCTATGACGACAATCAAGTACGTGAGGAAACTTGAGGAGGAGTCGAGTTACCACCTTGGAGCAATTTGGTTCATCGAGGGGCCGCCACGTCGACGAGGACGTGGACGAAATGGGCGGGGAGAATGTCACGGCCGAAAGTCGACGACGAGACATGTGTGCGCAGGCGGTCGCACAGGGTGCCGAGGGACCGGCACGAGCAGGACGCCAAGGATGGCATCGGGCTGCATGTGAAGATTCAGCATTCAGGACGGCATGATCGGATGGAGAGTCATGCGAGGAAGCCGTGGGAGGAGCATGGACGCCGCTGTGGGAAGCGGATCGCCCAAGGGGCATTGCGGACGGGACATGTTCAGGACTGTCCGGCAGCGCAGGGGGCGCGAGCAAGGGCGGACGAGCAAAGGTTGTGTGGGACAAGGCACGACGGGACAAGGCCGAGTAAGGGAACAAGACTCGAGCTGGGCGTCCGGACGCGAGCGTGGGATGTCGGGCGCGGCCGACGTGCGTGGGCGCGCGCGTGCGAGGTGCGAGAGAGACCCTCCCCCTATAATAGGCTTAGAAAAATATTGCCTTGTGGGGGCAGTGGACATTGAAAAGCTGAGGAGTCACTCAGCAGGGAAGACTCGACCGGAAGCAGCTAGAAGCAGACCAGCATGGTCCAGGAGGTTCGGGAAGAGTCTGGAACATTGCAGAGACGGACCCAGATGGTCGGGCCGGTGCGGGCCGGGACGGGCCGGGCCTGGATGATGGAAGAACCTTCTAGGAGCCTCCTAGAAGGTTCTAGTACTTGAAGGATGTAGAGCATTCTAGATTTGTACTTAGTCTTGTACTTGTAGAATAATCTAGAATGTGTTTGTAAGAGTTGTGTGTGTAGACTAGTGTGGATGATTCTAGAATTAGGTTCTAGAATTGTAATGTCGTAGATAGGTCTATAACCCTCCAAATGAGGAGGTGGAGTAGAAGGTTATACGTTCTAGGAGTAGTATAAATAGGCTAGAGGTTGGCTCATTTGCAACCAACCCTCAAAGACTCAACATTCTTGTACTTGTAAAGTGTTTGTGAAATAGTGAAGTGTTTTACTCTCAACTCCAAAGTGTTTAAACCCCTTCTTACACACTTAGCAACTGAGTGAGTTAGGCTTACTAGCTAGATCGAGGCAATTCTAGTCTAGTGCCACATGGGTCCGAAGAGCTTTTGAGTGCGCAAGTATAACCCCATGACAGCACGCTAACTTTTGGAGTTAACGCACGCTATCGGGAGGGCATTAGCGCACACTATCAAGTTCGTAGTGTACGCTAACGAGGCAGTCAGAGTTCACTGGACTGTTCGGTTAACCCGTTAGCGCACGCTAAATAACAGGTCGTAGCATGCGCTAATCTGGGGACAGTATATATTGGACAGTGCAGTCCATATTCGTCATTTGTCATCCTCTCTTCACTCCTTTGACGATTCCGGGTGATTTTGGGCGATTCGTAGAGATCTTTTCGAGATGCACTCACCTATCATCATTATCAAGATTATCATTCGGATTAATCATCATTTCATCATCTCCATCACATCAAATCAAGGTAATAATTTCTTGGATCTAGAATTTTGGATTTTGTGTAACTGACCTCGTTAGGGGATGTTGTTTTCAGGTCATGGCAAGGCTAAGGCATGGGAAGAGAACATTGACGGCGAGGAGTCCCAGTGATACTAGTAGGGGGGCCCAGTCCTTTTCAGTCATTCGTGTTTCTTCATTTTATTTCCGCTGCAGACTTCCGTTTGAACACTCATTTTATTCAGTGTTGTATATTTTATCTTCATATAAAATATACATGTATTATGTATTATCTTCGGTGTGTTGTAATGAAACTCCTCATCGGAGTAATTTGATGATATAATGTGGTTCGGTACTACAATTATATTATTTGAATCATTAATTTTCATTCGCCTGGTGGGTCCCAGTCGGGGGTCCACGACACTGTAATATCCGCCTAGTTTGGGGTGTTACAACAGTGCTTAAAATGGGATCCAGCATGAAGTCTCTGCATCCAGGACTCCACAGCAGAATGGTGTTGCTGAAAGAATGAACAGAACCCTGAAGGAATCTGCCAGGTCAATGATTGTTGAAGCTGACTTGCCAAATAGGTTCTGGGCTGAAATTGTCAACACAGCATGCCACACTCAGAACAGGAGTATGATTGTAGGGAGACATGGCAAAACTCCCTATGAGGTTTGGAATGGCCGAACACCAACTTTTGCATATTTCCATATTTTTTGTTGTAAGGGTTTCATCCACAACAATGGTAAAACTCAACTGAATGCCTTTGATGCTAAAACTAATGATTGTCTCTTTATGGGATACTCACAAATAAGCAAGGCATACAGAGTATTTAACAAAAGAACCTTAGTTGTGAAAGAAGCACCTCGTGTTGTGTTTGATGAATCTACTGTCGAGTACAGGAAACAGGTGGAATTAATTGAGAATAAGCTCAAATTTGCCACCCTAGGAGAAGTCATCATTCATGATACAGGAATGATGGACTCACCTGCAGATCAGATAGGACCTCAAAACCTACCTGATCCAGATTACAGCCAATGAAGATCCCTCTGTAGTTGATGAAGACCCATCTGTAGCTGATAAAGACCCATCTGTAGATCAGACAAGATCCCCACCTGCAGATGACAAGACCGTAGCTGATCCAGTTGTAGACCAAGGAGGTCAGAACCAAGCTGAAGCATAGAGAGAAGAAGTCCACCAAAGCAACTCTATAGGGGGAACAAACCCTGAAGAAGAAGAAATCCCCAAATGGCTTAGAGATCATCCCTTTCAACATATCATTAGAAATCTAACTGATGGAGTCAGAACCACATAATCCACAGTACCGGCAGGAATGGCAATGTTCTCATGTTTTATGTCTCAGATGGAACCCAAGACAACAGAGCAAGCACTGGAGGATTACTCATGGATCAATGCCATGCAAGAAGAGCTCAACCAGATGAAGAGAAACAATGTCTGGGAACTAACAGACAGACCAGATCACAACAAAGTCATTGATACCAAATAGGTGTATAAGAACAAGTGTGATGAAGATGGAGCTGTTGTTAGGAATAAAGCCAGGCTAGTTGCTAAGGGCTATGCACAATGTGAAGGAATAGATATTGATGAAACTTATGTACCTGTTGCAAGATTGTAAGCCATCAGACTATTCCTTGCATATGCAGCATTCAAGGATTTTGAAGTCTACCAAATGGATTTGAAAAGTGCCTTTCTCAATAAAATTCTAGAAGAAGAAGTCTATGTGGAGCAACCCCCTGGATTTGTCAATGGAGACAAAGTCTACAAGCTTTTGAAAGCTCTATATAGACTCAAGCAGGCACCCAGAGCATGGTATGAGACACTCTCTGTGTTTCTGGAAAAGAATGGATTCATCAAAGGCAAGGTGGACAAGACCTATTCAGAGTAGAGCATGAAGGCCACAAATTATTAGTACGAATATATGTGGATGATATCATATTTAGATCAACCAACCCAGAACTATGTGAGAAGTTCTCAAATCTCATGCAAGGAGAATTTGAGATGAGTATGATGGGAAAGCTAAATTTCTTTCTAGGATTGCAAGTCAAGCAGATGAATAATGGTATTTTCATCAATCAAGCCAAATACACAAGAGACTTAATCAAGAGATTTTGAATGGAATCAGCCAAACTAACAAGAGTACCAATGAGCACAAGCCTACACCTAGATGCATATGAAGGAGGCATATCAGTGGATTCAACCCACTACAGAGGACTTATTGGATCATTGATGTACCTCACTCCAAGCAGACCTGATATTTCATATGCAGTGGGTGTATGTGCAAGATTTCAATCCAAGCCAAAGCAGTCTCACCAGGAAGAAGCTAAAAGGATTAACAGATATCTCAAGTCTACAGTCAATGTTGGACTATGGTATCCTAAAGATGCTAACTTTGAGCTATAAGGATACTCAGGTGCAGACTTTGCAGGATGCAAGATTAATGGGAAAAGCATCAGTGGAACGTGCCAATTCCTAAGAACCAGATTAATATCCTGGTTTAGCAAGAAGCGGGTATCTAACTCAATATCAACCACAGAGTCAGAATACCTAGATGCAGGTAGCTGTTGTGCACAGATTCTATGGATCAGACAACAGCTAAGGGACTACAACATCATTGCAAATGAAGTCCCAATATGGTGTGATAACAACAGTGCAATTGCAATAACCAATAATCCAATTTTGCACTCAAGGACAAAGCACATTGATGTTAAACATCATTTCATAAGATATCATGTGCTTAATAAAAGAGTTAGAGTAGAAATAGTTAGCATGGGGTATCAGATCGCTGACATATTCACTAAACCTTTTCCAGAAGAAAGGTTTTTGAAGCTAAGCAGGGAACTTGGCCTACTAGATTGGGAATCTAGTACAGACGAGAAATTTACCTGATCAGAGCACTCATCTGATCAGACCAGACGAGGAGCCGAAGGACAAACGAGTAAAACCTAACTAATCGAAACTACAGGTGACACTAGCTACCTGATGCAGAGCAGTCAACAAGCCAAACAGTCAACCAGCTAAGTTTTCTTATTCCTAACCGACTCTTGAATAATATATTATTATTTATTTACACGTGGCAACTACACGTTCACACGACCTCCAATACGTCCAATTAAAATCTCAACCGTCAGTTTTTTAAAATTAGACCGACACTCATTAATTAAATATTAAATTCAAAACATCTTTTCATTTCTTTATTTCAAGCAGTGGAAATCATTTCACAACCTTTACCGTCTCCAAGCTTTCAAAACCCTAATTTTCAAAAAGCATAAAACTCTTTGAATCTTCAATACACTCATCAAGAAACTTTATTTGCAAAAATGGAATCATACTTTGAAGGAATCAACCTCAAGCTTGTCAAAGACCAGATTATTTTCAGTCTGGTGGTCGATTTTCAAGGATTGCTCGAGGCGAATCTGCAGACAGATATGCACTGCATCATCCACTCGATGAAGAAAAATGGGATCTACCCATTTTTGGATATTAACCCCAAGGTTCTATACAAGGAAGCGGTCATTTCATTTTTCAAGGAAGCAGAAGTCATGAAATCGGGTATCAAGAGCTAGATTTTTGGAGAGGAAGTGATGATTTCTCCCCAGATAGTCGCGGAGGCATTCGGGATGAAATCAAGGGGCATAGCTATTGAAGCCCTTAAGCAAAGCACCGTAGAAACCTGGTACGGAATCAAATTACCGGAACAGTCCTCCAAGCTGAAACTTACGGCAAATAGAGGCGACCTGAAGAAGGAGTATCGATATATATTGGACATCACAAATAAAATTGTGATGGGGATGGCAGGCAGCTATGACCAGCTGTCATCTGCCAAGTTCATGGTGATGGGAGCTCTTCTTCAGAGTGAGAGGATCAACTGGGCTGAATACGTATACAGACAATTAGTCCGTAAAGTAAATAAAGTTCAGTGGTTAGAGGATGAGAAGAAATTCAAGACCAAGCTGGCTTTTGGAATGCAGATCAGCTGGATCTTGGAATTCCTTGGGAAGGCGAAATGGACTGCAGACCCCTTTCACGTCAACAAAAGACTTGGTCATCTGGACCAAGAAACTTTGAAGAAATTGGGAGTCGAGAGGAAGGCTGCCCAATTGCTAAAGAATATGTCAAGTGGACTTACACCCTATAGTGGGCCTTCGGATTCAGACGAAGATCACTCTGATGCGGCCGAATTACCTGCACGACAGAAGTCACCTGCAGCGCGCAAGTCACCTGCAGATAAGCAGCCACCTGTAGAGGAGTCAGACTCAAACTCAGGCAACACTCCTCTAGATCTGAGATTCAAGAGGAAAGCGCCAATCACAGAGGAGGTAGTGCATGTCATGTCACCACCTGATGATTCTCCAAAAAGGCCTAGACGCCTTGACTTTGAAGATGCAGAGCAGACCCCTTACTCACCTGCACCTGCTCCTATCCCTGATGAAGAGGATCAGCCTAATCACCCAGGCCTGATGGCTGACATCGTTCCTCTGCTGACTCTTCCTAGTATCACAGAAGAGGAAGAGGCAGACCTAATCATCAACATTCCTGAAGCAGGTTACTCCCTAAATCTGCTGGAGAACAACCCTTTGGAGCTATCAATTGATCAACTACTTCTGGTAAGACACCACTCTCTCAAGGTTCCTTTTGTCAATGTTTTTGAAGAATGGAAGACCTTAAAATCTCTTTCATTTAATCAATTACAAACATCTATTGAGAAGAGTAGCTGGGAATACCCCCAGGCTACGGAGCAAGTGCTCATGTGTTTTTGCCATGAGACAAATGTGATTCTAATGCTCCAAGAGAATTGGTTCATGTCAAATTTCAAAACCAACATGGACCAGTTCATCCTTTTTGTAATGGAGGGTGTATTAGCTGGGAATGTAGATGAGGATGAAGAAGAAGGGGAAAAAGTTAAAGGGATACGAATAGAAGAAATTGTGGAGGAAGAAAGAGTAGAAGAAGTAGAAGAAAAAATAACAGTTGAAAAATAATCTGAAGAGGCTGAAGTTGAAAAGACAGAAGAGTTAGAAGAAGATGAAGAAGGAGAAGAGGTTGAAGAAAGAGGGTCCCGGAGATGAAGATGATGCAGATGAGCCAGGGGCACCTGATCAAGCCCCCAGCTCAGATCAATCCGAAGAAGAGGATGACAGATCGAGGACACCTGATAAAACCCCATCTGATCAGCCTCATGCAGACAGGAGTCTGCAGTCAGACAGGTCGACCGCCAACCGACCTGCAGCCATAGAAGGCTCTGGAGACCACTCCCCTCCGGCAACACCTATCTCATCTGAGATAACTGACCTGATCAAGCATTTAGTCAAAGAGACTGTTGGCCAACTGATAGCAACAGAGATCAAACCTGACCTCCAATCCCTTAATGCTAAAATGGACACATTACTTCAGAAGAATGTCCCTCCACCTCCTCCTACCAATTCTAGAATGCCTCTAGGCATGTCTGATTGGATGTCGAGAGTTCAACAGCAGTTAGCCATTCTGGTTGATGCTGGCAAAAAGGGGGAAAAGAGAGGAAAGGGGGAAGTAAGAGGTCAGGGGGAAGAAAAGCTGCAAGATCAAATCATCCAACCCATCAGGAAAGAAGAAGATGCTGATGAGATAGTCAGAAAGGAGTTGAGGATCAAAGCAAGGAATAAATTCCCTCTAATTCAAGCTGGGACTTCTGGTCTAAAGAGAAAAGAGTTGGCTGCTCCTGCTGATGACCAACCTGCAGCTAAGAGGAGGAGAACCAGAGTAGGGGATGAACAGAGATATGAATGGTAAGGCAAAGAGCTTTAGCACGTTGAGAAGTTCTTACCTGCTGAATCTTTTCCAATTTGGGGAGAGGCAAAGAAGCAGTTCATAGAGAAGTATTATCTCTGGGAGTTACTCCAGGATAAAGACTGCTCCCCACAGCAGACCTACATCAACTACATGGACTCAACATGGCCAAATCTCTGGGACATCCAAATAAAATATGAAAAGGAATGGGATGCCTACCCTATGATCCCCTTGTTCAGACCTGAAGAACCTCCTACCTTGATGGATAATGAGTTGAATGAGATGGACCTGCAGAAGGAGATTAGAAAGCTCTGTGTGGAACACAAATTCTCATCTACAGAAGAACAAGAGTTTGCCTCTCTAGTTATTAGAAGGAAGTATGGCCTAGCACCTGTCAACAAGAGACCTATTGGTGCAAAGCTATTTAGGCCTTCTAAGCAGCCTGTCAGAAGAGGCAGAGGAAGAGGTAGATAGGAGTTTGTATTTTACTTGTATTTTATTGTTTTGGAATTTACTTGTAAAATTTGCATTACTTGTAAAAAAAATTATGTATTTTGTTCATTCAAAAAGCACTGTACTTGTAAACATCTCTGAAAGATTTTATAACAGTTATTTGAATGACAACCACTAATTGTCTCAAAACAAGACTGAGTTTGTTTTGTCTTGCACTTGATCATGTGCAGACTTGTTCTACATTTGAATATTTTGTTTAAGTTTTGCCATCATCAAAATATGGGGAATTTGTTAGGAATACTTATTAGATTTTGATGATGTCATCCCTGTATTTGTTTATTCAAATATATGTTTTAAAATACTTGGCAAAATGTAAAGAAGAACCAAATGAGTATCTTCTGTAAGCCACATAATGTATAGTTGAATACTTGGCAACATGTAAAGAAGAACCAAATGAGTATCTTCTGTAGGCCATGTAAGTTAGACTTAAAAATCGGTTAAGTATAAATCACAGACAAAGTTCAATATCAGACGAGTTTTGGTCAAACAGATACATCAGAGAGGTTTGACCAAACACTACAGAGAGCCGAGTTGCAGACAAGTTTAATTAGAGAAATCTTGGTTAACTCAATTGTTCAGAGAAGGTTGACCACAGACGACTTATCATCAGATAACATTCTGCAGAAAGTGATTTATCAGAGAAGTCATGCTCAATTCAATATCAGAGAAGTATGACCAAACTGCAGTTAAGAAATCAGACGAAGTCTAAGTCAATTGAAGTTTGACCATCAGATCAGATAAGTTCATCAGATCAGAAGACTTCAGATTAGAGAAGATTCGTCAGGACAGAGAACTTAATCTCAGAGAAGTTACATCAGAGAAGTCCGACATCATATAAGGATGACTGTACGAGATCAGATAAGTGATCAGCCAAGTAATCTAGTCCACATCAGCATGCGTTGAAAAGTCAATAATCACGGAAAGTCACATGCAGGCGTAGAGAGACAAACTGGAGAGATTCCCGGAAAGTAATGAAATTAAATATTCATCGAGACCCACCTCTGAAGACTTTAAGCATATTATAATCTAAAGATTCGGGGCTACAATGTGAAAGCCTTCACAACAGTCGAAAATGGATTAAAATAAGGGAATCCAGCCTTGCAACGTTCGGAAAGAAAAACAAAGAAGTCTATTTCTCCAACGGGCGGATTTGTTACAGGAAATGCAACGGCTATGAAGGAAGCTCAAGGATCGACATCTATATATACCTGAATATTTGAATTGAGCAAAGTACGATGCGAACAACACTTACAAGTAAACAAAGCAATCAAAGCAAACAAAGCGAACAATAGCATCGTAAAGAGCAAGAGTTCAAAGTTCTTATTTGAAGAAGCTCTTAGTTGGAGAAGACAAACCACTCATGTCTTTAAACCTGAGTTTGGGGTACTTCACTGGTTGATGTTTGTGAGACTGATAGGCATCCGAGAATTTTAGATCAAGAGGTGTTAGGCAGTCAAATGAGTTGCAATGATGGGATTTCCACTGGCTGGAAGTTGTTGTAGCTAAGGAAGAATCACTGAAATATTTATCACTGGTTGAGAATTATAGTGAATTCATCTCCAACTGGTTTAGAGAAAAGTGAATTAGTAGAGGATTTCCCCACCTCTGAGACCACTATAATTGCCTACGTATTTTACTGCTTTAATCATCATACTTACCTGCTGCATACATATTTACTGTTCCATTGTTTAGTTATTTGCTATCGTCATCAGCTGACTTTCGCATACTTGTCTACAGACGACTTTAAGTCACCTGTACCTATCAGCTGAGAAACTCACCGAACCCTTCGTGGAAAAAGAGTTTAAATATGTCTATTCACCCCCCCTAGACTTATTCCTGACGACTTGTGACCTACAGACTGGGTTTTCGCCCATTCCACAGTTCTGTGGGTGTTTTTGGAACTGATTTCGAAAGCACCAGGGTTAGAATGTACGCCACTGTTTTCAAGGCATACCTCGAAAATGAAATAGGTAAATCCGAATAACTCACCATTGATCTAACCATTTCTAAAAGAGTTTTGTTCCTTCTCTCAGCAACACCATTTTGTTGTGGATTTTTTGGCGCAGTGAGCTGGGACGAAATCCCCTCATTTGCCAAGAAATCCAAAAACACTATACTAAGGTATTCTTCACCACGATCAGATCGTAGTAACTTGATACTCTTTCCATGATGCTTCTCTGTTTCTGCCTTAAAGTCTCTGAACTTGTCAAAGGCTTCAGACTTATGTTGCATCAAATAGATGTATCTATATCTCGAATAATTATCTATAAACGTGATCAAATATTGTAAACCACCCCTAGCCTATACATTAATTGGATGACGTACGTCCATATGAACCAATTACAACACATTCTGAGCACAGTTTCCTTGGTCTTAAAAAACCTTTTGGTCATCTTACCTTCCAGACATGATTCACAAATTGGAAATGACTCAACTTGAAGGTCATCCAACGAGCCATCATCTTCCAATCTTTGAATCCTACTAAGGTTTACATGACCTAACCATAAATACCACAGATATGTTTGTTTTATGCTTGAAGGTTCTTTTCTATTTTTAGGTTTAGATAAAGAGTTAAGCGATTTATGTTTATATATGGGAGTTTGAATATTAATGACATACAGTCCATCAGTAAAAATACCTTTGCAAATATATTTACCGTTTCTTCTTCTAATAATAGCATCATCATCAAAAGAAACTGAATGACCATCAGATTTTAATTTAGAAACTGAAATTAGATTCATTCTAAAATCTGGTACGAATAATACATTACTGAGGACTAATATTTTATTATTAATCTCCAACTGCACGAATCCCACTGCAACAGCCGTAAGCCTAGAATAATCGCCCCAGTTGATGGTGATTTCGCCCGCACTAAGTTTCTTAGTTACCTAAAAACCATGCGAGTCAAAACAATCATGATAAGTGGAGCCTGAATCAACTATCCATGAAGTGGAAGAACAAGCTGCCAAACATGTTTTGACTACTAGTGCACGAGACATACCTTTCTTAAGAGCAGGACAGTCCACTTTAAAATGTCATTTTTGACCGCACTTGTAGCACTTTTGCTGTCACGCCCCCAAACATCGGGAAGGATGAGGGCACGACGCATCGGTCGATCATTTGATCTATTGGAGCAAGCACATGGAATAAATAGCGGAAGCTCAATAAAGACAAGATAAAGCTCAAGGTAACGATCTTAGCCCGATGATCCTAAGATTTGCCGGGTTTGTTAGGCCCGGGCTTGAATGCTCTCGCGAGATGTTATTAATACAAATATTCGGGGATACAAGTATTAATGTAAGAATGCGATTACAATGAGTGTAAAAGATCCTATTTATCTAGCTCTTGAGCGAAGCTCTGCGTGTTTCGTCTCTGCTGACCGTCTTTTGTGTAAGAGGTGCTGAGAGAGAAGAAAGGCCGAGAGGTAGCTGTTGCCAAGAGTAAGAAAGCCAAGTTGTGGGAAAAACCAGAAGAAGTGTCCAAGTGCAGGAAGCCTTCTATTTATAGGAGCTGAGATGCTCTGTTTTTTGACGGGCGATCGCCTTTTATGTAATATAATAAGGGGCGATCGTCTTTATGTCACATGGGCTGTCTGCCTTGAAGCCTGCGGCTGCTGCTGGCAGCCAGCTGTGCGGTCCAATGAGGAGCCGGCACGCGTCCTGAGTCGCTGTCACGGGCGGTCCCACTGTACACCTTTCGGCGGGTCTGTCGGTTGGTGAAAAGATGCTGACAGGCTGTGGTCAATAATCCATGCTCTGCGGCGCCTTTTCCGGATCTGCACATGGGTTCTTGCTTCGAGCTTCGGTCCTTGCCGACTGGATGATCGATGGCTTCGTGTGACATGAGACAGTCGTCATTTGGTCGGTCACCAGGGGTCGATCGCCAAGTACCGATAGACGATCGCCTTAGATGTGTATCGCTCGGCACCGGGACTTGTCCTGGGACCTTCGATCGGCCAATCTGCCTTGGCTGTTGGGCTCTGGCTCGGTCGCCCGGTCTCTGAGGCGATCGCCTGTTGAGACGTATAAATCTCGACACAACAGTTTGCCTTTCCTGTATGATGTTGAATCTCACAACGATAATCTTCTAAAAGTTCTACCCAGCTTCTCTGTCGAAGGTTAAGTTCCTTCTGAGAAAATAGGTACTTGAGACTTTTATTGTCCGTAAACATTGTGAATTCAGCATCGTACAAATGTTTTCGCCATTTCTTTAATGCAAAGACTATTGCTGCAAGCTCAAGGTCGTGCGTTGAATAGTTTCTCTCGTGTGTTTTGAGCTTCCTGAAGGCATACGCAATTACTTTTCCATTTTGCATTAGTACTGCACCAAGGCCTTCCTTCGAGGCATCACTATAGACGACGAATCCATGGGTTCCTTCTGGAAGCATCAGTATTGGTGCGGTAGTAATCCTCTTCTTGAGTTCTTGAAAGCTCGCTTCGGACTTATCCGTCCATTCAAATTTGACTTTTTTGGGTTAGTCGGGTGAGAGGTCCCGCTATCTTCGAGAAGTCCTTAATGAATTTACGATAGTAACCGGCAAGTCCAAGAAAGCTTCTGATCTCGTTGACATTTTCTGGTCACTTCCAATCTAGAATAGCTTCAATATTGGATGGATCCACTGCAATTCCTTCTCCATAGACAATATGACCCAAAAACGCCACTTCCCTCAACCAAAATTCGCACTTGCTGTACTTGGAGTACAACTTGTGTCGCCTTAGTGTTTCTAATGTTAGGAATATACCTTCGAATGCCACTCAGAGGATGTTTAAAAGAGGGCATTATACTTGTTGTTATGTAAACTATTATCAGAAGGCAATTGTTTATTTCTTTATTTACTATAAGATGTTGGCATTCCTGACTTGAAAAACATTTCACTCCTTATTAGATAAGGGGATCAGAACTGGAAATGTTTATAGCTCAAATACTTAATCGTTCGCAAGTCGATAAAACTTGACTGGGCGTTAAGTTTATGTGAAGACTTGTATGACGAGTTCTTTGAATTTGGAAGTGCCTGTCATCACTAATGGTTAGTGGGAGCATATGTTGTAGGTATGCTAATGGGATTAGTATACTCGAACCGAATCATCCTCGATTCGTCACACGGTTTTCACTCTGGGACAGTCAATGACGGAATCGATAGGTTGCGATAGGTATTCGTGAACCTTTGACTTGAGGATTTAGTAGGGATGTGCTTATGACGTTAAGATTTTCACTAGATTAGTAAGCCAAGGGGTGGGGTTGAACCTCAACATGCGTCTTGACGGACAAGTAGCAGGTTCTACTAAGTACCAAGATAAGATTATTTCTCCTGTAGTGAACAGGTATATGTCCGATGTGGTTATTGGCAGATGAGATCACAAGTCTGTGGCCAAAGCATTGGAGCTAGTTGTATTAGATACATGAGAGCTTGGTAATCTCGATTTGCATTAACTCAAATATGGAATCAAGTATAGGTAGGGTTTGACTGATCGTGACCCTATAACTTGATCGGGACATTTGAAAGAAGGGTTTATACGTTTACTAGTATTCACGACATAATGATTCTTGAATGATCCCTATCATTCGTTCTCAGTAAGGTTACAATATTGGCCACGGGACTGGCTAGGTGATGCTATTACTCCTTGGTTCCTCCCATTGCTTACTGAGAAGAACCTACCGAGTCGCGCATTAGGGGGACGACGGAATAATTTGAACTGAATCTCTTATTGTAAATTTTAGACATTGGATGTATAATTTAATTTATTGGACAAACCAAATCGGTCTTGTGAATTAAATAATTAATTTAACTCATGAATAATTATTTCTTAGAGAAATAATATTTTGATATAATTGATTAATTAGATTAATCAATTAAACTGAGACGAACTAAGTTGTATCAGTCGGACTGGATACACGATGGTCCGTTTTATGGACCAAAACGAACCAAACCTCCGCAATCAATAGTGTAGGCCGCCCCCCTCATGTGCACCTTCTTTGATGGTGCTATTTGTCCCCTCTTTGTTGGTTATAGGTTGTTCCCATATAGAGAGGACAAAATGGCGTGATAAGATGAGATCTTATCATTATACACCATGAGGTGGGATCTTTGGTGGATAGTGAAGACTTTATTATAAAAAAAAAGTTCATCCACTCCATTGTTACTAAGAAAATCGGCCTACACCTTGGAGAGAGAGAGATAGAAAGAGTTCATCTTGTGTTCTTACACTCTTAGAGAGAGAAAGAAAAACAAGAACAAAACATATATCACTTGGAGTCATCACATAGTTGAGAGATAAAATCAAGAACAATATATATATATATATACATCACTTGGAGTGATTTCATTCTTAAGAATTAATTTCCTACTACTCTTTTCTAGAAGTATCCTTGGAGGATAATCAAGTAGATTGTTGATCCGGTCATATCCCGGCACGTGGCTAGTAGAGACGCGGTGTTTTCCGCATTTGGATCGTCGAGGGCTTTTCGTATTATATTCGTATATACATAACTTGTATCATTCCTCTAGATGGATTCGTATTGCACTTGTGTTTTTCACTTCCGCTGCGCTCTTCGTTTTTGCTTGCGAATCCCAACAGTGGTATCAGAGCATGGTCTTACGATCGTATAAACTATATATTGTATTTGGAATACTTGATTGAATGCTTTATGGTTTGGAATCATAAATGTTTAATCGTTGTATATGTTTTTTTGTTCATTGTAGTTGTGTTTTTCATAAATTCATATTTCAAGAAGACGAAGTTTCAGGACCGAAGACTTGTAATTAGATTACGATGTTTTTGTTCTAGGAACGGTCCATGAAATACATGTTGGTAGCAACTAGGTTGTGAATGTTTTATTCATATGGTGTGAATGCAACAAATGCGCTTAAATTAATTAATGTGCAAAGTGTAACATTAATCGCGAAAATTCTCCCACGACAAAATATTAAGTTTAAAAGGTTTCAAGGTTTTCCTTCCCTCCATCGAGCTTTCGGAAAATTGAAATCCAAACCGGATGTGCTATGCTTCCGAGTTATCGGGATAGTCATTCGGGGAGGGTCGATAAATTCTGAGAGTGCATTGGATGCCTTTGGTTGGAGCAAATTTTATCCCTAGAAACCTGTTCGGTTGCCGGATAAGATTCAATTGTGAAACTGATCAGCGTCGATGGTATAAACTTAACTTGTTCACGAACTATAGAAACCGTAAAGGTTGAGGGGAGTGAACAAGGGGAAAAAGAAGATCGAATCATCCATTAGATGGGTAGGTGTTGGACGCCACTTTATGAAGATTAATAGACCAGAAACATGTTCGGTTGCCCTCTATTAAAATTTATAAAAAACTCGATCACCACTATGAAGTAAAGTGAACAAGTACTTCTGGATTTCATATGGGAGTGTGTTATTTCGATAAAAATAGTGGGAGATGGGTTAAATGAATAGAAAAGACCTTAATTCTAAACTCAGATCATAATCTAATGAGTCACTAATCAATCTATATTACTTAATGCACACAAACCAAATAACGACTCTCATAATGACAATGAACCCACTTGCAATTCTACTCGAGAAGAACAACCTAACTGGACCAAACTTTGTGGACTGGCACCGCAATCTGATGATTGCCCTCAGTGTGGAGGAATTAGGATACGTCTTAGAGGTGAACATTCCGGCACCTCCAGTGCGGACCAGAGCCAGTTAGGAAGATGTGGAAAACCACGAAAAGTGGGTTAAGGCTGACATTAAAGTCCGTAGATATATGATGGGCTCTATGTCTAAGGAGCTTCAGAGAGCTCATGAGAAAATGACTTCTGCTATGCAGATCTTATCTCACTTAACCGAGCTTTATGGTGAGTACAGTCGAACTGCTAGGTATGAGATATATAAGCAACTCTTCGGTGCAAGGATAAAGGAAGGTGAGAAAGTTGGGGACCACGTCCTCAAAATGATCTCTATGATCGAAAGATTGGAGGCTCTTGATTTTAGGATGCATGTTTCTCTCCATACTGACCTTATCCTACAATCTCTTCCTGATTCCTTCTCTCAGTTTATTATGAACTCCAACTGCAATGAAATTACTTGCGATTTAGCTGGGTTTATGAACAAACTTGTAACCGCTTAGTCTCAGATGAAGACTCCGCGGGTGAAGAAATCTGCCATTGTGATTTATTCTAAATCTCAGAAGTCCAAGAACAAGAATAAAAAGACGAAGAATTATATAGGATCACAAAGTAAGGATAAGGGCAAGGCCTCGGTGGTTCCTAAGAGCAAGAAGAAGGACAAATGTCTCAAATGTGGTGAGCTGGGCCATTGGGCAATAGACTGTCCGATCTTTCATGGCACTTCAGGTACAGAACTTTTAGTTTTGGAAACGAATTGTTCTTCTACTGTATTTTATACTTGTTGGATACTGTCTTCAGTTGCTAGTTCTCACATTTATACCATGAATCAGGATCTGGAACAAAGTGGGAAGCTTGGAGCTGGGGAAGTGATGATTACTGTCGGAAGCGGGCATAATGTCGAAGCAATTGACATAGGATCACTTCTTTTGGATTTAGAATCCGGCTTTGTTTTGACATTATATGATGTACTTGTTTTGACCAAGGGGCATAAAAATATTGTATCTATTCCGGTCATGGATCGAAAGGCTTTTCATTTTTCATTGGTAAATGGATTGTATCATCTAAACCTAAATAACAAAGTTGTTGTAAACACTATGACTAGGAAGCGTGGTAGGGATGAAACTAGTCAATTTTAAAATGGCATCTTATAATTGGTCATATTGGTCAGACTAAGGTTGACAAAATGGAAAATGGACTTTTGGGTCCATTGGGATCGGATCCCTTTCCAACTTGTGAATCTTACCTTAAAGGCAAAATGACTAAGTCTCCCTTCATAGGGACCTTTGAAAGAGCCGCTGATAAACTTGGATTAGTCCATACCGATGTATGTGGTGCTTTGGAAGCAGCACGTGATGGATATCAGTATTTCATTACGTTTACGGATGATCATACTAGGTATGGTTATGTATACTTAATGAAACATAAATCCGAGGTCTTTGAGAAATTCCAGTCGAAAAACAAACTGGTAATCATATCAAATCACTTCGGTTGGACCGAGGTGGCGAGTATATGAGTACAGAGTTTGACAAGTTCCTTAAGGAGCACGAAATAGTGTCACAACTCACACCTCCAGGAACTCCTCAGTTAAATGGTGTGTCAGAAAGAAGGAACCAAACCATGTTATACATGGTTCGTTCCATGCTTAGCTACACTGACTTACCGATTTACCTGTGGGGTTATGCACTCCTGACTACTGCTCATATCTTGAACAGATGTCCTTCCAAATCCATTCCTATAACTCCGCATGAGATGTGATAGGGCAGAAAACCAAGTCTTAATCATATTAGGGTTTGGGGATATCCCGCCTATGTCAAGAAGACTAAGGTGGAGAAGTTGGAAGCAAGGTCCGTGAAGGGACGTTTCATTGGATTCCCATATGGGACGATGGGTTATGTATTCTACATGCCCGAAGATCGAAAGATCATAGTTACTTTGCAAGCACAGCTCCTGGAAGATGAGTTCATTCAGGAAGGTGGAGCAAGTAGAAGTATTTCTTTGGAAGAATACAATGAAACTCATCAGGAGACACCTGTACAAGAAATTGGAACCAAACCTTGTGAAACACAAAAACAACCACCTCGTAGGTCTAGTAGGGTCTCTTAAATACCTGAGAGGTATGGCTTCATGCACTTGGAGGAACTGGGTCTCCATGAGGTTCCAGGTGATAGCCAAGAGACCGACCCCACGCCCTATGACCAAGCGATAGTGGATGTCGACTCCACGAAATGGCGAGAACCTATGGAAGCTGAGATAGACTCGATGCAAGCCAATCATGTGTGGACGCTAGTAGATCGCCCCAAGGACATAGTGCCCATTGGGAACAAGTGGATATACAAGAGAAAGACCGATATGGATGGCAAGGTTGACACCTATAATGCCAGGCTTGTGGCAAAGGGTTTTACCCAAACAGAAGGGATCGATTACCACGATACCTTCTCGCCCGTAGCTATGATCAAGTCTATTCGAATGATGCTTGCTATATCTACCTACCACGATTATGAGATATGGAGGATGGACGTGAAGACGGCTTTCCTAAATGGATTCCTAGAGGAGGAGATCTATATGGAACAGCCTAAAGGCTTTATGTCTGACATCGATATTCATAAAGTGTGCAAGCTTCAGCGTTGTATTTATGGACTGAAGCAAGCTTCACGTAGTTGGAACCTTTGTTTTGACGAGGCTGTCAAAGAGTTTGACTTCGTGAAAAATGAAGAGGAGCCTTGTGTATACAATAAGATTAGTGGGAGAAAGATCGCATTCTTAGTACTATATGTAGATGACATTATACTAATAGGAAACGATGTGGGAATGCTCAGTTCTGTGAAAGCTTGGATTTCGAGTAGGTTCTCCATGAAAGACTTGGGAGAAGTTACCTATATTCTTGGGATTCAACTCTACAGGGATAGAGCGAAGAGAATGACAGGTCTTTCCCAAGCCCTCTATATAGATAAGATCTTAAAGCGATTTAAGATTGATGATTCTAAGATAGGGTTCCTTCCGACGGGACATGGAATAAAACTCACCTCGTAGATGTGTCCTCAAAGTGAGGAACAACGAAATGAAATGAGTAATATACCATATGCGTCGGCTGTGGGTAGCCTGATTTATGCTATATTGTGTACGAGACCTGACATTGCACATGTTGTGAGCGTGGTAAGTAGGTTTCAGGCAAACCCAGGAAAGGAACATTGGACCACCGTAAAGAACGTTCTCAAGTACTTGAGAAGAACTAGAGATGTGGTTCTTATGTATGGTGGTGGAGAACTAAATTTGATGGGATTTACTGATTCAGACTTCCAAGGATAGAAATATGACTCCATGTCTACTTCTGGCTACATTTTTACTCTTAATGGATGAGTAGTATCTTGTCGTAGCACCAAGCAAAGCACGACTGCTGATTCCGCCTGTCAGGCTGGGTATCAATCGGCCTCGGAGGCCTCTAAGGAAGGGTTTTGGATTAAGAAGTTTCTGGGTGAACTTCAAGTGACACCAAATGTTGAGCTGCCTATTATGATTTTGTGCAATAACGACGGAGCTGTAGCACAGGCCAAGGAGTCGAGGTTTCACAATAGTACAAAACACATTGAGAGAAAGTATCATCTCGTGAGAGAATTTTTTCGCAAATGATACATTGTGCTGCATAGAGTAAACTCAGAAGACAATGTCTCTAATCCACTGACCAAGCCACTTTCTCAGATAAGCTTGGAGCGTCATCTGGAGAACATGGGTATTAGCTACCATAGTGTGTGGCATTGCGTGTAAGTGGGATATTGTTAGGAATATGCCATCGAATGCCACTCAGAGGATGTTTGAGAGAGGGCATTCTACTTGTTGTTATGTAAACTATTATCAGAAGGCAATTGTTTGTTTCTTTATTTATACAAAGTCGTTGGCATTCCTGACTTATAAATATATATATATATATATATAGAAACTAGTCCGTGTATTTGAGAACAAAAATTTCACTCCTTATTAGATAAGGGGATCGGCACTGGAAAGGTTTATAGCTCAAATACTTAATCGTTCGTAATTCGATGAAACTTGACTGGGCGTTAAGTTTATGTGAAGACTTCTATGATGTGTTCTTTGACTTTGGAAGTGCCTGTCGTCACTAATAGTTAGTGGGAGCACACATTGTAGGTATGCTAATGGGATTAGTATACTCGAACCGACTCATCCTCGATTCGTCACACGGTTTTCACTCCAGGACAGTCAATGACGGAATTGATAGGTTGTGATAGGTATTCATGAACCTTCGACTTGAGGATTTAGTAGGGATGTGCTTGTGACATTAAGATTTTCACTACAGTAGTAAGCCGAGAGGTGGGGGTCAACCTCGACATGCGTCTTGACGGACAAGTAGCAGGTTCTACTGAGTACCAAGATAGGATTCTTTGTCCTGTAGTGAAAAGGTATATGTCCTATGTGGTTATTGACAGATCATATCAAAAGTCTTTGGCCAAAGCATTGGAGCTAGTTATATTAGATACACGAGAGCTCGGTAATCTCGATTTGCATTAACTCAAACATAGAATCAAGTATAGATAGGGTTTGACTTATCGTGAACCTATAACTTGATCGGGACATTTGAAAGAAAGGTTTATACATTTACTGGTATTCACGACAGAATGGTTCTTGAATGATCCCTATCATTCGTTCTCAGTAAGGTTACAGTATAGGTCGTGGGACTGGCTAGGTGGTGCTATTACTCCTTGGTTCCCCTCATTGCTTACTGAGACGGATCTACCGAGTCGCGCATTAGGGTGACGATGGAATAATTTGAACTGGGTCTCTTATTGTGAATTTTAGACATTGGATGTCTAATTTAATTTATTGGATAAATTAAATTGGTCTTGTGAATTAAATGAATTACTAGGTAATTAGTTTAACTCATGAATAATTATTTCTTGGAGAAATAATATTTTAATATAATTGATTAATTAGATTAATCAATTAAATTGAGATGAACTAAGTTGTATCAGTCGGACTGGATACACGACGGTCCGTTTAATGGACCAAAACAAACCAAACCTCCTCAATCAGTAGTGTAGGCCGCCCCCCTCATGTGCACCTTCTTTGATGGTGCCCTTTGTCCCCTTTTTGTTGGTTATAGGTTGGTCCTATATGGAGAGAACAAAATGGTGTGATAAGATGAGATCTTATCATTATAAACCATAAGGTGGGATCTTTGGTGGATAGTGAAGACTTTGTTATAAAAAAAAGTTCATCCACTCCATTATTACTAAGAAAATCGGCCTACACCTTGGAAAGAGAGAGAGAGAGAAAGATAGAGTTCATCTTGTGTTCTTACACTCTTAGAAAGAGAAAGAAAAACAAGAACAAAACTTATATCACTTGGAGTGATCACATAGTTGATAGATAAAATCAAGAACGATATATATACATCACTTGGAGTAATTTCATTCTTGAGAATTAAGTTCCTTTACTACTCTTTTCTAGCCGTATCCTTGGAGGATAATCGAGTAGATTATTGTTCCGGTCATCTCCCGGCGCATGGCTAGTAGAGACGCGGTATTTTCGGCTTTTAGATCATTGAGGGCTTGTGAAATCGGATTTGTGGTCACCGATATCAACTTCAACCATTTAATCAACGGACTACAAGGGTATGATTTTGTATCTTCCTCTTTGTTCGTTTTATATTCATATATATGTAGCTTGTATCGATCCTCCGGAGGGATTCGTATTGCACTTGTGTTTTTCGCTTCCGCTGCGCCCTTCGTTTTTGATTGCGAATCCCAACATCTAACACCAGTCTCAGGTGCTCCTCATGATCTTTCTCCGATTTGGAGTACACGAGTATGTCATCAATAAAGATCACTACGAACCGGTCGAGATACGGTTGAAATACTATGTGCATTAATCCACAAATGCCGCGGGAGCATTCGTGAGTCTAAAAGGCATCACTATAAACTCATATTGGCCATATCTAGTTTGCAATGCGGTTTTAGGAACATCTTCATTTTTAATCTTCAACTGGTAGTATCCTTGTTGAAGATCGAATTTGGAGTATTCCATGGCTCCTTGAAATTGATCAAACAGTTCATCTATCCTTGGAAGAGGATACTTATTCTTAATGGTGATGTTGTTGGGTTCGCGGTAGTCTGTGCAAAGTCTCAATGTCTCATCCTTCTTCTTAACAAACAGTACTAGAGCTTCCCATGGTGATACACTAGGTTGATGAAATCCTACATCGAGTAATTTCTGAAGTTGTTCCTTCAATTCTTGTAGCTCCAATGGTGTCATTCGGTATGGTTTGCTATGGGTGCCTTCCCGGGCATGATCTCAATATTGAACTCAACCTCTCTATCTGGTGGAAAGTAGGTTAGTTCTTCAGGAAATACGCCAGGGTATTCGGATACCACTCTTATGGTTTCTATACCCGTCTTACTCTTGGGTTTGTGGATAATGAAAGCTAAAAACCTGGTTGCCCCTTTGGCAACAGCCTTTCTAGCTTTGACGGCTGATATAATAGGTGCTAGGTTGATTCTATCATTCCCAACCAGTTCCACAACTGGTTTTTTAGGTTCGCAAAACTTAACTATCTTAGAGTCACAATCTAGTTGTGCGAAATGTTTTGACAGCCAATACATTCCTAGAATGACATCATATTCTAGTATGGGAAGAACTACCAAATCCGCGGGAAAGCAATTACCACTGGTCACTATATCACATACATTGTGCACTCTATCAGTTAATTGACTAATACCCATTAGGGTAGATACTTCATGGGATATAGGCAGATAGTCTAATTGCACGTTTAGTTTTTCAGAAAATTATGGTGCAGTGAATGAGTGTGATGACCCTGGATCAATGAGTGTATGTGCTGAGTGGTTTGATATGAGAAGTGTACCTTCCACCGCATCATTGTTTCCAGGAGCCTCTTATCCGGCTAGGGTAAACACACGAGTCAGGGTCCTTCCCTTATTGTTCCCAGGATTTGTCATAGTAGCTAGTTTATTCGTTTGGTTTTCCACTTTCGGGCAGTCCTTGATTTGGTGTTGCTTCCACACTTCAGGCACTTCCCCAACATCTTCCAGCATTCACTAGCTTTGTGCCCTTTCTTTTGTCAATGCGGGTAGAGAAGTGCTGCATTGTTAGGGACTTGTGTTCTCGTTCCACTCGGGTTTACCTTTGCTCCTGTCTTGCGGAATTTCTGTGGAGATTTCATTATTGATCCATTCACCGGTCTCTTGGTACTTCCAGAAAGTAGGTTTTGCTGTTGTGCCAGTCTTGTTGTTCCATCTCAATTTGAGTTGCTGCCTCAACTGCTTCAGCAAACATAGTCAGGCGAACAGTCAGGAGACTCTGCTGAAGTGTGAATCTCAGTCCTCGTGTAAACTTATAAAACTTATCCTACTCAGTTGACACTAATCCAGGCGCATATTTGGATAGCCTATTAAATTGAGCTTCGTATTGTGCGACAGTCGAAGACCCTTACTTAAGATAGTAAAACTCGTATCGCCGAGCCTCTCTAGCTGCTGCTGAAGCGTACTGGGTTTGGAAATCAGTTAGAAAGTTGGCCCATGTTATGACACGATCCTCTCTTATCCAGTTTGCACTAACGACCTTGCACCAATCATGCGCGGCAGCCTCAAGTATGAATGTGGCCAATGATATGCATTGCTCATCAGTATACTGTGATGCATTAAATATGTTTTCCATTTTCTCCACCCATGATTACGCCTTAATTTCATCAGGTTCTCCGTTAAATATTGGTGGACTGAAGTATAGGAACCTTTCAAGCATGCGATCTTGCGCCCCACCAGCAGTTTGGTTATTAGCTGCTTGTAGCGGTACAAAGTTTGTTAGTTGAGTTAAGGCTTATGCAATAACATCATTTACGTCCCCGCCTCGCGGTGGCGGTGGATTGCGATTGTTAGCTCGTTGATTTGGCTGTTCATCACGGTTAACTCGTCGACGTCCTCTACGTCTATTGGCCATCTATAATAAGTTGATAAAATATGATAGAAATTAGTTGTTGTTTGAAGATTTGTTGATGAATCAAGTTAATATATAAAACTAACTGAGTGCATATCAAATGACAATCATTGCTATCAGTAACTAGATTATTCTATTATTCAAGACCATTATATACAAACGGGTTTATCGTTAATAAATAGCCATAACATACCAAAATACGAAATCCAGTCGTTCAGTCTTACATTCTAGGAAAAACATCAAATAGAAATAAATAACATAACTTCGGAACCAAATCTCTAATCCTCTACGGAACCCATCCTCACATTCTCCTCGGGGTCCTCCTCGGGATCCTCCTTCAGATCCTCCTCGAAGTCCTCCTCCGGAACCTCTCTAAAATGCATAGGGTCCATCGGTGGAGCATGTGACGCCTCCCCTACCTCAGTCGTGGAGTCTGGGAGTAGTCGCATCACCGTAGCTAAATTCTTCCTGGCCACCATCTGGAACTCTTCATGCTCGCTACGTATGGAATGGGTCGTTTTCTCCATCATTTTGATCTTATGCATCTGTAAGGATCTGGTACTGCAACGCTAGGCAATGGTCCGATCCTTTAGGCGTAGCTGACTCTCTAGGGATGCCACTTTACGCTCTATCTCCAAGTACTCCGATCTCATATGCTCTATTGCCTCGAATAGCTCATTCCTATGACTGCGGAATGTCGATGCGTCCTGATGCACACGGGCGATAGCCTCCCTCAAAGACTGTATCTATCTCTCACGGTTGTCAGTCAAGGTCACCGCATCCACGAGGGGTATCGTAACACTCTCAATCTGGTCCAGTGCCTGTCGTAGCTGCTCCTCGCTAATCAATCATGGGGCGTCAGAGTCAGTCTGTGTCTCAACAACCGGCTTCTTATCCCTAGCTGAGTCTATCTAAATAATAAAATAACTAAGTCAGTACCAGTCACGGTCTATTCTAACCGATATAAAGATAACCAAGCATGAATAATCATTAAGATTGTGAACTTAATGACTCAATAAATACACTCACGATATATATATATATATATATATATATATAATTCGCAACGACACTAATACTTCATGTAAAGAAAGAATGAAGTAGAGTGGAGTTTAAAGGAATTACTCAATTTCGTCTATTCCAAGTGAATACTGACGTGATTTGAACAACGGAATGGAATGATTCCTATTTATTATGATGAATGTCGAACAATTGATATGATTTGAGAATGCCATATCCACTCAAGTAGCTGGCGAAAAAATTGAGATCTGAACGAATTTTGCTATCCAAGTAAATAGCGATGAGTTCGAAAAGAATTACATAGGCCTCCAAGTCTTGACTCTATATGTTCACATCGTCCTAAGTGGAAACCCCATCTAAGTCCGAAGAATTTTATCCTGGTTAGCCCGTTGTAAGTGTCCTTATTACAAACTGGGCTCCGATACCACTTCTGTCACACCCCCAAACATCGGGAAGGATGAGGGCACGATGCATCGGTCGATCATTCGATCTATTGGGGCAAGTACACAGAATAAATAGCGGAAGCTCAATAAAGACAAGATAAAACTCAAGGTAACGATCTTAGCCCGATGATCCTAAGATTCAGTAATACAGGAAAATATAATGTCTGAATTACATTGATTACAATGTTGCAGCGAAAATAAAAAAATGAGTACAAGTACGAAAAATAACTTATTAAATACATTCAAGATAACAACAGAAAACTAAGTCTTGGCAGCGGAGTGATCTAATCAGTCTCTTTCTCATGGTCTTCTTCGACTTCATCGATCTGCTCACAGTCTGGTTTAAAAGGAAAATGGTGGGGTGAGATAAAAGGTCTCAGTGAGTAGGTGATCATGTGCAAGTGTGGCTTGCTTTTGTTTCAAAGTTTTGAGTGATGCATGTTTATCGATTTGTGAATGATGAAATAAGTTTGGTCTTAGTTTTTATTGAAATAATCTGTGCAATTTTAGAAGCAGACTTAACTTATTTCATAATAACACGAATTATCCAACCTCGTGGATAAAGTTAACTTTTCAAACGTTCAATCATGCAAACAATCAATTAATCATTCAATCATTCAATCAATCAGTTAGCCTCGGAACCCGCCGATTTGGACCAGGAACATAGCTCTTCCTTATGACTCCCAACATTGGCCTTAGCCTCACTTTATCGAGCTTGTGCTCTTCACGTTAGCCGTGCTTCCTTATCTCTTATCTGGACAGGACATGTCCTGATCGTGCTCGCGGATCATGTCATAATCGCGATTATCCCACAGCCTACGACCCAGGTCCCTCGGAACACTCCGTTCCTAGGTTATGGGAATAGGCAACAAGGGTAGCCTCGTTCATGAACTGCAACCGCGCTGCTCGATCCAATACTCGGTCTAACCATCTCGACTCGATTTGAGATTCTAGAGGTGACTCCTACAAGTTCAAGAGGTGGCCCCCGGATATTAGGTAAGGTGCTCTGTTTCGTATCAGTTCAAGAGTTGGCCCCCATACATCAACGTGGCACTTTGTCCCGATAGAGTTAGAGGGCGGTACCATCCGTGGCACTTTGCTTGTATAGCACTTACTTCCCGGACAGTCACACTTATCAGTTAAACGCATCACGGTGCATGCACAAGCGTACAATTATGGTTACGTAGACAATTAGTAGCAACCTTTAGTATAATTTGATTATGCAATGAGATTGGAGTTTATTTGTGGTACGAGCATTTATGAGATTATGGACTTGGTTGAAGACATTGTTTGGACTAAACATTTCGTGAAGGAGATCATTTCCTCTAATTTGATTTTTGGAGTTTCCGGAGATATTACATTGGATCGTTCCGAACCGAGTTCGAAGGGTCATGAGATTTCATGGGAACATAAAGTATGATTATCTGATCCCATAATTAAGAGAGTTTCAAATTTTCAGTTTCGGGACTGATATATCCGAAATTACGGTTATACCCTGAGATTTGTCAAAATTGATTTTCATGACTATAAGGTTTGGATTTCGACACGGATGGCGACGAAATCTTACGGGAGAGTTCATGTTGAACTTGGAATTCCAGAGTTGAGTGGATTTTCAAAATTTTCAGTTTCTGACCGAAATTCCAGAATTTTCAATTTTGCCCCGAATTTATTTTAAATGTCATTTTGACCCCTGAATTAAAATTAGCTCCGATTTTTATAAAATTTTACGGAGATAATACTTATACTTTATTAATCAATATTTTCAGTCTAGAGTCTTAAAAATTTGTCCTAGACTTCAATTTCGTAGGAATTTACTATTTGGCCCAACTTTATTCGATATGTCATTTTGGCCCCAAAATTTAAATGACTTGCGAACTTTACGAAATTTTAAAGACATAACATATATTTTTAAACAAATCATATATTCGTCCCAAAAAGGTTGAATTTGTATTGGCCCCGAAATTTTAAAGAATTTATATTTTGACCCCCAAATTTATCTTAAATTGTGATTTTTAGTCCGTAGACGTCGGAAATGAATTTCAATTTTTACAAAACTTTAAAGAAAGAGACTAAACATATCTTAAGTCTCATTTGATATTCTAAATTGAAAATATACAAAAATTACCTAATAGGTTCATAATTTTTAAAGAATTACACAATTTATATTTCTGTCGATTTTTGACCCGTAGACTTAGAAAACGGTTTCTTTTATTTGTAAAATCTTAAGGGTAGATGATTAGCACATAATTATTCTATGTTTTCTGACTCCAAGTCAGATTACATGCTTATAACAACAATGTCCATAATTTTCTTTAAATTCACCTAATTACGTTTTATGCTCGTTTTTGTCAATCCAACTTTTGTTAGGCCACAATTTAGACATCCAACATCACATGCATAATCATATATTACCCATAAATTACTTCAAGGTCATGATTTCCAAAATATTAAGAATATCAAGCATGTTCATCTTGCAAGAAGTTTTAATCATTTCATTCCAACTATCAAAATTGGTTAGTTTCACATACAAACAAGTTGTAACTCATCATGCATGCTTATGACATAAGAAATGAAGATCATATAAACTACACAAATAATATGCATCTTCCTTTCTTGAAAATATTTTTCATATAAGTTTGAAAACAAGTTTACACCCACCTTGTTTTCTTGATGTTGTGAAGGGATCTAAGTCTTTTGGCTAGTCGAATCGATCTCCTCTTTACCTCTCCTATTTTCGGCCAACACAATCATCATACCATGAGTGTTCATTTTACAATAAGTTTTAAGTTAATACATATATAAGCTAACTTAGGTACTTATTATTGAAGATAACATAGGAAGTGAACTTTACCTTGTTATATTTGAACTTTTCTTCTTCTTCCTTCTCTTTTCTTTTCTTCTCTTCTCTTCTCTTCTGTTCTTTTTTTCTCTATCTCTAGGCCTCTCCCTCTCTCTAAAATGTGCAAATTTTTTGTTGTGTGGAGTCTAAAGGTGTCTAGTGTTAAGTGTGTGTATTTATATGGTAATTTTAGGGCTTGAAAAGGTGTGGGTGCATGGGGAGGTAGGGACAAGTGTAATAGGTGATGAAGGCTTATGAGGACACCTTACATCCTCTTTCAACCCTTATGGCCGCCCCTAACTATTATATATATATATATATTTATTATTTAGTGTAGGTTAGTTTATTAGTGTAAAGGGTTGGGTTGTTACATAGTTGGGTCATATTAATTGTTGGGTTGGGCTTTAATTTTTAAGTTCAAGCCATAGAAATTTTATTAGGTTGAGTCTTGACTCATTAGTTGTTTTAACATCTTATTTTGAGTAATTATGTGTGTCCAATATTAACTATATGTATATAATTTTTGAAATTAGGAAATTAATAATTAAGTGATTGGAATATTCGAAAATTTAAAGTACTCACGACAAAATTTTATTCATAACGAAAAGATATTAGTTACAAATACGTTTGCTAAGCCTAACATTCGCATGATTATTGTGGGGTTTTACATTTGCTTTGAATTTTTGTTCACCTCAGGCTGAGCAACCTTGCTCTTTACCTTGAGAGTTGCCACTTGCTTCTGGTCACTTGTTTCTTATTTTACCCACCTGGATTTAGAAGTCGAAACACCAGTAGCCGCAAGAACTTGATACCCCTGCCTAAAGATACCTTCCGTAGCTTCAAGCTCTGTCAGCAATTCCGTCAAGGTATACTCCCTACGATTAATATTGTACTTTACGCGAAACTACTCAAAGATCCTAGGTAAGCTGCCTATGATGATATCGACCTTCATTTCCACATCGATAGTTGCCCTAACATATCAAGTTCATTTAGATGAGAAATCATCTTCAGAACATGATCTCTTACCGAGGTTCCTTCAGGCATTTGAGTTGTCATCAAGACCCTCATAGCATTTTGCCTAGCCGCTCGGTTCTGATGACCAAACATTTCGCAGAGATTTTTCATCATTTATGCAGTCGTGCCCATACTCTGATGCTGATGTTGCAATACATTTGCTAAAGAAGCCAAGATTAACAGCGAATCATTTCATCAGATTTATTCCATCTGCGGAATTCTTTCACCTCATCGGGTGTCGAATCCGCATCTGGCTCTAATGGGCATTCCTCAGTTAGAACAAACTTGTGTTCTTCAACAGTCAGGACAATATTGAGATTACGTTTTCAATTAGCAAAGTTAATGCCATCTATGCTAGCAACCAACACCTCGAAAAACCAGTATATACAAGCCACGATCGTGTGGACGTTTACACATACAGTTTTCAGGTAGAGTTTTGCTTCTTTAATTTTACTATCTAGTCAATTTACGTTATGAAAAATAAAATTAATAGTTGGTTCTCCTTGGCCATGTATTAATTAACATAGATTTCGATGGGAGCTTATTAATTAATACACCTAAGTGAACTCCATAATTTAACAATCTTAAAATATTATCTTTTAAATAATAGTGCTACAGGTGGAGAGGTCCAATCATAAAAATAATTTTTACCTTTTGTTATCATTTGAAATTTAAAACTACTGAACTTTATAATTATCACATCCGATATGGAGAAAGACTCTAATGTCAACACCCATGCTAATTATTTCAAAATTTAAATGATGCATACTTTAGTTGCTTGGACAAAACTGACGTCATTTTGAATAGTATGTCTGAAAACTTCAATTATGTGCTTGAGAAGGCTAGAAAATTACCTGTTCCAGAAATACTTGAATTCATCAAAATCTTGAGCATGAATAGAGTTACAAAGAAGAGGGATGTAATGCTTTAATAGAAAGGTGATCACAACATGATAAGAATAGAGACTTTATTGGATCACAACGTGATTAAGACCATGAAATACCCAACCATATGGAATGGGAATAACGAACTCCAAGATAATGGATTTAGGGAGGAAAACACTTGGGCAGTTAACATTGAGGAGAGTATATATAGCTACACGCAGCTAACTGGTATACCTTGTGGTCATGACATAAGTTGTTTTATACAAATAAATTGGAGCCAATTGACTTTATTCATGATTACTATAAGAAAAAACTTAATAGGAGGTGTGTGGACTTTGTTTTGCATCCTATTCTTAGCAAGATGAATGACATCAACCTAAAAATGAGTTGAAAAACCTCCACAAATCCATATAATGCCTGGAAGGCTAGGAAAATATAAGAAAAGCAAGGGATCTGGTGAGCAAAAAAGACAAAAGATGCCACCAAGTTGTTGGAAATAAAACGCAGCGGAAGCGGCGGGTTTGGATTTGCTAAAATCGGCCCTCAAAATCTGATCTATTTAGGATCATCAAATAATTAATTACACATATTAATAAGAAATTTAAACGAGCAACATTTATCTATGCAACTAAACATGATAATTCGTAGTATTCTACGTAGATCTAAGAGATCTTAGAATACATTACCTTTGAAACAAAGTCTTCGAATTTCTCTTTAATCTTCTTGTATTTCTACCTTTAGATCTTCTAGAGTATATCTCGCCTATATCCACATGTCGTGTGGGCAACAATCTACCGGACTTCTTTGAACAGCAAATTAGATCGGCCAAATCCCTCTAAGAAAATTACCTTACTATTCTCTCTCTATTTTTCTTGAATATATTGGTATTTTAGAAAAATATTGTGTTATCCATGTAACACCCCCAAATCCTATTGGGTTATTACAGTGTCGTGGACCCCACGCCAGGAGATCCACCAGGCGAACATGACTAAAATACATTAAATTAAATAACAAGGGAAAATCATAGTCCCTACCATGATATCCGACACAATATTCCGATACGGAATTTCAACGACAACGATGGGCCTACATGGCCAAAAATAAAATACAACAACATCCACGAGCATCTGCTCGGGTAATACATAATGACAATGACTGACAGACTGAAGAACACTCCAACTGACTGACCAACATGAACAACTCGGACTAGTATCGCTCGAATGCCTCGTCGCCATCATCATGCCCCTGTGTCTGAACTCTCTCCTCGCAAGCACCTAAAACATGAAAACATGTTCCGCCCCCACGGGGTCAGTCATCCAGATAATGAATATCAAATACATGTATAACATGATATGCATCCAAAGGCGGAATGAAAAGCGTACAATGATAATAATAATACGAGATGCTCACAAACCAATGTAAGAACCGAGCATTCGTGAAATACTATGCCCACGGCATACTATTAATACCTGTTCAACAGGTTAGAACATAAGTGCCCAACGGCGAATCATAATCACAGAGTACCACAATGAATTACACGACATGAACCAAACCAGAACTGAATTAATTATGAATCACAATGCCCGAAGGCTCCAATGAAATTACCAAGACAATCACAAAGGCCTGAAGGCCACTCAGACGAAGCTGTCAAATATCACAATCACATGAAGCCAAAACAGCCCAAGTCATATCGATTAGGCCGAAGCCACGGCACGGCCGTATCACCATTAGGGCCGGGCCACGCACGGCCGTATCACAATTAGGGCCGGGCCACGGCACAAAGCCGTATCACAATTAGGGCGAAGCCACGCACGGCCGTATCACAATTAGGGCGAAGCCACGGCACAAAGCCGTATCACAATTAGGGCGAAGCCACGGCACGGCCGTATCACAATTAGGGCCGGCCACGGCACGGCCGTATCACAATTAGGGCCGGCCACGCACGGCCGTATCACAATTAGGGCCAAAGCCACGGCACGAAGCCGTATCACAATTAGGCCGAAGCCACGGCACGAAGCCGTATCACAATTAGGGCCGAAGCCACGGCACGAAGCCGTATCACAATTAGGGCCGAAGCCACGGCACGAAGCTGTATCACAATTAAACCATCTAATGGCCGAGACTAGCCTCCAAACATAATTAATCACAAACGGCAATGATCCCAAGATTACCGAATTCACGAGAATGATAGTGTGCTGCCTTGAGTCGGCCAACACGACAACAATGACTCGTGGATGGGTACCTTCCCCGGCGGTCCCAATTCAGTACCTCGATTACCTTAGAATGGTCAATCGATAACAACGACACAATGGATGGGAACTATCCTCGATAGCCCCAATTCAATACCTCGATGGCCTTAGAATGGCCAACCGATAACAATGATGCAGCGGATGATTCAATACCTCGATTGCCTTAAAACGACCGATCGATAACAATGATACAACGAATGATTGAGCACCTCGATTGCCTTAGGACGGCTAATCGATGACAATGATACGATGAATGATTGAACACTTCAATTTGCCTGAGAACAGCCAATCGATAACAATGATACGAAGGATGCCTCGGCACCTTTAATCGGTTACCGACAACGAAGAAGAGAAATGAATACGTCAACGCCTTTAATCGGCCAAAACAACTTCAAGGACAAAACTCCAACATTAATAGCAATGATTACAACGACGTCTTAAATCGACATTAATATCAACAACAACGATCGATACATCGATACCGCGAACCGGTGATCGATAATAACATTAACAACGAGTATCACAATGCCTTGAACCGGCCATTAACGAATAATAAAAACATTTGGCATAATTGCCGAAAGGTATCGTATCGAACGATCTCTTAATATCAATGAATTCATGAAGAGACTAAGTCTCGGAATGATACAACACATTCATACACATATATGATAACATTAATCTCATTGACTAGTACAAGTATAAAACTTGCCTCAACCGAAGGCGATGAAACCCTTCCACGAACAACGAACGGCGTCCTACGATAAACACAAGTACTCGAACCACCTTGAATGAAATACAATTCATTCAATAACACAATATCAATCGAAATCATCATAACGACCGAAAGAAACTCTTTGAGGCATTTAATCGAACACTAAATGTTCAAAGTTCCTCAAGAGCCTAAGAATCATCAATCGGGTTGAACGAATCGAAAATATGGATATACAATCCATATAACACGATTAAAAATGTTTACTAACATCAACTGATTCATCAAATTCGGACGAACAATGAAAATCAAGAAGAAATCTCGAAAAATCAAATTTGAGGAGATTTCAAGAAATTACCTCGATCCGACGAAGAACAATGATTTGATGTTGATATAATCGATAAGGATCCTCAAAAACGCTTAGAAATCGAGTGGAATCGACCAAAAACTCCATTTCCCGATTTTTCCCGTCACCAGCCGCACCCGGGTGAAGAAATGATGAAAAAATGAGGGTTTGGCCGGTCACAGCCTATATATGGCCGACCGGGTTACGGCCGTTGTAACGCCCTCAAGATATTCGAGGTATATTACAGCGCCGTGAATCCCTATATGGGACCCACCAGGCTGAACAGCATCATACTCATCGACTCACATAAACGACAGAACTATACCATGTCATAAAGACGCAAAACAGAATAATCCACCCGTTTCAACCGGTCAATATAACATCATCATCCAACTCAACATAATAAGCAACAATACAATCCGAATGAACAAGAACCCCTTAAGTACTCGAGTACAACTATTAGTTCAAAACCACAAAAGATGAAAAGGTAAAAGACACTAAAACGTCACTCGTGCACAATCATCACGCACGGCCATCATCCGTAATCTTGGTCCAGCCCGCTCGTCTCGATGAACCTGACTGAAATTCATAAAACGAATTTCCCCAAAACGGGTCCCCAGAGGGGTTAGCAATTACGCTAGTACAAGTAACCAGATGAACAACTTACATCTTACACATATAGTAAATGCATGCAATAGAGAAAACCGTTCGAAAACACTCATTTCCGGAAATGCCAATATCAAATCACATTTGTAAAATTCACCACAATTAACCGTCGATCCACACCTCCGTGGACCCCTACCGAGACCCCGTCGGATCTAACCCGTAGTGGTTAAAAGCAAAGCTCGTCGATCCACACCTCCGTGGACCCCTACCGAGACCCCGTCGGATCTAACCCGTAGTGAGCATACACACACACACAATTTCTCATACAAAACTACTATGTCAAGATTGTAAGTTCATAAGGATACTTGCCTCGATTAAATAGACGATGACACGAACGGAACGGAAGAATCAAGTACAACCGCGAGGAACCGACAAAAATGAACCTAACGATTCGAATAGCACAATTACAAGCACTTCTAAACGATTATGGAAATGGAATACACCCGGAAACTCGCCTACGATTCATGTATATTCGTATATAAACAACAACAAGGGCGGACCACAACCAAACCCTCTCGATTCCGTAAAAATCACGAAATATACCATGAATCCGTAGGGAAACTAAGAATACCATCAAGATTAATCATATTCATCATGAATCCATCAACAAAACGGAACGGATCGGAAGAAAATCCCAAAACCCCCAAATTATCCAAAAGTAGGGTTCTAAGAGATTACCTTGGATTTAGGATGAGAAACACAAGTGGAGGATGTTAATCTACACCAAGAATTCAAGCAAAAGAATCTCTGAAGTGGTTGGAAGAAGAAAATCGCCTCAAATCGCCTCTGGAGTCGCTCGGCCGCGGAAGAAGGAGAGAAATGAGATTTTGTGATTATTTCGGTCAACTCCCTGGTTTATATAGCCAGGGAGTGTTAGCGCACGCTAAAACCTTAAGGTTAGCGTGCGCTAACGGGATAAGATTACAAACCCTACCGTTAGCGTCCCACCCGGAGCTGTGTTTTGCCGTTAGCGTGCGCTACCATACATGCGTAGCGTGCGCTAATAACCTCTCGGTAGCGCGCGCTATCGACCAATAGCGTGCGCTACCTGAACATTAGCCGAGTCCAGTAGCCAAATGCCCAAAACTCACCTGACCCGTTAGCGTGCGCTACCATACAAGCGTAGCGTGCGCTAACTAGCATCTGATTGAGTTCAGTAGTAAACTGCCCAGTACTGGGCAGTCACACTAGCGCGCGCTACTGAACAACTTAACGTGCGCTAGTCTCCCGACATTAGCGTGCGCTAGACAAGATAGCGTGCGCTAATCCGATAGTCCAGAGGCCTGGGAGTTGAACTGCCACCCTCAGGGTTCACTAGCTAGCGCGCGCTACGAAGTAAACGTAGCGTGCGCTACGAAGAGACTTCTAGCGCCGCTATGCAGACAAATTAGCGTGCGCTAGGTACAGAACATAAACGGTCCACTACACCAGAATACGAACGAAACATCAAACGGAACACCACAAAACGCATCATAGCATAGAATGAATCCACGGCAACCCAGAAACGGCGGTTCCGCACAACAATTTCGAGAATCAGATCAAAAGATGACGGAAAAGTTACACTGAAGTATACACGAGGGTCACTACAATCGAGAATTCACCGGAAATACAATTACAAGAGAAAGAAAAAATGCGGATATTACATTCTACCCCTCTAAAAATAAGTTTCGTCCCGAAACTTAAGAAACAAACAACTCGGGGTACCTAGCCCGCATGCTATCCTCGGTTTCCCAAGTTGCCTCCTCGACACCGTGTCTCGACCACTGTACCTTGACCAAAGGTATGGTCTTATGCCTCAATCGCTTCTCACGATGCTCCAAAATCTTCAAAGGGCGCTCTTCGAAAGTAACATCTTCGGCGACATCAATCTCACCATAATCGATGATGTGACTAGGATCCGGGACATATTTCCTCAACTGGGAAACATGGAAAACGCTATGAACATGACTCAAGGCCGGAGGTAACGCCAAACGGTATGCCAACCCACCTACTCGCTCGAGGATCTCAAAGGGGCCGATAAATCTCGGACTCAACTTCCCTTTCTTCCCGAAACGAAAAACTCCCTTCGTCGGCGACACCTTTAGCAAAAGCGTGGTCTCCCTCGAATTCCAAAGGTCGACGATGGACGTCGGCATACGACCTGTCGACTCTGGCGATCAACATCCGTTTCGAATTACTTCTATCTTCCGCCTTGTCTCTAAAAGCGACATCCGGCTCGGTCGACCAAATCGGACGCCTCATTCCAACAAATCGGTGATCGACATCGCCGTCCATAAAGTGCCTCATACGGTGCCATCCGAATCGGCCAGCGTTCAAGCTGTTGTTGTACGTGAATTCGATCAGCGGCAAATGTTCCTCCCAGTCACTACTCCAATCGAGAGCACAGGCACGCAACAAGTCCTCGAACGTCTGGATAGTGCGTTCCGATTGTCCATCTGACTGGGGATGAAAAGAGGTACTCAAATGCAACCGGGTACCCAATGCCTTTTGCACCGCCTGCCAGAAGTGCGATACGAAACGGCCATCACGATCCGAAACAATAGACTTCGGAGTACCGTGAAGTCTCACAATCTGCGCGATAAACACACGAGCCAACTTCTCCAGGCCCCAAGTGTCCTTGATGCCCAGAAAATGTGCCGACTTGGTCAGACGATCAACAATCACCCATACCATATTCATGCCCGACCTCGATCTCGGCAAACTCGTGACGAAGTCCATCGATATATCTTCCCATTTCCATTCCGGAACGGGAAGTGATCAGAATAACTTGACCCGGTCGATGCTCGATTTTGACCTGTTGACAAGTCAAACATCTCGCTACAAACTGTGCGACCTCATCCTTCATATCATTCCACCAGAAATTTCTTCTCAGGTCCTTGTACATCTTACTCGAACCAGGATGAACGGAATAAGGTGTCGCATGGGCCTCCCGTAAAATACTCTGCCTCAACTCTGAGTCGTTCGGCACACAAAGCCAACTCTGGAATCTCAAAATACCATCCTCGTGAATCACAAACCCGGAAGACTTTCCCTTAAGAACGTTCTCTCGGATTTGAGTAATCATCGGATCCTCTGATTGCTTCAGCTTAATTTCATCGATCAAAGATGATGAAATCTCTAAAGCACAAAGTTGCCCGACAGCTCCCGGCAATGAGACCTCAACGTCTAACTCGATCAAAGCCCTCCGAAGCTCAGACTGAGACGTAAGGATCTCAAGCGTTCGCAACGCAACTGGTTTCCGACTCAAGGCGTCGGCCACTACGTTCGCCTTACCCGGATGATAAAGGATTTCGAGGTCATAATCCTTAATCAACTCTAACCACCTCCTCTGCCTCATATTCAACTCTCGCTGAGTAAATATGTATTTCAAACTTTTGTGATCGGTAAAAATCTGACATGTAGAGCCGAAAAGGTAGTGACGCCAAATCTTGAGCGCAAAAACGACTGCCGCTAACTCCAAATCATGAGTAGGGTAGTTCAGCTCATACGGCCTCAATTGTCTCGACGCATAGGCAATGGTCTTGCCGTGCTGCATCAATACGCACCCAAGACCCTGACCCGAAGCATCGCTATAAACGGCAAAACCCTCGTTGCCACATGGCAACGCCAAAACCGGGGCTGAAGTCAACCGCTTCTTCAGCTCCTCGAAACTCGACTGCCTCTCGTCATTCCGCACGAACCTCTCGGATTTACGGAGCAAGCTGCGTGAGTGGCCGAGCTAGTTTTGAGAAACCCTCGACGAACCTACGGTAGTAGCCAGCTAAACCCAAGAAACTACGGAGCTCCTTCACATTCTTGGGCGGTGCCCAATCCAATACGGCCTCAATCTTCTGCGGATCGACACGAACCCCCTCGGCGGAAATCACGTGACCTAAAAACATCACTTCCTTCAGCCAGAACTCACATTTCGAGAACTTTGCGTAGAGTTGCTCGGTCCTTAAAATGTCTAATACTATCCGCAAATGATGGGCATGCTCTTCCTCATTCCTCGAATAAATAAGAATATCGTCAATAAAGACGACGACGCACTTATCCAGATACTCGATAAAAACTTTGTTCATCAACTGCATGAACACCGCCGGCGCATTAGTTACGAACTCATAATGTCCGTACCTCGTCCGAAAAGCTGTTTTCGGCACATCGGACTCTCTCACCCGGAGCTGATAGTACCCCGATTTCAAATCAATTTTTGAGAATACCGCAGCTCCCTGCAACTGATCGAACAAGTCATCAATTCTCGGCAAAGGATACTTGTTCTTGATGGTCACCTTGTTTAGTTCGCGATAGTCGATACATAAACGTAGTGAACCATCCTTCTTCCGCACAAACAGGACCGGTGCGCCCCAAGGCGAGGCGCTCGGTCGAACATACCCCGACTCAAGAAGCTCACTCAACTGCTTCTTCAACTCGGACATCTCTGAAGGTGCCATGCGATAGGGCGCCTTCGAAATAAGAGCCGCACCCGGCTCTAACTCTATAGCGAACTCGACCTCGCGTTCCGGTGGCAATCCCGGTAACTCGTCAGGAAATACATCCGGAAACTCATTAACGATTGGAATCGACGAAAACTCGACTCCACCACTCTCCGCCTTCAAGGCGTAGCACCAATAGCCGGTACACCCCTTTCGCAGGAGTCTCATCGCCTTCAAGGCGTTAATAATGAATTTCTGGTTCCCCCTCTTTCGCCCGGCGAAAGAGTGCTCGGTGCCATCCTCGGCTAACATGGTGATGATCCTCGTGCGGTAGTTCATGATTGCGCCATGCCGCTCGAGCCAATCATCCCCGAGAATCAAATCCTCACCCTCAATATCCACAACAATAAGATTAGAGGGCCAAGTCCTCTCACAAATAAGTACAGAACAGTCTCGAACCTCCTGATCACCAACGATCCTATCACCGCTAGGAAGCTTAATGATGAAGGGTTCACAAGGCATCAAACAGTCGAGACTCAAACGGCGTACACAATCCAAAGATATGAACGAATGCGTAGCACCGGAATCGAAAAGCACACTGACAGGATGAGAAAGAATATAAATGGTACCTGTCGCCACGGTAGCCGCTGGATCATCGGCTTTCCGCATCTCATAGACACGCGGGTGGGCTGAGCCGACACTGGAAGCTCCCCCCTTAGAGGGCTGACCCCGACCTCTCCCCCGACTAGCACTCGGCGGGGATTGAGGAGCAAACGATCCTTGATTCACACTTGGTTCCCTAGGCGCTGGAATGGAAGCCCGGGCACCAAGAATTTTCTCCCTCTCAGCACAGAAAGCAACCTTGTGGCCCGGCTGGCCACACTGATTACACGTCAGCAAAGGGCTCAAACAAGTACGACTGATGTGGCCTGTACGACCACAATTGAAACACTTCACATCATGAAAAGGAGCACTGGTAGTTCCACGAGGACCCCCAGCGGAACGAGCTGGACCACCGTCGGCGGGGAAGTTAGCAGATTGGGATCTCTGCTGACCCCCACTCTTGTGGCCCGAAAAGTTCCCAGCGGACTTCTGCTTCTTACTCTCGCGGGCCGCCTCACTCGCCGTCACAGACATATCATAAGCAAGGGCCCTGCTCTGGTAATCTTTCAATGTAGTGCATACAAGCCCCGACATATAGTCCCGAATCGGCAACTTCATCCGTCTGGAGAAATGGAAAATTTTGTCACTCTCCTCGACAACTTGGGTTTTCACATAACCCAACTCCTTGTTAAAATCAGCAATAGCTTGAGATACGGGAATATCCCGCGGTTGAGCATCATAAAAAGCATGTACCCGAGCCTGTCGGCCCGATCGGCAATATTCGGTCTCCATCAACTCTTGAAACTCGGCCCACGAAGCGGCATGGTCTTTGGGCCGACGGCCTCCCCACGGTCAGTAGCGTCCCGGTGAGAAAATATTGAGCAATAGGGACTCTACGTTCCTCGGGACGATTAGTGGCAACGAAGACCTTAGATATCTCCTTGATCCACCCTTCCCACCCAATCGGGTCTCAAGCTCCCGAAACCGAGGAGGATGCATCTTGATAACATCTTGGAGCCAACGATCCGCTCGCCCGATTAGCGTGGGCACGATCCGGGTTACGAACACTGAGCTATTGCCGCCATTTGGTTCACCATTTGTTGCATAACGGCCGCAATACCAAGATCGCACGCTCTGAGAAGAAGCATGGCTATGGACGGTCGCGTCGCCGGCTCCCGAAGACTGTGACGTGGCCGCCCCACCGGCTGCCCCACGTCCCCGGCCGCGTCCACGACCACGACCGCGACCACGACCTCTTCCAACATCCATACTGGAGTTAAATAAGTAGCAAAAGCCATACGAGGATCAGTACGAGAAAAGAACAATCACAAGTCGAGAATCAAAGGTACGATACAAGGAAATAATGAACAGAAGAAGGAAAACTTACGGACCTTTGGTAAATCGGAATCATGGCAGCGTGACGATGATGTGCAAAACAAAACACCACAAGACCCAATAAACCGACAAGCCTAGGTATCCATAAACCTAGAGCTCCGATACCATTTTCTGTAACGCCCTCAAGATATTCGAGGTATATTACAGCGTCGTGAATCTCTATATGGGACCCACCAGGCTGAACAGCATCATACTCATCGACTCACATAAACGACAGAACTATACCATGTCATAAAGACGCAAAACAGAATAATCCACCCGGTTCAACCGGTCAATATAACATCATCATCCAACTCAACATAATAAGCAACAATACAATCCGAACGAACAAGAACCCCTTAAGTACTCGAGTACAACTATTAGTTCAAAACCACAAAAGATGAAAAGGTAAAAGACACTAAAACGTCACTCGTGCACAATCATCACGCACGGCCATCATCCGTGTACTGGTCCAGCGCCCGCTCGTCTCGATGAACCTGACCTGAAATTCATAAAACGAATTTCCCCAAAACGGGTCCCCAGAGGGGTTAGCAATTACGCTAGTACAAGTAACCAGATGAACAACTTACATCTTACACATATAGTAAATGCATGCAATAGAGAAAACCGTTCGAAAACACTCATTTCCGGAAATGCCAATATCAAATCACATTTGTAAAATTCACCACAATTAACCGTCGATCCACACCTCCGTGGACCCCTACCGAGACCCCGTCGGATCTAACCCGTAGTGAGCATACACACACACACACAATTTCTCATACAAAACTACTATGTCAAGATTGTAAGTTCATAAGGATACTTGCCTCGATTAAATAGACGATGACACGAACGGAACGGAAGAATCAAGTACAACCGCGAGGAACCGACAAAAATGAACCTAACGATTCGAATAGCACAATTACAAGCACTTCTAAACGATTATGGAAATGGAATACACCCGGAAACCCGCCTACGATTCATGTATATTCGTATATAAACAACAACGAGGGCGGACCACAACCAAACCCTCTCGATTCCGTAAAAATCACGAAATATACCATGAATCCGTAGGGAAACTAAGAATACCATCAAGATTAATCATATTCATCATGAATCCATCAACAAAACGGAACGGATCGGAAGAAAATCCCAAAACCCCCAAATTATCCAAAAGTAGGGTTCTAAGAGATTACCTTGGATTTAGGATGAGAAACACAAGTGGAGGATGTTAATCTACACCAAGAATTCAAGCAAAAGAATCTCTGAAGTGGTTGGAAGAAGAAAATCGCATCAAATCGCCTCTGGAGTCGCTCGGCCGCGGAAGAAGGAGAGAAATGAGATTTTGTGATTATTTCGGTCAACTCCCTGGTTTATATAGCCAGGGAGTGTTAGCGCACGCTAAAACCTTAAGGTTAGCGTGCGCTAACGGGATAAGATTACAAACCCTACCGTTAGCGTCCCAGTCCAGTAGCCAGGTTTTTGGCCGTTAGCGTGCGCTACCATACATGCGTAGCGTGCGCTAATAACCTCTCGGTAGCGCGCGCTATCGACCAATAGCGTGCGCTACCTGAACATCAGCCGAGTCCAGTAGCCAAATGCCCAAAACTCACCTGACCCGTTAGCGTGCGCTACCATACAAGCGTAGCGTGCGCTAACTAGCATCTGATTGAGTTCGCAGTAAACCGCCCGATCTTGGCGGTCACACTAGCGCGCCATCAACAACTTAACGTGCGCTAGTCTCCCGACATTAGCGTGCGCTAGACAAGATAGCGTGCGCTAATCCGATAGTCCGCAGGCACGGGAGTTGAACCGCCACCCCGTGGTTCACTCGCTAGCGCGCGCTACGAAGTAAACGTAGCGTGCGCTACGAAGAGACTTCTAGCGCGCGCTATGCAGACAAATTAGCGTGCGCTAGGTACAGAACATAAACGGTCCACTACACCAGAATACGAACGAAACATCAAACGGAACACCACAAAACGCATCATAGCATAGAATGAATCCACGGCAACCCCGAAACGGCGGTTCCGCACAACAATTTCGAGAATCAGATCAAAAGATGATGGAAAAGTTACACTGAAGGATACACGAGGGTCACTACAATCGAGAATTTCACCGGAAATACAATTACAAGAGAAAGAAAAAATGCGGATATTACAGCCGTAACCGGCATTCGTCAAAACCCGCCCAGCCCCAGCCGATCGCTTACGGCCGTAACCGACAGGGACTTACGGCCGTAACTCGGCACTTACGGCCGTACCCGGCAGGTCCTTACGGCCGTAACCAGCATTCGTCAGAAGTCACAGCACCGTCTGGCCGTAACTCTCGGCCTTAACTGCATTCGCCGTGCCATGCCTTCCGAAATGCACGCCGTACGCACCTTACGGCCGTAACTCGGCCAGGCCAGGCCCGGCTCCGACCGTGGCCACTCCGACGGCCCAACGACCCCGAAACCCGAACCTGAGTACGAATCGAAGATATGGTTACGACGTACTCGCAAAGACGCATCCAAGCGTTAATAGAACACACGATTCTGACCACCCGAAGGCTCAAAATTCGACTACCGAAAGTAATTACCCCAAACTTTGGGAAATTACGAAAATGGCCCAAAACGTCCGAAATACACGATACACGATCGAAACACCAAGCCAAAGCTCACAACATGAATAATAACATTAAATGAACTTACGAGAAACTCGAAACGACAGTTTCGGACGAGATTCACAAGAATCGAACTCAAGTGCGGAAAAGCCGCTAAAGAACACGGATCTCAACAAAACGGTACCGAAACGAACTCGGATGACAAAAAGTGAAGAATTAATCATTCTCATAATGACGATACGGTCATGAGCGAGTCGTCAAAACGGACTTCCGCCAAAAAAGAAAATTACCGACAAATCGAAATTGCGGATACTACATACTACCCCCCTTAAAAGAAGTTTCGTCCCGAAACTTAAAACAAGTAGGGAGAAGCAATATCCCACCAGGAAAAATCAACGAGATACACACGAACAAGAATGATTACAATGAATGATAATGAATCGAAATCCAACAATGATCAAGAATGACTCACCGGGGTGAAATGATAACGTAACGAGTGATAGCTCAAATGAAATGATTGGAACCAATGTTCCCCGTGAAGTGAATGATTAGTTTGATAATTATAAGTCTCAACGTGATTGATATATGATGAGTGAATTATACGAATGAATGAACGACGATGAAATGAATGATTATACTATTACCGAGCAAGAATTAACTTGCTCAAAACCGGTGATAAATGTCCTATTGTATCACAGTTAAAGCAAACAATAGTCGAACTCGTCGTCTGAGATGAAGATGCTCTCCCAGCACGAAGATGACTAGAAAACGATCTCTTGGACGTCGGAGTCCGATGTCCCTCTGACAGCTCTTTCCATACCGAGGCAGGAAAGTCACATGATAATTACAGATCCCATATGAAGATCGCATTATGATTACGAGACGAAATGATAACAATGAGCATACACGCTCTAACACAATGAATGCATTAATAATGTAATGAAATGATCGTCGACATGACGCCGGAATATGATAAGATCGCATGAAAGATTAAGTGAGGTGACAAGACTATCTGATGAAATTCCTGAAAAGATTACCTTAAACAAGTTAACAACGTTGAAAATTTGATTCCCAAGATCAACAACTGAACCGTGAGATGGACTGGATGATTAATGAATTAACTGAACAATGAGATTGACTGAGTGATAATGAATTAACTGAGCGATGATATTGACTGAGTGATGAATGAATTAACTTAGCGATGAGATTGACTAAGTGATGAATGAATTAACTGAACAATGAGATTAACTGATTGATGAATGAATTGACTGAGCAATGAGATTGACTGAGTGATGAACGAATTGACTGAACAATGAGATTGACTGAGTGATGAATGAATTAACTGAACAATGAGATTAACTGAGTGATGAATTAATTAACTGAGCAATGAGATTGACTGAGTGATGAATGAATTGACTGAACAATGAGATTGACAGAGTGATTAATGAATTAATCTGAACAATGAGATTGACTAAGTGATGAAGGAATTAACTGAGTGATGAATGAATTAACTGAGCAATGATATTGACTGGGTGATGAATGAATTAACCGAGTGATGAATGAATTCACTGAGTGATGAATGAATTAATTAAGTGATGAATGAATTAGCTGAGTGATGAATGAATTAACTGAGTGATGAATGATATTGACTGAGTGATGAATGATATTGACTGAGTGATGAATGAATTAACTGAGTGATGAATGAATTAACTGAGTGATGAATGAATTAACTGAGTGATGAATGAATTAACTAAGTGATGAATGATATTGACTGAGTGATGAATGAATTAACTGAGTGATGAATGAATTAAGTGATTGATGAATGATATTGACTGAGAGATGAATTAATTAACTGAGTGATGAATGAATTAACTGAGTGATGAATGATGTTGACTGAGTGATGAATGAATTAACTGAGTGATGAATGAATTAACTAAGTGATGAATGATATTGACTGAGTGATGAATGAATTAACTGAGTGATAAATGAATTAACTGAGTGATGAATGATATTGACTGAGTGATGAATGAATTAACTGAGATCAAAATGATGATTGAGGATTATTAACTGATGAAGGAGTTGATCCTTAACGCTTACACAAGTCACACGTGCTCCAAAACAATTAGTCATGAATCAATCATAACACTAATATCACATATAGGTTTCAACAAAGCATGAATAATTAATGACATGATGAATGTATGAACATAAAGAGAATCGAGTCCTTACACAGGTCATACGAAGCTTCGAGGTCTCACGATACTAGTCCCAACTGACGACGACTCGATGAATGAATGACTCGTACAGTCGTACTAATATTACGACTCACAAAACCCGACTATCCAGATTGTCATAACCTGACAGTCCCACTACTACCGCATCGGTAGAGCCACATAACTCACATATCAGGGTATCTCACAACCCAAAAGCTCTGATACCATCTTCTGTAACACCCCCAAATCCTATTGGGTTATTACAGTGCCGTGGACCCCACGCCAGGAGATCCACCAGGCGAACATGACTAAAATACATTAAATTAAATAACAAGGGAAAATCATAGTCCCTACCATGATATCCGACACAATATTCCGATACGGAATTTCAACGACAACGATGGGCCTACATGGCCAAAAATAAAATACAACAACATCCACGAGCATCTGCTCGGGTAATACATAATGACAATGGTAGTCGATCAAGAACACTCCAACTGACTGACCAACATGAACAACTCGGACTAGTATCGCTCGAATGCCTCGTCGCCATCATCATGCCCCTGTGTCTCAACTCTCTCCTCGCAAGCACCTAAAACATGAAAACATGTTCCGCCCCCACGGGGTCAGTCATCCAGATAATGAATATCAAATACATGTATAACATGATATGCATCCAAAGGCGGAATGAAAAGCGTACAATGATAATAATAATACGAGATGCTCACAAACCAATGTAAGAATCGAGCATTCGTGAAATACTATGCCCACGGCATACTATTAATACCTGTTCAACAGGTTAGAACATAAGTGCCCAACGGCGAATCATAATCACAGAGTACCACAATGAATTACACGACATGAACCAAACCAGAACTGAATTAATTATGAATCACAATGCCCGAAGGCTCCAATGAAATTACCAAGACAATCACAAAGGCCTGAAGGCCACTCAGACGAAGCTGTCAAATATCACAATCACATGAAGCCAAAACAGCCCGAAGCTGTTATCGATTAGGGCCGAAGCCACGGCACGAAGCCGTATCACCATTAGGGCCGAAGCCACGGCACGAAGCCGTATCACAATTAGGGCCGAAGCCACGGCACGAAGCCGTATCACAATTAGGGCCGAAGCCACGGCACGAAGCCGTATCACAATTAGGGCCGAAGCCACGGAACGAAGCCGTATCACAATTAGGGCGAATCCACGGCACGGCCGTATCACAATTAGGGCGAAGCCACGGCACGGCCGTATCACAATTAGGGCGAAGCCACGGCACGGCCGTATCACAATTAGGGCGAAGCCACGGCACGAAGCCGTATCACAATTAGGGCGAAGCCGCACGGCCGTATCACGAAGCCGTATCACAATTAGGGCCGAAGCCACGGCACGAAGCCGTATCACAATTAAACCATCTAATGGCCGAGACTAGCCTCCAAACATAATTAATCACAAACGGCAATGATCCCAAGATTACCGAATTCACGAGAATGATAGTGTGCTGCCTTGAGTCGGCCAACACGACAACAATGACTCATGGATGGGTACCGTCCCCGGCGGTCCCAATTCAATACCTCGATTACCTTAGAATGGTCAATCGATAACAACGACACAACGGATGGGAACTATCCTCGATAGCCCCAATTCAATACCTCAATGGCCTTAGAATGGCCAACCGATAACAATGATGCAGTGGATGATTCAATACCTCGATTGCCTTAAAACGACCGATCGATAACAATGATACAACGAATGATTGAGCACCTCGATTGCCTTAGGACGGCTAATCAATGACAATGATACGATGAATGATTGAACACTTCGATTTGCCTGAGAACGGCCAATCGATAACAATGATACGAAGGATGCCTCGGCACCTTTAATCGGTTACCGACAACGAAGAAGAGAAATGAATACGTCAACGCCTTTAATCGGCCAAAACAACTTCAAGGACAAAACTCCAACATTAATAGCAATGATTACAACGACGTCTTAAATCGACATTAATATCAACAACAACAATCGATACATCGATACCGCGAACCGGTGATCGATAATAACATTAACAACGAGTATCACAATGCCTTGAACCGGCCATTAACGAACAATAAAAACATTTGGCATAATTGCCGAAAGGTATCGTATCGAACAATCTCTTAATATCAATGAATTCATGAAGAGACTAAGTCTCGGAATGATACAACACATTCATACACATATATGATAACATTAATCTCATTGACTAGTACAAGTATAAAACTTGCCTGAACCGAAGGCGATGAAACCCTTCCACGAACAACGAACGGCGTCCTCCGATAAACACAAGTACTCGAACCACCTTGAATGAAATACAATTCATTCAATAACACAATATCAATCGAAATCATCATAACGACCGAAAGAAACTCTTTGAGGCATTTAATCGAACACTAAATGTTCAAAGTTCCTCAAGAGCCTAAGAATCATCAATCGGGTTGAACGAATCGAAAATATGGATATACAATCCATATAACATGATTAAAAATGTTTACTAACATCAACCGATTCATCAAATTCGGACGAACAATGAAAATCAAGAAGAAATCTCGAAAAATCAAATTTGAGGAGATTTCAAGAAATTACCTCGATCCGACGAAGAACAATTATTTGATGTTGATATAATCGATAAGGATCCTCAAAAACGCTTAGAAATCGAGTGGAATCGACCAAAAACTCCATTTCCGATTTTCCGTCGCCACCGCACTTTTGGGTGAAGAAATGATGAAAAATGAGGGTTTGGCGGTCACACCTATATATGGCCGGCCGATTCTGGCCAGAATCGCGAGGGACTTACGGCCGTAACCGGCATTCGTCAAAACCCGCCCGGCCCGGCCAATCGCTTACGGCCAGAATCGAGGACTTACGGCCGTAACTTACTCTGGCCGTACGGCAGTCCTTACGGGCCAGAATCGCATTCGTCGTCAGCTGGCACCCGTACGGCCGTAACTCTCGGCCCTTACGGCCGTAACCGGCATTCGTCAGGCCATGCCTGCCGAGTACGTACGGCCGTAACCGGCACCTTACGGCCGTAACTCGGCCAGGCCAGGCCCGGCTCCGGCCGTGGCCACTCCGACGACCCGACGACTCCGAAACCCGAACCTGAATACGAATCGAAGATATGGTTACGACGTACTCGCAAAGACGCATCCAAGCGTTAAGAGAACACACGATTCCGACCACCCGAAGGCTCGAAATTCGACTACCGAAAGTAATTACCCCAAACTTTAGGAAATTACGAAAATGGCCCAAAACGTCCGAAATACACGATACACGATCGAAACACCAAGCCAAAGCTCACAACATGAATAATAACATTAAATGAACTTAAGAGAAACTCGAAACGACAGTTTCGGACGAGATTCGCAAGAATCGAACTCAAGTGCGGAAAAGCCGCTAAAGAACACGGATCTCAACAAAACGATACCGAAACGAACTCGGATGACAAAAAGTGAAGAATTAATCATTCTCAGAATGACGATACGGTCATGAGCGAGTCGTCAAAACGGACTTCCGCCAAAAAAGAAAATTACCGAAAAATCGAAATTGCGGATACTACAATCCAATTATGGAATCGAAGACACAAGCCAAGATCCACAATTAAACACAAAGCAGAAAAGATCGAAATTTCTTGCACTGTAAAAGTATGATTTCGAACGACCCCTCATGATGTATTTATAGGTGTTATGGTCTACTCTAGGGATCTTAAGGAGTATTAGGGAAGGACGCCTAATAGACCTCAAATTTTCATATTAGGCTTTTCCTTATATATTGAGTCTATTAATATCAACTCAGTCCACTAAAGAGTTAATATTGCACTTCCTACCCAAATTTTAATTTACAAAATCAGGCTCCTTATTTAAATATATTATTTTAAGTGTTTAAAATATCGAATGTCCATTAATTAATTTAAGTTGCTGACAATTTTAATTAATTAATATCTTATCCAAGAGTAGTACCACTCGAACCTTATTATTATATCGGAATTAAATCCACCTGCTGGTCTAATATAATAATCATTATCGAGCTCCTCAAGGGGACATCATCAACCCTCACTATTCGAGACACGATTTCTACTTATAATAATAATTTTTATATAAATAATATTATTGGCCAAGATACGAAGCTTATTGAGTCCATAATTTTGACTCTCACCCATGGTAAATAAAAGCAATAAATATTATAAATACACAATTAAATATTATATACTTAGAATTAAGAAATAATAATTATCTGATATTTACGTTCTTCTTACAGTCAGTACAGAAGGCACTATCTCACTTCGATCCAGTTCAACGTATGCAAATACGCTAATACATGGTAATAGTCAAGGCCAAGTAATCTCAAACATACAATACAACCTTTAACATAATTTGTCTATTAATTATATAGGTTGTGAATTATTATATTATTTTATAAGGCACCAATAATGTGATCTTCCGTGTGACACCAACACACCATATTATTTACAATATAAAATAATTAAATATTTCATTTGTATAACCATAACGTAAATAAATATGCAAAACATGTGACTAAATGTAATTAATATTCTCATAGGTAGTTACAAGAAAATAAGGTAATACAAGCATAAAGTATGCTTTGTATTATACAACCCTAACATTTGTTGGTAACAAACTATCAAGACATGGTATAGTGATGCATTGTATTTGTACCGCATGCAATCAACAGGACACTATAGAGCTACATGTTACTTGACAAATGTAACATATTGAGTCATTCATACATTCTATTTTTTAAATTTACTGATTATTTAATGTATTTTATGTGTATGGGGCTCATAAACTAAGAAAGGTAGGGGTGGGCATGGGACGGGATGGAACGGGCCTGAGGTCATCCCACGTCTCGTCCCGTGTTATAACAAGCGGGACGGGACGGGACGGAATTGGTGATTTCAAAATTTCATCCCGCGCGGGCCTTATCCCGGTTGGGACGGGACGGAACGGGACGGGACAGGTTTAGTCCCGCATAAAAAAGTTCAAAATATAAATTAGAAAAAAGTAAGAAAATCTATAATTTTTTACATCTAAATTCGGGAAAAATTTCCAACAAACTAATTTAATAGCCTAAATTAAACTTTTAAAATAACAATTATTAACATTGAATACAACATATCCATTTTTTTTAAAAAAATATCAGTTACTAACTTTATATCAGTTGATTAGGTTTGTGTATAATTATAAAATATAGATAGTAAAAAATAGTTTATTATTAAAAAATAATTAAAAATGGTTACAAATAATAAAAATATATAGTTTTAAAAAAGGTTAAAAACTTAGCGGGACAGGACGGGCCTTACGGGCCTCAGATTTTTTGTCCCGTGTCCCGTCCCATAGTTACTCTAATGGGACGGGACGGGACGGGCCTAGTATTTTTAATTTTGGATCTCGTCCCATCTCGGGTAATTTTGGGACGGGACTGGGACGAGATCGGGATTTTGATTTCTTGTGCCCACCCCTAAAGAAAGAGGAGGCATCAAATAAGGAGAGTCCATCAATGTCAATTCCAATGGTATCATTTAAGTAAATACATAAACTTTCTATAAGTTAAAATTTCTTTAAATTCATCTTTCGGGGTCTCAAAATGGAGTGAAAATACATCACATAAGAACTCCTAAATGGAAAGGGGATGTAACTCCAGTTCCTTCAGAATCGCTAGTCAATCCTATTTCCGATAGGGGCAGTTGACAATTGAATCCTATTTTGACTATTATTTATATACGTAAAACTCTCCATGACTTATTGTTAAGAATAATGAATTAGTATTTTCATTCGCTTTTATTTTATACTCGTGTAGTACACTCGCTCCTATCGGACCTTCATTCCTTGTATGTAGCTCGCTTGGAGCTGAATAATTTATTAGTTATTTGTATTGTGTTGTGCGTGATTTTAGGCTATTGATTATTTGTTGAGGAAGCTTCTGAGCATATTTTAAGGATTAAAGCTCAGTCAAAACCAGTCCAAGAAAAAAGGGATAAGGTTCAGAAGTTTCGACTAGTAAGATCCAGCCCAAGAATTAAGGCTTAAGCACAACCAACTGCAATAAGTCCAAATTTGAAATCTCTGGAGAAGTTGTCAATTAAAAGGAGATTGGTGGTATCTCCAAAAAAAGACCGTTAACAAAGAAGTGAAAATTATGTTTATTGAGTCTGAAGAATAATAATTTGTTTAATACTACATATGTTCTCTTTTAGTTGCAATGCTTTATTATTTTACACTACCATGTCTGATATTCGATCGTACTTTGTTCTGCTATAATAAAAACAAATTTTGTCATACAAGGTATTGTTTAATTTGTGTGAATATGTATTTTCAAATTTCAAAACTATATTTTTTATAACTTTTACAAAAATATGATTACAACTATTTGTGGTCAAAGTTGTATGTTGAATTTCATGTTTGGTCCAATTATGTATTTAAAACAGACCGAAAGTAGTATGTGTTTAGTGTTTATTGGTTGTAAGATATTTTGAATTGAGGAGTTTATTTTTATTAGATATTTTGAATTGAGAAGTTTACTCGTGTTTACAATGTTAGCACATCATTGTTTTGAGACTAATATGGAATTTTCAGACTAATTGACTTAGTATTCTATTTTTGAGAGTTTTGTGGAGTTGTTTTTTTGCATGTATTTGCACTTGGAAATTTTTGGAGTTTTATGGAGTTCTTTTGCATGTATTTTGCACTTGGGATTTTGTGGAGGAAAAATAGCAACCTCTTCCCGACTGTTATACAAAGAAATATGGACATTATATTTACTTTCACCTCATAGTTTCAAATTTTTATAAGATTTAGGATTGATCTAAAATCGAGGAAAAAGAAGCTTCAGAACGAGCTAAAAACAAGGCAAAACAAAGCTTCAAAATGAATATTCAAAATCAGTAAATCGTGGAAATCTGAAAACTCACCCGAGATTGAGCAAATGATACGTATTTTCGCCCAACATGAAAACTGGACCACACGATTCGTTCTACCACAAGTATACCACAATTGCAAAGATTTTCATCATCAATTGCTATTCTTCCCAAAATTATAAGAATTCTGATTTGGAAGATGGGGATGGTTGAGAAAACTCGATTTATAGTTAAAAGAAAGAAGAAATGTGTCGGAAACTACAATATCCTTAAGTTTTTTAAGCGTCAGCCTCAAATACAAGCAAAATAGATTTTGTATAATAATTTGCAAAATCAGCATATTATGTGTAAAAAAACTCAAGATTGTTGATGGGAAAATAACTAAGAGTGTATTCTCATTAATGATACTCTTATAGATAGGGAGAGATTACATTATAGCATGTCTAATATTATCCTAACTAGCAAAGCCCATATACAGACTAAGGCACATAAAGTATTATTCCTCTAACACTCCCTATTGTGCCTAGTCTATTAGCGCATGCCATGTTGCCTCATTAAAACCTCGTAAAGCAAAAACCTAGTGGGAAAGATATCTTGATCATAGGAAAAATAGTACAACACCTAGACACATCAAGTTTAGGCCCTTTGAGCCCATCCTTTCATATGATCCTTACATTAATCATAGCACTACTAAGGTGGTCATTCCATCGATCCCTAAAAATCGTACATCTGGTTACCTCATTAAAAAACTTTCGAAGTGATAAAAACTCAGTTGGAAAAATGATAACTGCAAGGAAAAAAGTATAACGTACGATGTGGATGTAAGACTCCCCCTCAAGTCTATATCTTCCCCTGATTTGTACATCAATCAAGTAGTCGTTGCCTCATTAAAAACTTTGCCAAGTAACAAAATCCAATGGGAAAAAATGAACCTTGGTCAAAGAAAAGAGTACAAGACGTGTGATGAAGTTTCTTTATAAATCACCATTTCCTTGTGATCTTTACATCAATCTCGGAAGTTGGAAAAATCTATAGTTCCCCCTAATGCTTACATTCATACATCATTGCCTCGTTAAAAAACCTTGCCAAGTAACAAAACCCAGTGGGAAAAATAAACCTTAGTTTAAGGAAAAGAGCGCAACATATGTAAGTATGTTATGTTATATCTCACATATTTCCTGTTATGATCATTCCATTAACCTTGTAACCGCTAGTTCCTAACAAGTGTAGAATGATTGTTCTCAATCATGTACATTCATAGACTGATTCGTGCAAAGCAATAATCTTGTCGTGATTTAAGGAGGTAGCCAAAAGGGGTTTGCTTAGACGATTTTCAAAATGTAAGCAAATTATATCAGCACATACTTTGTGGTAGTTACTTTGGCACCAGCATTTACTTTAGCATTTGTCTTTTCGAAAACAGCTTTCGTTGCCTACTTGTAGGGAAAGAGTCCTAAATCAATGGTTTCATTTAAGTATCAGAAGGGATTCTCGATACCATTCCATTGATGTTGCATCGATGCTGAACTAAATATAGTCAGCAAATTAACTGAGGAGTGAAAGTGTAATACCCGAGATCTTCGTTCCAGTTTTGTTAAGTTTTCTGCGGATTGGCGTTGTCCATGTCTTTGGTATGTTGTGCCACGTATGGTTGTGTCAGGAGTTTACATGCGTTTGATTTCCATTTCAGATCATTACATGTGTTTTTGACTCATTTCAGTGTAGCGCACGCTACCACTTGTGGTGTAGCGCGCGCTACCGTGCCATTGTTAGCGCACACTAACTGGCAGTCCAGAGGCATTCCAGGAGTTACTGGACTGGTACTAGAGTCCCGTTAACGCACGCTAAGGAATTAGGCTAACGCGCGCTAGTTTAGATGTGTAGCACACGCTATTGCCTTTCGGCAGCGCGCACTAATTGGCCGGACAATTGGGACAGTAGAGTCTGGACTTCGGCCAGACTATCAGGTAGCGCATGCTAGTCGGCCCTTGCGCGTGCTAACTCGTCGGGCTTAGCGCAAGTTATTCGGACGCAGCGCACGCTACCCCGGATGGACAGATGTTTCTGGACTGCGGCCGAGGCCGATAGCGCACGCTAACCTGTATTTGCTAACGCGCGCTACTGCGCGCCTGTATATATTAGTGTTGTGGTCAACTCTCGTCATTTTTCATCCCCATTTCTCTCCTCCGACCTTCTAGGCGATTTCAAGGGGTTGAAGACAAGGATTTCGACTAGATAGCCTTTGATATCAATCCTTTTCAACTTCTAGCAAGGATCTATCGAAGATCTACCATTTTTCACCAAGGATTTGAGGTAAGATCACTTGAACCCTTCATTTTGGGGATTTTGGGGGTTTGTGAGGTTTCGGCCGATTTAAGCCGATCTAGCCCAGATTGTTGTAAAATCTTCATTGTATACTCGAGATCCTTTGTTAATCTTGAGGCTTTGTGGAATGAACTTCATAAATTCGTATGTTCGTCGATTACGTTGGTTCGAGCCTTTGAGGTGTCCGGAAAATGGTTCCTAAGGGTAGAACTTAGGATGATTCTTGGTTTTCCGATGAGTATGTGGTTGATTTAGTCTTGATTCTTGTTAGGAGTGGGATTTGGAGGATAGTTCGGATCGAGGCCTTGTGGTTCGTCATATTTGTTCGCTCGTGGTTTTGAGGCAAGTATATTGCTCATACACATCGTGTTTCGTAAACGTGATAGTTGATAATTGATTATATGTGGAACTTGAATATTTTAATGAACCTTCTAAAGGATCGGTAAATTCTCTGAAAAAGGGTTTTCTTCAAGATAACTCGTATGATTTGTGGAAAAATGTGTATTTGGAATATGTGAGTATATGTTGTATGATGATAGATGTGATAACCATACTTTGTATTTTATACTTGCACTAGCAAAACAGTGGAGTTTTGCTAATCCCCAAGTATTCGAGGAGTGGATGTCTGTATTGCGTCCAGGTACTTGCAGGTTGCTGGGGAGCGAATCACAGGATCGGTACGAAGGATGATGGAAGAAGACGATACTAATCACGTGATGACCATTCGTTGAGTATTTTTGGTAGAGTCTCAGTGTTTGGCTCTCCGTTGTGTAGTTTTCCTGTTTTATGGGTATATTGATGTATTCCAACCCCTGTGTGGGTATGAGTTATGAGTTCGAGTTATGTATGTTTAATGTGTTGTATTGTGGTGAAAGACCAAATCGGTATAGCAGTTCATTATGTACCCATGTCGGCATGTAATGCGATGTATTGTTTTTGTTTTTAGCCTGGTAGATTCTCACAAAGAGGGTCTGCGGCGCTATATTATTACCGATTAGTTTTGGGGTATTACAGATTATGGTATCAGAGCTTAAGTTGCGGAAACCTAGGCTGTCGGGTCGAGTTGTGTGCAAGTCAAGTCTTGTTTTATCAGATTTTGTCTGACTGAGTCGTGTCGCAGTGCGTCGTCTGAGATGTCGGTCGTGATTAGTATCAAGGTGCAACCATCATCTTCGTGCGACCTGTGGATGTAAGTCGCCCCACTATATTGTTGTGTCTCGTGTTATGTAATACCCGCAATTTCGGATTTCGGTGATTTTCTTTTTTTCAGCGGGAGCCCATTTTGACGACTCGCTCGTGATCGTTTCGTCATTCCGAGAGTATTTAATTCTGCACTTTTTGTCATCCGAGTTCGTTTCGGTATCGTTTTGTTGAGTTCCGTGTTCTTAAGTGGTTTTTCCGCGCTTTAGTTTGATTCTTGCGAATCTCGTCTGAAACTGTTGTTTCAAGTTTCTCGTAAGTTCAATTAATGTTATTATTCATGTTGCGAGCTTCGGCTTGGTGTTTCGATCGTGTATCGTGTATTTCGGACGTTTTGGGCCATTTTCATAATTTCCCAAAGTTTGGAGTAATTACTTTCCGTTGTTGAATTTCGAGCCTTCGGGTGGTCGGAATCGTGTGTTCTCTTAGTGCTCGAATTCGTCTTTGCGAGTACTTCGTAACCATATCTTCGATTCGTATTTAGGTTCGGGATTCGGGGTCGTCCGGGCCGTCGGAGTTGGTCCCGGCCGAGTCGTGGCCGGGCAGGTTGGGCCCAGGCCAGCCCTGGCCGAGTTACGGCCGGAAGGGCCCGGCAGTTGTAATATCCGCAATTTTCGATTTCCGGTAATTTCTTTTTTTTTTTTTCGGCGGAAGTCTGTTTTGACGACTCGCTCATGTCCGTTTCGTCATTCTGAGAATGATTAATTCTACACTTTGACATCCGAGTTCGTTTCGGTGTCGTTTCGTTGAGTTCTGTGCTTTTTAGCGACTTTTCCGCACTTGAGTTCGATTCTTGCGAATCTCGTCCGAAACTGTTGTTTCGAGTTTCCCGCAAGTCCATTTAACTTTGTTAGACGTGTTGTGAGCTTCGGTTTGATTATTCGTTGTCGTATGGTGATTTTCGGGCAGTTGGGCCATTTTCGTAATTTCCCAAAGTTTGGGGTAATTACCTTCCGTTGTCGAATTTCGAGCCTTCGGGTGGTCGGAATCGTGTGTTCTACTAGCTCTTAGATTCGTCTTTGTGAGTACCTCGTAACCGTATCTTCGGTTCGTATTCAGGCTCGGGTTTCGGTGTCGTTTTGTTGAATTCAGGATTACTAAACGACTTTTCTAAGTATGAGTCCGACTTTGTTAGATCACCATTAATTTTTGGTGACTCCAAAAATTATAAATCTTTGCAATATTATAGAACATCGAGTTAGCTTTCCAATGGTTCAAACGGGGAGTCAATCGGAGTCCGGACGAGAGAGTTATGGTCGTTTTAGTGGAAGACTGTCAGCTGTCGGGCACCGTCCAGGAGCCTTTCGGCCGATAGGGGGGGCCGATAGACTCTACTGCCGGCATTTTGTATAGGGTATCGGTTGGGCCTATCGGCCGATAGGCTGGCCGATAGGTTCTGCTGAGTTACACTATAAATGTGTCGTTTTGAGCGTGAACAGCTCATCCCTTCCCCATTTTTCCACTGCGCCGCGAGAGAGGATATAGAGGGGGAGAGTTCTTCATCCGGGGGTCGATTTTCATCATTTCTTTTCGGTTGTGAGGCTCGGATAATCAATCCAACGCGTGTTCTACGAATCTAAATACTTGAATCATCCAAGGTAATCTTCTAAAAACCCATTTTTGGGAGATTTTGGGGATTTTGGGTATTTTGTTCGATTTCGTCCGTTTAATCCGATTTAACTTAGGATTTTGATGGATTGATGATTATTTAGATGTATTATATCATTTCCCTTGTTATTCCATGGTTGGATCGTATCGATTCGTTGTTTGAGTTGAGTTCTTGACCGACGCCTTGAAGGTGTCCGGTAAAATGTCTTAGAGGGGTTTTCGGGCGTTCTACAATTATTCTTCCTCGTATGGTCGATGATTTATTGATTGTATGATGTTAGGGTCGTGTTTGTTGCGAACAAAACGTTTTGAACCCTTTCGCTCGCCGCCGTCTTCCGTTTCGATAGCATTGGGCGTTTCGAAGCTTTCCGGTTGAGCCGTGTTCGTCGGAATACTTGCGTACCGATTTTGAGGCAAGTACCTTGCCCATACTTTTCTTATTTTGTGGATATGATGATCGGTGATCGTATTAGTGTGTTTGTTTGGTTGTTTGAAACGAAGTTTCAAAAGATTTCGGTTTGGCCTCGTTAAAGGCTTTCTTTCAAATGCGTGTGTGTTTTGTGAACGGCGTGTTTTGGGAATTTATTATGATTTGATTATTTTGAACGTTGAAGGATTTGATGATGATACTCCTATTGTTTAAAGTTATGGAATCGTGTATTCAGATTTAATCTTGTTATTGTGTTTTGAAGAGTTTGGTAATGGTGTCGAGTTAATGGCCATCTCTAGTGGGTATTCTTAATGAACTTACATTCTTAGCATGTTAGTATTACATGAGTAACGTGTATTTTGTGTAATTTGCTCACCTTGTGTTGGCCCGACGGGGTCAAGGAGGAAATCTATCTTTGCCCGGATTTCACGAGTTTCGTACCGCTAGCCAACTCGTTAGGGTCCTTGCAAGGCCTCGAGTGAGAATGTATCCGCCGCCCTGTTCTCACGGCTTAGCGTGTGCGTGGTTTTGTTTTTTCCGTAATTGTAGCCAACTCGGTAGGGTCCCTATGAGGCCTCGAGCGAGAATGTATGCTGCCGCCCTGTTCTCGAGGCTAATTGTGAACTGTTCATTTCCGGAAATGAGTGCTTTTGAACGGTTTTCATGATTGCATGCATTGACTAAGTGTGTAAGAGGTAAGTTGTTCGTTTGGCTTACTTGGCTAGGATGGCACTGGAGTATTTTGTTGTTTGTTTTAAATCCTTTACTTGTGGATTTTGATGTTGGGAAACGAAACTTGTGGTCGTTCTTGTGTATTGTGAGTTGATGAGATTTGGGGCTAAAATCCCAATGGTTTTGTAAAACTTATTTTACCGGTTTGGGGCTAAAATCCCAACGGGTTGGTAAATGTCATTTTTCGGAAAGTAAACCTTTGGGGCGGTAACCCCTTTTGTCTTTTGGATTTTGAAAAGCAGGATTTGACAATCCTAAACTGTTTTTTATTAAAACTCTCGATGGCATTCTAAACCGCTTTATAAATTATTCCCATTTATTTATGATATTTCGTTTTTGAAATGTTTTTCTCAAACCCTTGCCTCGGGAAGTACTTTTCGCTTCGTTTGGATCTTTGAGGATCCTCGGTTATTGTTATTCGTGGAATGTGAATTGTATGGCTCGTATTTGCACTTTGTATTTGCACTAGCAAAACAGTGGAGTTTGCTAACCCCGAGTATTCGGGGTGGATGTCTCTGTTTTGCATTCGGGTTTTGGAGCATAACACAGGGTCGGCACGAAGGATGATGAAAGATGATCGATACTAATCACATGAGGAACCGTACATCGTGTGTTGGTTCAGTTGTACTTTATTTTCCGCTGCTATATTGTTCCCGTTGTACGGGTGTGGATGTATTTTGCCCCCTGCGTGGGCATGAGTTGTATTTGAGTTGTATGTATTTGTGGAAAGACCAAATCGGTCTACTGAGTCATTTTAGCCTTGAAGGCATTGTCGAGATGTTAAATGTTGTTACCAGCCTGGTAGATCCTCGAGGAGAGGGTCTACGGCGTGTAATATCCCTGAGTGGATTGGGGGTGTTACAGAATGGTATCGGAGCCCAGGTTGTGAAAACCTAGGCTGTCGGGTCAGTGGTGTCTATTGAGTTTTGTCTCGTCGGATTTAGTCTGACTGAGTCGTGTCGCGACGCGTCGTTTGAGTTTGTTGGTCGTGATTAGTATCGTGGGGCGATCATCATCTTCGTGCGACCTGTGGAAGTAAGTCTCCCTTTTTTGTGTTGTGCCTCGTGTGACACGAGCTATTTTTATGATTATTTGTTAAGTGGTGGAATTCTTATGTGAATTTTGATTTCACGATATGTATTTAGTCGACTCTCGTATTTGATTTATACGAGGAGTGTCGTCACTTTTGATGTCTTTTTATTGTTGTTTTTGTCCGTGGCTGATGAATTTCGAATCGATCCGCACGTTTTACAAGTTCTATTGCGGAAGCTTTGTGCTTATACGCGTTCGACTTGTTCACTAGCCATCTTGAGAGTATTTTATCGATGGTTTTGTTACGAATGTGGTATTTTATCGTTTATTTCCGTTTAAAGACATGTGTTGTCTTGATTTTAAACGCTTTGATGCGTGAGCTAGGAGTTGTTTTAGAGAACGTCGGTATGTGTGAGTTTTGGGCATTCTGGCCTATTGGATTTTTGAAAACCTTGAGTATCTTAGAAAAATAAATTTCGAGACATACTTTTCAAATGAGTTATTTTCTTGTGGTACATCCTAGATGTCACAATATATTTCAAAATTTTTCTACCTCGAGGACCAAAATGTTTTGAGATATTTTCAACACTTTTATTTAGACCCGAGGGTCGAATATTTTGAAAGTTTTCACTAAGAGAAAGTGTCCTCATTTTTATCAAATGCGAAATGGTTCTCCAATGTCTCGATAACGATGTTTCAAGTTTGTACTTTTTGAAAGGTGTTACTCAAGATCGACCGGTGTTCTTCTAAATTATTTTCAAAATGAAGTTTTCGTTTTTTAAAACCTATCCATTCCCGTTTGAGGGCTGGGTATGAATGTATGATGTTCGCGTTGTCATTTTGATACTTTCTCCCGAGTATGATCGAATTGGCGGTGTGAGCGTTGGGTCGCTTTCCACACATGGGTTGTGCTAGCCCCCTGTGAGAGGCGGGATGTTGGTGTTGAATGTTACCATCTCGTGGTGATTTCTGCGTTATCGCGCACGTGTGAGCTGTTATAGCTTGGTTTGGCATGGCCGTGTGCATAGATGATCGTTCCGTTATGTGTCGGCTGTTTAATGTCTTGTTACCTTGCTCCCGTATTTGTGAATTTCGTGGACGAGGTCGGAGGTAATGCCCGTACTATTTTGACTTCTGTGTTTTCTCTTTCCCCAGTCTATCGATTCGCTCATGTTCGTTGGTACTTTATGAACATGTTCTGTATTTCGGTTTCATCGTCCGGGCGAACTGCGACCTTGTTGTGGGTCGATCTGGTTATCGCTGTGACTTTTTCGAGTTCGGTTCGATTCTTGTGAACCTTGTTCGGGAGTAACATCATTTGGTTCTACTAGTCCTTTTATTCGAAGGGATCGGATTTTGAACTTCAGATATTTTACTTGGTCGACTCATTTATGTTCGTTGACCTTTACGAGCTTGTCCTGCCCCTTGTTTTTGTTTATCGAGCAGTGTGGTATCATTTCGGAATAACTCGTTTGTCGTTGTGACTTTTTAATTGCTATTCCCTTTCCTGTGGATCTTATGTGAATGCACATCCTGTTGTTTTCACCGGATCATATATTGTCTCGAGTCGAGATGTGAACCTTGGAGTTATTGTTTGAATTTTATTATCCTTCGTGTTTCGGACATGATTGTTTGATTTATGTTGTCTCGATCGTTTGTTTGTTCGGTTTTTGTTCTCGTTTCGTGATTATTGAGCATTCAGACTCCTTCGTAATTCCCTTTAGTTCGGGAAATTAGTTTCGTTTTCGATCTTCCATCCCTTAGGCGGTGGGATTCCGTGTTTGTTCAGCGGTTGGCTCGCGTTTTGATTGATGCACCGTTGGGTTGGTCAATCATATTGATTTTCGTTCGTTGTGTTTTGTGATTGTCGGATAATTGACTTGGCTATATTATCCGTTTGATGACGCTTGTCATTTGTTGGTTTTATTATATCCCTAATAGCGACGTTTTGTTGGTCGCCGTGGGCGTGTTTTCACGCCGTATGTTCCTTTGCGTTGTTTGTAACATTTCGCCGTTGGGCGTTAGTTACGCATTCTTGTGTATCTCGTTGAGTTTTCTGGCGGAATATTTCTTCTCCTACTTGTTTTAAGTTTGGGACGAAACTTCTTTTAAGGAGGGTAGAATGTAATATCGCAATTTTCGATTTCCGGTAATTTCTTTTTTTTTTTTTCGGCGGAAGTCTGTTTTGACGACTCGCTCATGTCCGTTTCGTCATTCCGAGAATGATTAATTCTACACTTTTGACATCCGAGTTCGTTTCGGTGTCGTTTCGTTCAGTTCAGTGCTTTTAAGCCACTTTACCCCACTTGACTTCGATTCTTGCGAATCTCGTCCAAAGCTGTTGTTTCGAGTTTCCCAAGTCCATTTAACTTTGTTAGACGTGTTGTGAGCTTCGGTTTGATTATTCGTTGTCGTATGGTGATTTTCGGCGGTTGGGCCATTTTCGTAATTTCCCAAAGTTTGGGGTAATTACCTTCCGTTGTCGAATTTCGAGCCTTCGGGTGGTCGGAATCGTGTGTTCTACTAGCTCTTAGATTCGTCTTTGTGAGTACCTCATAACCGTATCTTCGGTTCGTATTCAGGCTCGGGTTTCGGTGTCGTTTTGTTGAATTCAGGATTACTAAACGACTTTTCTAAGTATGAGTCCGACTTTGTTAGATCACCATTAATTTTTGGTGACTCCAAAAATTATAAATCTTTGCAATATTATAGAACATCGAGTTAGCTTTCCAATGGTTCAAACGGGGAGTCAATCGGAGTCCGGACGAGAGAGTTATGGTCGTTTTAGTGGAAGACTGTCAGCTGTCGGGCACCGTCCAGGAGCCTTTCGGCCGATAGGGGGGCCGATAGACTCTACTGCCGGCATTTTGTATAGGGTATCGGTTGGGCCTATCGGCCGATAGGCTGGCCGATAGGTTCTGCTGAGTTACACTATAAATGTGTCGTTTTGAGCGTGAATGACTCATCCCTTCCCCATTTTTCCCATTGCGCCGCGAGAGAGGATATAGAGGGGGAGAGTTCTTCATCCGGTCGATTTTCATCATTTCTTTTCGGTTGTGAGGCTCGGATAATCAATCCAACGCGTGTTCTACGAATCTAAATACTTGAATCATCCAAGGTAATCTTCTAAGAACCCAGTTTTGGGAGATTTTGGGGATTTTGGGTATTTTGTTCGATTTCGTCCGTTTAATCCGATTTAACTTAGGATTTTGATGGATTGATGATTATTTAGATGTATTATATCATTTCCCTTGTTATTCCATGGTTGGATCGTATCGATTCGTTGTTTGAGTTGAGTTCTTGACCGACGCCTTGAAGGTGTCCGGTAAAATGTCTTAGAGGGGTTTTCGGGCGTTCTACAATTATTCTTCCTCGTATGGTCGATGATTTATTGATTGTATGATGTTAGGGTCGTGTTTCTTGCGAAGAAACCGTGTTGAACCCTTTCGTTCGTCGTCGTCTTCCGTTTCGATAGCATTGGGCGTTTCGAAGCTTTCCGGTTGAGCCGTGTTCGTCGGAATACTTGCGTACCGATTTTGAGGCAAGTACCTTGCCCATACTTTTTCTTATTTTGTGGATATGATGATCGGTGATCGTATTAGTGTGTTTGTTTGGTTGTTTGAAACGAAGTTTCAAAAGATTTCGGTTTGGCCTCGTTAAAGGCTTTCTTTCAAATGCGTGTGTGTTTTGTGAACGGCGTGTTTTGGGAATTTATTATGATTTGATTATTTTGAACGTTGAAGGATTTGATGATGATACTCCTATTGTTTAAAGTTATGGAATCGTGTATTCAGTATTTAATCTTGTTATTGTGTTTTGAAGAGTTTGGTAATGGTGTCGAGTTAATGGCCATCTCTAGTGGGTATTCTTAATGAACTTACATTCTTAGCATGTTAGTATTACATGAGTAACGTGTATTTTGTGTAATTTGCTCACCTTGTGTTGGCCCGACGGGGTCAAGGAGGGAAATCTATGCTGCCGCCCTGGATTTCACGAGTTTCGTACCGCTAGCCAACTCGTTAGGGTCCTTGCAAGGCCTCGAGTGAGAATGTATGCTGCCGCCCTGTTCTCACGGCTTAGCGTGTGCGTGGTTTTGTTTTTTCTGTAATTGTAGCCAACTCGGTAGGGTCCCTATGAGGCCTCGAGCGAGAATGTATGCTGCCGCCCTGTTCTCGAGGCTAATTGTGAACTGTTCATTTCCGGAAATGAGTGCTTTTGAACGGTTTTCATGATTGCATGCATTGACTAAGTGTGTAAGAGGTAAGTTGTTCGTTTGGCTTACTTGGCTAGGATGGCACTGGAGTATTTTGTTGTTTGTTTTAAATCCTTTACTTGTGGATTTTGATGTTGGGAAACGAAACTTGTGGTCGTTCTTGTGTATTGTGAGTTGATGAGATTTGGGGCTAAAATCCCAATGGTTTTGTAAAACTTATTTTACCGGTTTGGGGCTAAAATCCCAACGGGTTGGTAAATGTCATTTTTCGGAAAGTAAACCTTTGGGCGGTAACCCCTTTTGTCTTTTGGATTTTGATAAGCAGGATTTGACAATCCTAAACTGTTTTTTATTAAAACTCTCGATGGCATTCTAAACCGTTTTATAAATTATTCCCATTTATTTATGATATTTCGTTTTTGAAATGTTTTTCTCAAACCCTTGCCTCGGGAAGTACTTTTCGTTTCGTTTGGATCTTTGAGGATCCTCGGTTATTGTTATTCGTGGAATGTGAATTGTATGGCTCGTATTTGCACTTTGTATTTGCACTAGCAAAACAGTGGAGTTTTGCTAACCCCCGAGTATTCGGGGGGTGGATGTCTGTTTTTGCATTCAGGTTTTGGAGCATAACACAGGGTCGGCACGAAGGATGATGAAAGATGATCGATACTAATCACATGAGGAACCGTACATCGTGTGTTGGTTCAGTTGTACTTTATTTTCCGCTGCTATATTGTTCCCGTTGTACGGGTGTGGATGTATTTTGCCCCCTGCGTGGGCATGAGTTGTATTTGAGTTGTATGTATTTGTGGAAAGACCAAATTGGTCTACTGAGTCATTTTAGCCTTGAAGGCATTGTCGAGATGTTAAATGTTGTTACCAGCCTGGTAGATCCTCGAGGAGAGGGTCTACGGCGTGTAATATCCCTGAGTGGATTGGGGGTGTTACAGCAGTTACGTACGTAAGGCCGGTTACGTACGTAAGCCTTGTCCGGTTACGTATGTAACGATGCCGGCATTTCTGGGCAGTTAGTTCGGCCATGGCCGATTACGTACGTAAGGCGGCCGGCAGGCAGCCTATTTAAGACCCTGCAGACGGGGTTTTCCTCATTTTTCTCACTCGTTTTCTTCCCTTCCGCGGCTGGAGGTGTGTTGATCATGGAGAGATGTTGTTGGACAATCGATCCATGAAGTCTTGGAGTTCATATCATCAATCCATGAAGCGAATCAGGTCAGATTTTCTAGAAATCTAGTTTTGGGGAATTTGGGTGTTTTGGTTTTTTTCATCCGTTTAATCCGATTTAACTTAGGATTGTGATGGATTGATGATTATTTAGATGTATTATATCATTTCTCTTGTTATTCCATGGTTGGATCGTATCGATTCGTTGTTTTGGTCAAGTTCTTGATCGACGCCTTGAAGGTGTCCAGTAGAATGTCATAGAGGGGTTTTCGGACGTTCTATGATTATTCTTCCTCGTATGATCGTTGATTTATTAATTATATGATGTTAGGGTCGAGTTTCTTGCGAAGAAACCGTGTTGAACCCTTCCGTTCGTTGTCGTCTTCCTTTTCGATAGCATCGGGCGTTCCGAAGCTTCCCGGTTGAGCCGTGTTCGTCGGAATACTTGCGTGCCGATTTCGAGGCAAGTATCTTAGTATACGACTTGTATCTTGCGACTTGAAATCACGTATTAGGTTATGATGATTTTGCTTGCCTTCGTAAATATGTTCCGTTTGAGTTGGTTGTGTATTCCGTAATTTGAAGGCTTTGTGATAATAGTGTTATATTGGTATACGTGTTAGGTGTTGTGCCTTTTGTTCAGGATTGCGATGTACATATGGGATGGTTGTACACTTGATTGTGCAATGTATTGTGTACCGATCGTGTGTTATGTTGGTTGTGTGTCGTTGATTGATGACAGTTGTTGTGAGTATTGAGATTGTGTTATGTGTGTGTGATGTACGATGTTGTGGTGATCAACGTGATTGATTAACTGTGCTCATTGTTGTATGAAATGTGAATGTGAATGTGAATATGTGTATGACCGCTAAGTTCACTCGTGATGGTTCGACGGGACCTACGAGGACTCGTGGCAGTGGACTACGGGGTCATGACTTAGTGAGGCACTGAGGTCCAATCGTGCTGGTCTGACGAGGCCAACGATAACACATGGCAGTGGACCATGAGTTTCGGGCACAGTGCGTCCAACCGGGTGAGCTCGACGGGGCTTACGGTGACACGTGGCAGTGGACCACAGTGTTAGGACAGTGTGTGATTGTTGTGATTGATATAGTCCGTGTGGGTTGTTGAACCTACGGAGACACGTGACAGTGGATCACGGTGTCGGAATTGGTTATGTTTGGTTATCTGTATGTGGAATAGTCCGTGTGGGTTGTTGAACCTACGGAGACACGTGACAGTGGATCACGGTGTCGGAATTGATTATGTTTGTTTATTTGTGCGTGGTGTAGTCCATATGGGTTGTTGAACCTACGGAGACACGTGACAGTGGATCACGGTGTCATGAATATGTTTTGACAATCAAAGTTTTGAAAGGAAAGTTTTATGAAAACGAATGTTGGATCGAGTCCCGAGCGATTGGGTAAATGTTTTTCGTGTTGTGAACTGCTAATATGTGAAACAAGATTTGGGTTAAGACCCTAAAGTTGTAACTTGGGACTTGAGGCCTTAAAGATTTTTGTTCCTAAAATTCCCGAGATGATAGGTTTTTTTTAAATGCGTCATAGCTTATTTTCCTTTGTTAAAACCTCCCGGGAATATTTTGGTACTTGGTTATTAAATTTGATTATGATCAATGTTTGCTCGTTACATTTCGTATGATTTCATACTTGCTCTAGTAAAACAGTGGAGTTTTACTAACCCCCGAGTAATCGGGGGGTGGATGTCTGTTTTGCGTCCAGGTACATGCAGGTTCAGGGGAGCAGTCACAGGATTGGAATAGGAGGATGATGAGCTGCGATACTAATCAAGAGTTGAGAGTTGGTAGAGTTTGGTTGTATTGTCAGAGTTGATTTCAGTCTTCCGCTGTATTATGTTTCAACCCCTGCGTGGGTAATGTTGTATAAGTCAGATTTGATGATTGAGTTGCGTGACCTCATCGGTCTGTGTATTCACGTGTAAGTGACCATAACGGTCTGTATTATTTTATTGTTTGACCCTGGCAGAGCAAGCATTTGGTCATTTTGTAAGGTATAGCCTGGTAGATCCTCGTAAAAATGGGTCTACGGCGTGTAATATTCCCATATGGTTTTGGGGTTGTTAAATGTTACACGAGCTTGTGTGATATTTGCGTTTTGATGTGGAGTTAAATGTGAATCGTGAATACGTACACCATGTTTGTTTGATTTTTGTAATGCTCCGGTGTATATATATATATGTATATGTATATGTATATATATATATATATATTTGAATATGTATATGTATATATGTGCCCTTGTATAAATCGTTTTTACAGGAGTAATGTTTTGGTGTGGTTACACCAAGAAAATTTACCATCATGATACTTTAAAGTTGTGAATGTGGGGGAAGTCACGTAAATTTTATTTTAAAACATCCTTCAAGAAAGGAAAAGTTTGATTTTCGTATGATGACCTCGAGGCCGAAAATTTTGAGAATTCAAACTACTTATATCTTATTTCGATTTTTGTATTGCAAGTTTTTCATAAATTTGACTTTTAAAATTCAAATGAGGTCTACCCAAAAATTTACTTGAAACGTGACTCTCGCTTTTAGCTTTTCGGTTTCCTGCACTTCGTTAAAAGGGTATGTGGTAATGATATTATCATTATTTCAGTTGTAGTGCTCCGAGTTGTGAATAAAATGGTGTGATGAACGCTGAGTCATTGGGTACACACTCATTGAAATGGTCCTCTTGACCGAGAGGTGGGAGTTCGGTTTGAATATTAATTAATTCCTGATGGGTATTTGGGTAATGTTTTAATCATGTACACCGTTGGCATTTGGAATTGTCCGCCGTTGTTTATTTATAACCTCCGATATGGTACCGTTGGAAGGTGAGTATGAATGTATTGCCATCTTGCACAGTTAGCGCACGCCATCTTTTGTTGTGGAGTGCGCTTTCTAGCTTGGCAAAGTCTTGGGACTGCATTTTGCCGTCAGGCCTAATTTTTGCAGTCACTACTAGAAAAATACCCTTATAGTGACACTTTTTTTATGACACTTTTAAACAAGTATTGCTATATGTACATGTAATGACATTTTAATGTTTTATTAATTTTATAATTATATTTTGTGACGCTTTTAATATTTTCCTTTCTATTTCACCGCTTGTCTTAACCTAATTTGCACCGCTTAATCTAATCTGCTCCGCCTCCATTACCAGTCGAATCTCTTCATCTCTCCTTACCTATGAAAATTTTTCGATCTCAAGAATCATTTCTTCTTCGGTTGGCCTTCGATTTTGCACGTATGTTCATTCATCTTTGAACTCGGTCCCTTAGTCGTTGCTGACGCTTACGGATTCGAGCTCGCGCCATCACTGGATGACTGAATCTTCTAAGGTAAGTTTTTGTGTTAGATTTATTATGTGTTCTTTTGTAATCGGAGATAAGGAGGAGAACTTTGAGAGAAATATTTTCTCTTGTCTCCACAGAGAACATGTTAATATTACAGCCCCGTTTTTTGTCTCTGTGTTTAGTGCTTGTATAACCTTTTTATTTGTTTAATTTTGTACCAATAACTAATCAATGTAGATTTTGTTTTATTAGAAACAAAATCTCGAATGCTGCCTCAACTCAATATTGAAGATTGATATGTTATTTTTAATATGTTTCCTTATGGTTTTTGATGAAGGCAGGTAGTGAAAAATCTTATCGCCTTCTGGGTAAGTATAGTTCCAGTAATTTTTAGTTGATTCAGTAATTTCTCAATAAAAAAATATTACCTGTAAAATTTGGATTTTCTTTACTGTTTAAGTGAACTAGGATTACACATAAGATAAGTTAATTGATTAAAGGACTCCTCGGAGGGCGATTACGGCTCCGTTGACTTGAACCTCGTCTTTAATTATTGCTGCTAGCTCGGTTCTATTGTCGCAGAGTCATCCTTGAATTGTTTAGTGTTACTTGCTGTTTCGCTTGCCGCGGCCTATTTTTGCTGTTGGATTCATTTTTCAGGGTGACTTGTTTTCTTATTAATTAAAACTCCAACAAATTAAAACCTTAAAATCCAAAACAGCACTAATCTTGCGCTGCCAGGACCGGAAGTGTCCCTCGGATCTTTGTCAAGAGCTTGAGGATCCCGGTTTTAATTTAAACGGGTTTTAATCTCAAAATTCAAATTGAGTCCCTAAATTTGAGTCTCATCAGCTGTGTGCTCCCTTTCTTGATCTTTGTGATTTTCAGTCAGGAAAATGGCGATTTCTTATCGAATTCTTTCTTTTATTGCTACATTTTTGTTTACTTTAATTAAAGAAAAGAATAATAAGGTTGCAAGTATGTTACGAATTTGCAGTAAGTTATTGGCTAGGTTTATATACTTGTATGGAGTTCTAAGGTTAAAGTGTTATGATTGTCATGTTGATGTGATCTTTGTTACATATAGCCAAGTTTTTTGCATTTTGGTTTTTAGTTCAGTGTTTTAAGATTTTATGAGTTTAATGTGCAATATCTTGCAATTATGTGGAATAAAATTATGGGCAGTAAGTTAGTGGCTATGTTATATACTTGTAACGAGTAATGAGGTTAAATTGTTATGATTGTCATGTTGGTCTGACAAAGGTCAGATAAAACAAAAGGATTTATTATGTGTTCTTTTGCAATCGGAGATAAGGAGGAGAACTTTGAGAGAAATATTTTCTCTTGTCTCCACAGAGAACATGTCCATATTACAGCCCCGTTTTTTGTCTCTGTGTTTAGTGCTTGTATAACCTTTTTATTTGTTTAATTTTGTACCAATAACTGATCAATGTAGATTTTGTTTTATTAGAAATAAAATCTCGAATGCTGCCTCAACTCTTTATTGAAGATTGATATGTTATTTTTAATATGTTTCCTTATGGTTTTTGATGAAGGCAGGTAGTGAAAAATCTTATCGCCTTCTGGGTAAGTATAGTTCCATTAATTTTTAGTTGATTCAGTAATTTCTCAATAAAAAAATATTACCTGTAAAATTTGGATTTTCTTTACTGTTTAAGTGAACTAGGATTACACATAAGATAAGTTAATTGATTAAAGGACTCCTCGGAGGGCGATTACGGCTCCGTTGACTTGAACCTCGTCTTTAATTATTGCTGCTAGCTCGGTTCTATTGTCGCAGTAGCTGTCCTTGAATTGTTTAGTGTTACTTGCTGTTTCGCTTGCCGCGGCCTATTTTTGCTGTTGGATTCATTTTTCAGGGCGACTTGTTGTAATACCACCAGTATTACATGCTTTTTACTTTGGGCGCTCACGTCTATTTTTCCTGTTTAATAAATAAATGTACTCCATTGCAATAAAACATATTTTGTATAATATGGTTGTACGGCATCGCATCTATTATTCGTGTATTGTGATGGCATGATGATTGTGAACTTTGTTGACATACCTCGATGTCGTTAGGTAATTATCGGTGCGAATATGACGGTGGCCAACGTCTTGTTCCCTGAGAGATTTCCGGACGACATGGAGAGGGAGTCGTGTCATAATAAATTAATGTGATGATAATTTGACAAACAAAACTGTCCTTTACGTACGTTATACTCCGACTCATTACGTACGCTATGTCTGAGCCATTACGTACGTTATATGTTGGCCCTTACGTACGTAACAACGGTCTTCGGTCTTCGGACAGGAATCTTCGTCCGGTAGTACGCGTGCCGACCAACTTTCGGCGTGATTGCGACAGGCAAGTCAACGAGGTGTTACGTACGTAAACCCGTTTTCGTTACGTACGTAACGATGTGGGTGAATCGTTCCAGCGAGTTCCTTACGTACGTTAAGTATTTTGCCATAACGTACGTAAAGCCTCTTATGTACGTAATGCGTGAGGCATATCGTACGTAAGGGCAACCTAAGTTTATAAAAGAACACCTTGCCTTTCATTTCTTCCGTCCCAAAAATCATCCCTCTTCCTTGTACACTACTATCCACCATCATTGAACCAATTCTAGCCTCCCAATTCAAGTGCTATCCTATTAGAGTGCGTTAATCAAGCTTCGGGGAAGGTCTTGAAGGTGTTATCTTCTCGTTCTCCTTCGTCCACCGTCGTTCTTCATCATCTTTTGTCAATTAAGGTAAGTTTATTCAATCTTGAACTCATTTCAGTATTGTTTAGTAAGTTTTAGTAAACCTCGGATGCTTTGGGTAGCTTAGAACCCTCCGTAATAATCGAACCGGTATATAGCTATCGCAATTGTTAATCGATATCCATCAAAGCTTGAAATTGGAATGAATAATGGTAGAACTCATAATCATATTGCTAATCACCAACTTCTCGGAATCATCTTGAAGGATTTCATATATAACCATACTATCATGTTGAATAAAACCGTTAATGAATCCTTGATGAAGTTACCAACAATTTCTAGCCAAATAGATACCGAAACATGTTAAGATGATGGATTAATCGTTCTATACTTGCATATTAAGACAATGATGAAATCTTGGTGATTGTCGGTTATAATTAACTAGGAATGTTGTGTTAAAACACTATTGTTTAGCGGACGGATAACTTATAGAGAATGTTGCCGAACCTAAGAACTTAATGGCACGCATTATGGATAAAAAAATGGAGAAACTCGATTCCGACATCATAAACAACTAGGATAGGGTTTTAACAGACGGGAGGGGGAGGAACGTCGTTAATCATTATTAATATCACGAGATGTTAATCGACAAACATGTAATAGGTCGGATTTCCAAGTGCGATCGTTCAAGCCGTTGCCTTGTCCGGAAATAACTCGCGTCGGATTTGAGGCAAGTGAATCTTGCTCGGACTTTACGTCTTATAATTTTAGACATAGTAAATGTTACTATTGTGGAATGGTGCTCTTACGATTATCTTGTCCGGAGTATTCCCGAGTAGATACTACCGTGACCCTTGGCCGCGGCCTTGGGAGTTTTCTTGTTGGACCGTGTTGCGGGATAAAACCTGAATGGTACCCACGTCCGGAGTATTCCTGTGTAGATACTTCCGTGACCCTTGGTTGCGACCTTGGGAGTTTATGTGCTGATAAAAAGGAATAACATGGAACACTCGGTGATAACTTTATTCCTGGAAATTATTAGATTTTACTTTTGAGTTTGGTTGGGATTGTTTCTGACCTAGGTTACTGGCACGACATGTCGTGCCAGGTAAATTTGTTGAATTTGTGCAGGACACCCCCGAAGGTTACGGCCAGGCGTGAGCTATGTTGGAAGAAGGCCTGTTAATTTCTTAAATCAATTTGAACATTCCACGTTGTGTAATAACCGTATGTACGGACACTATTTGCATTTGTACCTTGGGATGCACGGATACTTTCTTAATTACTTCCGTATATTACCACTTTTAATAAAATATTTTAGAAAATATTTTCAAAACTTGCCTTGTGGGTCCCTCATGGGATCTACGGCACTGTGGCGTCCCGGTTCATTTTGGGGGCATTACTGAAAATGGTATCAGAGCCTAAACACTCACGTGGAAAGTTTTACCAAAAATATTTTGAAAACGTTTTGCCTTCAAAATCCAACACTCCTGACGACCGTAACTCCTCGAGGGATGTCGAGGTAAAATACACGTAAATTCTTATGGATCAAGTATGATGTTTGGATTCAGTAAGGACTCAAAGAATGTTTGCATTAAACTAACCTGTTAGATTGAACGAACATCACCAATGGCACGTCGAGGAGCTAGAAGAAACGTAAATGACGCACAAGGTTCCGCTATGAACCGGCGGAAGACAAACACCGGAGAAACTAACCCGGTAGGAAATCAACCACCGCTGTTAATCGACGCAGAAGCGGAAAACCGTAACAACGGGGATTTGATCCACCTTTGTTCATACTCTCGCCTGTGCCATTGCTATGGGAATCGCTCAGTCAACCGGGCGAGCAGTACCATCATTAACATAGAAGAAAACATCGAAGGACCGTTGGCCGGGAGAAATGTGAAGGCGGACCGCTATTATTCGACGGGTCAGGGGATAAGCACGTGGACGATTGGATCTCGGAAATGGAGACTGCCTTCGAGGTGATCGGCTGCCCAGGAAACCGGAAAGTGCCACTCGGAATCAACCAGCTCCGTGACACCGCAGCCCGATGGTGGAGGACCTATAAGCCAGAGGACAGAATAGTCGGATGGCCCGAGTTTTCCAAACTATTGAGAGGCAATCTTCCCCGATCGATTCAGACCGCACGAGCGGAGCTTCTTGTGCGAGGACCTCGAATTTGCCATGCAAATCATTCGGGCATACAGGACCGAGCTAAGCTATGTCGCACAGATGGTTCCATCCGAAGACCAGCGAATTTGTCACCTTGCTCAACGGTTGCCGGAGGATGTTCAACGCTACGCGGCGGGGTTTCATTGCACCACGTTGAGGGCATATGAGGACGTGGTCACAGCATACGCCGGTACGGTTGTCAATTCGGATGCCGGGCACAACCAAAAGAAGCAGAAGACAGCAAATCAGTCCGGGAGCACCAGCAGAGTGAATTTGGGAATTGGGTTCCCCTCTAAATCAGCAGCTTCGTCCCAACAGAAAGGAACATCCGACGGGCCTTCTCGCCGTAGCTGTTTCAATTGTGGCATAGCAGGGCATACCATGAGTCAGTGTCGTAAAGCATCGACAAAGTGTTTTTCATGCGGAAGAGGCAGGCACATGTCTCGCTACTGTTCTCGGATCAAACCTACTCCAAACCCAGCTCCTCAGAGTCAACAAGGCTCGGTACAGACATCCAGAGCGTCTGCCATGTCCGACTACCGATCTCCACCTCACCAGTCTCCTCTACACGGTGCCGGAAGAGGACGTGGTCGCGGGGGAGGTACTGCACCCTCCTCGGGGACACTGCCGTCCCGCATGTTCGAACTAAGGGCTACTGACGACCCGACCACTCCTGCTGTCTCAGGTACTCTCCTTATTAAATCTCAGCCTGTTCATGTACTGTTTGATACTGGAGCAACCCACTCGTTTATATCCGTAGAATGTGTTAACCGTTTACATCTCCCTTGTGTACCCTGTGAGTCCTTTACTGTTAAACTACCCGAGGGCAGCAGGGTGGAGGGTAACTTGGAAGTTCGAAACTGTCCGATTCGTATCAATAATCTGGGCTGGACAGCCAATCTCATGGTCTTTCCACTCCAAAACGAAGATGTGATCTTAGGTATGGACTAGATGACGAAGCATAAGATGGTATTGGATACCTATCGCCTGACCGTTTCTATTACGACCCATGACGGTGCCACTCACACGATTAGAGGCCGAGAGCACTTCAACACAAAAGGGTCCCTCAGTCTCCTTTCAGCAGTAGCACCTCGTGATGATCGAGGAGTGTATTACTGGTGCTATATTCTTCAGGAGGGCACGTCACAATTGTCGGTTGCTAATATTCTTGTAGTGAACGAATTTCCGGACATATTCCCCGACGAACTACCTGGATTGCCACCACATAGGGAGGTCGATCTCTCAATCGAACTTGAGCCAGGAACGACGCCTATCTCTAAGGCACCATACAGGATGGCACCAACGAAATGAAGGAATCAAGTCACAACTCGAAGATTTGCTATGGAAGGGGCTCAGTCGTCGTAGTTCTTCGCCATGTGGTGCGCGAGTTCTTTTTGTGAAGAAAAGGACCGCTCTCTGCTTTGTGTATCGATTACATGGGAACTTAATAAGGTCACTATTAAGAACCGTTACCCACTTCCAAGGATTGATGATTTCTTGGACCAACCGCAAGGGCGAGTGTTTTCAAAGATCGACTTACGTTCGGGATATCACCAATTAAGAATTCGAGAGGAGGATATTCCTAAGACCGCATTTCGATCGAGATATGGGCACTACGAGTACATGGTGGTGTCGTTTGGCCTGACTAATGCTCCAGCTGTTTTTATGGAATTGATGAACAGGGTTCTGACAGAGTTTCTCGATAAGTGTGTGGTGGTTTTCATTGACGATATTTTAATTTATTCCCGAAGCCGATGGGAGCATGAGGAACACTTGAGACAGGTGTTGAGCATTTTAAGGCAACATCAATTGTATGCTAAACTTTCTAAATGCGAGTTCTGGATGCCAGAGGTAACCTTTTTTGGACATGTGATTTCAGCAGGAGGCGTTAAAGTAGACCCCCAGAAGATCGAGACAGTTATGAATTGGGAACCACCTAGGAATGTCAAAGAGGTGAGAAGTTTCCTGGGATTGGCGGGATATTATCGACGGTTTGTCGAGGCCTTCTCCTGTGTCGCTCAGCCATTAACAAATCTGCTTAGGAAGGACACCAAGTTTGTTTGGACAACGGATTGTCGAGAGCTTCGACAAGTCAAGAGGAAGCTTACTACTGCCCCAGTGTTGGTACTACCGCAGGGTACGGAGGGATTCGTAATATGCACCGATGCGTCTAAGCACGGGTTAGGATGTGTGTTCATGCAGAATGACAGGGTTATCGCTTACGCCTCTCGTCAACTTAAACCTTATGAGGTGAACTACCCGACACATGACTTGGAACTAGCTGCAGTGGTCCACGCTCTTAAGATCTGGAGACATTACCTATATGGGGTTACCTGTAAGATCTTTACGGACCACAAGAGTTTAAAGTATATTTTCACGCAGAAAGAGTTAAATATGAGACAGAGGCGTTGGCTGGAGCTAATCAAGGATTACGATGTAGAGATTCTATATCATCCTGGTAAGGCCAACGTCATAGCAGACGCACTGAGTCGGAAAAATGTGCAGGAGGTGACACTATCTGGTTTGACAGTACAGCTGGAGTTGCAGCAAGATCTCCGGAGAAATGACATTGAAGTGTGGATACAACACCGCCAGGGACAGTTGAGCTCGATTGATATTCGCTCGTCCTTGCTGGATGAGATACGCCTAGCACAGATGGAGGATCCAGAACTTCGTGCGATCGGCGCAAAGGCCGAAGGAGGAGTTATTTCAGACTACAGGATCCAAGGGGGCTTAATTAGATTCAAGAACCGGATTTGCATCCCACCTAATGACGAGCTTAAGCAAACTATACTTAAGGAAGCTCATTCTACTCCCTATTCGATACATCCCGGGGCGAGCAAAATGTACAAGGACATGCGAAAGAGTTTCTGGTGGAAGAATATGAAGCAAGAGGTAGCAAGGTTTGTCGCTCGATGTATGGTATGTCAACAGGTGAAGATTGAACACCGTAGACCGGCCGGAATCATGCAGCCCTTACCCATTCCGGAATGGAAATGGGAGAGCATATCAATGGACTTTGTCACCAAGTTACCAGTGACGGCGGGGGGAAAAGACACGATATGGGTTATTGTAGACCGACTGACAAAGTCGGCAAACTTCATTCCAATTCAGGAGGCCATCGGAACAGAACAGCTGGCTACCATCTTTGTTCGGGAAATCGTGAGATTACATGGCGTTCCCTCGGGGATTATTTCGGATAGAGACACTAGATATGTGTCCCGCTTCGAAGGTCATCCACTGTGCCATGGGTACTCAATCGCATTTCAAGATCGCCTATCATCCTCAAACGGATGGACAAACAGAACGCACCATACAGACCCTGGAAGATATGTTGAGAGCATGTGTACTCGATTGGGGCAAGGACTGGGCTAAACACCTCTGCCTAGCAGAATTTTCGTACAACAGCTGGCATGCAAGCATAGTGATGTGAATCAAGATATTATGAAGAACCCGGATGAGGACTTGAGCATGACGACTGGACCAATAACGAGGTCTCGATCAAAGAAGTTCAAAAATAATTTATCGACACTCATCATTGATATGTTTAAAAATAACTATGTTATCAAAGACAACAAATTCGTGAGTAGTGTCGAAGTTGTCGAACAATAAGTTTTTCGTTTATTTTATCTTGGTGTATTTTAATTTGAATTGTATTTCTTGAGTTGTATTTTTATATTTTGAGTTGTATATAATCGAGTCGTGTAATATTAATGTCGAAGACGATCGGAAAAGACGAACAAACAAACAAGGATCAAATTCCCGCGCGTAAGACTGACACGCAGCAGTCTCGTATTTTTGCCATAACTTACTCGTCCGAAATCCGATTCAGGTGATTCAGGTGACTATGGAAAGCTAAGAAAGAGAGCTACAAATATTGTTCAAACCATAGGACCAAATTCGGAGACATTGGAGCTCAGAAATGATAAAACATACAGCATCGGATTTATGGTGACTTGTTGTCCTTGTTTTCACACCTTAAAATCTTGGTCTTTGATATTTTGTCACCTAAACATATGTTGACTGACTTTGTATCAGATTTTAGGATCTTTGAATGTTGATTTTTCTATTTTGTAGGTTTCTAGTTGTTTCCTTGTTCACACTAGAGTTAGGTGTAAGATTTTGGCTATAAATAGCCTTGAAGTTTCATTGTAAGAGGACACCAAAGATTTTATGAATTTGAGAGTGTTTGTATTAACAAACCTTTGTGAGTGCTTTCTTGTTTTGTTGAGTGTGTCTCCAAAACATCCCTTGTGTGATTTATATACTTATCAAGTGCAATCTTGTTAGTATTTATATTCCACCCCTTCCGAGTTGCTACGGCGTGTCACGTAGAGGTTTGGAAGTAAAGCCCCATTTTGCTTATTTTGGAAACATCCTGGGAACGAATTCATCTAGCGGTGTCGGTTACCATAGCGTATCGTGTGGGGGTCGCATCAGTTGGTATCGGAGCTCGGTTATTCCAAAACTAAGTGGTATCATCTATTTTCCTTCATTACCATAATCTTCCTATCTTATCATCCTATTATTTCCTTTATCTTTTAAATCTTCCATCTTCTTCACACAAAAAAAAAAAAAAAAAGAAAAAAAATATATAAGTGGTGAAGGTTTTGATTGTTTTTGATAACTCTTCAAGCCGAGGCCAGGGGAAGAACTTGTTCCTTAGCCTTCGGGCGTCCGGTGATTTTAAGCTTGCGGATCGAATATCAAATATCAATCCATTCATTTCATTACTAAAAAAAAAAAATTATAAGTCGTGAAGGTTTTGATTGTTTTTGATAACTCTTCAAGTCGAGGCCAGGGGAAGAACTTGTTCCTTAGCCTTTGGGCGTCTGGTGATTTTAAGCTTGCGGATCGAATATCAAATATCAATCCATTCATTTCATTACCAAAAAAAAAAAAGAAGAAAAAAAAAAATTATCAAGGAAGAAGAGAAGAACGAATTTTGATCGATCTTATCAAACAATTATCATACTTTTCGTTCCGTTCCATATTCTAAACTATTCCAAAATCTTTTGCTCCCATCTTTCCATTTTTTTTATCTTATCGTCATTCGCAATCGTTGGGGGGATCGTGGGATTTGAGTTCTTTCAAGAAGAAACTTGATTTGAATCACCAAAAATCACCTTGTAAGTTGTGTGGAAAAAGGCAAAAAAAAAATTGTGAGGAATTAAGAAAAAGCCAAACGAGAGATACGCGAGTGTGAGCGATCGAGCGATACACGTGAGGATCTTGTGAGGAAATTTTCTTATAGAAAAAAAGGAGAAAAAAAAGAAAAAAAGAAAAAAAGAAAAAAAAGAAAAAAAAAAAAAAAGAGAAAAACAAAAAAAAAAGAAAGAAAAAAAAAGGAAAAAAAAAAGGAAAAAAAAAGGAAAAAAAAAGAAACAAAAATGTCGAGGCAGAAGGAAGCAGGCAAAATCTTATCCTTCAAAATATTGTACAACAACTTGCTCAAATAGTCGGAAGACTAGATAAACAAGAGGAAACAATTGCTACTCTTACGAAGGGTAGAGAAGAGGAGCCCGTACGAAGGGGACCGGAACCCATTCGATTTGGAGGCTATGATGATGAAGATTCGATGAATTCCGAGGAGGAAACTCCGAGGTTTGTACATCGAGGAGGGCGAGAAGGACGAGGAGGAAGGAGAGAGTATGAAGGAAGACGAGGAAGATATGTCCGAAACGAGGAGGATCGGAATATGGGAAACATCAAAATGAAAATCCCATCTTTCGAAGGGAGAAGTGATCCGGACACATATCTCGATTGGGAAAGGAAGTTGGAGACCATTTACGATTGCCACAACTATTCCGATGAGAAGAAAATGAGGTTAGCAATAACCGAATTTTCAGAATATGCAAGCATTTGGTGGGACCAACTTGTGACGGAGAGAAGGAGGAGTCGGGAGAGACCGGTTAGCGGTTGGGAAGAATTGAAGGTTGTTATGCGGAAAAGATTTGTTCCTAATTACTATCGTAAGGAACTATTTTCTCGCTTACAAACTTTAAAACAAGGCTCGAGAAACATTGAAGATTTTCGAAAGGAAATGGAGATGTTGATGATCCGAGCCAATGTTCGGGAATCGATAGAGGCCACCATGGCGCGGTTTTTACACGGGATGAGAGGCGATATAGCTAAAGAAGTTGACAAACAACACTTTGTTGAATTCGAGGACATGGTATATGCGGCGGTAAAAATCGAGCGGAGCTTACGAAGAGGGAGCAATAACAACTATTCCACGGGATACTCTACCCCTTGGAAACAACAATCTCAAGTAAGTTCGCACAAATTTAAAAATTTTGATAAAAGAGAAGGGAGTGTCTTGAAAGGAAAGTTTGAAGTTGGGAGCACTAGCAAACCAAAATTTGATGGGAAACCTAAACCCGTCGAAAGCACCCAAAGGAGAAAGCGGGACATCCAATGCTATAAGTGCCGAGGTCGTGGACATATAGCATCCGAATGCACCAACAAGCGGGTGATGGTACTTCGGGATGGGGAGATTGAAACGGAGCGAAAAAGAAGAAGAAGAAGAGACAAGAGAGGTGGAGAGTGATGATGAGACGTATGAGTATGCACCCTCACTTGTTGTTCGGAGGGTGTTAAGTTCTCAAGCAAAGAGGAGGAAGTTAACGAACAAGAGAAAATCTATTTCACACACGTTGTTTTATTAAAAATAAAAATTGTAGTGTGATAATAGATAACGGGAGTTGCACTAATGTCATTAGCGCTATGCTAGTGGAAGAACTCGATCTCCCAACAAGAAGACACCCTAAACCGTATCGTTTACATTGGCTAAATGATTGTGGGGAAGTTCGAGTTAATAAACAGGTACTAGTGGCTCTCACCATCGGAAGGTATCAAGACAAAATCCTATGTGATGTCGTTCCGATGCATGCTTGCCATATCTTGTTGGGAAGACCATGGCATTTTGATCGAGATGCTACTTTGAGCGGAAGGAAAAATCGTTACTCATTCGAGAAGGACGGAAAGAAAATTACCTTAGCTCCCATGACTAAGGTACAAATACAAGAAGATCAACTTCGTCTTGAAAAGGAAGTTGAAGGAAAATCGAGAAAAGAAAAGGAAAAGAAAAATGAAAAAAATGAAAAAAGCGAGAAAAATGAAAAAAATGAGAAAAATGAAAAAAATGAAAAAAATGAGAAAAATGAAAAAAATGAAAAAAATGAAAAAAATGAGAAAAATGAAAAAAATGAAAAAAAGAAAGAAAAAGAAAATTTGAGAAAATGCATGCTTGTAAGTGCAAAGGAACTTGAAGAAGATATCAAGGAAAATGCACCCATATACTTGATTATTTTCCGAAAAGTTTGCGCTACTACTAACCCCGGGAACCGGATAATTCCGAGTTCTATTGAATCTTTATTGCAGGAATTTGTTGATGTTTTTCCTGAAGAACTACCTGCAGGGTTGCCACCAATCCGAGGGATTGAACATCAAATAGACTTTGTGCCAGGTTCGGTCATTCCAAATAGACCGGCATACCGACACAACCCCGAAGAGACCAATGAAATCCAAAGACAAGTCGAGGAGTTGTTAAGTCTTGGGTATATCCGGGAGAGTCTAAGTCCTTGTGCCGTTCCTGTGATCGTCGTGCCAAAGAAAGATGGAACGTGGAGAATGTGCACCGATTGCCGAGCGGTAAACAATATCACGGTTAAGTATCGACACCCTATTCCAAGGTTAGATGATATGTTAGATGAATTACATGGTTCATGTGTTTTCACTAAAATCGACCTAATGAAAGGATATCACCAAATTCGTATGAAAGAAGGAGATGAATGGTGTTGTGCGACGATTAATTCGCCACGATAGGCGATCGGCGACCTCCCTGAAAAGTCAACCATAGAAGCCAAACTCCGGACGGACACCTAGAGTCCGGCATGATACAGCGATCGTCTTTTGGTAACCAGCGATCGTCTTTTGATACCTGGCGATCGTCTTTGTCTAACGGATCAGAGGCGATCATTTCATGCCACGTGGGGACCCAGCATCCGTCAAAGTCGTCGAAGACCGAATCTTGGACGATGGCCCACCCGCGGATCTTCATAGGATACCAACAAAAAGGATCATTGACCCCAGCCTGTCACCTACCACACCTACCGACAAGGCCGCCGAAAGGTACGAAGTGGACCCTCCTCGGACAGCGACTCGCGACGCGTGCTGGCTTCCCATTGGTTCACCCAGCTGGCCTCCAACTGCAACCTCGGACCTCAAGGGAATAGGCCCACGTGACGGGACGATCGGCCATTTATTTTAATATAGAAAACGGCGATCGCCCGCGATCGCCTGAGGGATCCCAACTACTTTGTCCCCTATTAATAGAGGACTCACTGTTGCGGCCAAAGGGACGAATTCGACTACGAATTAAGTGCAAAATACACACCAAAGAGAGAATAAAAGGCTCTTTTGGCAAACACTAAGACATTCATAGTGATATTCATACACATTCATCATAAATCCCAAGCAAGAACTCACAGATTCATCCATCTGGTTCTTCCGGCAATCTACGCGCTCTAAAGCCTAGATAACTAGAAACTTTTACACTCCTTGTATTAGATTCTAACATTAATATTTGTACTCGACAATATATCTATTAATAACATCTCGCGAGAGCATTCAAGCCCGGGACTAACAACCCCGGCAAATCTTGTGTTATCTATTTTTCCACGGAAGTGTTCTCGCATTTGTTTGTTACTCGATCATTCCAGCAATACTATCTCCGGATAATATTTTGGGTAACAACAATTGGCGCTAGAAGGAGGGCTGTTAAATCTAAACCTTCATTTTTATTCCTACCGTCTCGAAGAACATTCACTGTTCTCCGGACATATACTTGAAGAAACACTCACTGTTCTTCAATAGAAAAACCATCAGAAAATGACATCAGCAACAACCTCCAAGAGGGCCACCCTGAGATCTGCCGGAAATCTTATTCCGGCGAGGACCGAATCCCAGCCCACGGCGGAAGGCGACCGTGGCGACGCTAGGCTCTCACTCCCGCCCCCGAGGGACGGTTCTAGCCTCTCACTCGATCAGTTCCAGACATCAGAACAGATTGAGGAGGCTATAGCCATCCTCAGGGAACGGCAGAGGGCCCACGATACGCCCACCATCACCCCGTCAGCTAACCGTCGGGCAAGCAAACGGAAGCTCAAGGGGATCTATGTTGAGAAATCGACAGAAAGCCCCGAGCCGCTGGGGAAGGCTCTCGTAAGGCGAGACGATTCCGTCTTCAGCCGCCTAGGGAGCGATCCCTCATGGCGACCGGGGCACTCAGGCCCCACCGTGAGACATCGATATCCGAATCCTTTACCGGGAGTTCGGCGTATCCGACTCCCAAGAGACAGACCGGTCAACGAGCCCCTGCTCGCCCAAGAAGGGAACCCTGGCGGGGAGATCGTCGTTCACCACGGGGCCAGGGATCGCACACGATCGCCTTGGTTCACGCTCTGAGAGTCAATCGGCGAGCAGTCAGGCGACGGCGATAGCCGCCATACAACGCCAGCTCGATGAGATGAGGGCGCTCATGGAAAATGGGGCAAGCGCTAGGAGATCGATCATTGGTTCAAGCGAACCACTCACGACTCAGATCGAGCTCGCCCCAGTCCAACCAACAATCAATCCCCCACAAACACCTTTATACGAGGGGAAATCGGATCCGGAAACCCACTTAAGCAAATTCCGGATCTACATGACCGGGTGCGGAGCTTCAGATGCGACGAAATGTAGTTTGTTCCCGTTAACTCTGGGCGATGTGGCCCACAGATGGTACTCCTAACTTCCTTCTCGCTCAATCTATTGCTTTGAGAAGCTAGCGAACGACTTCAGTCATACTTCGCCGCCAAAGTCGCCGCCGGAAGGTCCTCACCGCATGATGAAAATCGCGGGGAAGGATGAATCGGATGAGGATTACATCGACCGGATAGACGAGATAGTCCTCACCGGTGAGCCCGTCGGCGGCGAGATCGCTCTCAACTCGATTATGAGCGGATTCCACGGACGCCGCCCATGTTCAGCACCTCACAAAAGATATCCCCGACCTATTCGATCTTCCGCAACAAAGCCGCCGGTTCTGGCCAGACAGAGGATGCTCTCACTCCGCTTAGAAGAGGGACCATCCGAAGAAGGAAAAGCACCCTCCCATGTCCAGAAGAAGGCGGTCGCCAAGCCCAGAAAGGCGATCGCCAAGCCGCCTGGCGAGTTCAAAGCCTTCGAGGATGTAGAGGTCCACCTTCTTCACAACCTCAACTTATCTCCGGCCCACATCTTCAACGCGATCAAGGGTCGCGAGTGGCTTTCCAAGCCAAAGCCAATAAGGGACCACGGTCACCTAGACCGTAGCAAATTCTGTGCCTATCATAAGAGTCCCGGCCACAACACTAGCCAATGCCGCGATCTCCTCAGACAACTCTGGCGATTGTTTGAGGAAGGCAAACTGGACAACTTGGTCACCAAGCCGGAACCAAGGACGGAAAGGACCGGAGGGCGCGAGCGTCGGCAACACGAGAGAACTCCTCCCAATCCGGTCGCCAGAATCGAGCATGAGCCGGAATACTCTGATGATTCGGTCCCACCGATCAACTCTGGCGGCCGGGTCAACATGCTTCAAGCGGGAGGTGGAAACCTCGGGGGTCTTTCCCCGGTTTCCACCATGTCGAACAGGAAACAAAAAGCCGAGCTGAGGGCATTCGCCGGGGTCCACGTCGTTGTACCCCCGGAACCGACCATCTCTAGAGACGCGCTCATCACCTTTTCCAACAAGGACAGGGAAGGAGTGCAATGTCCCAAAGAGGATGCACTAGTGATCTCCGCTTGCATCCTTGGGAAGACGGTCGATCGCGTGTTGGTCAACAATGGGAGTTTTTGCAACATCATATTCAAATCCGCCCTAGACCAACTCGGCAACCTGATCAAATTCATCAAGCCTTTCGACACCGTGCTTCAAGGGTTCGGCGACAACACAGTCCAAGCCTACGGGAGGATCAAGCTCTCCGTCGAGCTAATATGCTTTTATGATCCCAAGGTTAGGATTACTAGGAACCTAAGCTTTGTAATCATAGATAGGCCCAAGATCTATAATGGGTTCCTAGGTCGCCCTTTTAGAAACCTTTGAGGCGGTCGCCTCATCTTTCTTGTATCAAATTCCCACCGCCGATGGGACGGTCGCATCGTAAAAGGAGATCAGCTAATGGCAAAGAGATGTTTGAGTTACTCCTATGTTGTTAATTCTTTCAATACTTCCCGTACTGTATGTAACATTGAAGCGACCGACGATCAACCCATGGAGATCGACAAGCCTGAGACTTCGTACCAACCCGACTCAGGGGACGCCATCTCTCATCGATCGACGGACGACATCGAGCCAAGGATCGGTTTCGAGCCAAGTCTCGACATCGATCCAAGGACCGAGTCCGGAGATCGTACCAAACGAGAGGCGACACTGCCTCGCCGAAGAGTTGGAAAGCATTACGATGGATCCGGATCATCCAGAACGGGAGGTACAGATCGGCGCAAGCATTGACCGCGAATTAAAGGGAGATCTGATCAACTTGCTACGTAAGAACATCGGTGTCTTTGCCTGGTCGCATCAAGATATGGTTGGCATAAGTCCCGAACACGCCTGCCATTATCTGAAGATCGACCGGCGATGAAGCCTGTTCACGAGCGTAGGAAGTTCGGTCCCGAGAAATACGCGGCGCTCGACATAGAAGTCCAGTTACTCAACAACAGATCGACGGAGTAGCAACCGACGAACCACTGGGTCGCCAACGCGGTGCTCGTCAAAAAGCCGATCGCTCGGAGATTATGCATAGACTTCACCGACCTCAACGCGGCATGTCCAAAAGATCACTTCCCAATGCCTCATATCGATCATCTGGTCGATAGCACGGCAGGTTGCGAAATGATGTCGTTTATGGATGCCTTCGCCGGATATCATCAAATCCCAATGGCAGAGGAAGACATAAAACACACATCTTTCCACACAGAAAAAGACATATACTTTTGGGTCAGAATGCCGTTCGGCTTGAAAAACGCAGGGGCGACCTACCAGCGATTAGTCAACAGGATGTTCGCCGATCAGATCGGCAAAACCATGGAGGTCTACATTGACGATATCGTAGTCAAAAGCCTCAAGAAGGAAGATCACCTCAACGATCTCGCCGAGACGTTCGCCATCCTTGAAAAGTTTAACATGAAGCTGAACCCCAAGAAATGCAACTTCGGGTGGGCTCAGGAAGTTCTGGGGCACATAGTGAGCCAAAGGGGGATCGAGGCGAACCCCACCAAGATACAGCGATCCTTGACATGCAGGAACCGCGAAATATCAAGCGGGTGCAACGCCTCACGGGTTGTCTAGCCGCCCTCAACCGTTTCATATCACGGCTCGCGATAAAAGCAAGCCCTTCTTCGCGACCATCAAGAACAAGAAGTTCGCGTGGACGAAAGAAAGTCAGTAGCATTCGCCAAAATAAAGGAATATCTATCTAACCCCGCATCCTGGCAAAGCCGATCCCCGGTGAAAAATTATTCCTTTACTTGGCGGCCTCGCAGGTCGCACCGAGTGCCGTTCTTGTGCGAGCAGATGGGCAAGCTCACTTGCCGATCTACTATGTTAGCCAGCGCTCCACGACGCCGAGACACGTTATACACCATAGGAGAAGATCGCATACGCCCTTGTCATGAGTGTACGAAAGCTTAGGGCTTACTTCTTAGATCAACAAGTGTAAGTCATAACAACTCTACCTCTAAGACAAGTCCAGCAACGACCGGACACCAACGGACGACTCCTCAAGTGGTCGCTGGAGATCGCCCAATACGGAATCACTTACGCTCCTCGCACGGCGATCAAAGGCCAAGCTCTGGCGGACTTCGTGGTGGAATTAACGTTCCCTCACAGTCCGACTCAGGTCGGCCGACCTGCCTGGAAATTATACGTGGATGGCTCAGCGACCAATGCGAGAGCAGGGGCAGGGATTGTCCTCATTAGCCCCGACGGTCAGAGTTTCACAAATGTTGTGCGTTTCGGTTTTCGTGCGACCAACAATGAAGCTGAATACGAAGCTCTGGTAGGCGGGCTTGATCTAGCCCTCGCCCTGGATGTTCGACGCCTCCATATCTTCATGGACTCCCTTTTGGTCGTGAACCAAGTCAAGGGGGAATATGAGGCACGCGGCGAACAGATGGTCAAATACCAAGAGCTGGTCGCCGAAATGTGCACAAAATTTGAAGAAGTACTAATCGAGCAAGTCCCGAGAGAGCACAACTCCCAGGCCGATGCACTTTCCAAACTAGCATCATCGGATGGGGCACCGACTTCTCCAACATCCAAATCACAAAGTCAGCAAGGCCGGCGATCGACAGGAATTTGGTTACCACGGTCGCCATCGCCGAAGAGAATTGGATGACTCCGTTCATCAAATACTTAAAGGACGGAACGGTCCCTGACGATCGTGTTAAAGCTCGCCAACTCCAGCTTCGTGCGACCAGGTATACCCTATTGGACGATCGGCTTTACAAGCGAGCCTTCAGCCTTCCCCTCCTCAAGTGTATTACACCGGAGGAAGGTCGGTTCATTTTAGCTGAAATCCATGACGGGATTTGTGGGAACCACGCGGGCGGGCGAGCCCTCCTCCATAAGATGACCAGACAAGGATTTTTCTGGCCATCACTTCGGAAAGATGCGATCGCTTATGCCAGATCTTGTCATAGATGTCAGATAATGGGCCCCAACATTAAGCTATCACCCGAACAGCTCACCTCCATGTATAGCCCTTGGCCATTTGCGCAATGGGGCATCGACCTTATAGGTCCCTTGCCGACGGCTCCAGGGGGCTGTAAGTTCGCCATCGTTGGGGTCGATTATTTCACCAAATGGGCTGAGGCCGAACCGCTCAACAAGATCGGCCAAGAGCAAGTGATCAAGTTTATATGGAAAAACATAATATGCCGATTCGGTTTGCCCCTGTGCCATCATCTCCGACAACGGAAGCAGATTCGACGGCTTAGAAGTCATGCACTCGTGAAAAGTGGGAGTCAAAAGGTTATTCTCGGCGCCTATCACCCTCGGACGAACGGGTGTAGAGGCGGTGAATAAGATCCTCAAACACACGATCAAAGCACGACTCGAATCCGTGCAAGGAAGATGGGCGGCGAGCTCCCAGACGCTTTATGGTCCTACCGAACGACGACCGCAATTCAACCGTGAAACCCTGTCGCCCTTACCTTCGAACAAGCGGTGATTCCTTCGAGATCGCCGTCCTCACCATCGAACCGAACAGAGATGACGACCGACAACGATGTAGCCCGGCGAATCGACCTAGACATGCTTGAAGAAAGACGGTGACCTCGAAATGAAGAACACAATCCACAAAAGGAGAGCCGAGAAGTTCTTCAATTCAAAGGTCGAGAAAGAAGATTTCAAGTGGGCGATCTCGTCCTCAAGAAAATCCAAACCCATACAGCGTCTTTGGTCCAAATCGAAGGACCTTTCGGAGTATCCAGATGGCTAACTAAAGGAGCCTACGAACTGGAACATCCTGACGGTACTCGGACAGCACTCGAACGCCTCTGAAAAATACTATCAGTGATAAATTTGTATTCGATTTCAATGATGTACAAGGAATATAATGAGATTTTTTGTTATCCCATCTATTATGGCGATCGCCCCACCAGGCATCGCACATCACCGACGATCACTGATCACGACGATCCTAGGTAAAATTAATGCAGCCATGGTCCTGGAGGTCGATGGAACCGACAGCTTCGCCCATGCAAGGTTCCTTTGGGCTGAGATCGCCCGCCCTTCGTTTAAATACGAGGCCGGCGTAGCCGAAGGACCCTCCAAAATAATCAGTAGGCACGATCGCACGTTCTCAAGGTACATCATCTAACGTGGTGAACCCGAACAATGCGACATGCCATTACCCCCGGCTCAACGTACACCGTCGAGGATCGCCATCTTCATGGCGGGCCGAGGTGGAAGCAGAGCTGACAAGCCGCGGACGTGGTGTCAAATAAGCCAACAACGCTCCGCGCAAGGACTCCTCCAGACCGAGATCGCCCGCCTTTCGTTTTAACACAAGGCAGGCGTAGCCTAACGGAGGACCCTCACAAAAAGTGAGTCGCACACGAAGACACGATTGGGGAGATCGGTCCATCGAACACCCCAACCACACATGACTCTTCAGAATCGGCGAAATGAAGATAGCTCGACAGACAGACTAGTCTTTGTTTCCTTACTTACAATAAGTGAACAAAAACAAGGGGCGGTGGATAGTCGAGCTACTCTCAAATACGATCGAACAAAGAGAAACCATATTCGATCGGCTTCGCTCAAAAACATGCAGGGCGATCGAGGTCGTCCGACGAAAATTACAAGTAAGAATTCCAATTCAAAACACATCAATGCTTTCAACACTCAGACAATCGGCCGGACGAACAAAAAATCGAAAGCAAATATACGCGTACTCGTAAAAATTGCACGCAAACAGTCAAAGGCGATCGCATATAATGCATTACGCAGAATGAGAAAAGGAGTATTTTATTCATAAACACAAGCTTCATACATTTCAAGGCCTGAAGGCATTACAACAAAAAAGTACAAGTTACGGAGGAAAAACAAAAGCCTCTCAAAGCCCCGCCCGCCGGTCTTCGCCCTCGGGTTGCGGATCGGCTTGGGCACCCCATCGGCCTCGGGATGAATGAGTTTGCCGGTATACCAACTCAAGTCAATCCCGAGGTCGACCAAGTCAAGGATCGGCAGAGAGAATTCTCGGATGCAGAGGATGCTTGGAGACATAGGATCTGAAGCTTTCCATCGGGGACCGGTCTCGACCCTCGCCTTTAGCACTCGGACACAAGATAGGCCAAATAGTAAGCGAACTCGCCGACGTGCCCGACGTTAAGGTAGGATCGACCTCGATCGCCTTCACCGCCCTTTTCGTATCCGCCGCCGTCTTCTCGACCTCCGCCGATTCGGCCGCCTTGGCAACATTCTCGCCCGGCCTTCTCGGCTCTCTCTTCGCCGCCTCCGGCTCACCACCGAGCCGATCCACCGCAGCCTTCAGGCCGGCCGCCTCCTCTGCGAAGCCTCGAGCTTCGCGAGTCTCCTTCTCCTTATTACAGATCGATCGGCGGCTTCCTGGAGCGGCTCGGCTCCTGCTTCAATCGATCCACGTCCCGCTTAGCCCGCTTGGCGGTCTCCTCATACTCTTTCTCCATCGACCGGATCCGGTTGGCATCCTAGATATTTCTGCTCCGGCGGTCTCGAGCTCGCGATGGAGATGAGCAGTGGAGGGTCGCCCTCAAAATCCCGGCAGCTGACGGCCATCGCCGCCGTCTCAAGAGCTGAGCAACGGCCGCCGCATGGCATCTCGGATCGCCGACGAGCGATCGCGTCAAGGTCGGTCGTCCAAGCCTTGGGCAGGAAGTGATTGCCAGCGAACGTAGCGAGGACTTCGACGTAACCTTGCGAGCCTTGCTCGACAGAAATCCAGACCATGGGGGCGACGTCCGGTCGGCGAGGTGAACCTGCGGCGCAAACCAAGGAAATCAAGGAGTTAGCCCATACCATGCTCTAATGCCTAACTCGAAAAATTTTTGACCCACTCTTACCTATTGACCATTTCGGGGTCGCGTCCGAAAAAGGCTTGCCGGGTGTCTCCGCATCGGCGATCGCCATCTTCTTCGCCGAGCCGCGGATGACCGGGTCCGGTGACCGTGGGCTCGTGGCCGATCGCCCCATCATCGGGATGGCGGAGATAGGAGCCGCGGCGACCGAGGCTCAAGAATCGATACGTCGCCTCGGAGATCGGCGGGGACTCCGACCTCCGCCTCTTGCGGCGTTTGAGCTTCCTCTCCTCGACCACCGGCTTGGCGATCGGCGCCTCCGGGTCTCGTCACCGGGCAGGGTGAGACGTCGTCGCAGAACGCGACTACCGCTTGCCCAACTTAAGGCGACCAAGAACTCCCATGTCCGACATAGCTATCTCGGCGGAGGTTCGGCACGGGAAATAAGCCTCTGTCAAGGAAAAGATGCAAACAAAGTTAGACAAAACAAAGCGACCTCTTGGAGACAATCGCCAAAGAAAGGAAACACCACTTAAATTCATACCTTGAACTTTCAAGTGACGAGGGTAGCAAAACAAACGAGCCCCCAACCGATGAGCTTCAGTACCAAGGGATCGAACGTCAATAAATGAGTTCGGCAATGCACGGATACGCTCCCAAACGATCAAGAAATCAAATGGGAGGTCGCTGATCGCTGGAACGAGAGGTCCTGCAAAAAGAAAACAAAATTAGATCAGTCCAAGACAAGCTCAATCAAGGGGAGAGTTTAAATCCTTACTCGGATTCCTCTCCCGGAAAATAGTGGGAATCTCCAACTCTTCATTGAGCCCGTCACTCAACGCCGATCGCCATGCCCCGCCGACCCAACACCATTTTGCCAGGTCGCCCCTGGTCTTATTCGGCACGCCGAGAACCACTCTCCCGAGTCGGCCCTGGATATGATAACCGCCGATCGTCCCTTTCTGCGCAGCCAATTTAAACAAATAATTCATCTCCAGCGCAGTAAGGTGACGAAATAACCGGTGACCGCCAAACAAGGTCAACGTGCAGATGATCTGCAGCCAAGCATTCGGCGTCAGTTGAAGAGGCGCCAAATTCCAGGCGATCAGCAAGTAGGAGACGGCGAGTGGCAACGGGAATCGCAAACCCGCCTCCATAATCATCTCATTGACGGCGACCATATCCTGGGGCGGTTGGTCGGCGCGCTCATTCTCCAAAGGCACGTGAAGGGAAACGTCAGAGGGGATGTGGTATTTGGCCCTCCAGCGGCTCAGGTCTTTCTTGGTCGCCGTACTCCGGATCTGGCCGAGAGTCCACTGAGACGGGACGGCGGCCTGAAAGACCGTCCGATTCACATGTTCGTAGGGGTGAGCGGCGGTGTAGGCCTCGAAATCGAATTCCGGGCAAGGTCCAGTGATCGTTTCCATCATCTGAGCAAAGGCCACATAGGCGGGGCCGAATCGGCTCTCTCTCACCCAGGCCTCCCGCACGAAATCGTCTTCATCCACCGGGGAGCCCCCCTGCTCCGCCGTCGCCGCCGTCCTCGCCACCTCGGCCTCGTTGAAGAGTTTTTCGAGTTCTTCGGGTGCAATCCCCGCTCGAATAGCTTCAGCGGCCGTCTCCATATCCACTCTAACGGGAACCTCCTCCCCTTCAGGCAACGCGGCGGCAGCAGAAGAACTTCCGGTCTCGAAGGTTTTTGATCCGCCCGACATATTAGAAAATAAAGAGAGGAAGAAGGGTAATTTTTTCTTACCTAGAAAAAAGAAGGAGATCGGCACTCAAAGGCTCCAGAAATTTCTGCAGAAATTCGGCTATGGATGCTAAGGGCGCGTAAAAAGTGAAGGAGAAGAAGCCCTCCCCTTTTTATAGATGGGGACGAGGGCCTAAGTGCAAAAAGGAGAAACCTCGGGGACTGAATCGGAACCGTCACGTGGGGACGCATTAAATGCGGCCCTCGAATCCCGCATACGCGTCTTTTCGAGGGCATGCCAGCCGACAGGTCTGACAAACCGTCAGATTCCCCCAACAGCGGCACGACGCGTGTCCCAGCCACTTTTGGAAAGCCCGCCTCCTTTTCCCGCTGCTCCCAACGCGAAAGAAGGTCGTCCATATTTGAATTCAGATCGGCTGGTCGTCTAAACATCGGCGATCGCCAACAGTGCCACCTCACCCCGTGTTTTCAACATCGAGGCGAACTGGGGGGCAATTGTTGTGCGACGATTAATTCGCCACGATAGGCGATCGGCGACCTCCCTGAAAAGTCAACCATAGAAGCCAAACTCCGGACGGACACCTAGAGTCCGGCATGATACAGTGATCGTCTTTTGGTAACCAGCGATCGTCTTTTGATACCAGCGATCGTCTTTGTCTAACGGATCAGAGGCGATCATTTCATGCCACGTGGGGACCCAGCATCCGTCAAAGTCGTCGAAGACCGAATCTTGGACGATGGCCCACCCGCGGATCTTCATAGGATACCAACAAAAAGGATCATTGACCCCAGCCTGTCACCTACCACACCTACCGACAAGGCCGCCGAAAGGTACGAAGTGGACCCTCCTCGGACAGCGACTCGCGACGCGTGCTGGCTTCCCATTGGTTCACCCAGCTGGCCTCCAACGGCAACCTCGGACCTCAAGGGAACAGGCCCACGTGACGGGACGATCGGCCGTTTATTTTAATATAGAAAACGGCGATCGCCCGCGATCGCCTGAGGGATCCCAACTACTTTGTCCCCTATTAATAGAGGACTCACTGTTGCGGCCAAAGGGACGAATTCGACTACGAATTAAGTGCAAAATACACACCAAAGAGAGAATAAAAGGCTATTTTGGCAAACACTAAGACATTCATAGTGATATTCATACACATTCATCATAAATCCCAAGCAAGAACTCACAGATTCATCCATATGGTTCTTCCGGCAATCTACGCGCTCTAAAGCCTAGATAACTAGAAACTTTTACACTCCTTGTATTAGATTCTAACATTAATATTTGTACTCGACAGTATATCTATTAATAACATCTCGCGAGAGCATTCAAGCCCGGGACTAACAACCCCGGCAAATCTTGTGTTATCTATTTTTCCACGGAAGTGTTCTCGCATTTGTTTGTTACTCGATCATTCCAGCAATACTATCTCCGGATAATATTTTGGGTAACAACAAATGGAAAACGGCTTTCAAAACTAAATACGGATTATACGAATGGTTGGTAATGCCCTTTGGACTAACGAACGCACCAAGTACTTTTATGAGATTAATGAATCATGTTTTACGTGCATACATCGGAAAATTCGTTGTTGTATACTTTGATGATATACTCATTTACAGCAAAAATGTTGAAGAACATGTTGAACATTTAAGATTAGCTTTAATTACCTTGAGAAGGGAACAATTATATGTTAGTCTTAAGAAATGTACTTTTTGCATGAATGAAGTTATTTTTCTTGGATATGTCGTTAGTGCTGACGGCATAAAAGTTGATGAAGAAAAGGTTAAGGCTATCCGAGAATGGCCTAGACCAATGAACGCGTCTGAGGTAAGAAGTTTTCATGGCCTAGCAGGGTTTTACCGACGCTTCGTAAAAGATTTTAGCACAATTGCAGCCCCATTAAACGAACTTGTCAAGAAACATGCTAAGTTTAATTGGGGAAATGAACAAGAAAAAACATTTAACACTCTGAAAGATAAATTGTGCACCGCACCTGTCTTAGCATTACCTGATTTTTCTAACACTTTTGAAATTGAGTGTGATGCTTCAGGAGTAGGAATAGGAGCAGTATTAATGCAGGGAAAAAGGCCGATAGCCTATTTTAGTGAGAAACTTGGAGGAGCTACATTGAATTACCCGACCTATGACAAGGAATTGTATGCTTTGGTTCGAGCCCTACGTACGTGGCAACACTACCTATGGCCTAAGGAGTTCGTGATTCATACCGATCATGAATCCTTAAAGCATCTCAAAGGACAGGGTAAATTGAGCAAGAGACATGCCAAGTGGTTAGAGGAAATTGAATCCTTTCCTTACATCATCAAATACAAACAATGTAAGGAAAACATTGTCGCCGACGCTTTGTCAAGAAGGTATGTATTACTCAATACACTTTCTTGTAAACTTTTGGGATTTGATTTATTGAAAGAAGCATATGAGGGGGATAAAGATTTCCATGATATTTATGTCGCTTAACTAGAAAAAGGAGTAGAAAAATTTTATCGGGATAATGGATTCTTGTTCCGTGAAAATAAACTTTGCATTCCTTTTTGTTCAACACGGAATTATTGGTAAGAGAAGCACATAGTGGAGGTCTAATGGGACATTTTGGGATTTCTAAAACTTACGAAATATTGCATGAACATTTCTTTTGGCCAAAAATGAAACATGATGTTTTTAAAGTTGTAAATTCATGCATTGTTTGTAGGAAAGCAAAATCGCGAGTGTTACCGCATGGTTTGTATATGCCACTTCCGGTACCTTCCGAACCTTGGGTTGATCTTTCTATGGACTTTGTATTAGGATTACCTGTAGAAATCCGGTTGTGACTCCATTTTTGTTGTAGTTGATAGATTTAGCAAAATGGCACACTTCATTGCATGTCATAAAACGGACGACGCCACACATATTGCTAATCTATTTTTCAAAGAAATTGTTCGTTTGCATGGTATGCCCAAAAGCATCGTATCCGATAGAGATACCAAATTTTTGAGTCATTTTTGGAGAGTCTTATGGGCAAAATTGGGGACGAAATTGCTTTATTCTACAACATGTCATCCCCAAACTGATGGTCAAATCGAGGTTGTTAACCGAACGCTTGGTCAATTGTTGCGAACTATTGTTAACAAAAATTTGAAAAATTGGGAAACATCTTTACCATTTATCGAGTTTGCCTATAATCGAACCGTACATTCTACTACGACATTTTCGCCATTTGAAATCGTGTATGGTTTTAATCCAATAACTCCTTTAGACTTGTTGCCTATTCCAATAGATGACAGAGTAACCTTGATGGCAAGAAAAAGGCGGAGATGGTGAAGCAATTACATGCCAAAGTTCGTGAACAAATTGAGAAGCGCAACGAACACAATGCAAGAATGAAGAACAAGGGACGTAAACAAGTACTCTATGTACCATGTGATGGGGTTTGGGTTGATTTGAGGGAAGAACGAGTTACAATACAACGAAAATCCAAGCTAATGCCAAGGGAGATGGACTTCAGATCTTAGAGATGATAAACGACAATGACTATAAAGTATATCTACCTGGTGAGAATAATGTTTCCACTACTTTCAATGTTTCTGACTTAAGTAATATAGAAATTTCATATTCGAGGACGAATCATAATGAGGAAATGGGTAATGATGTGAATCAAGATATTATGAAGAACCCGGATGAGGACTTGAGCATGCCGACTGGACCAATAACGAGGTCTCGATCAAAGAAGTTCAAAAATAATTTATCGACACTCATCATTGATATGTTTAAAAATAACTATGTTATCAAAGACAACAAATTCGTGAGTAGTGTCGAAGTTGTCGAACAATAAGTTTTTCGTTTATTTTATCTTGGTGTATTTTAATTTGAATTGTATTTCTTGAGTTGTATTTTTATATTTTGAGTTGTATATAATCGAGTCGTGTAATATTAATGTCGAAGACGATCGGAAAAGACGAACAAACAAACAAGGATCAAATTCCCGCGCGTAAGACTGACACGCAGCAGTCTCGTATTTTGGCCATAACTTACTCGTCCGAAATCCGATTCAGGTGATTCAGGTGACTATGGAAAGCTAAGAAAGAGAGCTACAAATATTGTTCAGACCATAGGACCAAATTCGGAGACATTGGAGCTCAGAAATGATAAAACAGACAGCATCGGATTTATGGTGACTTGTTGTCCTTGTTTTCACACCTTAAAATCTTGGTCTTTGATATTTTGTCACCTAAACATATGTTGACTGACTTTGTATCAGATTTTAGGATCTTTGAATGTTGATTTTTCTATTTTGTAGGTTTCTAGTTGTTTCCTTGTTCACACTAGAGTTAGGTGTAAGATTTTGGCTATAAATAGCCTTGAAGTTTCATTGTAAGAGGACACCAAAGATTTTATGAATTTGAGAGTGTTTGTATTAACAAACCTTTGTGAGTGCTTTCTTATTTTGTTGAGTGTGTCTCCAAAACATCCCTTGTGTGATTTATATACTTATCAAGTGCAATCTTGTTAGTATTTATATTCCACCCCTTCCGAGTTGCTACGGCGTGTCACGTAGAGGTTTGGAAGTAAAGCCCCATTTTGCTTATTTTGGAAATATCCTGGGAACGAATTCATCTAGCGGTGTCGGTTACCATAGCGTGTCGTGTGGGGGTCGCATCACATAGGCATGGCCCCCTTTGAGGCCCTGTATGGTAGAAAGTGCAAGTCTCCCCTATGTTGGGACGATGCATCCGATGTCATCGCCACCGAGTTGGATCTAATCCAGGAATCCATTAAGAAGATATCCATTGTTCGAAAACACATGTTGGCAGCACAGAGTCGCCAAAAGTCTTACGCTATGGACCTGCAGCGACCGTTGGAATTTATGGTTGGGGATCATGTTTGGGTTAAAGTATCGCCAATGCGGGAAATTCGACGCTTCGGCCAGAAGGGCAAGCTAAGCCCGAGATTTATTGGCCCGTTCGAAATACTGCACCGAGTCGGTAAACTCGCTTATCGGCTAGCATTACCGCCATCGTTAGACGGAGTGCATAATGTCTTCCACGTCTCCCAGCTGAGAAAGTACGTGTACGATCCTAGCCACAAGATCAACTTCGAGGAAGTAGAGATTTCCAATGATGCTACCTTTAGGGAAGTTCCAACAGCGATTTTGGATCGACGCGTAAAGACACTAAGGAACAAGAACATACCCCTTGTTAAGGTTCAGTGGTCGCACCACGGTACGGAAGAAGCGACTTGGGAGACCGAGGCGAGCATGAGAGAGAATCATCCCGAGTTATTTTCTTAGTTTCGGGACGAAACTATTTTAAGGGGGGTGGTATGTTATACCACCAGTATTACATGCTTTTTACTTTGGGCGCTCACGTCTATTTTTCCTGTTTAATAAATAAATGTACTCCATTGCAATAAAACATATTTTGCATAATATGGTTGTACGGCATCGCATCTATTATTCGTGTATTGTGATGGCATGATGATTGACGAACTTTCAGTGACATACCTCGATGTCGTTAGGTAATTATCGGTGCGAATATGACGGTGGCCAACGTCTTGTTCCCCGAGAGATTTCCGGACGACATGGAGAGGGAGTCGTGTCATAATAAATTAATGTGATGATAATTTGACAAACAAAACTGTCCTTTACGTACGTTATACTCCGACTCATTACGTACGCTATGTCTGAGCCATTACGTACGTTATATGTTGGCCCTTACGTACGTAACAACGGTCTTCGGTCTTCGGACAGGAATCTTCGTCCGGTAGTACGCGTGCCGACCAACTTTCGGAGTGATTGCGACAGGCAAGTCAACGAGGTGTTACGTACGTAAACCCGTTTTCGTTACATACGTAACGATGTGGGTGAATCGTTCCAGCGAGTTCCTTACGTACGTTAAGTATTTTGCCATAACGTACGTAAAGCCTCTTACGTACGTAATGCGTGAGGCATAACGTACGTAAGGGCAACCTAAGTTTATAAAAGAACACCTTGCCTTTCATTTCTTCCGTCCCAAAAATCATCCCTCTTCCTTGTACACTACTATCCACCATCATTGAACCAATTCTAGCCTCCCAATTCAAGTGTTATCCTATTAGAGTGCGTTAATCAAGCTTCGGGGAAGGTCTTGAAGGTGTTATCTTCTCGTTCTCCTTCGTCCACCGTCGTTCTTCATCATCTTTTGTCAATTAAGGTAAGTTTATTCAATCTTGAACTCATTTCAGTATTGTTTAGTAAGTTTTAGTAAACCTCGGATGCCTTGGGTAGCTTAGAACCCTCCGTAATAATCGAACCGGTATATAGCTATCGCAATTGTTAATCGATATCCATCAAAGCTTGAAATTGGAATGAATAATGGTAGAACTCATAATCATATTGCTAATCACCAACTTCTCGGAATCATCTTGAAGGATTTCATATATAACCATACTATCATGTTGAATAAAACCGTTAATGAATCCTTGATGAAGTTACCAACAATTTCTAGCCAAATAGATACCGAAACATGTTAAGATGATGGATTAATCGTTCTATACTTGCATATTAAGACAACGATGAAATCTTGGTGATTGTCGGTTATAATTAACTAGGAATGTTGTGTTAAAACACTATTGTTTAGCGGACGGATAACTTATAGAGAATGTTGCCGAACCTAAGAACTTAATGGCACGCATTATGGATAAAAAAATGGAGAAACTCGATTCCGACATCATAAACAACTAGGATAGGGTTTTAACAGACGGGAGGGGGAGGAACGTCGTTGATCATTATTAATATCACGAGATGTTAATCGACAAACATGTAATAGGTCGGATTTCCAAGTGCGATCGTTCAAGCCGTTGCCTTGTCCGGAAATAACTCGCGTCGGATTTGAGGCAAGTGAATCTTGCTCAGACTTTACGTCTTATAATTTTAGACATAGTAAATGTTACTATTGTGGAATGGTGCTCTTACGATTATCTTGTCCGGAGTATTCCCGAGTAGATACTACCGTGACCCTTGGCCGCGGCCTTGGGAGTTTTCTTGTTGGACCGTGTTGCGGGATAAAACCTGAATGGTACCCACGTCCGGAGTATTCCTGTGTAGATACTTCCGTGACCCTTGGTTGCGACCTTGGGAGTTTATGTGCTGATAAAAAGGAATAACATGGAACATTCGGTGATAACTTTATTCCTGGAAATTATTAGATTTTACTTTTGAGTTTGGTTGGGATTGTTTCTGACCTAGGTTACTGGCACGACATGTCGTGCCAGGTAAATTTGTTGAATTTGTGCAGAACACCCCCGAAGGTTACGGCCAGGCGTGAGCTGTGTTGGAAGAAGGCCTGTTAATTTCTTAAATCAATTTGAACATTCCGCGTTGTGTAATAACCGTATGTACGGACACTATTTGCATTTGTACCTTGGGATGCACGGATACTTTCTTAATTACTTCCGTATATTACCACTTTTAATAAAATATTTTAGAAAATATTTTCAAAACTTGCCTTGTGGGTCCCTCATGGGATCTACGGCACTGTGGCGTCCCGGTTCATTTTGGGGGCGTTACACTTGTTTTCTTATTAATTAAAACTCAAACAAATTAAAACCTTAAAATCCAAAACAGCACTAATCTTGCGCTGCCAGGACCGGAAGTGTCCCTCGGATCTTTGTCAAGAGCTTGAGGATCCCGGTTTTAATTTAAACGGGTTTTAATCTCAAAATTCAAATCGAGTCCCTGAATTTGAGCCTCATCAGCTGTGTGCTCCCTTTCTTGATCTTTGTGATTTTCAGTCAGGAAAATGGCGATTTCTTATCGAATTCTTTCTTTTATTGCTACATTTTTGTTTACTTTAATTAAAGAAAAGAATAATAAGGTTGCAAGTATGTTACGAATTTGCAGTAAGTTATTGGCTAGGTTTATATACTTGTATGGAGTTCTAAGGTTAAAGTGTTATGATTGTCATGTTGATGTGATCTTTGTTACATATAGCCAAGTTTTTTGCATTTTGGTTTTTAGTTCAGTGTTTTAAGATTTTATGAGTTTAATGTGCAATATCTTGCAATTATGTGGAATAAAATTATGGGCAGTAAGTTAGTGGCTAGGTTATATACTTGTAACGAGTAATGAGGTTAAATTGTTATGATTGTCATGTTGGTCTGACAAAGGTCAGATAAAACAAAAGGATTTATTATGTGTTCTTTTGCAATTGGAGATAAGGAGGAGAACTTTGAGAGAAATATTTTCTCTTGTCTCCACAGAGAATGTAATATCCGCATTTTTATCTTTCCCTTGTATTTTCATTTTTGGTGTATTTCTCGATCGTAGTGACCCTCGTGTACCTTTCAGCGTGTCCTTCCTGTCAACTGTTGAACTGTATTCTCATTATTGTTGTGGGAACCGCCGTTTCGGGGTTGCCGTGGATCCATTTCGTGTTATTGGTTCCCAAATATTGATTCCTATCGTTTTATTCTCTTTCCGGGTCATTTTTATCATTTTGGGACCCAAAAGGGGGTGTGGGCCGCGGCACAAGATGTGTGTGCCGCGGCACACAAATTTCTTCAGTTGTTGGTCGAGCGAACTGTACTGTGTGCCGCGGCACACCCATCCGGTGCCGCGGCAAAATGCCAAGCCAGTGCCGCGGCACACTCGTGTGACATCTGCGACCAAAACACGACTGTACCGGGTGCCGCGGCACACGCAGGCTGTGCCGCGGCACACTGCCGATCCCTGGGAGTAAATTTTTGGCCTGTGCCGCGGCACACCTCAGCTGTGCCGCGGCACACAATGCGGTCAACATCCCTATAATTGTGTCGTTTTGAGCGTAAGCTGCTCATTTCCTTCTTCTTCTTCCTACGACGCGAGAGAGAGTGAGAGAGAGGGGGAGAGTTCTTCATCATTATCAATTGGGGGGTTGATTTTCATCATTTTTCTTCGGTAGTGAAGCCCGGACAATCAATCCAACGCGTGTTCTACGGATCTTAGTACTTGAATCTCCAAAGGTAACATCTCTAGAACCCTATTTTCGAATAATTGGGGATTTTGGGGTTTTTGTCCGATTCTTTCCGTTTTGTTGATGGATTCTTGATGAATATGATTAATCTTGTTGATATCATTAATTTTACGACGGATTCATGGTATATTTTCATAGTTTTGCGGAATCGAGAGGGTTTGGTTGTGGTCCGCCCTCGTTGTTATTTTGTGCGAATATACATGAATCGTAGGCGGGTTTTCGGGTGTATTCCATTTCCGTATTCGGCTAGAGTTGTTTGTAATTATGTTCTTCGAATCGTTAGGTTCGGTTCCGTTGATTCCTAGTGTTCGTCGGTGATTATCCTTTCCGTTCGTTGCGTCATCAAAATATTCAAGGCAAGTAATTCTTGGAAACCCTTATGCTTAATGTGAAATGGTAATGTATATTGTGTGTGCTTTACTCACCTCGGGAGGGTCCGACGGGGCCTCGAGGGAATCTATGGCTTCGTCCTGGATTCATGAGTTTGATTCGCTAGCCAGCTCGGGAGGGTCCTTAGAGGCCTCGAGTGGGATTCGTGGCTTCGTCCCGGTCCTAGGTGACGTGTGGTGCTTGGTTTGTTTTATGAATGTGGCCAGCTCGGGAGGGTCCTTAGAGGCCTCGAGGGGGATTCGTGGCTTCGTCCGGTCTAGGCAAATTAATTGTGACTGTTTGTTTCCTAAAAGACATGTCTGGTTTTGGTTTTGAAATGATATTGGCGCATGTACTATGAAATGTGTAAGCGATTGGTTTGCCTTGATTACTTGTACTAGCGTAATTGCTAACCCCTTTGGGGACCCGTTTGGGGAAATTCTTGTTATGGATTTCGAGTTATGATTATCCGGACGAGCGAGCACCGGACAAGATGCAGGATGTTGGCCAGGGTCGTTGACATGTGCATTTGGGTCTCTTTATTTCTTTTGTTCATTTCGATTTGGTTGTTTCCACAGTTATAAACTTATAGATTGTACTCGCGAGTACTTAGGCTTTTCATTTCAAACTCCGTATTGTATTACTTTAAAATTGTTACATTGTCGGTTGATACCTATTTCGGCGGTTGCTCCGTGTGTATCTTTTATGTCATATCATTTAAATGTGTGTCCATGCTAACCGAGATGGTTAGCCGAGTGGAGTTTCCTTGTTTGTAGCCTGGTGGGTCCCATGTAGGGGTCCACGATGCTGTAATATACTCCGAATATCTCGGGGTGTTACAGAAAATGGTATCGGAGCGCTAGGTTTATGGATACCTAGGCTTGTTGGTTATTTGGGTCTAGTCGTGTTTAGTTTTGCACATTGTCACACCGCTGCCAGCATCCCAGTACTTCCAGTGCTCGTAAGTTTTCTTATTCGGCTCTTTTGTTTCTTGCATTGTATTTCCACTTTTGAATCGTAGTTGCTTTTCCTCCCTTACTCATCATCGATATATACATTATCTCTCAACATCGGTATGGATGCCGGAGGAAACCGTGGTCGGTCGTGGTCGCGTGGTCGTGGACGCGGCCGAGGACGTGGGGCAGCGGGGCGGCCACGTCGCATTCTTCGAGCCGGCAGACGGTGACCGTCACGATCATGCTTCTTCTCGGGAGCGCGGCGATCTTGGTATTGCGGCCGTTATGCGGCAAATGGTTAACCAGATGGCGGCTATATCTCGGGTGGTCCGTAACCCGATCGTGCCCATGCTAATCGGGGCGGAGCGGATCGCTGGCTTCAGGATGTCATCAAGATGCATCCTCCTCAGTTTTCGGGAGCTTCGGACCCGATCGGCTGGGAAGGGTGGATCAAGGAGATATCCAAAGTATTCACTGCTACCAACTGCCTCAAGGACCGTAAGGTCCCTATTGCTCAATATTTTCTCACGGGAGATGCTACGGATTGGTCGGAGGCCGTTGGTCCCAAAGATCATGTTGCTTCATGGGCTGAATTTCAAGAATTGATGGAGACCGAATATTGTCCGTGGCCGGTCAGACAGGCTCGAGTGCATGCTTTCTATGATGCTCAACCACGGGATATCCCCGTATCTCAGGCCATTGCCGACTTTAACAAGGAGTTGGGTTATGTGAAGACCCAAGTTGTCGAAGAGAGCGACAAGATTTTCCATTTTTCCAGGAGGATGAAACTGTCCATTCGGGACTATATGTCTGGGCTCGTCTGTACTACCTTGAAGGATTATCAGAGTCGAGCCCTTGCTTATGATATGTCGGTGACCGCTAGCGATTTGGCTCGTGAGAGCAAGAAGCATAAGTCGGCTGGAAATTTTTCTGGTCCCAAGAGTGGAGGCCAGCAGAAATCTCAGGCTGCAGATATTTCTACGGGCGGTTCGGCTCGTGTCTCTGGGAACTTTCGGAGTGCCGCCGGAACCATCGTCCGGGACCCCAGATGCTTTAACTGTGGCAAGTCAGGCCACATGAACCGGGATTGTCTTCGTCCACCTTTGACTTGTCATACTTGTGGTCAGTCGGGCCACAAAGCTTCTTTTTGCGAGAAGCTCAGACAGTTTCGCGGTGCCCGTTCTTCTCACCCAGCACCTATGGAGCCGAGCGTGAACCAGGGCTCATTTGCTCCGCCGCCTCCACCGAGTGTCGGCCGAGGTAGAGGTCGGGGTCAACCCGCTAGAGGAGGAGCTTCCAGTGTCGGCTCCGCCCAGCCGCGTATATACGAGATGAGGAGGGCCGATGACCCAGCAGCTACTGTGACGACAGGTACCGTTCGTATCCATTCTCATCCTGTCGGTGTACTTTTTGATTCGGGTGCTACGCATTCATTCATTTCTCTAGAGTGTGTACGCCGTTTGAGTCTCGACTGCTTGTCACCTTGCGAGCCTTTCATCGTTAAACTTCCTAGCGGTGGTAGAATTGTCGGTGATCGAGAAGTCCGGGACTGTTCTGTGGTTATTTGTGAGAGGGCTTGGCTCTCTAAGCTTATTGTTGTGAGTATCGAGGGCGAGGATTTAATTCTCGGGAATGATTGGCTCGAGCGGCATGGTGCAATCATGAACTACGGCACGAGGATCATTACCATGTTAGCCGAGGACGGCACTGAACACTCTTTCGCGGGGCGAAAGAGAAACCAGAAGTTTGTTATTAACGCCCTGAAGGTGATGAAACTCCTGCGAAAGGGGTGTACTGGTTATTGGTGCTACGCCTTGAAGGCGGAGAATGGTGGAGTCGAGCTTTCGTCAATTCCAGTCGTTAGTGAGTTTCCTGATGTATTTCCTGACGAGTTGCCGGGATTGCCACCGGATCGTGAGGTTGAGTTTGTTATAGAATTAGAGCCGGGTGCGGCTCCGATTTCGAAGACGCCGTATCGCATGGCACCTTCAGAGATGTCAGAGTTGAAGAAGAAGTTGAGTGAGCTTCTGGAGTCGGGGTATGTTCGACCGAGCGCCTCGCCTTGGGGCGCACCAGTCTTGTTTGTGCGTAAGAAGGATGGTTCACTACGTTTGTGTATCGACTATCGCGAACTAAACAAAGTGACCATCAAGAACAAGTATCCTTTGGCGAGGATTGACGACTTGTTCGATCAGTTGTAGGGAGCTGCGGTGTTCTCGAAGATTGATTTAAAATCGGGGTACTATCAGCTCCGGGTGAGGGAGTCCGACGTGCCGAAGACAGCTTTTCGGACAAGATACGGACATTATGAGTTTGTAGTTATGCCTTTCGGGTTAACTAATGCGCCGGCGGTGTTCATGCAATTGATGAACAAAGTCTTTATCGAGTATTTGGATAAGTGTGTCGTCGTCTTCATTGACGATATTCTTATTTATTCGAGGAATGAGGAAGAGCATGCCCATCATTTGCGGATAGTGTTAGACATTTTGAGGGCCGAGCAACTCTATGCGAAGTTCTCGAAATGTGAGTTCTGGCTGAAGGAAGTGATGTTTCTGGGTCACGTGATTTCAGCCGAGGGAGTTCGAGTGGATCCGCAGAAGATTGAGGCAGTGTTGGATTGGGCACCGCCCACAAGTGTGAAGGAGGTCCGTAGTTTCTTGGGTTTGGCTGGCTACTACCGTAGGTTCGTCGAGAGTTTCTCAAAACTAGCTCGGCCACTTACACAGTTGCTCCATAAATCCGAGAAGTTCGTCTGGACCGATGAGAGGCAGTCGAGTTTCGAGGAGCTGAAGAAGCGTTTGACTTCAGCCCCGGTTTTGGCGTTGCCATGTGGCAACGAGGGATTCGCCGTTTATAGCGATGCTTCGGGCCAGGGTCTTGGGTGCGTATTGATGCAGCACGGCAAGACCATTGCCTATGCGTCGAGACAGTTGAGGCCGTATGAGCTTAACTACCCTACTCATGATTTGGAGTTAGCGGCAGTCGTTTTTGCACTCAAGATTTGGCGTCACTATCTTTTCGGCTCTGCATGTCAGATTTTTACCAATCATAAAAGTCTGAAATATATATTTACTCAGCGGGAGTTGAATATGAGGCAGAGGTGGTGGTTAGAGCTGATTAAGGATTATGACCTCGAAATCCTTTATCATCCGGGCAAGGCGAACGTCGTAGCCAACGCCTTGAGTCGGAAACCGATTGCGTTGCGAACGCTTGAGGTCCTCACGTCTCAGTCTGAGCTTCGGCGGGCTTTGATTGAGTTTTATGTTGAGGTTTTGTTGCCTGGGGCTGTCGGGCAACTTTGTGCTTTAGAAATTTCGTCGTCTTTAATCGATGAGATTAAGCTAAAGCAATTAGAGGATCCGATGATTACTCAAATCTGAGGGAACGTTCTTAAGGGAAAGTCTCCTGGGTTTGTGATTCACGAAGATGGTGTTTTGAGATTTCAGAGTCGGCTTTGTGTGCCGAATGACTTAGAATTGAGGCAGAGTATTCTGCGCGAGGCCCATGCTACACCTTACTCCGTTCATCCTGGTTCGAGTAAGATGTACAAGGACCTAAGGAGGAATTTCTGGTGGAATGATATGAAGGAGGAGGTCGCGCAGTTTGTAGCGAAATGTTTGACTTGTCAGCAGGTCAAAATCGAGCATCAGCGACCGGCTGGGTTATTGCAGTCACTTCCCGTTCCGGAATGGAAATGGGAAGATATATCGATGGATTTCATTACGAGTTTGCCGAGATCGAGATCGGGCATGAATATGGTTTGGGTGATTGTTGATCGTCTGACCAAGTCGGCACATTTTCTGGGCATCAAGGACACTTGGGGCCCGGAGAAGTTGGCCCGTATATTTATCGCACAGATTGTGAGACTTCACGGTACTCCGAAGTCTATTGTTTCGGATCGTGATGGACGTTTCGTATCACACTTTTGGCAGGCGGTGCATAAGGCGTTGGGTACCCGTTTGCATTTGAGTACCTCTTTTCATCCCGATCGGATGGGATCGAACGCACTATCCAGACGTTCGAGGATTTATTGCGCGCTTGTGCTCTCGATGGGGGTAGTGACTGGAGGAGCATTTGCCATTGATCGAATTCACGTACAACAATAGTTGGCACGCGTCGATTCGGATGGCACCGTACGAGGCACTTTATGGGCGGCGATGTCGATCACCAATTTGCTGGAATGAGGCGTCCGATTTGGTCGGGACCGAGCCAGATGTCGTTTTAGAGACGAGGCGGAAGATAGAATTAATTCGGGAACGGATGTTGACGGCCCAGAGTCGACAGAAGTCATATGCCGATGTCCGTCGTCGACCTTTAGAATTCGAGGTGGGAGACCACGTTTTGCTGAAGGTGTCGCCGACGAGAGGAGTTTTCCGTTTCGGGAAGAAGGGGAAGTTGAGTCCGAGATTTATTGGACCCTTTGAGATTCTCGAGCGAGTCGGTGGGTTAGCATACCGTTTGGCGTTACCCCCGGCCTTGAGTCATGTTCATAGCGTTTTTTCATGTTTCCCAGCTGAGGAAATATGTCCCGGATCCTAGTCACGTCATCGATTATGGCGAGATTGATATTGCTGAAGATATTACTTTTGAGGAGCGTCCTTTGAAGATTTTGGAGCATCGTGAGAAACGACTGAGGCATAAGACCATCCCTTTGGTCAAAGTGCAGTGGTCGAGACACAGTGTCGAGGAGGTAACTTGGGAAACCGAGGATAGCATGCGTGCTAGGTACCCTGAGTTGTTTGTTTCTTAAGTTTCGAGACGAAACTTATTTTTAGAGGGGTAGAATGTAATATCCGTATTTTTTTCTTTCCCTTGTATTTTCATTTTTGGTGTATTTCTCGATCGTAGTGACCCTCGTGTATCTTTCAGCGTGTCCTTCCTGTCAACTGTTGAACTGTATTCTCGTTATTGTTGTGCGGAACCGCCGTTTAGGGGTTTCCGTGGATCCATTTCGTGTTATTGGTTCCCAAATATTGATTCCTATCGTTTTATTCTCTTTCCGGATCATTTTTATTATTTTGGGACCCAAAAGGGGGTGTGGGCCGCGGCACAAGATGTGTGTGCCGCGGCACACAAATTTCTTCAGTTGTTGGTCGAGCGAACTGTACTGTGTGCCGAGGCACACCCATCCGGTGCCGCGGCACAATGCCTGTCCGGTGCCGCGGCACACTCGTGTGACATCTGCGACCAAAACCCGACTGTATCGGGTGCCTCGGCACACGCAGGCTGTGCCGCGGCACACTGCCGATCCCTAGGAGTAAATTTTTGGCCTGTGCCGCGGCACACAATGCGGTCAACCCCCTATAATTGTGTCGTTTTGAGCGTAAGCTGCTCATTTCCTTCTTCTTCTTCCTGCGACGCGAGAGAGAGTGAGAGAGAGGGGGAGAGTTCTTCATCATTATCAATTGGGGGGTTGATTTTCATCATTTTTCTTCGGTAGTGAAGCCCGGACAATCAATCCAACGCGTGTTCTACGGATCTTAGTACTTGAATCTCCAAAGGTAACATCTCTAGAACCCTATTTTCGAATAATTGGGGATTTTGGGGTTTTTGTCCGATTCTTTCCGTTTTGTTTATGGATTCTTGATGAATATGATTAATCTTGTTGATATCATTAATTTTCCTACGGATTCATGGTATATTTTCATAGTTTTGCGGAATCGAGAGGGTTTGGTTGTGGTCCGCCCTCGTTGTTATTTTGTGCGAATATACATGAATCGTAGGCGGGTTTTCGGGTGTATTCCATTTCCGTATTCGGCTAGAGTTGTTTGTAATTATGTTCTTCGAATCGTTAGGTTCGGTTCCGTTGATTCCTAGTGTTCGTCGGTGATTATCCTTTCCGTTCGTTGCGTCATCAAAATAGTTGGGAAAACAAAAGACCCTGTATCGAAACAGCCGGGATACCCGATCCCTGTATCGAATGATATTTGATAAAGAGGTTTTGACATATATGCCAATCCGAATACAGTAAAAGAAACTGTATCGAAGCTTTGAGGCTTTATCCTGTATCGAAAACCTGCCTCGAATCAGCATATAGTGAAGCTCTTCAGTACAGCAAGAAGTCTTGTAAAAAGACCAAGTATGGAAACTGTCTCGAAACTCCAAATACAGTTATCTTCCATACAGCTCACAACAGGACAAAGAAGGAACAAAAGTCAAGTCCCGTTGAATAAAGAAGTATTTAAATACTCAAGGATAAAGTATTTAAATACTGCCAGTCTTCAGATCTTCAGAATCCCGCGAAATCCGGATCGTGTCATAATCCCGTTGGAACGAAATCTCATTCAAACGGATACATCTCAACGGATACATTTTTCAGAGACTATATATATCTTATGAAGGCATTGAAGATCAGTTACCCAGCAACCTAACACTCAAGCTATTAAAAGTTATCATCAGAGCAAACATATCTCCAAAGCTTAGTGCAATTAAGAACGAAAGAGATATACAGTGCTCATCATCCTGAACAACACTTCATCAGCTGAAAGCTCTTAAAGTCAAAGTTGTTGTTCACCATCTGTTCTATACGTTGAACAAACTCAAGATCAGCCCCATGTGGACCGAACAACTGTGATTCTCCTAACTATGTGTGAAGGATTTGCATTGAAGAAGACGAAGCTTGAATCGTGTGTGAAGAAGCAAGTCAAAGCATTAGCTCAAAACCAATCTGTGAACGGTTTAAGCTAAGATCTTTATATCAATGCGTGTGAACGATATATTGATTGTGTGTGTTGTTATAATTACGTAGTTGTGTACGCAGAATTATAATAAACTTTACTCCCGTGTGGAGGACCAATGGACGTAGAGGGTTTACCTCGAACCACTTTAATTAATGTGTTATTTACCTTCACTTTTACCGTTTTAAATTACCGTGATATATTAAGTATACACTATACACTTAGTTGTTGTATCCACAAGAACCTACGTATCCAAGACTTCCGCTACGCACTCGTATTTAGAATCCGTACGCTTTGTTGTTTAAACTATTTTCCAAAGCGTATCCAGATACTTAGTGGCCAACAAGTGGTATCGGAGCGGTTGATTCTAAAAAGAATCAGTCGTATTTCTTTTTAACCGAATCAGATTCAAATCACTTATTTTCAAAACAGTCTCTTTCATTCCTATATTATCAGTATGGATACTTCTATGATTAACAAAGTCCCTATGTTCTCTATTAACGAATTTGACGACTGGAGAATTAGAATGGAAGCTCATCTTGCAGCAATGCACGAAGAGATGATTTTTGTTATACAGGATGGTCCTATCAAGATCATGAAGGTAAATCCGGCCGCAAGGATTGAGGGCCAAGCCCATGCTGAAATGCTCGAGAAGGAACGCGAGCAATGGACAACAGATGAAAGGAAGCGAGCCAATCTCGACAACGTGGCTAAGAACGCGTTATTTGTCACTCTTGACAAAGGCACGTTCTCAAAGGTAAAGAGCTGCAAAACAGCCAAAGAAATCTAGGATAAACTCAAGTTAATTTGTGAGGGAACTGAGCTCTCAAAAGAAAACAAGATTTCAAAACTAACTCAGCAATTTGAATCTTTTGAAATGAAACCAACGGAAACACTTGAGGAACTTGACCTCAGATTTACTGGTATTGTTGGTGAACTTGAAGCGTTGGGCAAAATTTACACCCAAAAGGAGAAGAACTTAAAAATTTTCAGATCTCTCCCAGCCCGATGGGACATTAAGACCACAACTATGCGTGTATCCTGTAATCTTAATGAAATATCCACTTTTGATCTCTTCTCTGACCTCAAAGCTTTTGAGTATGATATTGACAGAAGAGAGAAAGCTGAAGAATCTCCTTCAAAGGTCACAGACTCTCGCCGTATCGAACCGTCGACACAAAGATGCCTAGCTCGTCGAAGCCTGATCACAAGAATGCCGATGAAGGACGACATCCCGTCCCAAGATGAAATGGCGCTTCTAATGCATAAATTCAAAAAGTTCATCAAACACTGGAAAGACTCCTACGTGCCCAAACCTGTCCACAAGGTAAGTACCGAAACATCATCTGGTGATGCTAACCTGTGCTATAACTGCAGGAAACCAGGCCATTATGCAAATAAATGTCCTCATCCCAAAGTCCAAAGATTGCCTGAGGCCGAGCAACAAGAGATAGATGAAAGAAGACGTGCTTGGAAAGACAAGCTCAAGGCCCTGATTGGAGAATCAGAAGCCTCCCCCACACCATCCAAATCAGCAGAATGTCTTCAGGTGGTCACTGAAAGTGATTCATCTGACGATGAGTTCGATGATAAAGCATACATGTGCTTTATGGCCAAAGATGTTCCAGAAGGTGAAGACAGCGACGATGAGGTAAGTTCAACCTCAGCTATTCCATCAAATGCATCTCATACTTTCGAAAATATGATGAATGAATTTAAAAACATTCAAAAGGCCCATGAGACTCTAAAAACTGAGAATATACAGCTTCAATTAACAAATTTAGAGCTGAAAGATGAAAATGACTTGCTGAAAATAAACTATGAAAATATGTCTCTTGATTGTGAAACCAGCAAGGTCGATTTTGAAAAACTCATGGAGAGCAATCATCAACTTGCTCATGAACTAAATGAGGTTAAAACCCACAATCAGAGCAAGACAAATGATTTGGTTCTACTACAAACCAAAATCACAACTCTCGAAAAGCGAGAAACTGAACTTGAGACCATTCTGAAGTCTTTTGAAAAATCGTCCAAAAGAATGGAAGAAATTCTGAGCACTGGGCAACATGCTCATGATAAAAGTGGCTTAGGATACAGCTCATGTTCAAACAAAGGGAAAACTAGTACAGTGTTCGTCAAGAGTGTGGAACACATTCCAGAATCGGAAGATACTCCTAGTCCCATAAAGGAACCTGCTGTACCGAGAAAACCGAAGGCTGCAATTCCGCCCCCGCAAACCTATACCAGACAGCGGAATCATAAGCCATTCCAACCTGTGAGGCGCACTCAACAGCATGCTCCCAGAGCATATCAACGGCCACAACTGCTCGAAGGAAGGTCAGTATCCAACCACCAAAGGCCCGCACGGCAAGATTATCGATAAACTCGCGAGGTATTGGATACAGAGCCCCGTTATCCCTCAAGACAGAGATGCGCTCGGTATCAACAACAGCATTGGGAATTCAACTGGAGACCCAAAAGACAAGCTGTTAGGCCTAAGAAAATGGCTCCACCTCCTAGACGGCACTCGTACTGGAATAATAATAATAACCCTGAATTTTACATGCATAATAATTATCATGATTATAACAACTACGGATATGCCCCCCGTAGATATCGCAACACTGTACCGAGTATGTCCTACAGTAAACCAATTGCTGCCAGGAAAGCTTGGGTACCTAAAGGAACTAACATACATGGACCCAAAAATCAAAGGGGGCCTAAATCTACCTAATTTCTTTGTTACAGGACATTCTAGAGGAGGATACCTGGTACTTCGATAGTGGATGCTCTCGTCACATGACCGGAGATAGGAGCAAGCTATCTGATTTTGTAGAAGGTCGCAGTCCAAAAGTTCGCTTCGGTGATAAGTCTAAAGGAAGAACAAGAGGGAAAGGAAACCTACTTGTCGGGAAATTCAAGGTCATCGATGTTGCATATGTTGAAGGCTTACAGTATAATCTACTTAGTATTAGCCAGTTCTGTGATAAACAGTTCTCGGTGAAGTTCTATATAGATCGCTGTAGAGTCAAGAACACCCAAACCAAGGAAGTTGTGCTTACAGAAGCAGATCACGTAATATGTACATTGCTGAATGGAAGCCTATGAGATCCTCAATTACATGTTTTGTTGCCAAAGGCACTGCAGATATTAGCTGGTTATGTCACAAGAGGATGTCTCACGTCAACTTCAATACGATCAACAAGCTTTCAAGACAGGAATGGTTAGAGGTTTGCCAGATGTGTCATTCAAGAAGGACAGCGTCTGCGGACCATGCCAGAAAGGCAAGCAAATCAAGTCAACCCTGAAAAGCAAATCCTACCTTTCAACCCAAAGAGTGTTGGAAATGCTACACATGGATCTCTACGGTCCTGTAGACCCAGTAAGTTTGGGAGGTAAGAAATACTGCATGGTTGTTGTTGATGATTATTCCAGGTATGCTTGGACGATCTTTCTTAGCAAGAAGAAGGAAACAACATCAAGGCTGCCCGAGCTCCTGAGAAAGTTGCAAAATGAAAAAGCATCGAGTATCGTGTGCATTCGTTCCGACAGAGGTACTGAATTTACTAACCGCTTTATAGAGCAATACTGTTCGGAGAATGGAATACAGCACGAATACTCAGCTGCCCGTACACCTCAACAAAATGGTGTTGCCGAGCGAAAGAATAGGATGTTCAAAGAAGCAACAAGGACAATGATTGCCGCAAGCAAATTGCCACAGCGTTTCTGGGGTGAAGCAACCAATACAGCGTGCTACACTCAAAACCGTTGTATCGTCAACAAGCACCACAACAAAACAGCTTATGAGGTATGGAATAACAAAACTCCATTAGTTTCGTATTTTCACATTTTTGGATGCAGGTGTTATGTATTGAACAATGGCAAGGACCAACTTAGAACCTTTGATGAAAAATCAGATGAAGGAATATTCGTAGGATACTCCTCCGTCAAAGAAAGCTTTAATCTTTAATAAAAGGAAGCTGACGATCGAGGAATCAGTTCAAGTATTGTTCGACGAACCACACCATGACCCTACAGGAGTAGATGATATCACTCAGAACATTCACCATCTATCTTTCTTGGATCCACCTACACCCATAGAACCTGTCGTTGATTTAGAAATCAACCCCGCAGCTGTAAGAATCGATGTGGATGAAGCCAACGCTGTACAAGCTGAAGCTGTATCCACAGAAACTTTCGATACAGTACGGGATCCTGAATTAGAACCCGACCGAAGATGGTTGAGAGATCACCCGCAAGAGCTGATCATTGGAAACATTAATGCCGGTGTTTCTACTCGTAGGAGAATACAGAGTACACAAGGAAATGTACTTTGTGCACAAGAAGAATCTAATGCTGAAGTTTCACAGTTTCCTGAATGGAAATCTCAATCCGAACTTAGAAGACTCAATATGTGCACTATCGCTGTATTCTTAGCCCAGTCCGAACCTGTTTCGACCATAGACGCTCTTAACAATTCTCATTGGATAACATCTATGGAAGAAGAGCTTAACGGTTTCGAAAGAAACAATGTATGGTATCTTGTACCCAGACCGACACACCAATCGGTTATAGGAACCAAATGGGTATTTCGAAACAAAAAGGATCGAAATGGACTTATCATAAGGAACAAATCCAGACTAGTAGCACAAGGCTATTGTCAGGAAGAAGGAATCGACTATGATGAAACCTTCGCCCCTGTAGCGAGACTAGAAGCCATTAGGATATTTTTAGCCTTTGCCGCCCATAAGAGTTTTATCGTATACCAAATGGACGTCAAGAGTGCTTTCCTGAATGGAGATCTTGCAGAAGAAGTTTATGTTGAACAACCACCAGGGTTTGCCAACACAGACGGTATCGATCTAGTTTACAGGCTAAGGAAAGCGCTGTACGGACTTAAACAAGCCCCTATAGTCTGGTACGAAACCCTATCCCAGTATCTAACCAACAACGGATTTGAGAAAGGTGCTGTGGACAAAACCTTGTTCAAGATACAGGAAGGTGATGACCTTCTAATGGTACAAATCTATGTGGATGATATTATTTTTGGTTCAACTAACCTTGCTCTATGTCAAAGGTTCTCTCATCTCATGCAAAGTAAATTTGAAATGAGTATGATGGGGGAACTTAGTTATTTCCTAGGTTTGCGAGTAAAGCATTTGCCTCTGGTATATTCATCAACCAGAGAAATACAAAGAAGGAGCTTCTCAACAAATTTGGAATGAACACTTCCAAATCCTCGCCAACCCCCATGAGCACTTCCGTGCAAATTAGTGCTGATGAAGCCGGAAAGCCGTTTGACCAATCACTCTACAGGAAGCTCATTGGTTCGCTCCTGTACCTAACGGCTAGCAGGCCCGATATCCAGTTTGTTGTTGGAGTGTGTGCGAGATACCAAGTTGCACCTAAGGAATCACACTTCAATACGGCTAAACGAATTTTGAAGTACATTAAAGGAACAGTCGATGCAGGACGATGGTATCCTAAGGAAGGTGGATTCGATTTAGTTGGATACAGCGACTCGGATCTCGGAGGCTGCAAGCTAGATAGGAAGAGTACAAGTGGAACTTGTCACTTTCTCGGACCTAGACTCGTTTCTTGGTTCAGTAAGAAGCAATTGGCTAACTCTCTTTCCACGGCTGAATCGAGTACTATGTCATGGTAGTTGCCGTATGCGCATCCTTTGGATGCGGAACAACTGTCGACTATGGAATCGATGCTAGAGAGACTCAATCATGTGTGATAGCACGAGTGCAATTGCAATCACGCACAATCACGCTCGCACTCGCGCACTAAACATATCAACATGAAGCATCACTTTATAAGGAATCACGTCGAGAACAAGGATGTTCGCCTGGAAAAAGTTCATACAGACGTTCACCGGCGGACATTTTCACCAAGCCTCTCGACACGGCAAGATTCAACATGCTCGGACAAGAATTGGGAATGCTACAGCCGGACTCCCTGTAAGTAATTTACTGCTTTTACTCAACAATTGAGGGGGAATCTTTGTAAGACCCGTGAATACAAAGATTCAACATTAATTATTTGTACACTCGGAATCATCAATACAAGATCAGAGCGGCGAAGGCATATGAATCCTACAATGGTGTGTGCAATAATTAAGGGGAATCTTGTAGGACCCATGAATACAAAGATTAATCCAAATATTGCCGTATGGAATTCAAAACCTATAAGTACCTTTTTAAGGGGGAACGTCAGACGAGGAAAACAAAGACATGCTATAGGATTTTGATTCAGTATATAATATTATTTCCTTTCAAAATAATTTTTGTCCACGTGCTCTGTTTTTATGTCAAATGTCATGTTCATTAAATGCCTTACACGACATCTGGACAACTGAATCTCAAAATCCGCGATGTTTTTAAATTGTTTATTATTTTTAAACCGCCGTTTTAGGCATTTAGGGTATCAACCTATGTCAGAAGTGGGACCCGCTCTATTTTTAAACTTTTTAATGGATTAGCGTACCAGTTACACTCAGTCCATCTTAACCGTTGATTTCAAAACCGGTTCCCATCCCTTAAAATCTGACCATTCGTACTCTGCAAAACCCTATTTCGCCGCCCAACTATAAAAGGACTGAATCTGCCATTAGAGACTCTTTACGCTTTCTGCAAATTCAAGAGTTCTCAAGCAAATACAGCCTACATATTTTTCTGCATTTCACTGCATATTTCGATTGTTTTCTTGCACCCTTTCTCTTAAGAAAACATCAATGGCTGGACAATCTTCTTCCCCTGTTCTGAAGAAATCCGCTAACATCATTGATGGCTGGATCTTCTCCAAACCTGTCATCATTGAGCGTATTCTCTCAGAAACCAACGACGCAGAACCTATGGAATATATCATTACTCGTCTTCAACAACAAGGCCTCTATCGCCTTGGAAGCAAGACCGCCGACAAATTCGACGCCCATCTGGTTGAGGAATTCTACCTCAACGCCGCCGTCCGTTTTCTGTCATTGGCCCAGGGAGGTCATGTTGCTGACATCACTGCAATAGTCCAGGGAGTGGAGATCTGTATCGATCGCGATCTGCTCCAGAGAATCTACAGGCTACCCGCTGATGGCCTGACCATGGATCAACTTGAGACATTCGGGTCTCAAGAGCTCATTACAAAATTTTATGGACTGTTTACAGGGTCCAAAGTTGTTGACATGGTGACAACTACTTGTCACAAGAAAAACTTTCTTCTTCCTTTTGTATATCTTCATGACTTTTGCTCCAGGATTATTGAAAACCGAACCAGTGCGTTCGAGATGTGCACAAACTTAAGGTTCAGGATGATGGTGGCTATTTTGACCTCTGAAAAGGTCAATTGGTGCCAAATAATCTTGAAACGCCTACAAGAGGAGGTGTGCAAACCTGCCACCCAGAAGAAATCCTTCGGTTTAATGCTGAATTATATCCTGACGAAGTGCGGACTGACGCAATCCACCGATGCGAAGAAAAATAGCTCGAGGATATACTTAGGAGGCGTCAAGCCTACTGCGTATAACCAGAGCACCATGTCTTGCAACCACCCGAGAACCAGGCACATGCCAATTTCTGATAATCCAAGAGATGAATCCGTGAAGGTCCCAGAAGTGGAATCTTCAAAGAAGCGAAAGAGATCTCACAGCAAGAAACACTCTGCTAGTGAGAAGCCCAAGAAGAGACTCAGGAGGCTTTCGAAAATCAAATCTGCCAAGCACTCCAAGGAAGTCTCCCCCGTGGCTCAACCCACTTATGAAGAACCCCAGGGCCCAACCCCTGTGAAAGAGGTGTCTCCTACTGTATCGACAGTAGATCCCGAGCCTTTGGCGGCTAGGACGGATATTGAGACATCTGCCAACAATCAAGACCTTAGCGAGTCGGCTGCCCATTCGGAGCCAAAAGCTACTTCTCCTCTGCGGGATCCCACACCCATACAGGATCCATCTTCCTTCAGGGCACCATCCCCTGTAAGGAGTCCCTCTTCCGTACAGGATCCCATACCTGTACAGGAATCCCTCGAAACAGCGTCTCCAGACGTTATTCGAAGTCCCTCCCCTGACTCGATCATTAATCAGACCCTTCTTTCGGTTCAAATTGAACACGCCTACGAAAGATTTTTGCAATGGAAAGGCTACGCTGCCAGTCTGCACGATACACTGTAGAACTGGAGCGATTGGAGCCACGAAGAGAGATTCGTCTCAGAAGTGACGGACTCAACAGAAATTGAGGCCCTGCTTCGATGGGACAACCCCTCTTGCAAGGATCTAATTGAAAGCCATCTTCTGCACAAATCTGACGCTCGGAGGAAATGAAAGAAAAAGTCAGAGGATTCTCCCACTAATCCAAAAGATGACGAAGATCATGACTCAGACGACGACGACGATGCTTTACAAGCAGGTCTGAGAATGAGTCGTGAAAAGGCTGAAGCTCGAGATGCCTCTCCACCCAGAGACGACGAAGGGACTTCTACCCAGGCAAATCCCCCTTCGCCACAGCCTGAGAACATTCCCGACGAAGAGGAATCAGTCCCTCCAGTCGAGGAAGTACAAGAAATTTTGGAACAGGCACCTGAGCCTGCTGCGACCGAAGAAGCCATTCCTGAAAGCCAACAGGAGGATTCAGTCCCTCCTGTATCCATGTTTGCTGAAGAATCTTCGCAACAGGAAGCTTCTCAACCCCCTGTCGCCGAACCACAGGAAGCTGCTCCCGCCCCTTCAACCGTGGAATCCGAGGATGGTATCGAACCTGAGGATGTCCAACTTACTTCACGCCCATCCGTGAATGTAGGAAGGTTGAACAGCTCTGCAGACATTGCCCAACCAGATTCTCCGATCTCTGCCGCACGAAAAGAGCGCCTGCGTGCTCTTGGCCTTCAGACTGTATTCATCCAGGATGCAGTAAATGCTCTATCTTCCATTGAAAAAGCATTGAATTAGATGCATACTTCTGCCATCGAAGAAATGACCACTCTTCAACATGAAGTATCTCGTGTTGTCGACGCATTCATTCTTTTGCCAGAAGTTTTCAAACAAGCTTTGAAGATCATGGAAGATAAGCAGGAGCAACTGCTGAAGGAAGAAGCAACAAAAACGAGGATAGCTGAAGCCAAGACCGCTTGTGCTATGATTGAAAACAGCTCTCAACTGCGTGCTCACGACAAATGCATTCAGGAAATGTCGCAGACTCTTTCCTCCCTTGTAGAGAGAATGACCAGCATCGAGACAAAACAGGACGCTGCTCTAGAAATCCCGCAAAGTCTTCATGAAGCCAAAAAGGGGGAAGAGGCACGAGAAGCTGCTAGGAGAATTAGGCTGCAACAAGAAAGGGAATATGAGCCTGCTCGTAATGCAGTATCCGCCGAATTGAACAAGCTAGCACCTCCATCCCAAAGTTTTATAATTTCGGGCTCAGACCGAATTTCATGATCCCAATGTCCCTTGGCAAACTCTTATTCGAGACCTTCGAAATTGTCGCCGACCAACCGCAACCCTACTGCCGACGAAGTGAAGCACTGGAGGAAGAACGAACTGATGAGATACTTTGTCAGACTCATCAGGGAATCCGCCAACTTCAAGAACTATAAAACGTTAGCGGAGGCTATAGATAAATTTACGAAGATGCTAGAAGACGGGAAACTCCCTCTCCAAATCGAAATGAAATCCAAACACAGAAGAGGAGATCGGGTCACCCATCCAGAAGACTGGATACTTGCCTTTGATCGATCCTATGATGGAAGAGCTATATACCAGGATCGAGGCAATGATTCTCTTCAAAACTGGTGGCGTGGTACCGAGAATGAACCAGGGAAAAGACCATGGAGGCATGCGGAATATAGATAAGGAGCTGAAATCTATGTATATTTTTGTTTTGTAATTTCTATTCGAAACATCAAACTCTGTACTCAATTCATTTTGAATATCAATAAAAACGTTTGTTTGTCTTGAAAGATTACAACTCGTAATCTACTGTGTTGATGTATGATTACTTAAATTGTTTGATAGCAATCTCAAGTTAGATAAACTTGATTGAAAACTAAGTCATTTAACTAGTCTACGAACAGTTCATAATTTCAGTTGTAAGCTTAGAATACATTGTAAGATTGTGCCTGCGCGCCAATCATAAGCTTAAGTTGTAATAATCCTTAAACTGTATCGAACTTGCCTGCGAGCAGTTCATCATTTAGACTAAGTCAGACCTTTTGACGAAAGACCAAGAAATCTGCCAGAAGTCATCAAAGAAGATCGCTTCATGAAGAAGGTTTTGGCATCATCAAGAAGACTTGAAAAGTTAAGAAAGAAAGTCTTGGCAAATTGTCAAAAAGGGGGAAATTGTTGGGAAAACAAAGACCCTGTATCGAAACAGCCGGGATACCCGATCCCTGTATCGAATGATATTTGATAAAGAGGTTTTGACATATATGCCAATCCGAATACAGTAAAGGAAACTGTATCGAAGCTTTGAGGCTTTATCCTGTATCGAAGACCTGCCTCGAATCAGCATATAGTGAAGCTCTTCAAGACAAAGAAGAAGTCTTGTATAAACACCAAGTATGGAATCTGTCTCGAATCACTGTTATCTTCCATTCAGCTCACAACAGGACAAAGAAGGATCAGAAGTCAAGTCCCGTTGAATAAAGAAGTATTTAAATACTCAAGGATAAAGTATTTAAATACGCGCCTTCGATCTTGTAATCCCGCGAAATCCGGATCGTGTCATAATCCCGTTGGAACGAAATCTCATTCAAACGGATACATTCTTCGAGACTATATATATCTTATGAAGGCATTGAAGATCGTTACCCAAAGAACCTAACACTCAAGCTATCAAAAGTTATCATCGAGCAAACATATCTCCAAAGCTTACCGCAATTAAGAACGAAAGAGATATACAAAGGCTCATCATCCCGAACAACACTTCATCACCGAAAGCTCTTAAAGTCAAAGTTGTTGTTCACCATCCTTCTATACGTTGAACAAACTCAAGATCAGCCCCGTGTGGACCGAACAATATGTGCTTCTCCGAATCGTGTGTGAAGGATTTGCATTGAAGAAGACGAAGCTTCAGAACTGTGTGTGAAGAAGCAAGTCAAAGCATTAGCTCAAAACCAATCTGTGTGAACGGTTTAAGCTAAGATCTTTATATCAATCTGTGTGAACGATATATTGATTGTGTGTGTTGTTATAATTACGTATTTGTGTACGCAGTAATTATAATAAACTTTTTACTCCTGTGTGGAGGACCAGTGGACGTAGAGGGGTTTACCTCGAACCACTTTAATTACTGTGTTATTTACCTTCAGCTTTTACTGTTTTAAATTACTGTGATATATTAAGTATACACTATACACTTAGTTGTTGTATCCACAGCAACCTACTGTCTCCAAGACTTCCGCTACGCACTCAGATTTAGAATCCGTACAGTTTGTTGTTTAAACTATTTTCCAAACTGTATCCAGTATACTTAGTGGCCAACAAAAATATTCAAGGCAAGTAATTCTTGGAAACCCTTATGCTTAACGTGAAATGGTAATGTATATTGTGTGTGCTTTACTCACCTCGGGAGGGTCCGACGGGGCCTCGAGGGAATCTATGGCTTCGTCCTGGATTCATGAGTTTGATTCGCTAGCCAGCTCGGGAGGGTCCTTAGAGGCCTCGAGTGGGATTCGTGGCTTCGTCCCGGTCCTAGGTGACGTGTGGTGCTTGGTTTGTTTTATGAATGTGGCCAGCTCGGGAGGGTCCTTAGAGTCCTCGAGTGGGATTCGTGGCTTCGTCTCGGTCCTAGGCAAATTAATTGTGACTGTTTGTTTCCGGAAAAGACATGTCTGGTTTTGGTTTTTGAAATGATATTGGTGCATGTACTATGAAATGTGTAAGCGATTGGTTTGCCTTGATTACTTGTACTAGCGTAATTGCTAACCCCTTTGGGGACCCGTTTTGGGGAAATTCTTGTTATGGATTTCAGGTTATGATTATCCGGACGAGCGAGCACCGGGACAGTACGAGGATGTTGGCCAGGGTCGTTGACATGTGCATTTGGGTCTCCTTATTTCTTTTGTTCATTTCGATTTGGTTGTTTCCACAGTTATAAACTTATAGATTGTACTCGCGAGTACTTAGGCTTTTCATTTCAAACTCCGTATTGTATTACTTTAAAATTGTTACATTGTCGGTTGATACCTATTTCGCCGGTTGCTCCGTGTGTATCTTTTATGTCATATCATTTAAATGTGTGTCCACGCTAACCGAGATGGTTAGCCGAGTGGAGTTTCCTTGTTTGTAGCCTGGTGGGTCCCATGTAGGGGTCCACGGTGCAGTAATATACTCCGAATATCTCGGGGTGTTACAGAGAACATGTCAATATTACAGCCCTGTTTTTTGTCTCTGTGTTTAGTGCTTGTATAACCTTTTTATTTGTTTAATTTTGTACCAATAACTGATCAATGTAGATTTTGTTTTATTAGAAATAAAATCTCGAATGCTGCCTCAACTCTTTATTGAAGATTGATATGTTATTTTTAATATGTTTCCTTATGGTTTTTGATGAAGGCAGGTAGTGAAAAATCTTATCGCCTTCTGGGTAAGTATAGTTCCATTAATTTTTAGTTGATTCAGTAATTTCTCAATAAAAAATATTACCTGTAAAATTTGGATTTTTTAATGTTTAAGTGAACTAGGATTACACATAAGATAAGTTAATTGATTAAAGGACTCCTCGGAGGGCGATTACGGCTCCGTTGACTTGAACCTCGTCTTTAATTATTGCTGCTAGCTCGGTTCTATTGCCGCAGTAGCTGTCCTTGAATTGTTTAGTGTTACTTGCTGTTTCGCTTGCCGCGGCTTATTTTTGCTGTTGGATTCATTTTTCAGGGTGACTTGTTTTCTTATTAATTAAAACTCAAACAAATTAAAACCTTAATACCCAAAACAAAGACTAATCTTGTTGCCAGACCTAAGTGTCCCTCGGATCTTTGTCAAGAGCTTGAGGATCCCGGTTTTAATTTAAACGGGTTTTAATCTCAAAATTCAAATCGAGTCCCCGAATTTGAGTCTCATCACCGTGTGCTCCCTTTCTTGATCTTTGTGATTTTCAGTCAGGAAAATGGCGATTTCTTATCGAATTCTTTCTTTTATTGCTACATTTTTGTTTACTTTAATTAAAGAAAAGAATAATAAGGTTGCAAGTATGTTACGAATTTGCAGTAAGTTATTGGCTAGGTTTATATACTTGTATGGAGTTCTAAGGTTAAAGTGTTATGATTGTCATGTTGATGTGATCTTTGTTACATATAGCCAAGTTTTTTGCATTTTGGTTTTTAGTTCAGTGTTTTAAGATTTTATGAGTTTAATGTGCAATATTTTGCAATTATGTGGAATAAAATTATGGGCAGTAAGTTAGTGGCTAGGTTATATACATGTAACGAGTTATGAGGTTAAATTGTTATGATTGTCATGTTGGTCTGACAAAGGTCAGATAAAACAAAAGGATTTATTATGTGTTCTTTTGTAATGTCTACGATTGTCATCTCTGCTTTTTTCTCCTTCTAACTCTCTTGATTTGCTTTCTTTAATGTTTATATTTTTAAATTAATATGTTCATCGGTCCCAGAGTATGGATACAGATAGGAGTTGGATGGAATTACCAAGGTTAATGGATGCCTACAAGCTAGGGGTGCAATACTTTTTGAACTTTGCATTTTCGAATTCAAATGATGGATTGATATTGTGTCCTTGTAAAGAGTGTAAAAATGGCATATGTAGAGAACTAAAAATTGTCAAAGCACATCTAATTACAAGAGGTTTTCTGAAAGGCTATACTAAATGGGTGTTCCATGGTGAGTCAATTTCGAACACGGTGCCCTTAGTTGACGCATATAGCAGCAGTGGTGCAGTACGTCGATAATATGCGTGAGTTGATTTATGATCAATTTCCTATGTTTGGTGACGATAACGATATGCAATTTAATTCTAATATCGTGGGCGAGATACCAAATGAAGAAGTCGAAAGTTCTCAGTAGGCTTCTTAATGACGCCGAACAGAATCGTATCCGGATGCAAAAAGTTCTCGAAACTCTCTTTCCTTGTTCGCATGCATCAAATAAAGTGCCTTGGGAACTGGAGTGATAGGTCATTTTGTATGATGCTAGATTTACTTAGAGAATCTTTTCCAGATGGAGTCCAACTTCCAAAAAATTATTATGAAACAAGAAAAATATTGAGAGATTTAGGACTGCATTACCAAAAGATAGACTCATGCATAAATCATTGCATGATATATTGGGGTGTAAATGAAAGCAAAACACTTTGTGATACTTGCGGTGAGTCTCGGTGGAAAGTTCTGGAAGGTGATATTTCAAGCGTTGAAAACTCTAGGAAGACAAAAAAGAAAAACAAAGTGTCAAACAAGTCATTTTGGCATTTTCCTTTGAAGCCAAGGCTTCAAAGATTGTTCATGACAACTAAAATTGCATCCAATATGGCATGGCATGCATATGAGCGCATAGATGATGGTATCATGAGACACCCAGCTGACTCTCCAGCTTGGCGACATTTGATTACAATCATCCAAATTTCGCTAAGGATGCTCGAAATGTAAGATTAGGCTTGTTCACTGATGGATTTAGTCCATTCAGAAGCATGATGATTAACCATAGTACTTGGCCAATTGTTTTAATGCCTTATAACTTACCACCTGGAGAGTGCATGAAGAAGTCATATTTTATGTTGTCTACACTTATACTTGTCCCAGTGAACCAGGAAATAACATTGATGTCTACTTGCAACCTTTAATTGCTGAATTAAAGGAATTGTGGGATGTAGGTGTTAAGACATACGATGCTTCAAGAAAGCAAAATTTTCAAATGTATGCGGCATTATTGTGGACTATAAGTGATCTTCCTGGTCTTGCAAATTTGTCGGGTTGGAGTACTAAAGGAAAATATGCATGCCCAGTGTGTCTTCAAAACACGAACTCAGAGTATTTGAAAAACTCCCATAAGCAATGCTACATGTGCCATCGAATATTGTTACCTCGTAACCATCCTTATCGTAATGATACACGCTCATTTATCGGGAAAGAGGAGCATAGAGAAGCCCCTCCTTATCCTACAGGTTCAGAGGTGTTTGATGAAGTAAAACACATTGAAAATAAATTTGGGAAACTAATAGATGCCCAAGGCTTGCCTTATGGCTGGAAGAAAAAGAGTATTTTCTTTGAGTTGCCATATTGGAAGAGTAATTTATTACGCCACAATCTCGATGTTATGCATATTGAGAAAAATATGTGTGATAAGATTGTATACACGTTGTTGAGCTCTAATAAGTCCAAGGACAACAAAAATGCACGCCTAGACTTGAAAGATAAAGGTGTAAGACCCGAACTTCATCCTTTCGTAGATGTCAATGGTAGAGAATGGTTACCTGCGTCTTGTTTTGAATTGGATAAAAATGAGAAACATCAATTTTGCATGGTGTTGAAAAACATAAAAGTGCCTGATGGATATGCCTCAAATATATCAAAATGTGTGCAGCTAAAGCCTCAAAAGATTTCCATTAATAAGAGCCATGACAGTCATATACTAATGCAACAATTATTACCTATAGCACTACGCAATCTGTTACCAAGTTATGTTCGTTCACCTATTATTCGTTTGTGCAAGTACTTTCAAGAATTATGCTCCAAGACACTCCATCACAGTGATTTGGTTAGAATGGAAAATGATATATCAATAATACTATGCGAGCTTCAAAAAATATTTCCTCCTGCATTTTTCGATATTACTGTTCATGTAACTGTGCATTTGGTTACTGAGGCAAAATTAGGAGGTCCAGTTCACTATCGATGGATGTATTCGCCTGAGAGGTAACTTTTCATTTTTTGTCAAACTCTTTTATGATTTGAACATAATACTTTGTAATCTATTTTGTTTTCTATATTGTCAAAGGTACTTGAGCATGCTTAAATCTTATGCCCGCAACAAAGGCCGACCTGAAGGGTGAATTGCAGAAGGTTATTTAGTAGAGGAGTGCTTATCATTTCGTTCCCTTTACTTTGATGATCACGTAGAAACAAGGCGTAATCGACTTAGTCGAAATGAGGAAAGAGATCACACAAATAATGATGGCCTGGAAATCTTCTCAATGGTCGGCCTCATTCACGTGACAACCAAAGGGTTCTAGACAATAAAACCTTAGAAAAAGCACATAGATACGTTCTTTTTAATTGTGAAGAAATTAAGTCTACAATAGAGTAAGCGACTAATTTTCACCTACAAAATCCTTATCCATTAAATCATCACATGACAATTATATTTACGTTGTGCAGTGATCATGAGTCAATGATCAGACGAAAAAAGCGTCGTTCCCCAGAACATGAGATCAGACGAATTCACAGTAACAGTTTTCCCAAATGGTTCTCTAGCCTAGTAAGTATTTTATTTTTTTTGGTTATGTGTTTTCGATATTGTTGACATGATTTTTTCACCAGGTGTCAGGACTTGATCATTATGATGCTGATGACATGATTCAAAGTGATATCGCATGTCTTGCGAGAGGGCCGCTTCCAGTGGGCCAAAGATTTAAAGGGTTTGTTGCTAATGGTTTCAGATTTCACACCAGGGAAGTTGAGAAAAAAAGAAAAACTCAAAATTGTGGAGTGATGATTAGTGCAGCAACGACCAGCTTTGCAAGCAAAAAAGACAAAAAGACCTATCTCTTCTGATTTGACCTATTATGGGATTGTGAAAGACATAATTGAGTTAAACTATCTCCAAGGAAAGAGAGTTGTACTATTTGAGTGTGATTGGGTCACAAAGGGTAGAAGATTAAAGCAAGATAGTGATGGGTTCACATTAGCGAATTTTACAAACATAAAGCGTCAGAGTGAGCCGTTTGTTCTTGCATCTCAAGTACAACAAGTTTTCTATGTGGGGGATCCTTCTGATAGAGGATGGCATGTTGTTGTAAAAACTAAACCGAGAGAGAAATTTGAGGATGGAAATGACTTAATAATAAGTGATATCGACATCATAGCTCAAAGCACACCATGTAACGAACCACCCAATGATGGGATTTCGACATTTTTGGGTTCGCAAGGGGTGCCTCCTACTCTAGCGTAAGAAGAATAGAGTCCTATTAGGAGTTCTTATTTTCTATTTGAGATAGTTGATCGCTTTCTTATGTTTTTGAGAAATTAATTGTTCTAGTTCGATTTTTAATTTTAGTGAAATTTACCTTATTGAAAATATACTTTTACTTATATTGCTCCTCATTATATTTTTTCAAAGATTCTTAATTGCGAAAAATGGTTAAGGGCCACGTTATTACTAGGAATGATCTTATAGCAATGGCGAGAGGGCAAAGAAGTAATTTTTCTAATAGTGGCGAGAGAAGGTTGCATTTACCCTTAGACGATGGTGACAATGGAGTGATACAAATACGATGGAGATCTCGAAGCAACATGATGGTCGTCGAGGTTCACATAAGACATATACATATATGTCTTGTTTATATTTCTTAATCTTTACCGTAACTCTTTGGTCGGTCTTTTACATTCTTAATAGATAATGTTGTGTGTCTAAAACGGGGACCAAGAGTTACTAGTATTCCAGTTATCTTCTAAAAGTAAAGATCGGAATGCCAATGAGCGGTATCTCGACCCTCCGGTACATATCTGTATACATATTGTGTCCATGTATTTTTAGTAACTTTACATTTATTATATTGGCTGAAAAAATAAGTTGTCCCATTAATCGAGTTGTTTAATTGTAGTAATAAAGCAAGGACAGAAAAGTGCAAATTTTATCCATAGTCGCGGAAAATACACATTAGGTAGTGGCCAACAAAGTGCTCCAAATATTGATGATTTAATCGATTTCGAGACCCTTCGAGCAATGACAATCGGAAAGCAAAGTACGAAAGCGATTAATGATTTAATTGATGACCAGAATATACATTCGCAAGGTATGAAATAGATTATAAATGTAGCATAGCGGTATTGATCTGTCATCTTATTCAACTTATTATATATTTACTTGACTATTCTGAGTTATATAGTGTTTGAATTTCATAATGTAGAGAATCTTGGAGCAACAAAAAGGATAAGGCAAAGTACAAAAGCGATTAATGGTTCAATGGATGAGCAAAATTTACATTCTCAAGGTATGAAATAGATTAGAAAATGTAGCGATATTGATGTGTTATCTTGTCCAACTTAATGTATATTTACTGACTGTTAATAGTTATATAGAGTTTGGATTTTGTAATTCAGATAGTTATTAGTTATATAGAGTTTGGATTTTGTAATTCAGATAACCTTGGAGCACTCAAAAGGGGAAAGCAAAGTACAAATGAAGTTGATGATTTAAATGATGCACAGAATGTAAAATCTGAAGGTATTGGTTGTCCATTTTTTAAGTTAGTATATGTTGATTGTTGTTACTTGAATTGTGTTTTCATACCTTGATTTAGAGAACCTTGGAGCAATAACAAGAAGGCGGAGTGTTAGGAATGTGAATAATAGTAAAAGAAGCGAACAGTCCATTCTTGGTGTAGATAACCGGGTGGATGAAAATATTAACAAGTTAGCAAATACAGATCATGTTGAGTCCCAAGGTATACTACATCATATTACACATGATACTACATCATATACACATGATATAATTTGTCCCTTTCAATATTGTTATAAAACTTATTTTTCTTGTATGTGTAGATGCCACTTGTAAACAACATAAAACTAGAGGATTTACTTATATGCCTCACATTTATGCCATAAGATCTGACAACAAAATTCAGCCTCTGAAGGTTTCATTCAATCGGTATGGAAAACCCATTGGTCCTAATAAAAGCAAATTTGTTGAATTTGTGGGGTCTATTGCAAGAAATGGGAAAGTAGCTCCACTTAATTACCCAGTTGGCATAGGTACCGTGACCCCAACAAAAACAATGTTGAGCATGATCAAGGTATAAATTTATAGAATTGATATATATTATTGTAGTGATTTACCAACGTTACATGGTTATTACATTTTTGTAGGGAGCTTTGTTATTTCGGATATGAAAAGATTGTTTTGAAAGCTTTAGCTAGAAGTTGGAGGATTTTCAAATGTAGAATTAAAAATTATATTTTAATCCAAACTTAAGTTTGGAACAAAACTTACGTAAGAGGCACGATACACGTGATGAGAGGGTGACGGAAGAACATTGGAAATTTCATGTTGAACATTGGTGCAAAGAAGACGCAAAGGTGCGATTCATAATTTTTATGTTAAAGAGTCATTTTATTATTGTCTCTAACTGGTATGATTGAACTCGATAGTACACTAGCGAGCAGAATAAAAAAAATAGATCAATGAAGAAAATGCAACATATTACTGGAAAAAAGAGTTTTGCTCAAGTTTATGAATCTGCTAAGGTAACTACTTTTCATTTTCAAAACTAATTATAACTTAAAGGGTGATGATTAAAATAGAGAAGTTTTTGGCTGTAGGAAGAAGCTGCACTTAATGTTGGGATATATGAGGATGATGATGAAACTGTTAAGGAGGCAGGAATAAAGGAGCTGAGCCGAGCAGATATTTTTGCAAAATGTTATTCTCGAGATGGGAATACATCTAATCCGGAAGTTACAAATGCATTGGTGAATCTTTTCTAGTACTTCTGTAATATTTTTTTTCTTACTACAACATTTCAAAATATATGACCCCGAATGATTTTTTTTTCGTTAAATTTGTATATAGGAAAAAATGCGACAATTAAAGAGTCAACTACCACCTGGTGCACGGGACAAAGGTCCAAATGACATATATGCCCAAGTCCTTGGAGAAGATAAAGGTGGACGAGTGCGCATGTATGGTTATGGAACAACTGCGAAGCAGGTATATGGTGATCATTCACTTGGCCATAATGATATCAATCGCATTGTCATGGAAAAAGAAGCATTGACGATACAACTAGAAGAGAAGGACAAGTTAATTCAAATGTTGTTGAGCAATGTGGACTCGAGTGGAAATGATCATTCAAGATTGACAAAGGGATCTTCCCCATCAACCTTGCGCACTCTCAGAATCGCCGTCTGCTCAACCCTCAAGTACCCGTTCTATTCCCTTGCAGGTACGTACATAGTACTTATAGTAGCTATTATGTGATGTCATGTTATATGGAATACCATGAATATATTTAGATGTATTCTCGGGAAGTTATATAGAATACCATGAATATATTAATATGTAATAGGTCCTTTTGGACTAATTTGAAACAGGATGCCTCTCGTATTTTAAAACAGGATGCCTCTCGTATTTTAAAACAATGCTCATGTTCATAATACATATGCTGTGTTTCAATGGGAGCGTATTAAAACAATGCTCCTGTTCATAATACATATGCTCCTGTTCATAATACATATGCTCCTGTTCATAATACAATGCTCCAGTCAAAGATTGTCGTTTCTGTGTATGTTTGGTAATTTGTTCTTCTATTCAAAAAAAAGATGGTCAGTAATTTAACATATGCTCCTGTCGCAGGCATACTGCCGTTTCTGTCAAACATATGCTCCTGTCGCAGGCATATTGTACTGGACTCGATAATTCAGGCAATTTCAAGTACGGCTGTACTTTACAAGTATGGCTGTAATTTCAAGTATGGCTGTAATTTAACCGGGTCCATTACACTTTCCTGCCCGAATGGAATCAGGCGATTTCAAGTATGACTGTAATTTCAAGAATGGAAATGTTGTTCTCTCTTGCACTGAGTACAGTATGCCTGCGATTTCATGTAGAGTTACAACATTTCCATTCATGTTTTGAACGTGGCAGTAGCTGTACATCTTGCTTCGTTCGAGTTCTGTATTGTAATCCCCTTGTTTCTAGATTTACTCTACATGATTGAAGGAATATGTGGGCTTTTTGATATGGTCAGTGTGTTATCTGGGCTTTTCAGAATGTTAAATTACAGCCATACTGCTACTGGTAACAGGGCTTTTCTGTGTATGTTTGGTAATTTGTTCTTCTATTCTGAAAAACAGTATGGCTGTAATTTAACATATGCTCCTGTTCTCTAATTTAACATAGTGCTGACCATATCAAAAAGCCCAGATATGATTGAAGGAATATCTGGGCTTTCAGCACTATTATTACTTTTTTTTTTCGTTATTTATAATGGGTTTTTCCATTCTTGAAATGTATGATCCAGGTTGGAGCAAAGGTTCTTTTGAAAGACATGATTACTCAAAATTATATTGCGAAAGGTTCCGTTCAAAGCTTAAATCCATCAAAGCTAGTCGGGAATGAAGAATTGGGTGTTGATTGGTGTGAAGTGAAAGTTACCGTACAATTAAATATGATCATGCATTAATAAGGACAATTGGAAGTGTCAAATTTATTGGACAAGCTACGGAGGTAGCATTGCTTGGCCAAAGTGTTTGGTAAGTCTTTTCTAACAATCTTTCATTATTATCGTTTGCTTGTTCTTTTAGTATTTTAGTATCATTAATGTTTTCTTTCGTTTATTATTATAGGTTGAAGTGGAAGATGCGAGATAAGAAAAGTGACATGAAAGACTTTCGGTTTATTTTGGAGTTAATTGACATTAAGATGAAAACTTACTTTTTTTGTAATTTGGACCGCAATGTTGTTTGAGATTTTCTCTTATGTTTACTGTTTGGGATCTTATTTTTACTGTTATAGATCTTGGTATTTGAGTTGGACATTAAAATTTTATGTTGCTATTGTTATTACAAAACAACTATTCATACTATTATAATTAGCAACATTTTATGTTTAAAGAAAATATTACGTTTTACTTGACAATTGTCATTATATCAAAATATGTTACTTGAAATTATTTAGTGATACTTGTAGGCGTCACAAAAATAGGTCGTCAATGTAGTTATAAACTTTTATGTGATGTTAAAAAGTGTCACTATAGCACACTATTGTGATGCAAAAATGAGTCACTAAAAGAGTTAGTTAAGGTAGTTATGTTTTTTACGTGATGCTAAAAAGTGTCACTATAACACGCTATTGTGACGCCAAAATATGTTACTAATAAAAGTAGTTAAGTTAGTTATTAACTCTAGTGATGTTAAAAAGTGTCACTACAATTCACTTTTATGACGCCAAAAAGTGTCGCAAAAAATGGCAAAAAGCGTCACTAAAGCTTACTCATGTGATGCATGAAAAGCGTCACAATATGCAAGAAAGCGTCACATTAGATATCTGTTGCAACGCCTTTTAAGTGTCACAACAACGGTCTATTGAAACGCCAAATCAGGTGATGCTTTCGAAAAGCGTCACTATAGCAAAAGCGTCACAATACACCACCTATTGTGACACTTTTGAGCGTCACTAAAGCCGTTTTTTCTAGTAGTGAGTCGATCAGTTGTGAATGGAATCTATATGTGATTATGTGATTTTCGTTGCGTTAAGTTATTGCTTGTTAGTATGCCGAGGGGCAAAGGTCGTGGTCATAATCGTGGTACTGATGGACACGGGGATCAGATGCAGAATCGAGAGAATATTGCCGGGAATGATATTGGTGTTGGTGTTGCTACTATTTGCAACAAGTAGCACCACAGATGACTCAGTTGACCCAAGCTGTTCAACGCAACACTGACGCGACTCGGAACGTCGGTGTAAATCAATGGCTTCGAGAGGTATTTCTTATGAACCCTTTCGTTTCACCAGTTATACGGATGTGTTGGGCTGGGATGGTTGGCTTTTCCAGTTGGGAAAGATATTCGAGGCCGTCGATTGTCCAGAAGAACGGAAGGTACCTATCGCTCAATACTTCTAGAGAAAGATGTCGCTAATTGGTGGGAAGCTGTTAAACCTCGTGACCGTGATGTCACGTGGGCAGAGTTCCAGACATTTATGGGAGCTGAGTTCTATCCTAAACCGATTAGAGAGCAGCGAACTCGTGAATTTTATTTGGCAGAACCGCAAGATATATCAGTGTCACAGGCCATCGTTGACTACAGTAAACAACTCTGTTATGTGCGAGATCAGGTGAGGACCGAAGGTGAGAAGATCCTTCATTTCGACAGATGAATGAAGCTGGAGATTCGCCGGTATATGGCGGGATTCACCTGCACTTTGCTGAGAGATTACCAGGATCTAACCTTAGCCTACGATCTAGCTTCGTTATCGTCGGAGCAAGTACCCGAGTCGAATAAATAGAAGATGCTCGTTGACCTTATGGACAGTACTGGAGCTGGTGTTTCTGGATTGCAACGTCGTAGTCTTTCTTCTATTAAGCTCCATCGCTGGATGCGTGGGACTGAGAGTTCCAAATCGTCAGCTTTGATTCCTGGTAAGCCAGGAGGAGTTTCAACTGCAATGTGTCAGGGCACGTTCGTGCACATTGCCCTTCTCCGCCAGTAACGTGTTACAAGTGCGGACTTGTTGGACATCGGTTTCAGTTTTGCGAGTTAGTCGCCGAGTCTTCTGAGGCACAGACATGAGCACTAATATCCGGATCAAATTCGAGGAGTCGCTGAGAGTGTAGTCTACCAGTTGTATGTTGTGTTATCTCCTTGCCTTGTTGTTTTGAATTTAGGGGATAAACTTCTGTTATTAGAAGTGGATCGGATTTTTGAACTTCTATATTTTCAACTCTGTCGACTCGTTTGTGTTCGTCGATATTTTCTGAACTTGTTCTATCCTTCACTTTTTGCTGTTTGAACGAGTTGTGGTATTGTTTCGGATTAAACTGTTTGTCGTTGTGACTTTTTCTGAATTCGGTTCCATTCCTGTGAACCTTTCGTAAATGCATATCTTATCGTTTTTGCTAGACCACCTATCGTCTCGAGTCGAGGTGTGAACTTCGGAGTTGTTATTTGATTTTTGTTGATTCTTCATGGTCCGAATATGATTGTTTGACCGTTGTTGTCTCGATCATTGTGGCTCGATCGTTTATTATCTGATTTTTGTTGATCTCGTATCATGATTTTTGGAGCATTCAGATCACTTCGCAATTTTCTTATGTATGGGAAATTAGCTTTGTTGTCGGTCTCCCAACCCTTGGGCGGTGGGATTTTGTGTTTGCTCAGTGTTTAGCTTGTGTTTTGATTGACGTACTGTTTGGGTTGGTCAACCATATTAATTTTTGGATCACTGCGTTTTGTTATCATTCTGGCATAAAGATAGGGATGTTAGCAGCCACGTGTTGCATATGATTCATTGCAGGTAATTGGCAATGGATAACGTGTGTTGTCGGAGACTGTTTGTGCTGATCATTTTATTGTTTTAAGTTTCGGGGCCCAAACATCTTTTAAGAGGGGTAGAATGTAATACCCGAGATCTTCGTTCCAGTTTTGTTGAGTTTTCTGCAGATTATCGGATTGGCGTTGTCCATGTCTTTGGTATGTTGTGCCAGGTATGGTTGTGTCAGCAGTTGGAACGCGTTTGATTTCCGTTTCAGATCATTGCATGTATTTCTGACTCATTTCAGTGTAGTGCGCGCTACCGTGCCATTGTTAGCGCATGCTAACTGGCAGTCCAGAGGCAGTCCAGGAGCTACTGGACTGGCACTATAGTCCCGTTAACGCACGCTAAGGAATCGGGCTAACGCACGCTAGTTTGGATGTGTAGCGCACGCTATTGCCTTTCGGCAGCGCGCGCTAATTGGCCGGACAATTGGGACAGTAGAGTCTGGACTTTGGCCAGACTATTAGGTAGCGCACGCTAACTCGCGGGGCTTAGCGCACGTTATTCGGACGCAGTGCATGCTACCCCAGCCAGACAGAAGTTTCTGGACTGCGTCCCAGGCCGATAGCGCACGCTAACCTGGATTCGCTAGCGCGCACTAATGCACGTTTGTATATATAGTAGTGTTGTGGTCAACTCTCGTCATTTTTCATCCCCATTTCTCTCCTCCGACCTTCTAGGCGATTTCAAGGGGTTGAAGACGAGGATTTCGACTAGATACCCTTTGATATCAATCCTTTTCAACTTCTATCAAGGATCTATCGAAGATCTACCATTTTTCACCAAGGATTTGAGGTAAGATCAATTGAACCCTTCATTTTGGGGATTTTGGGGGTTTGTGAGGTTTTGGACGATTTAAGCCGATCTAGCCCAGATTGTTGTAAGATCTTCGTTGTATACTCGAGATCCATTGCTAATCTTGAGGCTTTGTGGAATGAACTTCGTAAATTCGTATGTTCGTCGATTATGTTGGTTTGAGCCTTTGAGGTATCCGGCAAATGGTTCCTAAGGGTAGAACCTAGGATGATTCTTGGTTTTCTGATGAGTATGTGGTTGATTTAGTCTTGATTCTTGTTAGGAACGGGATTTGGAGGATAGTTCGGATAGAGGCCTTGTGGTTCATCGTATTTGTTCGCTCGTGGTTTCGAGGCAAGTATCTTGCTCATACACATCGTGTTTCGTAAACGTGATAGTTAATTCATTATATGTGGAACTTGAATGTTTTAATGAACCTTCTAAAGGATCGGTAAATTCTCGGAAAAAGGGTTTTCTTCAAGATAACTCGTATGATTCGTGGAAAAATATGTATTTGGAATATGTGAGTATGTGTTGTATGATGATAGATGATATCACCATACTTCGTGAATATAATAGACCGTGATGACTTGCCGAGGATGGTGTGTCGATACGTGTACTTGTTCAGTGAAAATGTGACATGTTGTGATATAAATTGTTACTCCTTTGAAAGGAGGTTGTGATGTGTTAGGCGTATTTTTATACGCTTATTCATCATTATTTTGTAGTGTTTTGGTGAGTGAAATCATCTAAATGAGCTTTTAATGCCTTGATTTTGTATGATTGACAGGAAATTGAAGTCCGGAAGCTAAAACGAGGCAAAACGGGCGAAGACGGCAAAACTGGACTCTGAGCCGCGGCACAAGGAATCTGAGCCGCGGCACAGGAAGACACCAGCCGAAGGGCAGAGTAAGATGTACTCTGTGCCGCGGCACAGCCCATGTGAGCCGCGGCACAGAAGAATTTATTTACGCCCAGGCATTCAGCTTTTTGCCATGTGCCGTGGCACAGCCCAAGTGAGCCGCGGCACACTTAGCGGGTTTTGTACGTCTGCGCGGATTTTTGGGCCGTTTCGAAGCCAGTTTTCAACCGATTAATACGGACGCGATTTGTGGAGGTGCTGAGCTATAAATAGGGCTGAAGACCCTAATTTAATTATCTTGGAATCATTGAATCTAAAACCTTGGAGAGCTTAAGCTTGGAGACGGCAGAAGAGGAGGAAAGCAGAAGAATTCAAGGGCAGAAGGCGGAAGCTGAAGAACGGAGGAATCCGAACTTCATCTGCGTTTGAATTTTATGCTTTCGTTTATTTATTCTGTATTTTTAGTTTTTAGTATGTCAGGCTAAAGCCCTAATCTAGGGTTTTGATGAAACCTTTGTTTTGATGAATTGATTGAGATTATTCAATTTATTACCTTTTTATTGAGTTTTCCCAATTATGTTTAATGCTTGCAATTATCTGGCCAATAGTTGTATTGATTTAATCATTCACTTCGAATCGGGAGAGGAGATTTGGTGAGGAACTATTGGTGAGGACCGTTTTATTCTGTGAGATAGGAATATACTCATAGGAACTACGTGGCCTTTAGGAGATTTCATGCTTTTTGCCTATCGACGAGATAATTCACCTAGGGATAGAGTGCGTTAGTCGCCGTTAGATAAATCTATTGACCTCGGGAGAGGCGGTAGAATATATTAGCAATCTCCGCCTTCAATAAATTGGGAAAATTATTTATTACGGATAATCGAGATTAAATTCGGATAAATTAAGGTGGATTCAGAACCCTAGACTAATTCATCATTTGATTTCCTTTAATCCAAGATATTGTTTTCTACTGCTTAGTATTTTAGAAATTCTTTTAGTTGTTAATCACAAAAACCCAAATTCGATTGTTCAGATAAAATTGGAATACGAAAACATCGGTAGTTAGAGATTCAATCCTCGTGGGAACGATACTCTACTTATCACTTTATTACTTGTAAACGATGACGTGCACTTGCGTGTAGGAAATATCGCAACAAGTTTTTGGCGCCGTTGCCGGGGATTGAAATTTTTCTAATATCGATTTAAGTATTTCCAGTCTTAATTTGAACGTTTTTATTTTTATTTTTGTGTATTTAATTTTGTTTATTCGTTTTTCCTTTCAGGACCTTTCGTGCAGTGCATGAGAAGACTCGGTAACGAAGGCCTACTACCCTTGGACACCGAGCTCGAGCGCACGCTAAGAAGGAACAAAAAGGAGAAAAGAGAACTGCAGACGACGGTCATCATGGCCGAGAACATTGAAATCCAAGGAGGAGACAACCAAGTGCGGCAAGTTCAACCGGAACTCGCTCTTAGAGATTATGCCATGCCGCAGGTCAACGCTAATTTTTCGGGAATTCGGCGTCCCACTATTCAAGCTAATAATTTTGAGATCAAGCCCGCCATTATTCAGATGGTGCAAAGTAGCCCATTCTCGTGGGATCGCCGAAGGACGACCCGAATGCCCACATTGCTTCGTTCCTTGAGATATGCGATACATTCAAAACTAATGGTGTCACCGACGATGCCATCCGATTAAGGCTTTTCCCTTTCTCTTTGAGGGATAAAGCAAAGTTTTGGTTAAATTCCTTACCGCCGGGGTCAATTACAACATGGGAGAGGTTAGCGCAAGCCTTCCTTGCAAAATTTTTCCCACCAGCTAAGACGGCGAGGTTGAGAAACGAGATAACTACTTTTGCCCAGTACGATATGGAAACGCTCCACGAGGCGTGGGAGCGATATAAAGAATTGCTTCGAAGATGCCCTCATCACGGCATTCCTGATTGGCTTCAGCTTCATACTTTTTATAATGGTTTGAGTGCTTCTACACGCACTTTAGTGGATGCGGCCTCTGGTGGGACATTCATGGGAAAATCTATGGCCGAGGCTCACGTGCTTTTGGAAGATATGGCCGAAAACGCATACCAGTGGCCATCGGAAAGATTGACACCGAAGAGAGTAATGGAAGTTTCGAGTAATGACCCGATCTCCACCTTGTCAGCTCAAGTCGCCGCTTTGACACAACAGCTCCAGACATTTTCGCACGCACCAGCCCCCGTTACCATAGAGACATGCAATTGGTGTAACAGATCACACCCGAGTGCGGAATGTCAATTTGGAAATCCGTTCGAGCAAAACCAGATGGAGCAGGCTCAATTCGTAGGAAATGGGAATCGATCGAATAACCCGTACTCCAATACTTATAATCCGGGGTGGCGCAATCATCCCAACTTTTCATGGAGAAACGGACAGAACGCACACCAGCCCCCTTTCGCCCAGAATCAACAGCAGCCCCCTTCCGCTCCCAAAGTGTCTCTCGAGGAAGCACTTGCAAAACTGGCGGCAAATACAAGTCAATTTATGACTCGTACGGAAGCTACATTACAAAATCATTCTGCTTCCATTCGGAACTTGGAGGTCCCGCTGGGCCAAATCGTTAATGTGTTGACAGCTCGTCCGGAGGGAGCATTGCCGAGTACCACAGTGACAAATCCTAGAGAGAGTCTAAACGCAGTTAGCTTGAGAAGCGGGAGAGAGGTGCTGGATCAGCCCGAGCGGGGTAAAGAGAAGAAGGAGATTGAAGAAGAGAAGGATTTAAATCCAGAGCAGTCAAAGGAATTGAAGCCAGATAACTCGAAGACATGTGTCCCCCCCGTTCCGTTTCCACAAAGATTACAGCAAAGAAGGGCGGACAAACAATTTTCTAAGTTCCTCGATGTGTTCAAAAAGCTTCACATAAATATTCCGTTCGCTGACGCATTGGAGCAGATGCCGAGTTATGTCAAGTTTATGAAAGAGATATTATCGAAGAAGAGAAAGCTTGAGGAGTTTGAAACGGTCACCTTGACAGAGGAGTGCAGTGCAATTCTTCAAAAGAAGCTCCCACCTAAATTGAAAGATCCGGGAAGCTTCAACATACTTTGCACCATGGGGAATCTTTCATTTAATAAGGCACTATGCGATCTTGGTGCGAGTATCAACCTCATGCCTCTGTCGATTTTCCAAAAGCTGAATATTGGGGAAGCCAAGCCAACCACAGTCTCATTACAATTGGCGGATCGGTCGATAAAGTATCCGAGGGGAGTAATCGAGGATGTTTTAGTTAAAGTTGATAAGTTCATCTTTCCGGACGATTTCATCGTACTAGACATGGAGGAAGACGAAAATATTCCAATCATTTTGGGACGACCATTTCTAGCCACGGGCCGAACCCTTATAGACGTGGAAAAGGGAGAGTTAACTCTGAGGGTCCAAGACGAACAAGTTACTTTTCAAGTATTCAAGTCGTTCCCATGTCCCGGAAGTGCTGATGAAGGATCACAACTTGAAGGTGTGGATGTTGTTGAAAGAGGAAAGCACCGAAAACATTTTCGGTGGGAAAATTCAGATTTTATGTTAAATGGCCCAAGTTTTAAGAAGGATGTGGAACGAGTGGCGTTCCTCGAGCATGAGGAAAAATCTGGGGCAGTCGTGAGTTCGTTTGTGAAGGAGGAGAGTGAGCCGAAAGCCAAGCGGAAAATTAGTCATGGAAAAATCGGGTGTTTCGGAAAGTTATTCAAGTCGAAACCTTTTCAAAAGCGACATTTGATGACCGAACCGAAACTCGAACCACTGATTGCCAATGGTCATAATTTTAACCAAAATATAAACGGTTCGATGAACGGGGCGGAAGCCAAATGGAGTTTGCGAAAAGCGAACTAATGTTGTCCAATAGGTCCGGCTGAAGACTATAAACTTAGCGCTCCTCGGGAGGCAACCCGAGTATTAGTTGTAGATTCTTTGTTGTTTACTTGCATTTTTAGAGTCTCTCTTTGTCTTCTTTCTTCTTTGATCCATCCTTCCCTCTCGTCTTGATGTTTTCGTGTTAAAATTCTGTGCAGGAATCAGCAAAGGGGAGGAATTCAATGATGGGCCGCGGCACAGTCCAGGTGAGCCGCGGCACACATCAGCTGATGAAAAAGGACCGATCAAACTGTACCCTGTGCCGCGGCATGATCTTACTGAGCCGCGGCACACCAGGTCGCTGAGCCGCGGCACCCGATAACTGAGCCGCGGCACACTAAATGATCAAGAAACGCCCAGGGAGCCTGTACTTTGTGCCGCGGCACACTAAAGCTGAGCCGAGGCACACGAAATCTGAGCCGCGGCACCCGACGACATATCAAAACGTCCCAGTCCGACTGTACTTTGGGCCGCGGCTCACTTATATTGTGCCGCGGCCCCCGTCGCAAAATAAGAACAAATGTGTAAGGCTCATTCAATGATCGGCTCGCATAGATACTTCTTCCCTCCATTCATTCCTTCCCGCACACGATGAGGTTAGTTGGTTCAATTCTATTAGTCTCCTTCTCAAATTCTACAGGTAATTTTTTATTTCTAAATCATAAGTGATTATTGATGTGAAAAGATTTGGAGTTTTATACTGTTAGTTGTTCTTCATTGTTGCTTCTAAAATGGAGTTGGAATATGGGGAATTTGTTATTGTGATGGAATTGATGTTTATGAACGAATTGTTGATGATGGTTTTTGTAATTCGGGTTATAATCATGTTATTATTTTTGGGATTTGGAATTAACCATAAAAATTCTTGTTCTTCATTTTAACTTGTGCACACAAGGTGTTTGATAAATTGCAGCAATGAAAAATGGGTAAGCTAGGCATTTTCAAACTTATATGCAATGAATCATGTTGTCACATTATCCCCAACCTCTACATCATGTTCAACTTGAGAGCTCGTACTTAACTTCCTTTTTTGATGATGCAAGCTCGTTTATTCACATTCCGCATGATGTAGTCAAGAAGCATGCAAGCTCACCGGACGATGTCAGCACCAGCTCCTGAGCAGACTGGAGGGGAGTACTTGACCTTTTTACTTTTATTGCATATCATTTTTGTCCATTGAGGTCAATGTACGTCCTAAGTTTGGGGGGGGATTTACTTTCAGTCTACATTCATTGTTGTACTCTATTTTCTTGCTGTACACTAATTCGTTGCACTTTTCTTTTCTTTGCGAAAATTTTTTTTTTTGATAGCCTTGCTTGCCGTAGTTTTTCTTTATTCGTGAATTTCCGTGCTTCTATTTGTGTGATACTGATGTTACGACACTGTCTTTCTCTCTGAAGAAGCGGGCGAGTTCTAGTCGAGTTATGGTCAGTTATTTCTATTCTGCTTAGTATTCAATTAGGTCCGAAATTTTTCGTGAGTGTAGAGGTCTTGGCAGATAAGAGACGATACATACTTGTTTTGAAATCCCCATCAATACGTTTGGCTACATTTTCCGGATAGTGAGTCGTACTGTTTCTTTAGTCGTGTTGGCACTTAGATTGAGTTTAGAGTCGGTCAGTTTTTCCCAAAAAGTCGAGATAATGTGTTCTATGAAGGGAAGTTTAGTAACCGGGGGCATTCGCGTGACCCGCTGTTTACTCTCGCGTAAAATGACGACCCTGATTAGACTAGTGATTTAGTAATTTCACATGTGCCAATGATTGGAAGCCTAGTAACCGGGGGTATTCGCGTGACCCGCTGTTTACTCTCGCGTAAAACGGCAACCTTGATTCGGACATGCGGAAATTATGTATTCGAGTTGTTTCTCCGCTGTAAACGGGAACTTAGTAACTAGAAGCATCCATGTGCCCCATGAGTGTCTTTTACGTCAAACGGTTTCCAAATACATGAGAATGGAAGTTCCACCCTAGGATTATCCCGATGAAACATCCCGAGATCCTAACCTAGTGGTCGACTCGAATCAAATTCTTGAGCATATTTATATAAGGGGATACTGTCCGAGGTTTATTTGTTATGAGACTCGCGAAAATTGTGCCTTTAGACTGTGGAACGCGACGAATTAGCTTGTTTATGTTAGCCTTTCATATTGACGGTCGATTTGACTCACGTTTTGTTGATCTTTGAGCTGGATTTTCTTCATGAACGAGCGATTAGGACTGAATTTGATTACTTTGTGGAATCATTATTCTGAGTGCAGCTCGCTTTTATGACACTTGTATTATTTAGAGAGAATGACAGGATAGTATTGATTAGGTTGAACACTATGAGTTGCACGATGATTCACGACATTCTTTTATTGACTTTAATTCTTTTTGCTTGAGGACAAGCAAAGGCTTAAGTTTGGGGGTATTTGTTAGGCGTATTTTTATACGCTTATTCATCATTATTTTGTAGTGTTTTGGTGAGTGAAATCATCTAAATGAGCTTTTAATGCCTTGATTTTGTATGATTGACAGGAAATTGAAGTCCGGAAGCTAAAACGAGGCAAAACGGGCGAAGACGGCAAAACTGGACTATGAGCCATGCACAAGGAATCTAAGCCGCAGCACAGAAGACACCACCAAGGGCGAGTAAGTCAGACTGTGCCGCGGCACCCAGTGAGCCGCGGCACGTAAGAATTTATTTACGCCTGTGCATTCGACTTTTGCCATGTGTCAAGCACGGCCCAAGTGAGCCGCGGCACACTTAGCGGGTTTGGTACGTCTGTGCGGATTTTTGGGCCGTTTCGAAGCCAGTTTTCAACCGATTAATACGGACGTGATTTGTGGAGGTGCTGAGCTATAAATAGGGCTAAAGACCCTAATTTAATTATCTTGGAATCATTGAATCTAAAACCTTGGAGAGCTTAAGCTTGGAGACGGCAGAAGAGGAGGAAAGCAGAAGAATTCAAGGCGGATAAGTCAAGAACGGAGGAATCCGAACTTCATCTGCGTTTGAATTTTATGCTTTCGTTTATTTATTCTGTATTTTTAGTTTTTAGTATGTCAGGCTAAAGCCCTAATCTAGGGTTTTGATGAAACCTTTGTTTTGATGAATTGATTGAGATTATCCAATTTATTACCTTTTTATTGAGTTTTCCCAATTATGTTTAATGCTTGCAATTATTTGGCCAATAGTTGTATTGATTTAATCATTCACTTCGAATCGGGAGAGGAGATTTGGTGAGGAACTATTGGTGAGGACCGTTTTATTCTGTGAGATAGGAATATACTCATAGGAACTACGTGGCCTTTAGGAGATTTCATGCTTTTTGCCTATCGACGAGATAATTCACCTAGGGATAGAGTGCGTTAGTCGCCGTTAGATAAATCTATTGACCTCGGGAGAGGCGGTAGAATATATTAGCAATCTCCGCCTTCAATAAATTGGGAAAATTATTTATTACGGATAATCGAGATTAAATTCGGATAAATTAAGGTGGATTCAGAACCCTAGACTAATTCATCATTTGATTTCCTTTAATCCAAGATATTGTTTTCTACTGCTTAGTATTTTAGAAATTCTTTTAGTTGTTAATCACAAAAACCCAAATTCGATTGTTCAGATAAAATTGGAATACGAAAACATCGGTAGTTAGAGATTCAATCCTCGTGGGAACGATACTCTACTTATCACTTTATTACTTGTAAACGATGACGTGCACTTGCGTGTAGGAAATATCGCAACATGATGCTTAATGTTGTTTGCCTTGATAATTGATTATTGTTGTGTGATTGTTGTAAGGATGTTCCACCGGGTAAGATTGTTGAATCTCCAGGATTCATACTTGCTAGTATGGGTCGGGCGGGACCGTAGGGTTATCCATCGGGTATGTCTTGCGGGGACTCCAATGTGCGTGGCTTGCTAGCCCGATGCCGGGATAACTTGTGGGGTTATCCATTGGGTATGTCTTGCGGGGACTCCGAGGTTCGTAGCTTGTTAGTGCGATGCCGGGATAACTTATGGTTGTGATTTGGTTATGTGATGTACGTGTCATGGGTTATCCAATATGGTATGTTCTGTAGGAGCATCTGAGATTCGTAGCTTGTTAGTGCGATGCCGGGATAACTATGAATGTATATATGATTGTGGTCACGTAACTGTTGTTACGGTGACATGTGATTTGGTATGGTTTCCCTATGGGTTATTCACTCGGGTATGTTCTGCGGGAGCATCTGAGGTCCGTGGCTTGCTAGCACGGGACGCGAGTAATCTGTGGAAACATATTGTTATGATATGATCGGGTCGTAGACCCCGTGCTTTGTGACCGGAATAGTATGATCGGGTCGTGGACTCCGTGTGTTGTTATCATAATTATATTTTGGGAAAATAACTTTTGGGTTGTGTCCCTAAATGGCTTCGAAAGGCTTGAGAATTCTTAAAGCCCAAACGCTTTCAAAACTCCCGAGATCTTAAATGTTTTGTAAGATGTATACGATTTTTGTCCCCACCTTCCATGATTTGAACGGTTTTGATCAAGTGACTTATCTCGAGGAGCATGTTTACGATTATTATATTCTTGGAGTAGATATGTATGGCTTGTATTTGTATTTTATACTTGCACTAGCAAAACAGTGGAGTTTTGCTAACCACCGAGCATTCGGGGGGTGGATGTCTGTATTGAGTCCAGATACTTGCAGGTTACTGAGGAGCGAATCAAAGGATCGGTACGAAGGATGATGGAAGACTACAATACTAATCACGTGATGACCATTCGTTGAGTATTTTTGTAGAGTCTCAGTGTTTGGCTCTCCGTTGTGTAGTTTTCCCGTTTTATGGGTATATTGATGTATTCCAACCCATGCGTGAGCATGAGTTATGAGTTCGAGTTATGTATGTTTAATGTGTTGTCTTGTGGTGAAAGACCAAATCGGTCTAGCAGTTCATTATGTAGCCATGTCAACATGTAATGCGATGTATTGTTTTTGTTTTTAGCCTGGTAGATTCTCACGGAAAGGGTCTGCGGCGCTATATTATTCCCAATTAGTTTTGGGGTGTTACAGATTATAGTATCAGAGCTTAAGTTGTGGAAACCTAGGTTGTCGGGTCGAGTTGTGTGCAAGTCGAGTATAGTTTTATCAGATTTTATCTGACTGAGTCGTGTCGCGGCGCGCCGTCTGAGATGTCGGTCGTGATTAGTATCAAGGTGCAACCATCATCTTCGTGCGATCTGTGGATTTAAGTCTCCCCATTATATTGCTGTGTCTCGTGTTACACGATCTTGTGTGATATTTACGTTTTGATGTGGAGTTAAATATGAATCGTGAATACATACACCATGTTTGTTTGATTTTTGTAATGCTCCGGTGTATACGTATATATGTATATATGTGCCCTTGTATAAATCATTTTTACATGAGTAATTTTTTGGTGTGGTTACACTAAGAAGGTTTACCATCATGATACTTTAAAGTTGTGAATGTGGGGCAAGTCACGTAAATTTTATTTTAAAACATCCTTCAAGAAAGAGAAAGTTTGATTTTCGTATGATGACCTCGAGGCCAAAATTTTTGAGAATTCAAACTACTGATATCTTATTTCCATTTTTGTATTGCAAGTTTTTCAAAAATTTGACTTTTAAAATTCAAATGAGGTCTACCCAAAAATTACTTGAAACGTGACCCTCGCTTTTAACTTTTCGGTTTCCTGCACTTTGCTAAAAGGGTATGTGGTAATGATATTATCGTTATTTCAGCTGTAGTGCTCCGAGTTGTGAATAAAATGGTGTGATGAACGTTGAGTCGTTGGGTACACACTCATTGAAATGGTCCTCTTGACCGAGAGGTGGGAGTTCGGTTTGAATATTAATTAATTCCTGATGGGTATTTGGGTAATGTTATAATCATGTACACCGTTGGCATTTGGAATTATACGCCGTTGTTTATTTGTAACCTTTGGTATGGTTGGAAGGTGAGTATGAATGTATTGCCTACTTGCACAGTTAGCACACGCCATCTTTTGTTGTGGAGCGCACTTTCTAGCTGGCAAAAGTCTTGGGATTGCATTTTGCCGTCAAGCCTAATTTTTGTAGTCGATCAGTTGTGAATGGAATCTATATGTGATTATGTGATTTTCGTTGCGTTAGGTTATTGCTTATTAGTATGCCGAGGGGCAGAGGTCGTGGTCGTAACCTTGGTACTGATGGCCACGGGGATCAGATGCAGAATCGAGAGAATATTGCCGGAAATGATATTGGTGTTGGTGTTGCTACTATTTGCAACAAGTAGCAGCACAGATGACTCAGTTGACCCAGGCTGTTCAACGCAACACTGACTCGACTCGGAACGTCGGTGTAAATCAATGGCTTTGAGAGGTAGTTCATATGAACCCCTTCGTTTCGCTGGTGATACGGATGTGTTGGGCTGGGATGGTTGGATTATCCAGTTGGGAAAGATATTCGAGGCCGTCGATTGTCTAGAAGAACGGAAGGTACCTATCGCTCAATACCTTCTAGATAAAGATGCCGCTAATTAGTGGGAAGTTGTTAAACCTCGTGACCGTGATGTCACGTGGGCAGAGTTCCAGACATTTATGGGAGCTGAGTTCTGTCCTAAACCGATTAGAGAGCAGTGAATTCGTGAATTTTATTTGGCAGAACCGCAAGATATATCCGTATCATAGGCCATCGTCGACTACAGTAAACAACTCAGTTATGTGTGAGATCAGGTGAGGACCGAAGGTGAGAAGATCCTTCATTTCGACAGACGAATGAAGCTGGAGATTCGTCAGTATATGGCGGGATTCACCTACACTTCGCTGAGAGATTACCAGGATCTAACCTTAGCCTACGAGATAGCTTCGTTATCATCGGAGCAAGTACCCGAGTCGAATAAACAGAAGATGCCCGTTGACCTTATGGACAGTACTGGAGCTGGTGTTTCTGGATTGCAACGTCGTTGTCTTTCTGCTGTTAAGCTCCATCGCTCGATGCGTGGGACTGAGAGTTCCAAATCGTCAGCTTTGACTCCTGGTAAAGCCAGGAGGAGTTTAAACTGCAATGTGTCAGGGCACGTTCGTGCACATTGCCCTTCTCCGCCAGTAACGTGTTACAAGTGCGGACTCGTGGGGCATCGGGTTCAGTTTTGTGAGTTAGTCTCCGAGTCTTCCGAGGCACGGAATTGACCACTAATATCAGGATCGACTCCGAGGAGTCCCTGAGAGTGTAGTCTACCAGTTTTATGTCGTGTTATCTCCTTGCCTTGTTGTTTCGAATTTCGGGGATAAACTTCTGTTATTAGAAGTGGATCAGATTTTTGAACTTCTATATTTTCAACTCTGTCGAGTCGTTTGTGTTCGTCGACATTTTCTGAACTTGTTCGATCCTTCACTTTTTGCTGTTTGAACGAGTTGTGGTGTTGTTTCGGATTAAACTGTTTGTCGTTGTGACTTTTCCCGAATTCGGTTCCATTCCTGTGAACCTTTCGTAAATGCATATCTTATCGTTTTTGCGAGACCACCTATCGTCTCGAGTCGAGCTGTGAACTTTGGAGTTGTTATTTGATTTTTGTTGATTCATCGTGGTCCGAATATGATTGTTTGACCGTTATTGTCTCGATCGTTGTGGCTCGATCGTTTATTATCTGATTTTTGTTGATCTCGTATTGTGATTTTTGGAGCGTTCAGATCACTTCGTAATTTCCTTATGTATGGGAAACTAGCTTTGTTGTCGGTCTTCCAACCCTTGGGTGGTGGGATTTTGTGTTTGCTCAGCATTTAGCTTGCGTTTTGATTGACGTACTGTTCGGGTTGGTCAACCATATTAATTTTTGGATCACTGCGTTTTGTTATCATTCTGGCGTAAAGATAGGGATGTTAGCAGCCACATGTTGCATGTGATTCATTGCAGGCAATCGGCAACGGATAACGTGTGTTGTCGGAGATTGTTTGTGCTGATCATTTTATTGTTTTAAGTTTTGGGGCCCAAACTTCTTTTATGAGGGGTAGAATGCAATACCCGAGATCTTCGTTCCAGTTTTGTTGAGTTTTCTGCAGATTATCGGATTGGCGTTGTCCATGTCTTTGGTATGTTGTGCCACGTATGGTTGTGTCAGGAGTTGAAACGCGTTTGATTTCCGTTTCAGATCATTGCATGTATTTCTGACTCATTTCAGTGTAGCGCACGCTACCACTTGTGGTGTAGCGCGCGCTACCGTGCCATTGTTAGCGCACGCTACCTGATGTATAGCGCACGCTAACTGGCAGTCCAGAGACAGTCCAAGAGCTACTGGACTGGGACTGGAGTCCCGTTAACGCACGTTAAGGAATCAGGCTAACGCACGCTAGTGTGGATGTGTAGCGCACGCTATTGCCTTTCGGCAGCGTGCGCTAATTAGCTGAATAGTTGGGACAGTAGAGTCTGGACTTTGGCCAGACTATTAGGTAGCGCATGCTAGTCGGACCTTGTGCGCGCTAACTCGCGGGGCTTAGTGCACGTTATTCAGACGCAGTGCATGCTACCCCAGTCGGACAGAAGTTTCTGGACTGCGGCCCAGGCCAATAGCGCACGCTAACCTGGATTCGCTAGCGCGCGCTAATGCGTGCCTGTATATATATTAGTGTTGTGGTCAACTCTCATCATTTTTCATCCCCATTTCTCTCCTCCGACCTTATAGGCGATTTTAAGGGGTTGAAGACAAGGATTTCGACTAGATACCCTTTGATATCAATCATTTTCAACTTCTAGCAAGGATCTATCGAAGATCTACCATTTTTCACCAAGGATTAGAGGTAAGATCACTTGAACCCTTCATTTTAGGGGTTTGTGAGGTTTCGGACGATTTAAGCCGATCTAGCCCAGATTGTTGTAAGATCTTCATTGTATACTCGAGATCCTTTGTTAATCTTGAGGCTTTGTGGAATGAACTTCGTAAATTCGTATACTCGTCGATTATGTTGGTTCGAGCCTTTGAGGTATCCGGAAAATGGTTCCTAAGGGTAGAACTTAGGATGATTCTTGGTTTTCTGATGAGTATGTGGTTGATTTAGTCTTGATTCTTGTTAGGAATGGGATTTGGAGAATAGTTCGGATCGAGGCCTTGTGGTTCGTCATATTTGTTCGCTCGTGGTTTCGAGGCAAGTATCTTGATCATACACATCGTGTTTCGTAAAGGTGATAGTTGATAATTGATTATATGTGGAACTTGAATGTCTTAATGAACCTTCTAAAGGATCGATAAATTCTCGGAAAAAGGGTTTTCTTCAAGATAACTCGTATGATTCGTGGAAAAATGTGTATTTGGAATATGTGAGTATGTGTTGTATGATGATAGATGTTATAACCATACTTCGTGAATATAATAGACCGTGATGACTTGCCGAGGATGGTGTGTCGATACGTGTACTTGTTCGGTGAAAATGTGACATGTTGTGATATTAATTGTTACTCCTTTGAAAGGAGGTTGTGATGCTTAGTGTTGTTTGCCTTGATAATTGATTATTGTTGTGTGATTGTTGTAAGTGATGTGCCACCGGGTAAGATTGTTGAATCTCCAGGATTCATACTTGCTAGTATGGCTTGGGCGGGACCGTAGGGTTATCCATCGGGTATGTCTTGCGGGGACTCCGAGGTTCATGGCTTGCTTGTCCGATGCCGGGATAACTTGTGGGGTTATCCATTGGGTATGTCTTGTGGGGACTCCGAGGTTCGTAGCTTGTTAGTGCGATGTCGGGATAACATATGGTTGTGATTTGGTTATTTGATGTATGTGTCATGGGTTGTCCAATCGGGTATGTTCTGTAGGAGAATCTGTAATATCCTGAATTTTCAAGCATTATTTTTTTCGATGATTTTATTGGAATATTGATATGGTGAATTTATCTTCGTGACTTCATGTGAATGAGATTTAATAAGTCGGATGGTATTTTATAATTCCGTCGAATAATCGTTGGTAGAATGCAGCGGTGTACAACGTTATATTCTCCGATAAATTATTCGACGAAGGTTAGAGAAATTATCTGGATTAAGTAAGGGATTCTTGAGTTGTCATAGATATATTGAAGATGCAATTATGTTCTCGGATGGTTTAAAGTACGAAAAAGTACCGAAAGTATTAGTGAAAATAAGATTGGATATTTTTTTAGAAAGTGTTGTGCACAAGGCTTGACTTTGGAAAATCACCATGGACTTTTAGGTTGTTAAAAAATTCTGAAAATTAAGAGTTAGATTTCCAAAAGTTCAAACGACGATCCAATCGGGGTTCGGACGAAGAAGTTATGGTCGAATTAGTGGAAACTATTTGCAGAAATTTAGTTCAGTCAACGAACATTCACCCGTGCAGTAATGTTACAGACATAATTCATAAAAATCCAACCGTCGGATTAACATGAAATATTGTCAGTCAGTTCTAAACACCGTAAACTATATTTTGGAGGGTGGAGATTAGATTTGGATGTACCATGTGACCGTACTAATTAAAAGAACGAGAGGTTCCTGTTTTCGGATTCATATTGAGAAGTATCGGTATTTTGTAGATTTCCGAATATTTAACTGTTGGATTAATGTAAATTTTGGATATGATATTTACCAAATAGTTTGATATAATATGAACGGTGAAGATTATATTTAGATTTTGTTTATAAGAGTTATGGCTCTCGGACAGTAGTTGTGTTTTGAAGGATTTGCTTTATCCCACATCGGTTGAGAATAAAGATGAAAGGCATTGGTTATGCTATAAGAATATATTTTTTGTCCCACATTAGTTGAGAATAAAAGGGAAAAGCCTTCTTTATTCTATATAAGGAGTCTTGGTGCCTTTTTTACAAGTACACCCAAGTAATACACTTTAGTCTTATTTGATTCAAATTAAATTCCTTTCTTGTATTCTCTTTAAAGAGAGTGGTGAGAAGGGTGAGAATCATGTAGACTTGTAATAGTATAGGGGTGTGGAGTTAAAAGAAAGAAATTCTATATGATTGTAGAAATTTATCATATAGTGAAGTCTTTTTTTCAGTGGATCGTGGTTTTCTTCCATATTTGGAGTTCCATTTTCGGTGGAGCAGCCGTGATTGACTAGCTCGATGAAGGGCAAGACGTGGTCCGATTTTACTGAATTTTGGACAGCTTGTTGCCGACTCATGGTCCTTCATTCTGACCAGTTGGATCGTAATTTGGAGTTCTAGACAGTGAGTTATTGCTGCTGCACGTTACTGGGAAGATTCGGCTTCGTCGTATCGACATTGAGGCAAGTTATACTTGTTCAGTTTATAATATTTGATCAATGGCCTCGTTTTCATTTCATTTATAATTCGTATAGAAATGTTGTTAGAATGTAAATTGTTGGGATGATGGTTTGTTCGTGGAGAGGAAAGTATCGTCGGCTTGAGGTAATTTAATTATTGTTCAGTCATGAGAATAATCATTATAAAGTTGAGTTGTTGTATATGTTGTATGTTGAGGTTTCGTATGATGAGATTCGTATTGGCTATTGAGAGATGTTGGTCCCAGGACTGTTGTATTGAGGTCATTGATCGTGTGGATCATTCATTGGGGATGAGGATCCCAGGGTTTGTTTTGGATATTGACTAGTCGCGTCGATTTTTCATTGTCAGTCTGTTGTTGTTCACTTCGGTGAGTCTTTTGCTCCTTAATTGGATATGTGATTCTTTGAGTTTCGTTGTCATGTTGCATCGTGACATATCTGGAGTCATATCTGCGTGTCGATCGGTTATGTGTAGGATTTTCAGGGCGGGCACATATAGACGTGTGAAGGGGTCATGTCCTCACATTGGGCTGTGCACACGAGAAGATTACTTCGTGAGACTGGTTAGGTACAAGACCATCTGTGTATTTGATGATACACGGGGTGGCTTGTGCGCGGACACATTTCCGGATCGGGCGTACTGTGACGTCCATCTTTGAGCCATATTGTTTGGTCGTTCATTCTCCATTTATGGTTGGGTATGTTCGACGGTTTGTGACTGGTTGTTTCATACGTCCGAGGGGTATGTTCGACAGTCGGGGTTATTTCTTTGAGATCCATTATTGTTGTTTGTTTGGAGTTTACCTTGTTGATGGTAATCTCGGTCGTTGTTGGTCTTTCCTTGATCGTTTGGAGTTTACCTTGTCGAGGGTATTCTCGGTCGTTGTTGGTCTTTCGTTGATCGTTTGGAGTTATCATGTCAATGATATTCTCGGTTCATGTGTTGGTTGATCATTGTTATTGATCGTATGAGCATTCGGACTGTACGTCGATGTTTCGGGATTTGTACCGACCACCATTTTTTGATGGCGCGAACTTCATGACCTGGAAGAAGAAGATGTCGATATTCATTCGAGCTTACGACCTCGAACTTTGGAAGGTGATTTGTCTTGGTCCAAAAATTCCGACGAACTCAAACGGAACTCTCAAAACCTTTGAAGAGTATGATGATGCGGATTGGAAAAACGACCATTATAATTGCAAAGCCACGCAATTATTATATTATGCTTTAAATCCGGAAGAACACAACCGGATATCATCGTGTGACAGTGCCAAGGAAATTTGAAAAATGCTTGAGGTAACACACGAAGGTACGTCTAAAGTCAAAGAGACGAAGATAAACATGCTCCTTCACGATTATGAATTATTCCAAATGAAGGACGATGAATCCATCTCGATTATGCTCGACCGATTCTCGGTCATCACCAATGGATTAGCATGTTTCGGAAAACCACTTTCGAGTAGTGAGAAAGTAAAGAAAATTCTCTGATCACTACCTCGAGAATGGGACGGTACGGTTACGGCAATAATGGAATCAAAAGATTTAAATACTCTTGATTTTAGTGCTCTCGTTGGTTCACTTATCAACTACGAGATTGTTCTAAAATCTCGAAATGCCAAACCGAAACCGAAGCAGAGGTCGATAGCCTTCAAAGCTAAAATGTCGAAAAAGAAAGAAGAAATCCCGGTGGACGAAAGTGATGAAGAAATGGCATATTATGCCAAGAATATTAATAAGTTCCAACACTTATTAAACCAGAGAAAGAAGGACATTCAAGCGGGCGAACCTAAGAAATTCGACAACACTTGTCGATTATGTGGTAAACCAGGCCACTTTGCTAAGAACTGTCGAGTAAAGCAAAAGGAGGTTTTAATCGCAACATGGAGCGACGAAGATCCCGATGAAGATTTTCTTGACCAAAATAATCTCGCGCTCATGGCCCGGAGTTCATTCGACGATAGCGATGTCGAAAACCAAGTAAGTAACTCCTACGACGAACTCTTTGAAGCATTCGAATTATTACATACGGACTATCAAAATGCTTTAAATGAAATTAAATCCCTCAAGTCTAAAAATTAAACTTTGGAAATTGAAAATTCCAAAATACTTGAAAAAGGGAAATTTGTTGAAATCGCTCATTCGAAATGCATTGAAAATGAGAATATTTTAAAGAATGATCTTTTGAAAGTTCAAGATGAACTAAAAATTTTGACAAAGAAATTCTCGTGAGGCAATGATAAATTTGAACAAATATTATGTGTTCAAAAATATACTCTAAATAAAGAGGGGTTAGGATTCAAACCACGTTTCAAAAACGAATCCGTAAATTTCAAAATACCCCATTGCGAAAAATATTTGAAAATTGGGCATCACATTTCAAATTGCAAAAGCCCAAGACGGACGATAAAAATTAAAAAGATTTGGGTTCCTAAAGGAACAATTACTCCAAACATCGTCTACGTTTCAAAAGAAAAACCAACTATAGGTTGGATCCCCAAAAATAAAATTTAACAATTGATATTTTAAAAAGGGGGAGATAATACTTTCAGGAGGAGTATTTTTGCTTATTAATGCATATTCATTTGTATCATGCATATTTATATTTCGATATACTCTATATTTTTTACTTTTTGATGAAGACAAAAAGGGGGAGAAAAACATGAATTGAGATAAAAAGGAGAAGGAGAAGAATTGAGATAAAAATGAGAAAAATCGAAGAAGTCGAAAAGAAAAGAAAAGCATTCAAACAGGGGGAGTTGAAAAATAAGGGAGATGTTGAAAAGAAAAGAGAATCGGAGAAACTAACGAAACGATCAAAGCCAAAAACTTTGATTCGTATATATATACATATATTTTATTTTTACAGATTTTATCCAATTCAAGAGTTGTTTTGTAATCATCAAAAAGGGGGAGATTGTTGGAATATTTATTCCACACATTATTTAATTTATGTTTTGATGATTAAAGTTGCTAAACTACAAAACAACATCGAGGCGAAGCAAAAACGACGATGCAGACGAAGACGCAAAAAGTTGCAATCTGGACTGAATTAGCGCACGCAAGTCATCATACGTTAGCGCACGCTAACGAGGAGTAATCTGCATTCCAGCCAAGTTTCGAAGTAAGCTGAAGTGAAGTCAGCTGAAGGGATAGCGCACGCTACACGTTATCATTAACGCATGTTATCGAAGTCTTGTTACCGTTGTGAAGGAATTCAAACAAAGAATGACGTATGCAATGAAGTCAGCATTAGCGCACGCTACAAAGAAGGAATAGCGCACGCTAAGCAGTTTGAATCAAGTCAATCAGAACGTTGTGAAAAGCAGGTCAAAGTCAGCATATCAAACGGTCATTTTGACAAGTCATGCAACAGATATATTGGATTAGCGCACGCTACAAAGGAAGTGGTAGCGCACGCTAACTGTCAAGGACAGTAGCCACTGGACTGAAACATAAAATGATTAACGTACGCTACATGAAAGACATTACGTACGGTAAAGCAAAAATGTGCGATAGCGCACGCTAAGAAGGAATAGCTAGCGCACGCTAGCTAGTCAACTGGCAGCAACGGCTAGTAAGGATGAAGAAGGCTATAAATACCAAGGAGTTGGTATTATTCCATACAACAACATTGAGCAAAGCATACATACGTGTTATATCATTGTAAACATTATAGTTGTTGTTCTTGAGCTTAATTAAGAGTGATTGAGTGTTATACACAAGATCATACATGAGCGAGAAAAAGAAAAGATACGATTTGATTCGGTGTTATTAGGATCAAGGATCCGTCATTGTTAGAATCACAATCGCTATCTTAGTGAGGTTTATATAGTACCGATAGAAAGCTAGAGTGGTTGATTCATTATCCAATAGAAAAGGAAAAACGGTTTTACTCGGACCGATAGAAAACGAGCTTGTAACGGTAATCCCTCGACCGATAGAAGAGAGGCGTAGAGGTTTTGATCTTAATCCTAAAGAAAAAGATACACCGAGAGAGGACGTAGGCTTCGTTAATAGCCGAACCTCTATAAATCCTTGTGTGATTTATTTTCCGCAATTTATTTATGCTTCCGCACAAAATGGCGCAAATATCCGATTTTATACCAACACCTGGACGAGTTTTGGCATTTTGGCCTTGAACGTTTTAACGATATTTGCATGACGGTATTTGATACTTTATAATGACTTTTGTGAGTATTTGGAAAATATTACCGTCATCCGCCTTTCGGGCGTTTTTGAACGTTTTTTAAAATGATTTTTAGCCTGGTGATGCTGGCGGAGGCCTGTGTGTAATATCCCGGATGGTTTTGGGGGTGTTACAGAAGATGGTATCAGAGCTTGGGTTTTGTGAAACCCGGGCATGTGTGTTATGTGGCTCTACTGCTACGGTAGTAGCGTGATTTTTAGAAATAATTTTTTTGACTTTTGAGTCAAACCAATTTATGGAGGTTCCAAATTTTCTTTTGAAGATATTTTTAAAATTTCTATAATTGTGATATTGGTGTATTGTGTTGACTGTTGAAACTTCATATGGGAGTCGTATGCTAGTATCACGGGAGATCATCAGCTTCACGCACTTGTAAGTATACTATTTTGATTATTCACTTGTGGTGATGATTGATTGTTTTCGTGATGATTTTTGGATACTCTGGTTGAGCTATTGTTTATGACAGAATTGCAAGTTTCGAGGACGAAACTTATTTTAAGGGGGGTAGTATGTAATATCCTGAATTTTCAAGCATTATTTTTTTCGATGATTTTATTAGAATATTGATATGGTGAATTTATCTTCGTGACTTCATGTGAATGAGATTTAATAAGTCGGATGGTATTTTATAATCCCGTCGAATAATTGTTGGTAGAATGCAGCGGTGTACAACGTTATATTCTCCGATAAATTATTCGACGAAGGTTAGAGAAATTATCTAGATTAAGTAAGGGATTCTTGAGTTGTCATAGATATATTGAAGATGCAATTATGTTCTCGGATGGTTTAAAGTACGAAAAAGTACCGAAAGTATTAGTGAAAATAAGATTGGATATTTTTTTGGAAAGTATTGTGCACAAGGCTTGACTTTGGAAAATCACCATGGACTTTTGGGATGTTCGAAAATTCTGAAAATTAACAATATTATATATATTTGAGTTAGCTTTCCAACAGTTCAAACGACGATCCAATTGGGGTTTGGACGACGAAGTTATGGTCGAATTAATGGAAAGTATTTGCAGAAATTTAGTTCCGTCAACGAACATTCACCCGTGCAGTAATGTTACAGACATAATTCATAAAAATCTAACCGTCGGATTAACATGAAATTTTATCAGTCAGTTCTAAACACCGTAAAATATATTTTGGACGGTGGAGATTGGATTTGGATGCACCATATGACCGTACTAATTAAAAGAATGAGAGGTTCCTGTTTTCGGATTCATATTGAGAAGTCTCGGTATTTTGTAGATTTCCGAATATTTAACCGTTGGATTAATGTAAATTTTGGATATGTTATTTACCAAATAGTTTGGTATAATATGAATGGTGAAGATTATATTTAGATTTTTTTTATAAGAGTTATTGCTCTCGGACAGTAGTTGTATTTTGAAGGATGTGTTTTATCCCACATCGGTTGAGAATAAAGATGAAAGGCATTGATTATGCTATAAGAATATATTTTTTTGTCCCACATCAATTGAGAATAGAAGGGAAAATCCTTCTTCATTCTATATAAGGAGTCTTGGTGCCTTTCTTACAAGTACACCCAAGTAATACACTTTAGTCTTATTTGATTCAAATTAAATTCCTTTCTTGTATTCTCTTTAAAGAGAGTAGTGAGAAGTGTGAGAATTATGTAGACTTATAATAGTGTAGGGGTGTCGAGTTAAAAGAAAAAAATTCTATATGATTGTAGAAATTTATCATATAGTCAAGTCTTTTTTTTAGTGGATCGTGGTTTTCTTCCATATTTGGAGTTCTATTTTCGGTGGAGCAGCCGTGACTAACTAGCTCGATGAAGGGCAAGACGTGGTCCGATTTTACTAAATTTTGGACAGATTGTTGCAGACTCATGGTCCTTCATTTTGACTGGTTGGATCGTGATTTGGAGTTCTAGACCGTGAGTTATTGCTGCTGCACGTTACTGGGCAGATTCGGCTTCGTAGTATCGACATTGAGGCAAGTTATACTTGTTCAATTTATAATATTTGATGAATGGTCTCATTTTCATTTCATTTATAATTTGTATAGTAATATTGTTAGAATGTAAATTTTCGGGATTATGGTTTGTTCGTGGAGAGGATAGTATCGTCATCTTGAGGTAATTTAATTATTGTTCAGTCATGAGAATAATCATTATAAAGTTGAGTTGTTGTATATGTTGTATGTTGAGGTTTCGTATGATGAGATTCGTATTGGATGTTGAGAGATGTTGGTCCCAGGACTGTTGTATTGAGGTCGTTGATCGTGTGGATCATTCATTGGGGATGAGGATCCCAGGGTTTGTTTTGGATATTGACTAGTCGCGTCGATTTTTTATTGTCAGTCTGTTGTTGTTCACTTCGGTGAGTCTTTTGCTCCTTAATTGGATATGTGATTCTTTGAGTTTCGTTTTCATGTTGCATCGTGATATATCTGAAGTCATATTTGCGTGCCGATCGGTTATGTGTAGGATTTTCAGGGCGGGCACATATAGACGTGTGATGGGGTCATGTCCTCACATTGGGTTGTGCATACGAGAAGATTACTTCGTGAGACTGGTTAGGTACAAGACCACACGTGTATTTGATCGATACACGGGGTGGCTTGTGCACGGACACATTTCCAGATCGGGGGTACTGTGATGTCCATCTTTGAGCCGTACTGTTTGGTCGTTCATTCTCCATTTATGGTTGGGTATGTTCGACGGTTTGTGACTGGTTGTTTCATACGCCCGAGGGGTATGTTCGACAGTCGGGGTTATTTCTTTGAGATCCATTATTGTTATTTGTTTGGAGTTTACCTTGTTGATGGTAATCTCGGTCGTTGTTGGTCTTTCCTTGATCGTTTGGAGTTTACCTTGTCGAGGGTATTCTCAGTCGTTGTTGGTCTTTCGTTGATCGTTTGGAGTTATCATGTCAATGATATTCTCGGTTGATGTGTTGGTTGATCATTGTTATTGATCGTATGAGCATTTGGACTGTACGTCGATGTTTCGGGATTTGTATTCATTGTTTTGTGGTAGTTGATCTACAGATATATTATAGACTATTGGTTTTCCAGGATTGGTACTTGATTGTGCGATCCGACGGACAGGATTTGGCACAGATGGATTATTTCCCACTTATGAGTTATGATGATATTTTTGATGATTTTGAGTACTGTTTTGATTCAGTACAGATGATTGTTGTTAAGTTCATTTCGTCATTTGAGAATGCGAAATGTGGATTATGGTAAGGATTGAATTGGTATGGATTGCTATGGATTGGTAAGGTTATGACGGTAAGATTATGTTGGTATTATTCTTACAGTATTATTACATTGGTATGTAATTATTTATGTGATGTGATCGATATCATTATTGAGTATTGTGGTTGACCCCGTCGTGGGCTTTATTTTTAGGTACTCGGAGATCGAGCTAGTAGCGGTCGTGAAGGGGTGACCTTCCCGAGTGATACTGGCTGCGGCATGTTTTCGGAGAATTGAGTATTTTTTTCTGGTTGTTTATTTCCGCTGGAATTGTGTAATTTTAACTGCATTTTATCCGTTGCGTGTGTACATTTCAAAATGTCTTTTCGGTATTTTTACCAAATCGTGTGTACATTTCAAAATGGCTTTTTGGGTACTTCGTAAACTTAGATTATTTCATAAAACCGATTCCCTGGACCGAGTTTTGGCATTTTGGCCTTGAACGTTTTAACGATATTTGCATGACGGTATTTGATACTTTATAATGACTTTTGTGAGTATTTGGAAAATATTACCGTCATCCGCCTTTCGGGTGTTTTTGAACGTTTTTGAAAATGATTTTTAGCCTGGTGGGTTCCGGCGCGGGGCCCACGGCGCTGTAATATCCCGGATGGTTTTGGGGGTGTTACAGAATCTGAGGTTCGTAGCTTGTTAGTGCGATGCCGGGATAACTATGAACGTATATATGATTGTGGTCACGTAACTGTTGTTACGGTGACATGTGATTTGGTATGGTTTCCCTGTGGGTTATTCACTCGGGTATGTTCTGCGGGAGCATCTGAGGTCCGTGGCTTGATAGCACGAGACGCGAGTAATCGTGGACCCCGTGCTTTGTGACCGGAATAGTATGATCGGGTCGTGGACCCCGTGTGTTGTTATCATAATTATATTTTGGGAAAATAACTTTTGGGTTGTGTCCCTAAATGGCTTCGAAAGGCTTGAGAATTCTTAAATCCTAAACGCTTTCAAAACTCCCGAGATCTTAAATGTTTTCTAAGATGTATATAGGTTTCATCCCCACCTTATTTCATCAAGACTGCTTATGTTCATGTCATCACATATATTGCGATGATCATGAACCCGGAACTTGTTTTCATTGTGAAGACGTAGAGACACAGTTCACCATTTTTATATCTCTTCCCAATCAAGTAGTCACTTAGACGGTTATACCACATCCTTAGATATTGCTTCAAAACCGTAAAGTTGAGCATTTCAATCTAATTACAAACGCACTCCGTGGTCTAGAGTCACTTGATTGGGGTAATGAAATGTCATCTGGCACTTATATATATATATATATATATATATATATATATATATAGGAAATAGATCATATGAAAACTAATCTTGTAAAATCTAGAAACTTTTGTAGGCCATTGATATTAATGATCTAACGGCTGTGGATGAGTAGAATTATATGCATTTATGTATTTTTTTATTGCATTATTTGTTGCATATTCTAGCGACCAGCTTGATGTAACAAATAATAACAAATATGCAATGAAATTACTTAATAATGCAATTGGTTTCTAGATTTCACCATTAAGGGTGTTTCCACCATAGTCAATCCACACACACACACACATATATATATATATATATATATGTATATCCGTATTTAGATCCTATGGAGATATGTAGTAACCACATCCATTAACTGCATTTCCAGTCCCTCGGAAATTACTACGTTAATCAAATAGCAAAATGTGTATGTGGGAGTACATTTCCTCGTAATCAATCCAGGGCATCGTGAGAAGCATTACTTCGTGAACCTTGTACATCAGACTTCATTATTCTCGCTACGCTTTACGACAGAGACTCATTTATGTCCTAGGCTTTACACTTGGTTAGGTTAGCACTACCTACACCAAATACCTATATTTTTTGTCAGAGAATCTAGTTCTACCTAGAATGTTTTTCTTATAGGCCAATCAGCTCTATATTGATTTCGTCCAATTGAGCTAGGTTCGACACAATCGTACTTTATGATTCATGACATGTCATCAAAGTGGATGGTTGATCAGGCCACACCCCCATAATTTTATCGAGATTCTTGATTTTTATGAATCATATCTTCGGGGCGTCCCTCTCGTCATGCTCATGGACATAATAAAATCAAGTATGACTTCATTAACCGAGTTCATTGATGATTAACATATAAACTTATGCCACACTCTATGTATTCTTTGGGTGAGTATTTAGTTGAACCATGAGGCTTCCACCCCTTCCTTCGCAAGGACCCACGACCTCAACCCCATCTCCACCAAGTGTGGTTGCATCACTTGGTCATTGGTGATGTGCCCTTAGAGGGGACTTCTAACCTCACATGTACATTTGCAGTTGTAATGTGAGATCTTGTCACTTGACCGATATCAGTCGAGTCTGTTACATTTTGAAGATCGAGCCTTTTTGTGCTTCACGGTAACATTGTGAAGTTTGGGGATCATAGTGAGATAAAGTGTAAAGACACCACGACAATTCCTGTCGTTCCCCGAGAAATTACATTTTCTCTCCCCCCCTAACGACGGGAAGGTTGTCTCATTAAAGTGACAATCCGCAAACCGTGCGGTAGAGAGATCACCTTTGAAGGTTCCAAATAGCGGATAAACGTTTAGAGATTCGTATCCAACGTGAATACCTAATCGTTTCTAAAGATCGATGCACTATGGGGCGCAGAAGGCACATATAATGCGTAACCAAATATGCGCATTGGCACTCAAGTCCGTCTAGGTCCAAAATACCAAAAAAAAACAGGTTATCCAGTTACCAACTGGTACGCATAAACTAATTGGTTAGCAGAGGGTCTAAGAATAAATGATTTAAATAAAGTTGTGTGTAATATTGCATAATTCTAGACAAAGATATGCAAATTGGTGCGCATAACCAGTTACATAATCACCATACATATTCTTTTAAAGGTGGTTTATGTGAGACCATTTGCATATGCACATGGGACGAGATGATATACATTGATCGCTATCATGCAATAAACATCAAGTATTTTTTTGATGTGAACTCTTTAACATCATCAAGTCCTTTAGATGTGATAAGGAAGCCGAGCCATTATAAGTTATTTTGTAAGTTCTGCAGCAATATTGAGTGGACAACGAAGCGACATGTGACCAACTTTTTGGAGCATCCACCAAAACCAAAAATCCATAAATGGTCTGCATGTTAGGTGAATAGAATGGTCTGCATGTTAGGTGAATAGCTCCACAAATATCTCCTTGTATTCGGTGTAAGAATGGAATGCTTGCTTTTGTTTCCACCAAAACCATAAAATCCATAAATGGTCCGCATATTAGGTGGATATATCCACAAATATCTCCTTGTATTCGGTGTAAGAATGGAATGCTTGCTTTTGTTTCTTTAGCGTGGGAAAATCTCGCTCCTACTTTGGCTAAAGAGCAGACTTTGCAAAACTGAGTGGTGCGCGTGGTGCGCATTTGATATGCATCCAGTTCTTTGGATGACATAGCTGTTAAGAATATGCACTTGAATGCCACTCAGAGAATGAGAGAGTGAGAACATTGTATTGTAAATGAACATTTATTTAATGACATTTATTATTACTATATTACTGTATATCACTGGTATCGTGATTTGGTATATAGAATAACAATACTTGCATTCGAAAGCAAACATTCCACTCCTTATGGAGATAAGGAGATAGACACCGGAAATGAAATTTCCTCAAGATAATATGAACAGTGTTCCATTCAAATCAAACATTTTAAACGACTCATATTCAAGATACATGTAGCTTCTTTTTTTTTCCCTAATTACTTCTATATAACATGTGACGAGCACTCGTATATGGAAACTGCAAAGGCAAAAATGACAAGTATTTACATATGCTACAGCTTAGCGACAGTTAAAAAAAAGGTGTCGCAATAGACGGGAGTGGTTCTTTCGCTATTGCTCTTCATCAGTTTCTTGCCTTCTCCATAAAGACATGTCAGTTTGGACGCTACTTTCATATCCACTGCTATCACCTGGTTCGATTATGCACTTCTCCATTACCCTACCCTTTATGCCATCGTGTTGTGTCCTCATGTTCCCTACCACCCCTACGGTCCTGCAAATTTACTGAAAAACGTAAATAGAGTTAAATGCCTATCCAGCATGATGGCATTGGCAATTACATAATTTTTCCAAGAAATTTCTAGACATTTTAGTATTTAAGGGAACAACCATTTAAAACCATTAAGACCAAGATTGCATGGATTAGACTTTATTGGATCAAATTGCAAAAATTCCAAAATTTATGAAACCAAATCCTACTTCATTGTTCTACTTATAGGAGCAAAACTGCTAGCCTCGTATAATTATCGGACCAATTTTGCAATTAAGCCAAAATAAAGAAGTACACGCAGCGATCCCCAATGGGATAATTGGTTTAAACTTGATAATAAGAAAACTAACCTCACGGAAAGGAAAATCATCAGCTTCTAGCATGTGCACCACATGCCCCATCTTTGGCCTCTTCTGAGCATTTGGGTCAACACAACGTAAGGCGACCAGAAGGGTACGCTTCAATGCTCTCGTAGATGGCTTCTTGGGTAATTTTGGATCCAATACTCCCTCCGATTTCTGATTTGAGACCATTGTTTTAAGCCACTCAACCAAGTTTACCTGAGAATTTTTTGCTCATATAAATCCAAGTAATCAAACCAATACTCAGCAAACTGAAGTTATGGGTTTTAATATAGGGGATATTCCTATTTTAGCACCTCAAATATCACATTTTTACTTTTGATACCTCGCTTTCGGGTCATATCAAATTAGGTACCATGCTTTACCTATCAAAAATCCTTTAATTTTGGTATGTCATAAGTGATTAAAAAGCGAAAATGTGGTAACAAAATTGACGGAGTTTAACGGAATGTGGCAAAAGTGATTTAAAAGAAAACATAAGGTACCAGAATTGATATGACCTGAAAATGGTGTACCAAGAGCGAAAATAGGGTATAATTTAGGTATTAATAATTGAGATTAACCTTTCTAGCATACACACCTCCCCTTGACGACGGCTATAATCAACCGGGTTTCTCCCAGTAATGATTTCCATTATAAGAATGCCAAAACTATACACGTCACTTCTTTCGTTCAACATGCCAGTACTAGCGTATTCGGGAGCAACATAGCTGGACACAAGCGAGGCAAAAAAAAAAAAAAAAAAAAGGAAAATAAGAGGCCTTTGTTTGTGTTGCTTGATTTGTACAAACAAAGAAACAAATATGTCCTCACAAAGAAAGAAGACTCACCCGAATGTTCCCATAACTCGTGTGGTGATATAACTCCTTTCGGAACCTATGAGCTTTGCCAGACCAAAGTCAGATACCTTAGAATGCCATTGTTTATCCAACAAAATGTTGCTAGATTTAATATCGCGGTGCACCACCTTGGGTTCAAGACATTCGTGCAGATAGGTCAACCTGAAAAAACAAGGGTTCAAGAAGGAGCTTTGGATTGATGTGAATGGAAAGTAACAAACTTTTATTCCGTATATACCCCTTTGCAGTTCCTAGTATGATGTTCATCCGAATATCCCATGTAAGAGGGCTATAAGGACCTAAATCTCCGTGAAGCCACTGTTCTAAGTTTCCATTGTTGACATACTCATACACGAGCATCCTGATAGATAGGACAATGCGAAATTCACAAAATCCATAAGAAGTGCAGTAACTAAGCGCAGTTATAAAAACAACACGATAGAAGTGTATGTTTGCAATGTTGAGATGGACATTTTTAGCTCACGGTCTTTCTAAAAATGCAGACAAAATAAAATACGGAAAAGAGTTAATTACAAAAACTGCCCCTGAGTTTTAGTCTAATTACAAAAAATTCAACTTAACTTTTAAAATTACAAACAACCCCTTCAAGTTTCTATCTAGCTTACAAATAATCCCTTTTCGACCCTCTCGAAAGGTGCACTTTTCTTGGACAATAAAAAATATTGGTTATTTGTTTTTGAAAAATAAAAGAGGCTAAACCTCAGGGGTAAGTTTTGTAATGTGTCCCTAGGAAAAGAATACAATCCTGAAGCTTATGACTACCTGTGAGTTCCTTCAGCACAATAGCCAAGCAACCTCACCAAATTCTTATGGCGTACACGGCCAATGGCTTCAACTTCAACCTTGAACTCTCTCTCTGCTTGCCCCCTGAACAAACAAATCGAATTTTGAACTAGAAATCATCATCCCATTAAACATGTAACTCTAAAAGGCCAATAAATTGGCTTCACATTGAAAAAGGATTTCACTTTCCTCCTCTAGCTTCAGCCATCTTTGTATCAATACATGCTTACTGTCCCAAGAAATAATAATAAATATCAAATTCACTCCGTACTTCTTAGAATCCATAATCACACCACGAAACCACAATTTATCAAAGAAAACTTGCATGAAACCCTATGCATACACATAAATGACCTAGTGTAGCTTGGTAAGAATTAGTTCTTTAACAATTTCGTGCTCTAATTATCTAATTCTTACAGAAAATTTTTGGTCCGGTAACTCTAAAATCCAATGTGTACTTTCTTTCTGCAATATCCAGGTCTTGAGTGGGTAGTTCCATATTTCACGATTTCAAAGCCAAAGTTACACATAACTTAAAAGATCAAAATTGAGCGAAAAACAAACTTGCCTGATCAAAATTGGTAATACAGTTAATTGGATGACCAAATATGCAACTCATCTACACTTGCCGAATCAAAATTCATGTTCACATAATATTTATAGAACAAAATGTGCTAACCCCCCTTAAAGGACCAAATTGCAGTTAAGCCAACTTGTTCAAATATGTATTAAAGGATTTCCCAGCAGATACCTGTTATTGAGCAAATTCTTGACAGCCACAATAGTATTATCCTTCAGAACACCTTTGTACACAATCCCATATCCTCCTTCTCCAACCACATTCTCATCATCAAACCCATTAGTAGAATCCTCAAGTTCCCTTAGAGTGTACCAATGACCCCAGCCCAAATGCGACACCTCAGGCCCCGCCCCCACACCACTCGCCTCATAGCTGGGTCGGGCTTCGCCGATCCCGTGGCCCGAGCCCGAGCCTGTACCCACCTTCTCCGGGTAGATGATCCTGTGCCCCTTACCAATCCCAATGCGGATCCTCTGTTCCTCAGCCTGGTCTGGCTCTGGAACTTCCGGGCCGGGCTCAGGTGTGGGGAGCAGCTGCTTCATGTTGGCGTCGGGCTTACGGGCCGTATCGACGGGGACTTCTTGAATTTCTCTGGAAACATTTGGGATGCTTGAATTCTTGTGGGTCAATAAGAGTGAGCTTTTCTTGGTTTTTCTTGAGGTGAACCAGAGAGATATCAGAAAGAAGACAATAGCAACTGCAGCACCGACGCAGATCCCAAGAACCACCCATAAGCGAAGCCCAAAAATTGAGGTGCGTTTTGAGAGCCCGTAGTTCAGAAACGCTTGCTTCCCACCAGACATTCTCTCTCTCTCTCTCTATAAAGTCAATAATCAGTCTAATTGTATCATCTTTGCTCAGATCATAATAAAAGCTGAAGTTCTGGACATTTTGACCTTGGGCAAACGACGCGTGAAAAGACACAAGTATGATTGTGAGCAGAAGAAGACAGTGAGGCAAGTTGGGAGTGGGGCCAAAAGCTATAATTTGGTCCAAAAAGGGTCTCATTGCAATATTTTTTTAAAATAATTATTCTTTAGCTTTTGATCTTAAATCATACCCTCAACATTATCATATTTTATCTTTTAATTGCACATATCATATGTCATGTCACCTCTAATTATTTTCTTAAAACACATCAATTTTATTTAAAATATTGCTGAAAGGGGCAGAGTAATAGGATATTTTTTACTTAAGTTTAATAAAAACTCTTTTAATATATAAATTATCTGATTTTGTTATTTCTAAAGTACATTCGAGTCACAATAATACACTTCCAAATATACAATCCGAGTAACTAAATCATATGCACAAACTCAAGTGAGATCTATATTCGAGTAACCATTCGAGTAAAAACTCGAGTCGCATATCAATTGAGTAAATCACAGGAGTCATATCTTTCGCGAGTAAGCATTCGAACAAGTTTCTCATTCTACTTTTACCCTATAATGCACGGATTCTTCAAAATTGGGCAGTATGCAGTATCGGATACTGCATGGGTGCGGGTGCGATTCGCGTGGGATTCGCACGGGATTCGCCACGTGGCGAATCCGTGCAAAAAAAAAAAAAAAAAATTCGGACTCGCGTATCCCGCACAGATACGCGTCTGATACGCGTATCCTGTGCCAGATACGTGAGTCCGAATTTTTTATATTTTAGTTTTTTTTTTGTACTTTTTAAAAAGTAAATCAAATAATCTAAAATACAAAAAGTAAACCATTTAATAAGTAATTACTTTTACCTTTAGCAGTATTCACGAACAGCATCAGAAAGCTCCGCTGCTCAAAGCTATTTTGAATTGTTTTTTGTATGACTTGTTTTATCTATTTGAATTGATTTTATGGTGATATTTGAATTGTTGTTTTTTATATTTAACAAGTGTTATATATAATAAAATATAAAATAAACAGACGTATCCTTGCCGTATCGCACCCTAACATTTTCAAAAAACCGTATCCCCGCACCCGTATCTGCCCGCACCTGTGCAACATAGCTTTTACCACTCGAGGAAATAGATAAATGGTACTCCATCCGCCCGCCAACAATGTGCATTGTTTTGACCGGCACGGGTTTTAATATTTCAGTTGATTTAGTTGGTAGGATGTGTTATGAGTGGAGTAATGGCCCACTTATGGTAAAAAAAATTGCCAAAAATGAACAATGGACATAGGTTGCGGATGGACGGAAAAGGAAATTGTTGCACATGGGTGGCGGACGGAGGGAGTATTAATTAAGAAGCAAAAGTCGTATGTAGAACAATAATATACTCCCTCCGTCCCAAACAAAGTGCAACGTTTGAAGTAAAACTGATGTATTTTAGGAGAATGATTGGATGCGATAGATGTGTAAGTTTTGTAAGTATTGATGGTGAGTGTGGGGTGTAGATTAAAAGGTAAAAGATATTGATGGTGTGTGTGGTGGAGATTAAAAAGTAAAAGGTGAATATTTGATGTGATTTGAGGTATTTAAGGAAATGTTGAATTTTTAAAGTGATTTGACCGGAGGGGTTGAATCTTACGACAGGAGAGTAATTTTGTAACATCCTACTAATTTATAATATAAACGATGGAAGTATTTTTTTTTTAAAAAACATCATTTGAGAGAATTACTCTAAAATAGCAAAGGGTTGATGTGGCTTGTATTCAGGAGACTAGGTGGAAGGGGACGCAGTCCAGGGAGGTGAACGGTTATAAATTGTGGTATTCAGGCCTTGCTATCTCGAGCAATGGTGTGGGCATTCTTTTATCTAAGGAGCTTAAGGACAACGTCGTGGAAGTGAAGAGGTGCAATGATAGGATTATGTCCGTTAGAGTGGTGGTTGGGGAGAAGGTGGTTAATGTGGTTTGTGCGTATGCCCCACATGTTGGTTTGGGTGTGCTTGATAAGGAAGCCTTTTGGGTCTGTTTAGATGAGTTGGTCGGGTGTATTCCGGACGATCAATTTATTATTTTGGGGGGCGATTTCAATGGGCACATTGGTGAGGGGGTGGATGGTTATCATAGTGCGCATGGGGGTTTCGGCTTCGGAGTTAGGAACGCAGGAGGTTCCGCACTGTTGGAGTTTGCCACTGCGCATGAGTTGGTAATTGCTAACTCTGTTTTCGTAAGAGAGCCGAGCACCTCATCACCTTCAAGAGTGGGGCACAACACGCAAATTGACTACCTTCTTTTGCGCAGTCGGGATGCTAGGGCGTGCGTGGACTGCAAGGTGTTCCGGAGCGAGGCATGTGCTTCTCAACACCGGCTGCTGGCTATGGATTTATCCATGAGAGGTCGTGTTGTTAGTAGGGTTAGAGAAGCTAGACCTAGGATTCTCTGGAAGGATCTGAAGGGTGAGAAGGCGACAGTATTCAAGGAGTCTCTGACCCGCGAAGGAGGTTTTTTGCGTGCGGGCGATGCTAACCTTATGTGGACATGCATGGCCAATGCTATTAGGAGAGTGGGCGAGAAGGTGGTAGGGGTTTCTTCGGGCAGGTCTAGTGGACCTAGGGAGGCTTGGTGGTGGAATGAGGAGGTCCAAAACAAGGTTAAGGCAAAACAAGCGCTATTTAAGGAGCTTTTGTCGGTTAGTGAGGGGGAGGAGAGAATCTTGAAGATTGTAGCGTACAAGGTGGCGAAAAGAGAGGATAAGAAGGCAGTGGCTAAGGCTAAATGTGAGGCTTACGAGGAGATGTACAAGCGCCTAGACACCAAAGAAGGAGCGAATGCTATTTTTAAACTAGCGAAAGCTAGGGAAAGAGGGCGGCGCGACCTGGGTCCCGTTAAGTTTATTAAGGATGATTTGGGTCAAGTGTTAGTGAACGATGTGGCTATTAAGGAGCGGTGGAATAGGTATTTTTTCGAACTTTTCAATGAGGCTAGAGGTAGTGACTCGGTGGTGCAAGGAGTTAGTCTATCTCCTGCTCGTTCGTTTAGTTCCTGTGAGAGCATCAGCAAGGAGGAAGTAAAGGGTGCCCTAATGAAAATGGGTAGAGATAAGGCTGTAGGCCCGGATCAGATCCCTATTGAGGTGTGGCTTTGTCTGGGGGAAGTCGGAGTTCAGTGGCTAGCAGAGCTGTTCAACATCCTCCTCAAAGGCTCTAAGATGCCGACAAAGTGGAGGCATAGTATTGTCGTGCCTTTTTTCAAGAACAAAGGCGATGCTCAGAGTTGTAGTAACTATAGGGGTATTAAACTCCTCAGTCATACTATGAAACTTTGGAAAAGAGTGGTGGAATGCAGGGTTAGAAGAGAAGTGGAGATCTCAGAGAACCAATTTGGCTTCATGCCGGGGAGGTCCACGACTGAGGCCATTCATCTCGTCAGACGCCTTATGGAGACGTTTATAGAGCGGCGTAAGGACCTCCATATGGTGTTCATAAATCTAGAGAAGGCTTATGATAGCATTCCGCGCGATGTTATTTGGAGGAGCCTAGTAGAGAGGAGGGTGTCGTTGCCGTTCATTAGGGCGATCCAAGACATGTACTCCCAAGCTAGGACGTGCGTTAGAACCCCAGTTGGTGACACCCAGTATTTTCCGATTGAGATAGGGCTACACCAGGGGTCGGCGCTAAGTCCTCTTCTCTTCGCTATAATCCTTGACGTCATTTCGCGAGGGATTCAAGATGGCATCCCGTGGTGCATGCTTTTTGCTGACGACATTGTGTTAGTGGCGGAGTCGAGGAGGGAGGTGAACTCGAAGTTGGAGCTTTGGAGGGCTAAGTTAGAATCCCATGGCTTGCGTGTGAGCCGATCTAAGACCGAGTATCTCTGGTGTAACTTTAGTGGTGAGGCTAACGAAGAAGATGTTGAGATAATGATTGCGGATCAGATCGTACCCCGTACGGATAAGTTCAAGTATTTGGGTTCGATCATTCAGAAGGAAGGTGAGTGTGAAGATGATGTCACGCATCGCATCAAGGCGGGGTGGCTAAGGTGGAAAGCAGCGACAGGGGTCCTGTGCGACAAGAAAGTCCCTCTAAAGTTGAAGGGTAAATTCTATAGAGCGGCAATCCGACCTGCTATGTTGTATGGCTCAGAATGTTGGGCGATGAAGAAGTCGCTTGAGAGCAAGTTGGAAGTGGCTGAAATGAGAATGTTACGTTGGTCGTGTGGTCGCACAATGTTAGATAGAATTGCGAACGGGGTTTTCAGGAACGCGCTGGAAGTGGCGCCCATTTCAGCGAAAGTTAGGGAAGGGAGATTGAGATGGTTTGGCCACGTCCGTAGGAGACAGGCACCTGCTCCGGTGAGGAGGGTCGAGAGTTTAATGGTTGTCGGGGAGAGGAGGAGAGGCAGACCGAGGAGGACGTGGGAGGAGCAACTGAGATTAGATTTGAAGGCCTTAAACCTTTCCGAGACCATGACTGTTGATAGGTGCGCTTGGAGGCGCCAGATCAGAGTTGTGGATTCTTTTGTAGGTAGCGGTGCTGTAGTTGAGAGCCTCAGGGTTGGGTTGTCTCGGTTAGCTTTTACCTAGAGCATTGCATTTTTACTTTTATTGTATATTTTATCCTATTGTCTTTGCGTGTGGTGTATTTTTGACAGGGAGCTGTGCGCAGAGCCAACTTCTCTTTTGTTAGAGCAGCGTTCATCGGGAGTGAAGTAGCCAAATTCCACTTAGGTAAGTCCCATGTGGATCAAGCCATGGGCTCAGGTATGGTCTCGAGCTTTTTCGAATCATATGTTTTCCTTTGTATTTATCACACAAGATTCTCACATGCACTAAGTCGGGGTCTTCACTAAAAACACCCTACCGTAATAAGTAGGGGCATGGTCTGCGTACATCTTACCCTCCCCAGACCCTGCTCTGAGCGGGATATACTGGGTATGTTTGGTTTGGTTTGGTTTACTCTAAAATAGCAAAGAAATCGAAGAAACATTCATTAATTAAAATAAATCCCAAATCAAATGATCAAGATCATAACAATCACATTCACGGAATGAAAATGGTAAAGAAAATTCAAATGTCTAGATAATTCCAAAACTAATTGAAATCATTCCTTGAAATAATATCATAATATTTATTATTATCGCCTTCCATCTTCCACATCATGCTCCGATTTCACCTAACCTGGAAAGAGAAATTATAAAAAAGGGTGAGTTTTGATAACTCACTTAGGCATATCAGTTCATATCAATTGCAATAATGAATACAATATTTTACACGTCATCTTTGAAATTTTTCATCTTATGGTACTGTGGGTTTCCCCAGAGGTCCATGAATCCCGGCATCTCGTACAATACCCGACTGAATCTTACATCTTACCATCGCGCGACTCTATATGCATATAGTTATGCCTGAAGGCATATCTTTCTTACTGCCCGAAGGCCAATCATATTGCCCGAAGGCGAATCATACTGCCCAAAGACAAAGCATAGCATGTTGGAATATTTTATTCCAAATATTCACTAATAGAGTTTTGATGATTAAGTTGTTAAACAAAGTAAAACAACAAAGAAGCGAAACAAAACAACAAGGAGTCAAATATGCAAAAAGCTTATCAAACTGCAAAGCTAGCGCACGCTAGTAATGAAGGTTAGCGCACGCTAACGATACCTACCTGCAGATCAGACGAGTTCAAAGTTACCTGAAGACAAAGTCACCTGATGAAGATAGCACATGCTACACCTAAAGCATAATGCACGCTATCGAAGGTATATGACCGTTGTGAAGACTTGCAAAGACAGTATGACGCAAGCAATGACGAAATAATAGCGCACGCTACAATTGAGGAATAGCGCATGCTAAAGTGATTGAATTCAAAGATAATCAATCTCTTGGGAGATTCTGAAGTAAAGTCAAAAGTTACAAACGAATATATGACGCATGCAATGATGTGTTATTAGCGCACGCTAAGAAGAGATGTTAGCGCACGCTAACAGATAGAGGCAGTAGCCACTGGACTAAAGTTGCAAGCAGTTAACGTAAGTAACCAATGAAAATTAACGTACGTAACAAGGATAGCGCATGCTAAGGAAGAATATTAGCACACGCTAGAGAAGGCTGGCAGTAACGACTAGTTGGAGGAAAAAGGCTATAAATACCAAACCACTTGGTATCAAACCACACAACAACACTGAGCAAAACATTCATACTTGAGATATCATTGTAATCATTCTAGTTGTTGTATTTGAGCTTATATTGTCAAGTGATTGAGTGTTATACACGAAATCATACAAGAGAGGAAAAAGAAAGGATACGATTGGATTCAGTGTTATTAGGATCAAGGATCTGGCATTGTTAAAATCGCAATCGATATCTTCGTGAGGTTTATCTAGTACCCATAGAAAGCTAGATTGGTTGATTCCTTGTCCAATAGAAAAGGAAAACGGTTTAACTTGGACTGACATAAAGACAAGTGATTGAACGGTTTACTCGGACCGATAGAAGACGAACTTGTAACGGTTGTCCCTCGACCGATAGAAGAGAGGTGCAGAGGTTTATCTTTAGCCTATAGAAAAAGATACCGAGAGAGGAAGTAGGCACGTTTGGCCGAACCTCTATAAATGTTATGTCGGTTTATTTTCCGCACACTTATTTAAATCACTTCCGTAATGCGAAAGAGTTTTATTACTCTATCTCCAACGGCGATACCGATCAATATCACACCAAAAATTGGTATCGTAGCGGTACCTCCTAGAAGTGACTTAACATCCGAGGAGAAGATCCAAATGGCGTTTCAACTTGCCCCGGTCGAAGGTCTTGCTCTTAACCGACCACCATTCTTTGACGGATCTAACTTCATGACATGGAAGAAAAATATGTCAATATTCATCCGAGCTTATGACATCGAGCTTTGGAAAGTGATATATCTTGGCCCGAAAATTCTAATCAAATCCGATGGTACGCTTAAAAGTTTTGAAGAGTACGATGATTCTGATTGGAAAAATGATCACTATAATTGCAAAGCCACGCAATTATTATATTGTGCATTAAATCCGAAAGAACACAACTGGATATCCTCGTGTGATAGTGCAAAAGAAATATGGAAAATGCTTGAAGTCGCACATTAAGGTACGTCTCAAGTCAAGGAGACGAAAATAAACATGCTTCTTCAGGTTTACGAGCTATACCAAATGAAAGAAGAAGAATCCATCACAATTATGCTCGACCGATTTTTGGTCATTACGAATAGATTGGCATGTTATGAAAAACCCCTTTCGAGTAGTGAAAAAAGTAAGAAGATCCTACGATCACTACCTCGAGAATGGGACGGAACGGTGACGGCGATTATGGAATCGAAAGATCTCAATAATCTTGATTTTAGTGCCCTCGTGGGTTCACTAATAAATTACGAGATAGTCCTTAAATCTCGAAACGCAAAGCCAAAACCGAAGGAAAGAACGATAGCCATGAAGGCTAAGATGTCGAGAAACAAAGAAGAAATCCCGGTGGACGAAAGTACGAAGAATAAGCATATTATGCCAAGAACATTAATAAGTTCCAAAACTTATTAAACCGGAGAAAAAAAGACATCTCGGGCGGAATGAAAAAATTCGACAACAACTGTCGATTATGTGGTAAACCAGGCCACTTCGCGAAGAATTGCCGAGCAAATCTAAAGAAGGAAGTTCTAATTGCCACATGGAGTGACGAAGACGAGGACGAAGATTTTATCAATCAAAATAACCTCGCACTCATGGCATGAAGTTCATTCGACAATAGCAACGTCGAAAGTCAAGTACATCTTCTCACGATGAACTTTTTGAAGCATTCGAATCATTGCATACATATTTTCAAAATACTTTATCCGAAATAAAATCCCTTCGATCTAAAAATAAACTATTGGAAATTGAAATTTTCAAAATTTTTGAAAAAGGGAAATTTATCGAGATCGATCATTGATAATGAAAATATTTTAAAGGATGATCTCTTGAAGGTTCAAACCGAGCTTAAAAATTTAACAAAGAAATTTTCATGTGGAAATGAAAAATTTGAACAAATGCTCTCGGTTCAAAAATTTACGCTGAATAAACAAGGGTTAGGATTTAAACCACATACTAAAAACGAATCCTTAAATTTTAAAATACCCCCATAAGATAAATATTTAAAAATTGGGCATCATTTTACAAGTTGCAAAAGCCCACGATGGACGATTAAAACTAAAAAGATTTGGATTCCTAAAGGAATTTGTATTCTGAATATCGTCTATGTCTCGAAAGAAAAACCAACTATCGGTTGGATCCCCAAAAATAAAAATTAATTTTCATCATTTGTATTTTACTCAGGGGGAGTATTATTTTTTAAACGGAGATTTTTGTCAGGGGGAGTTTTACCCTTTTTATGCATATTTTATCATATCGAATTTTATCATAAATTGGTATTTTATCATTTTATTGGTATCCTTTATTTACACTTTTTGCTCATAACAAAAAGGGGGAGAAAAGAGTTGAATGGATAAAAAGCGAGATGATGAGAAAAATAAAAAGTAAAAAGGGGGAGAGACAAATAAAAAGGAGAAAGTCGACAAAGAAAACGAAGAAGTTAAAAATTAAAAAGAAGTCGAAAAGGAAAGAAAGAAAAAGTTGGAGTTAGAAACTAACGAAACGAACAAAGCCGAAGACTTTGATTCGTAAAATATATATATATTTTATTTTTCAGGTTTTATCCAATTCAAGGTGTTGCTTTGTAATCATCAAAAATGGGGAGATTGTTCGAATATTTTATTCCAAATATTCATTAATAGATTAAGTTGTTAAACAAAGTAAAACAACAAAGAAGCGAAACAAAACAACAAGGAGTCGAAGACGCAAAAAGCTAATCAAACTGCAAAGATAGCGCACACTAGTAATGAAGGTTAGCGCACACTAACGATACCTACCTGCAGATCAGACGAGTTCACAGCTACCTGAAGATAAAGTCACCTGATGAAGATAGCGCACGCTACACCTAAAGCATAACGCACGCTATCGAAGGTATATGACCGTTGTGAAGACTTTCAAACACAGTATGACGCAAGCAATGACGAAATAATAGCGCACGCTACAATTGAGGAATAGCGCATGCTAAAGTGATTGAATTCAAAGATAATCAATCTCTTGGGAGATTCTGAAGTAAAGTCAAAAGTTACAAACGAATCTATGACGCATGCAATGATGTGTTATTAGCGCACGCTAAGAAGAGATGTTAGCGAACGCTAACAGATAGAGGCAGTAGCCACTGGACTAAAGTTGCAAGCAGTTAACGTAAGTAACCAATGGAAATTAACGTACGTAACAAGGATAGCGCATGCTAAGGAAGAATATTAGCACACGCTAGAGAATGCTGGCAGTAACGGCTAGTTGGAGAAAAAAGGCTATAAATACCAAACCACTTGGTATCAAACCACACAACAACACTGAGCAAAACATTCATACTTGAGATATCATTGTAATCATTCTAGTTGTTGTATTTGAGCTTATATTGTCAAGTGATTGAGTGTTACACACGAAATCACACAAGAGAGGAAAAAGAAAGGATACGATTGGATTCAGTGTTATTAGGATCAAGGATCCGGCATTGTTAGAATCGCAATCGATGTCCTCGTGAGCTTTATCAAGTACCCGTAGAAAGCTAGATTGGTTGATTCCTTGTCCAATAGAAAAGGAAAACGGTTTAACTTGGACCGACATAAAGATAAGTGATTGAACAGTTTACTCGGACCGATAGAAGACGAGCTTGTAACGGGTGTCCCTCGACCGATAGAAGAGATGTGCAAAGGTTTATCTTTAGCCTATAGAAAAAGTTACCGAGAGAGGACGTAGGCATGTTTTGTAACACCCCAATTCACAAATGGGACATTACACGCCGTAGAACCCTCGTGAGGTCTACCAGACTAACACATGACACATAACCACAATGAAATTCCAAAAGATGCACTCAAAAGTAAATAAGGCCGTGGCCTCGGCCAAAACATTTCAACGAAGTACATGAAACATAAGGTAAATATCAATTCATTGCCCACGCAGGGGACTTAAACCAAGTTTAGAAGTAAACAGTCTAACTCCAGTACTCGACAAATGCAATGACAAAACATAAAAATACTGACTCGAGCCACATCATCATGCCAGCCCATCCTTTGTGTGCGCATCCCGTGCCAGCTCCTCAGCTCGGCCAGTACCTGAAATGCATAAGACGCATTTCCCCCATTTAAGGGGTTAGCATTCGAATAACTAGTGCAAGTACACAATTACACAACATTATATACAAATACGAATTTTACACAATCATCTCAATCAGAAATCCTTTGCCATAAATATTCCGGAATACTACATTGGCAATCAACTCAGATTCAATCATCACGATATCACAAAATCACAACTGGTATCCCGTGGCCGTACCCCTTAGTATCGACCCCCAGACATCCCGTCGAACGCTCCGAGTGGGATACCACTTCCGCGGCCGTACCCCTTAGTATCGACCCCCAGACATCCCGTCGGACACTCCGGGTGGAAGTTCATTCACACACGCACCCAAGTCCACTTCCTCGGCCGTACCCCTTAGTATCGACCCCCAGACATCCCGTCGGACACTCCGGGTGGAAGGAACACAACTCACGCACCCAAAAACCACAATTCATCATTCATTTCGAAAACGCAACATACATAACGAAATGTAATACATGTACTTGCCTTGGTTAACACGACGCGAAGGAAACGGCGAAGGAATGGGTTTCGGTCCGAACAATCCTCCCAAATCCGTCCCTAACACAATAACGGTATACAAACAAGTCTCAATATTGCGGAAAGGTAAGAATTAATCCTAATTCTACCCGTTGGAGCAATTTGTCGGTCACTACGAAGTCCCAGGTGGTTTTAATCTTACAATGGCGAAACTACGAGGTTAAATTCGTTAAACTATAATGGAATCAAGGGATTTACGACTACACAATCGTATTCTAACAATTCGACGGAGCTAAATCGGATTAAAAGGAAGAATTATGTCAAAAATCCCAAAATCCCCCCAAAAAACTAGGGTTCAACGATGTATACCTCGATTCGAACAGAAAATGATGATTATGATGATGATTAACCTCCCTTGGTACACAATAATCAATCTCCAGAGGAACTCTAAGGATTGCTCTGGGCAAATCGCTCCAAATCGCTCAAGGAACTCACGTCGCGCACAAAGGGTTGAGAAGGAACGAAATAACGCGACTGAGGTTAAGTCAGGATTTAAAACGCCTGACAGTGTGTTACGTACGTTAACACGAGTTGTTAACGTACGTTATGAACTTTACGTACGTAACCTCTCACAGGTTAACGTACGTAACGAACAATCTGTACTCATTTGTGAAAACCATAACATACGTTACCAATAGGGTATAGCGTACGTTATGATGCCTCTATAACGTACGTAAGGAAGCATGCATAACGTACGTTATGCATGCAGCAGTCCCACGCTGCTAAACACTTAATTCTGCACAGTCGATACAACGACGAAACGCAACGCAAGGATAGAATCAAAAGTGTAAACATGAGGTATCCATAACAACGAAGCTGAGTTTTGAAAGAAAATACACTGCCAACTTCCGAGGAATCCAAAATACGACAAGGAGGATAAAAACACCCTAAACTTTTAGGAAATTACAAATGGCCCAAACATTCGAAAATTCATGATACGACGTCGGATTAACAAACCGAAAGTCTCAGCGCGACCAACTCAACCATACAAACTTATGCAAACCGAGAAACAACGAAAAATGAACGAGTTTAACGAGAATCGAATACACATGCGATAAAATATAACTCAAGATGAAATTACGTAAAAACATCATCGAGACTCGACCAAACGGAGAAACTCCAAGAACAAAATAGGTTCAGAATTCCAAAACAGTGCTAAGCGAGTTGTCCGAAACGAATATACACCAAAAATAGAAATTACCAAAAATAGAAAACACGGATATTACACGTTTGACCGAACCTCTATAAATCCTGTGTCGATTTATTTTCCGCACACTTATTTAAATCGCTTCCGCAATGCGAAAGAGTTTTATTTCTCTATCTCCAAACATAGCATTTTAAAGATAATCATAACCTTATTGCAGAAATAATATGAAGTGGAATATAAAAGGAATTTGGTTAGATTTCCCCGCCTTAAAATTAGACCTGGCAAATCGTTCGTGTTGTATATTTTCATGTCGTGTACTTTCGTATTTCGTGTACCAAAAGTCCAAACCCATACACGATACGAAATGAATTCGTGTCGTGTACCGCACAAATTCGTGTCGTTTCTTGTCGTGCTTTCGTATCAGGCACATAATATAACATGAATAGTAAAATATTATAAAAAGTAACAATTTTATTATTTTAATATTATTTTTAAAGTTTTAGTAGACGAAACGAAACGAATGGCAAAGAAAACACGAATGTTTACACGAAATTTATGAAAGTTCAAATTATATTTTCGAGTTTTAAAGTTTAGTACAAACAGAATTCACAAAATATTTGTTTTTATAAAATTAAATATAAAATTTTAAATTATGTTATAAATTAATATATATATATATATATATTTCGCGTACCTCGTGTCGTGTACCCAAAGGGTAAACAGAAAATAAACACTAAATCTCAAACGTGTACTTTCGTATTCGTGTATTTTCGTGTCGTGGACTCAAAATGCAAATACAAACACTAAATTTCCTTGTCGTGTTTTCGTGTCGTGTGGTATATTGCTGAGTCTACTTAAAATATAGAACCTTAACTTGACAAATATAATACGACAATAATTTATTTACAATTATATTAACTAATACTCCCTACGTCCCACCCATCTTGAGCATTTGCTTTTCGGCACAGGATTTAAGAAAAACTAAAAAGTAGTGTATAAAGTGATGGTATGAATATATATTATTTAAAATTGTGAGAGATAAATGTGTCTTAAAAAGGAAATGACCAAGTATCTTGGGACGGCCCAAAAAGAAATGTGAACCAGGTGGGACGGATGGAGTAGATAATTAATATTTTTAATAAAAATTATGAGATATAATTTATCAAAGTTTGATAGTTAAATTGGACTGTTCTGAATTTAATAGATTATGAAGGGTAAATTCATAAATTTTATATCTAAATTCGAGGATTGAGTTGAGTTTAATTAAAAATTACTCTGGGCAGTTAGCATAACTTAAAAAATTGGGACTGAATTAGATACAAATTTAGTAGTGGTCAATCTGAAGAACTCCAGAAATTGGGGGCCAAATTGAATAAACTGGAAAATTAGTGTATAAAGGCCCCATTAAACCCGTGAGGTCGGCGAAACCCTAATTTTTACCTCTCTCGGACGAACACTTCCCCCTCTCTAATTCTCACTGCATATCACTCGTCATATATACTGAAACATATACATACACACATAGAAACACGCCCTGAATTGGACGCACATAGTTGTTGCGATACTGGGCGGCGGAGGCGACTGCAGCGCACGGCTGTTGCCGGCGATGCGAAGGTGAGGGCTGGTGATTTCTGGATTCGGGTTGGGTTTTGGATTCTGGGTTAGGTTGTGAGGTTTCTGGTTTTGATTGGATTGAGATAAGGGTGATTACTGGTGCTCCGGTTGTGGTGGTTCGCAGCTGCAGCTTCTATGAACTCTGAAATGGAACTCGGGAATCGGGTATGTTTGGGCTTCAAATTCAGCGGCTGGATTGGATTTGGTTCTCAATCGGGAGATATGGCTGGGACAGGTTTGATGATATGAGATTTCTATCTGAGGGGTGATCTGCATAAATCAGTCGGCCCCGGATTCCAGGAATCTTAACTGAGACTATAAATTCCGGATGGTTTCAGGCGGCGGTTGAAAGGCAAAAGTTTAAGGTGGACTGCTTGGACACGAATCAAAGTGGAATTCGGGTCGAATCATGGTGGAATTCTGGTGGAAATTGAAACTCACACTGGGGTAAATTCAAGGTTCTTAAACTCGTCAGATTTCTTGTTCAGGTTTTTTCTTGTTCAGGTTTTGATAGAGGAGTATAGAAAATATAAAGTGATAGCTCGTGTTTTGATGATTACCTTCAGATTTGAGAATTTTGCAGGGTAGATGCTCCAAATGAAATCTGGAGCAAACAGTTATGTGCTTCCTCTCTTCGTGTGCAGAAGAAATTGCTTGCAAGTTTATATGTAAAGAACTCAAGGCTTATCTCTCTCTTTTTTGTTGTTGTTTATGCCGTGATGTATGTAGGGGAGGATTGCAGTAGGTTTGATTGTATAGATTTTGGGTATTGTAATTTGATTATATATGTGGGGTTTAGGGAGGTGTTTGTACTCATAAGGACTTATTAGATAACTACTATAATTAATATTACTGAATTTTGTTGTTAATTATTATTAAAGGTGTTTGTACTCATTAAGGACTCTTCTAAGATAAATACTATAATTAATATTACTGAATTTTGTTGTTAATTATTATTATTATTATTATTATTTTCTGCATTGTATTTCATTTGGAATAATTTTTATTTTAGAGGGCAAAATTGGTTATTAATGCTTGCCCCTTTAGGGGGGAGGGAGTGGATATTTCATACCCTAATACCCTAAGGGTGCCACGTCACCTCTATCCAATAAAAATCTTCCAACTCAAAACTACCCCAATACTACCCTAACACTACCCTAACAAGTGGGAGTGGTACCCTAGTACCCGAATTCATTTTTTTTTTTAAATACATAAAATCACATACAATATTTAAAATAAAAACATACCATTTCATTAAAAAAAAAAACATTACATAATACTTAAAAAACTACAACTTAAAAATTGAAACTACAACTTAAAAAAAAAAAATATTACATAAGTTGAAATTAAAATAACTTGCACTACAATTTAAAAATTGCAAGCCCATCCGTGTTTGGCCGCAAGTTCACGTTTTTGGGTAAGAACTAATTCCAACATAGCAGGATCGCGAATGTGATCATGCGGCTCCAAAAACTTCAACTCGTTGTGTATTCTTGAACTTCGCCCTCGAGTTGTGTAGCCAACAATTGTTTCGTCATCTCGCGTTTTTCTTCCAAATATTGTGTCTTCTTTGTGTGTACGCGTTGATTTCATCCGCAACGCTTGAGATAGACGAGGAGGATGCACTTGCTTCTTCTTCATTTTTCTTGATTCAATTGGAGGGGTGGGGTCTTCATTCATGTCGGGAATGGTGTTGCTTGCCGCATCATACTCCCCGACCTCCTTTTGAAGAATTGCTTGCAGACCGCAATATCTTGAAAACATTCTTGCTCCGTCCATTTCTCATGTCCTCCGACAACCTCCCACGCCCGGTATGAAGAAATTGTTTTTTCTTGTGTAGAAATCCATTTCACTTGCCTCACCACGTCCAAGTCGTTGCACCCACTAGCCTTAGACGTTTCTACATTATATACAAAATAATTTAATTGTAAATAAAAGCTGGATTACGCAAAATAAAAAAGTATAGCTAAAACAAAATAATGTAATTGTAAATAATAAAGTATAGATTATGTACCGCTTGGAGGTAGTAGCCGTTGAAAATACCCATGGCCGTGTTCATTGTTCTCCACTTGGTATTCAACGCATGAAATGTTCGTGAACTCGAACCCACAGTTGCCTCGTAATGCTCGAGAATCCGTTTCCAAAAACCGTCGGACTTTTGTTCATTACCGACAACACCACAAGTGGAGATTTGAACCCATGCTTTCGCCAACGCCTCCTCTTGTGCCGGCCCAAACTTCACGGGGCCTCCTCGTGAAAGCTTTTTCTTCCCTCTAGGATCGACTTCTTGAACTTCCTCATCTTCGTCTTCTTCATTTGGCGGTGGTTGTGTTTCTGCACGTACTCTACGTCTTCACTAAGGTTTTCGAACGGGGAAAACTCGCTTGTAGCAGTGATGTTGTAGTGTTGTGGATTCAATTGAGGAGGACCCATATTATATGGGAAAAATTGTGGAGATTGGGGTTGTGGAACATAAAATGGATTCGGGGATGGTTGAGAATAAAATTGGGTAAATCCTAACGGAGTTTGATTTGGTTGATTCGGGGATGGTTGAGCCCGACCTTGACGCGAGGTGAAAGTTTTTTTACCTCTCCTTGGATCCATAGTTTAGTATTTTTGAAAGATTATTGTGTGTTGTGGGTTTTTATTTTGAAAATAGAGGTGAAAGATTAATTTAAATAGGAGTTGGAATTTTTTTTTTTTTATTGTTCCTAGCCGTTGCACAACGGCTAGAATCCCACCCCCAACGTTCATTTCTTGCAGTATTCCATCGGCTTCAGAAACCGAAAAGAAAGCCCGCCACTAACCCGAGCAAGGCGGAATGGTGTTGCCGCTCGGGTTGGGCTACCCGCCCCCCTACCCGAAAGCCACTCCCACCTGCCTTAGTTTTATCAATTATCATTATAGATCATTACTTAATTATTATTTAAGTAAATTAATTACTTATGCTTAATCATTTAACTGAGTAGAATATTCTAACATGAAATGATGAAGATATTCTAACATGAAACGACAATCAAATTCGATGATCAAATCGGTTAATATAAGTAGAATATGCATGATCAAATTTAAAATATTTGGATTAAATTTATGATACTTATTGCACAAATATCATAAATTTAACAGATGATTTTAACATGTGAAATTTAGGCCTGGGACTTTTCGGTTCTTGGGAGAAAAATACAGGAATCGAAACCGAACCGCATAGTTTTTTCGCAGTTCGGTTTTTCCAGTTTTTTTTCTCCGAACCGTACAGGAACCGAACCGAACCGGAATCGATTTTGTATGGTTTGGACGAAATATACTATATTATATTTTATTTTATTAAGAATATATTATATTATTTTATATTATATTAATTATGTTTAATAAGAATATATTATATTATATTATATTCAGAGGGTTGGTTTCCCGGTTCGGTGCGGTTCGGACGGTTCCTTGCGGTTCAGATCGGTTCCTCTTTAAAACATACAGGAACCGCGAACCGAACCGAACCGAATACTAACAAGATTTAACCGAACCTAAAAAAATTGTTGCTAGGAACCGAACCGAACCGTCGGTTCCGATGCGGTTCGGATCGGTTCTGCGGTTCTCGGTTCCAAAAGTCCCAGCCCTAGTGAAATTGTACAAATTTAAAATGCACGAAAAACAAATCAAGTCGAGTCCAATAAATTCTATTATTAAAATGGAAGGTCTGGTCACTACAACCTGCCCCCCTAAAGAAAATTTTGTCCTCGAAATTCGATACTCACCAGATAAAAAGAAGTCGGGATAAACAACTTGCATCTCCTCATCGCGCTCCCAATTTGCTTCGTCTTTGTGATGAGATCGCCACTGAAACTTCGCTAATGGCATATTCTTGTTCTTGAGTCTCAAAACTTTGTGTTCCAAGATGACTTCTGGAACCTCTTCGTACGAAAGATCCCTGCCAATTTGCATTTCCTTGTAATTAACCACATGGGTCGGGTCGTGAACATACTTCCTAAGCATTGATACGTGAAAAACATTGTACACGAATGATAATTCTGGTGGCAATGCCAATTCATACGCTAAGTCACCAACTCTCTTAGGATTTCAAACTGACCAACGAACCTCGGTCTCAATTTATCCTTATTACCAAATCTTATTACTCCTCTAATCGGAGCTACCTTAATAAAAACATGGTCTCCTATCTCAAATTGCAAGTCTTTTCTTCGACAACCGGCGCACGATTTCTATCGGTTCTATGCTGCTTTGATCTGATCCCGGATCTTTGCAACTGCTAAAACCATTTGCTCGATCAATTCGGGTCTCAATATCTTTCCTTCTCCAACCTCAGTCCAGAATAACGGTGATCTACACTTCCTTCTATAAAGTGCCTTGTATGGGGCCATTTCGATACGCGAATTCCACTAATGGCAAGAAATTCTCATACTTATCTCCAAGATCTAAGACGCATGACCTCAACATGCCCCCTAAGATTTGTATTGTTTTCTCAGACTGTTCATCAGTCTGCGGATGACAAATGGTACCAAATTTTAGCTTCGTTCCCATTGCCTTGTGCAGACTTCTCCAAAACTTCGAGGTGAATCTTGTATCTCTGTCAGACACTATTGATATGGGAATCCCATGCAATCTCAAGACTTCCCGGATTTACAACTGAGCATACTGATCCATATTAAAGATCATATTTACCGGCAAGAAGTGTGCCTAATTGGCCAGTCTAACGACAATGACCCAAATAACAGTATTTCCCTGACCTGATTGGGGCAACCCAACAATAAAGTCCATGGTTACATGCTCCCATTTCTACTCGAGAATTTCCAATGTCTTAAGTAACCCTGATGGTCATTGGTGTTCAACCTTAACTTGCTCACACACCAAAGCACCTTTGGACAGATAATATATAATCTCTCTTCATACTTCACCAAAACAATTTTCTCAAGTCATGGTACATCTTTGTACCTCTGCGCCGTATAAGGCGTGTTGTGTGCTTCATCTAGCAATCCCCTTCTCAACGATTCGTCCTTAGGCACACAAAATCTCCCTTCGTACACAAAAGTATCATCTGTAGCTTCTACAAACCCCTTGATACTACCCTCACGAGCTCGAAATTTCATCTTAGTAAGAAAAGTATCCTTTCCGTGCACGTCTTTAATTTCTCTCTCAAGGTAGGATGAATAGTCAAGGAAGATAAGGTAGCATCAGCTTTACTCAGAGGTTGCAACACCTCTGTTGTGCGGCGATTTATACGCCTCGACGGCGATCGGCATAAGGGCCAAGCGATCAAGCCAGCATCAAATAATGCAAGGCAGACTTGCCAAGCGAAGAGTCCAGACCGAGATCAGGTACCGAGCGATCGACGTCCAGGGCGATCACCTCTTGGCACCTAGAGATCGACCCGGGTGCCCGACCAAGGACGACCGTCCTATGCCACGTGTAAGGCCATCATCCGTCATATCTACGAAGACCGGATTTCGGAGCGAAGACCCACATGCAAATCCGCGAATGGCGCCGCTGAATAAGGATCTTTGACTCCAGCCCATCAACAGCTGTCAACGACAAGGACAGTCTCACCTACCGACAGACCCGCCGAAAGGTCCTAGGTGGGACCTCCCAAGACAGCGACATAGGACACGTGTTGTCTTCTCATTGGTTCGCACATCCGGCTGCCAGCAGCTGCTGCGGAGTTTAAAGAGACCAACCCATGTGCTAAAGACGATCGCCCACTTATTATAATACAGTTAAGGCGATCGCCCAGCTACCATGACTCCTATAAATAGGAAACCTCCAGCAACTGGAAAAGGGTTCACACAAACTGTTGTTTTCTTACAAAGGTTCACAAACTCAGCTAAAAACGCAGCACTCCATCGTTGTTACAAGAACTCACAGAGCATCAACTCTGGTTCTTCCGGCAATCATCAGCACTCAAGAGCTAGATAACTAGGGTCTTTACACTCATTGTAATTGTACTCTAACATTAATATTTGTACCCCCAAGTATTCGTATTAATAATATCTCGCGAGAGCATTCAAGCCCGGGACTAACAACCCCGGCAAATCTTGTGTTATTTACTCTCCCTCGGACGTGCTCTCGCATTTTGTTTGTTACTCATCCATTCCAGCAATCCCTTCCGGATAATATTTTTGGTAACAATAATTGGCGCTAGAAGGAGGGCGGCTTCTACCTTCATTTTCATTCCGACCGTTTCGAACAACACTCACTATTCTCTGGAGCATATACTTGAAGAAACACTCACTGTTCTTCAAAAAAACCTACAGAATAATAACGTCTGCCACCACTCTGAAGAGAGCCACTCTCCGATCCGCCGGACGTCTTATTCCGGCTCAATCTGAACCCCAACCTACGGCAAAGGGTAGCCGCGGCGACGCGAGACTCTCATACCTGCCCCCAAGGGACGGCCCCAACCTCTCACTCGACCAGTTCCAAACCGCGGAACAGATCGAGGAGGCCATGGCCATCCTAAGGGAGCGACGGAGAGCATGCGAAGCGCCCGCTATAACCCTCTCGGCCATCCGGCGCGCGGGCAAGCGGAAGCTCAAGGGGTTACTTGTGGAGCGATCGTCAGAAACCCCCGATTCACGAGAAAAGGCCCTCGCGAGGCGGGACGGTTCCGTCTTCAGCCACCTAGGAAGCGATCCATCGTGGCGACCGGGGCAGTCTGGCCCCAACCACGAGACGACGGAGTCCGAATCCGTCACCAGGAGTTCGGCATACCCGACTCCTAATCAAAAACATGTCGGCCGTTTGGCCCCCATTCGCTGAAGAATCGAGCCCCGCGGCAAAGACATCATCTACAACGGAGCCAGGGGATCAGTACTTGACCGCCTCGGCTCCCGCTCCGAGCGCCTAGCCGTGAGCGGCCAGGCCACGGCGATGGCCGCTCTGCAACGCCAGCTCGACGAGATGAAGGCGCTCATGGAAACTGGGGCAGGCACCAGTAGAAAGATCACCGGACCGAGTGAGCCACTCGCGGCCCACATCGAGCTTGCCCCCATGCAACCAAGGATCGCTCCTCCTCAAACACCTTTGTATGAGGGGAGATCGGACCCCGCGACCCACTTGAGCAAGTTCCGGATCTACATGACCGGATGCGGGGCGTCAGACGCGACGATATGCCGAATGTTCCCATTGACATTGGGCGATCTTGCCCATATGTGGTACATCTCTTTGCCACCGCGCTCTATTAACTCTTTTGAGAAGGTGGCGAACGACTTCACGTCGTACTTTGCCGCCAAGGTCGCTCGGCCAGAAGGTCCCCACCGCATGATGAAGATCAGGCAGGGGGAAGACGAGCCCGATGCAGATTACATCGACCGAGTGGATGAAATAGTCCTCACCGGCGAGCCCATTAGCGACGAGCTCGCCCTCTACTCGGTCCTGGGGGGGTTCTATGGTCATTCACCCATGTTCAGGCACCTCACGGAGGACATCCCCCCAACCTACGCGACCTTTCGTGCCAAGGCTGCCGATTTCCTAGCCAGGCAGAGGCTGCTCACCCTTCGCCTAGACGAGGGGACGCCGCCTCCTGTCCAAAAGACGGCGATCGCAAAGTCCAACAAGGCGGTCGCCAAGCCACCCAGTGATTTCAAGGCCTTCGAGGAGGTGGAAGCCCATCTCCTCCACAACTTCAACCGAACTCCGGCCCATATTTTTTACGCCATCAAGGGGCGCGAAACGCTAAGCAAGCCAAAGGCGATAAGGGACAACGGTCATCTGGACCACAATAAATTTTGTGCTTACCACAAGAGTCCCGGTTACAGCACAAACCAATGCCGCGACCTCCTCAGGCAACTCTGGAGATTGTTCGAGGAGGGCAAGCTGGACAGTTTATTGGCTTAGTCGGAGCCCCGTCAATCTCCCAAACCGGTCGCCAGAGCCGAACACGACAAGCTGGAAGGCTCATACGATTCGACCCCCCGATCAACCTCGGAGGCCGGATCTATATGCTTCAATCAAGAGGTGGGAACTTCGGAAGTCTTTCCCCGATTCCCACCACGTCAAACCAAAGGCTACTGCCTGAGCAACGTGTAATATCCGCAATTTTCGATTTCCGGTAATTTCTTTTTTTCAGTGGAAGTCCGTTTTGACGACTCGCTCATGACCGTTTCGTCATTCTGAGAATGATTAATTCTACACTTTTTGTCATCCGAGTTCGTTTCGGTGTTGTTTTGTTGAGTTCCGTGCTTTTTAGCGACTTTTCCGCACTTGAGTTCGATTCTTGCGAATCTCGACCGAAACTGCTATTTCGAGTTCCCCGCGAGTCCGTTTAACTTTGTTAGACGTGTTGTGAACTTCGGTTTTGTTATTCGATCACGTATTATGATTTCCGGGCGTTTTGGGCCATTTTATAATTTCTTGAAAGTTACGGGTATCCGTATCTGGAATTGTTGTCTCGACCCGTTTCTTGGTCGCGTATGATTAATTATGGTATTATGTTTTCATTTCGGGTCGTTGATGTCGTACACAAACTTTTCGTCGTGTTCGTCCGTGACGTTTTAAATCAGTCGCCGAGCCACGACGGGTGCGGATCGGCCGGACGGCTATGCACCGGCCGGACAGTGCGGATCGCCGGACGATTGCAGGCACCGGCCGGACAGATCTGGCAGAACCGGCGTAGCGCACGCTTACTGGAAGGCTGCGCGCTAACCGGCAGTGTAGCGACGCTAGCTGGTCGACCAACGACGCTATCGGGCCGGACGGTGGGGTTTCGGGTTACGAATCGGGAAGGATCGGCGGGTAGCGCACGCTATGCCGAGCGTAAGCGCGCGCTAGTCGGCAGCGTAGCGCACGCCGTCGGCCGGCTAGCGTCGTTACGGCCGGCGATTCGATCCAGCAGGCTACGGGCGGTCGGCTAGCGCGAAGCTTGGCCGTAGCGCACGCTAGCGGGAGTCGGGCGGATAGTCATGTCGGCAGAATTGGTCGGTGGTGCCGGGTCATGCGGGCCATGGCCGAGAGTGCTCGGCCGGTACTGGCCGATAGCGCACGCTAGTCCGGGAAGGCTAGCGCACGCTAGTTCCGGCCCAGTATATATATGACAGACTAGCCACTTTTCCCTTCGTTTTTCATTTCCTTCCTTCTCCGTCCGCGGCTGGCGATTCATGGGTGACGAAGCCATGTTGTTTAGCAACAAATCCATGAAGTTCTTGAGTTCATAACATCAATCAATCATCCGTTATCATCCTTTGATCCAGCGAATCAAGGTAATCCTCCTTAGAACCCTAATTCCGTGAATTTGGGGGTTTTTGCATTTTTTTGTCCGATTCGTTCCGTGTTGTTGATTAATTCATGATGGGTATGATTAATCTTGGTAGTATTCTCGTGTTTAACATCATTTAATCCATTGTTCTTCGTCGAATCGAAGTATATTTCTTGATTTCCTTCGAATTGACTTTTCGGGGGATTTGTCCCCCATCTCGTTTTTCATCCGTTTTCGATGGATCGATTATGGTTAAATGATGTTGTTAAACATATTCTATGGATTGTATATCCATATTTCAACTTGGAATTCCGTTTTCGTGTTTTGTCGGGACGAATCGTGTTCTTGGCCGTTTTGGGAAAACACTTGAACATTCGTCGTTCGTTCTTTGAATTCAACGGCTTTGAGACATGCTATGGAATTCATTTTCATTGTTGTTAATGTCCTCCGTAGTTTATCATCGCGAATTGGCATTCGGTGGGGTCGGCGAGTTCGTAGTCGGTTCGTGCCAACCTACTTCGGCCGATTCTCCGCGTTGTGGTTATTCGAGGCAAGTACCTTGCCCATACTTTTCTTATTTTATGGATATGATAATTAGTGATCGTCTCTATGTGTTTATTTGATCGTTTGAATTGAACTTTCAAGAATTCGGTTAGCCTTGTTAAAGGCCCTCTCTCAAAACGCATGAGTTTTGTGAATGTTGTGTTCTGTGGATGGTTACGTGAACCCTGTAAATTCGCTTGTTGTTGTTGTTGTTGTTGTTGTGCTTTGATAATATATATATACATATATTCTCTTTTCGGTGCGTTGTGATTTGACAATTGTGTCGTGCCTTGCGATGTTGCCTTTGGGTGGATTTCTTGGATATGTTTGGTGTGATATGCTAATTTGTGTGCATGTATTTTCGCTCACCTCGGGAGGGTCCGACGGGGCCACGGAGGGAATTCCAATGGTATAGCCCTGGATTCACGAGTGCGGTTGTTTGTTTTGTGAATGTATTTACTCACCTCGGGAGGGTTCGACGGGGCCACGGAGGGAATTCCAATGGTATAGCCCTGGATTCACGAGTAAAACTTCACGAGTGCGTGCGTATGTTTGGTGAATGTATTTACTCACCTCGGGAGGGTTCGACGGGGCCACGGAGGGAATTCCAATGGTATAGCCCTGGATTCACGAGTAAAACTTCACGAACTGGTGTATATGATTTCGAAAACGCATTCTACTCACCTTGGGAGGGTCCGACGGGGCCACGAAGGGAATCCAATGGTATAGCCCTGGATTCACGAGTTGATGTTGTATTTTTGGTGACCAAGGTTTACGTATCTTGGGTGATTAAATTGTATTGATTTTATGTCCGTCGAAGACACGTGACATGGGTTTTAACCCTGTGTATTGCTGTTGGTTTTCTAATTGCGAAAACAAAACTTTTGGGCTGTGACCCTGTTGATTTGGAAAGATTAGGATTTGATAATTCTAAATTGTTTTCTATTAAAACTCTCGAGGGCACTTTAAACTGTTTTATAAATTGTTTCCCCTTTAATTATTGTCTTTCGGTTTTAGAAATATCTACCCAAACTCTTGCCTCGGGAAGTACTTTTTGTTACGTTTGGATCTTTGCGGATTCTTGGTTATTGTTATTCGTGGAATGTGAATTGTATGGCTCGTATTTTTGCACTTGTACTTGCACTAGCGAAACAGTGGAGTTTTGCTAACCCCCGAGTATTCGGGGGGTGGATGTCTATTTTTGCATTCAGGTTTTGGAGCATAGTACAGGGTCGGCACGAAGGATGATGAAAGATGAACGATACTAATGACACGAGGATCCGTTGATGTCATACTGGTCTAGTTGTATTTTCTTTTCCGCTGCAGTATCTTTTCCCCGTTGTACGGGAGTTTATTGTATTTTGACCCCTGCGTGGGTATGTGTTTGGAATTGAGTTGTATGTTATTATTGAAAGACCAAATCGGTCTACTGTGTCATTTTAGCCTGAAAGGCGATGTCTAGATGTTTGATTTTAGTTATCAGCCTGGTAGATCCTCGAGGAGAGGGTCTACGGCGTGTAATATCCCTGAGCGGATTTGGGGTGTTACATAAATGGTATCGGAGCTTAGGTTGTGGAAACCTAGGCTGTCGGGTCAGTGGTGTCTGTTGAGTTTTGTCTCGTCGGATTTTATCTGACTGAGTCGTGTCGCGACGCGTCGTCTGAGTTTGTTGGTCGTGATTAGTATCGAGGGGCGATCATCATCTTCGTGCGATCTGTGGAAGTAAGTCTCCCTTCTTTGTGTTGTGCCTCGTGTGACACGAGCTATTTGTTTGATTTTGTGTTAAGTGATGGAACCTTCATGTAGATTCTTGGTTTCGTGATGCGTTCGTGTGATTCTCTTATTTCGTTTGTATGAGTGTTGTCATTATTTGTCTTTTTCGATGTGATAATTATTGTTGCCTTCATTAAAAGACATGTATTGTCTTGACTTTGTGCGATTTGATGCATATATTATAATATGTTTAAACGAATATTGTTACATGAGTATTTTTGGGCATTCTATCCCATTGAATTATTTTTGAAAACCTTGAGTATCTTAGAAAATAAATTTCGAGACGTACTTTTAAAATGAATCGTTTTCTCGTGGTACTTCCAAGGTGCCACAATATGTTTCCAAATTCTTCTACCTCGAGGACCAAAATATTTTGAGATATTTTCAATGTTTTAGAAACACTTATACTTAGACCCGAGGGTCGGATACTTCTGAAAGTTTTCACAAAAAGGAAAGTGTCCTCGTTTTATCAAACGCAAGGTGGTTTTCAAAGTCTCGACAATGATTTTGTTCAAATTTTTGTAAAATGATACTCAAGATCAACTGGTGTTTCCAAACTGTTTTCATAAGGTGGTTTTCGTTTTTAAAACCCATCATTTCCTGCTTGTGGTCGGGGAAGGTGGGATGACGATCTTTAATGTTGTCATTTCGTGGGGGCTTGCGTGTTATCGCACCTGTGTGAGTTGTTAAAGCTTGAGTTTGTACGTTTGCGTACATGTGTGATTGTTTCATGATGGTTGTAATTATGTGCTGGTTATCGTTCGGGCCGTTGAAGTCGCCGAACGATACCGTCGTTGTTGTAGTGTTTGTGTGTATTACTTTACGATGGTAATCGTTGCGTATGATATGTGTTATGATTCTTTGTTGCGCTGAGTTGGCATCTCCGGTTTGTTGTTTTGTGATGTTATGTTCCATCGTACCTAGCATTTGTATTTTCGGTATGCCGAGCCGAGGCATTTCAACCGTGATGTGTCGGGGGAATGTACGTGCATTTTGTCCTTCTCGTCAGTAACACATTTCGAGTGTGGACTCGAGGGACACCGAATTCATATTTTCGAATTGGCTATCGAGACTTTCGGAGTTCGCGCTTCAGCACAATTATCAGAATCGTCTTTGAGAAGCCTTCGAAGGATGTTTCTGTCGGTTGCTTGTTGTGTCGTCACCTTGGTTTCATTGTGGTGAGTTTCGGGGACGACACTCCTTTTTGAAGAGGTCGAATATAATACCCGTATTATTTTTGGCCTGTGCATTCCCTGTTTCTAAGGTCTATCGACTCGCTCGTGTTCGTTGATACCTTCTGAACTTGTTCTGTATTTTAGTTTCATCGTTCGAATGAATTGTGATCTTGTTTTGGGTCGAGCTGGTATCGCTGTGACTTTTCCGAGTTCGGTTAGATTCTTGTGAACCTTGTTCGGAAGTGACATCATTTGGTTCTACTAGTTCTTTTATTCGAAGTGGATCGGATTTTGAACTTCTGTATATTCTACTTTGTCGACTCATTTATGTTTGTTGACATTTGTGAGCTTGTCCTACCCCTTGCTTTTGTTGATCGAACGAGTGTGGTATTGTTTCGGAATAACTTGTTTGTCGTTGTGACTTTTCAATCGCTATTCCCTTTCCTGTGGATCTTATGGGAATGCATGTCTTGTAGTTCTCACCAGATCATCCTGGGAGTTGTTGTTTGAATTTTATTATCCTTCGTGTTTCGGACATGATTGTTCGATTTTTGTTGTCTCGATCATTTGTTTACTCGGTTTTTGTTCTCATTTCGTGATTGTTGAGCGTTCAGGCTCCTTCCTAATTCCCTCAAGTTCGGGAAATTAGTCTCGTTTTCGATCTTCCAACCCTTGGGCGGTGGAATTCCGCATTTGTTCAGCGATTGACTCGCGTTTTGATTGATGTACCGTTGGGTCGGTCAATCTTATTGACTTTCGTTCGTTGTGTTTTGTGATTGTTCGGATAATTGACTTGACTATATTATCCGTTTGATGACGCTTGTCATCTGTTGGTTTTATTACATTCCTAACGGCGGCGTTGTGTTGGTCGCCGTGGAGCGTGTTTTCACGCCGTATATTCCTTTGCGTTGTTTGTAACATTTCGCCGTTGGGCGTTAGTTACGCATTCTTGTATGTCTCATTGAGTTTTTCCTGGCGGAATATTTCTTCCCCCTACTTGTTTTAAGTTTCGGGACGAAACTTCTTTTAAGGAGGGTAGAATGTAATATCCGCAATTTTCGATTTCCGGTAATTTCTTTTTTTCAGTGGAAGTCCGTTTTGACGACTCGCTCATGACCGTTTCGTCATTCTGAGAATGATTAATTCTACACTTTTTGTCATCCGAGTTCGTTTCGGTGTCGTTTTGTTGAGTTCCGTGCTTTTTAGCGACTTTTCCGCACTTGAGTTCGATTCTTGCGAATCTCGACCGAAACTGCTATTTCGAGTTCCCCGCGAGTCCGTTTAACTTTGTTAGACGTGTTGTGAACTTTGGTTTTGTTATTCGATCACGTATCGTGATTTCCGGGCGTTTTGGGCCATTTTGTAATTTCTTGAAAGTTACGGGTATCCGTATCTGAAATTATTGTCTCGACCCGTTTCTTGGTCGCGTATGATTAATTATGGTATTATGTTTTCATTTCGGGTCGTTGATGTCGTCCGCAAACTTTTCGTCGTGTTCGTTCCGTACGTTTTCGGAAATCGGGTCATCGAGCCCTGACGGGTGCGGGACTGGCCGGACGGTTGCGGGCACCGGCCGGACAGGTGCGGGACTGGCCGGACGATTGCGGGCACCGGCCGGACAGATGCGGCAGGAACCGGCGTAGCGCACGCTACTTCCGGAAGGCTGCGCGCGCTAACCGGCAGGTGTAGCGCACGCTAGCCTGGTCGACCAACGCACGCTATCGGGCCGGACAGTGGGGTTTCTGGGGTTCTGGAATCAGGAAGGATCGGCAGGTAGCGCATGCTATGCCGAGCGTAACGCGCGCTAGTCGGCAGGCGTAGCGCACGCTGTCGGCCGGCTAGCGTACGTTACCTGGCCGGGCAGTTCAGTCCAGAGGCTACTGGACGGGTCGGCTAGCGCGCGCAGGCTTCCGGCCGTAGCGCACGCTAGCGGGAATCGGGCGGATAGTCATGTCGGCAGAATTTGTCGGTGGTGCCGGGTCATGCGGGCCATGGCCGAGAGTGCTCGGCCGGTACTGGCCGATAGCGCACGCTAGTCCGGGAAGGCTAGCGCACGCTAGTTCCGGCCCAGTATATATATGACAGACCAGCCACTTTTCCCTTCGTTTTTCATTTCCTTCCTTCTCCGTCCGCGGCTGGCGATTCATGGGTGACGAAGCCATGTTGTTTAGCAACAAATCCATGAAGTTCTTGAGTTCATAACATCAATCAATCATCCGTTATCATCCTTTGATCCAACGAATCAAGGTAATCCTCCTTAGAACCCTAATTCCGTGAATTTGGGGGTTTTTGCATTTTTTTGTCCGATTCGTTCCGTGTTGTTGATTAATTCATGATGGGTATGATTAATCTTGGTAGTATTCTCGTGTTTAACATCATTTAATCCATTGTTCTTCGTCGAATCGAAGTATATTTCTTGATTTCCTTGAATTGACTTTTCGGGGATTTGTCCCCATCTCGCTTTTTCATCCGTTTCGATGGATCGATTATGGTTAAATGATGTTGTTAAACATATTCTATGGATTGTATATCCATATTTCAACTTGGAATTCCGTTTTCGTGTTTTGTCGGGACGAATCGTGTTCTTGGCCGTTTTGGGAAAACACTTGAACATTCGTCGTTCGTTCTTTGAATTCAACGGCTTTGAGACATGCTATGGAATTCATTTTCATTGTTGTTAATGTCCTCCGTAGTTTATCATCGCGAATTGGCATTCGGTGGGGTCGGCGAGTTCGTAGTCGGTTCGTGCCAACCTACTTCGGCCGATTCTCCGCGTTGTGGTTATTCGAGGCAAGTACCTTGCCCATACTTTTCTTATTTTATGGATATGATAATTAGTGATCGTCTCTATGTGTTTATTTGATCGTTTGAATTGAACTTTCAAGAATTCGGTTAGCCTTGTTAAAGGCCCTCTCTCAAAACGCATGAGTTTTGTGAATGTTGTGTTCTGTGGATGGTTACGTGAACCCTGTAAATTCGCTTGTTGTTGTTGTTGTGCTTTGATAATATATATATATATATATATATACATATATTCTCTTTTCGGTGCGTTGTGATTTGACAATTATGTCGTGCCTTGCGATGTTGCCTTTGGGTGGATTTCTTGGATATGTTTGGTGTGATATGCTAATTTGTGTGCATGTATTTTCGCTCACCTCGGGAGGGTCCGACGGGGCCACGGAGGGAATTCCAATGGTATAGCCCTGGATTCACGAGTGCGGTTGTTTGTTTTGTGAATGTATTTACTCACCTCGGGAGGGTTCAACGGGGCCACGGAGGGAATTCCAATGGTATAGCCCTGGATTCACGAGTAAAACTTCACGAGTGCGTGCGTATGTTTGGTGAATGTATTTACTCACCTCGGGAGGGTTCGACGGGGCCACGGAGGGAATTCCAATGGTATAGCCCTGGATTCACGAGTAAAACTTCACGAATTGGTGTATATGATTTCGAAAACGCATTCTACTCACCTGGGGAGGGTCCGACGGGGCCACGAAGGGAATCCAATGGTATAGCCCTGGATTCACGAGTTGATGTTGTATTTTTGGTGACCAAGGTTTACGTATCTTGGGCGATTATATTGTATTGATTTTATGTCCGCCGAAGACACGTGACATGGGTTTTAACCCTGTGTATTGCTGTTGGTTTTCTAATTGCGAAAACAAAACCTTTGGGCTGTGACCCTGTTGATTTGGAAAGATTAGGATTTGATAATTCTAAATTGTTTTCTATTAAAACTCTCGAGGGCACTTTAAACTGTTTTATAAATTGTTTCCCCTTTAATTATTGTCTTTCGGTTTTAGAAATATCTACCCAAACTCTTGCCTCGGGAAGTACTTTTTGTTACGTTTGGATCTTTGCGGATTCCTGGTTATTGTTATTCGTGGAATGTGAATTGTATGGCTCGTATTTTTGCACTTGTACTTGCACTAGCGAAACAGTGGAGTTTTGCTAACCCCCGAGTATTCGGGGGGTGGATGTCAATTTTTGCATTCAGGTTTTGGAGCATAGCACAGGGTCGGCACGAAGGATGATGAAAGATGAACGATACTAATCACACGAGGATCCGTTGATGTCATACTGGTCTAGTTGTATTTTCTTTTCCGCTGCAGTATCTTTTCCCCGTTGTACGGGAGTTTATTGTATTTTGACCCCTGCGTGGGTATGTGTTTGGAATTGAGTTGTATGTTATTATTTAAAGACCAAATCGGTCTACTGTGTCATTTTAGCCTCAAAGGCGATGTCTAGATGTTTGATTTTAGTTATCAGCCTGGTAGATCCTCGAGGAGAGGGTCTACGGCGTGTAATATCCCTGAGCGGATTTGGGGTGTTACACAACGCCTCGAAAAAGAGGATGACTTGCTCGCCCTCTAAAGTTCATCATCTAACATGATGGACCTAGGCAAGCGATCGCCTCCCAAAGCACAACGTACACCGTCGAGGATCGCCAACTAACGTGACGGTCCGAGGTAGAAGAGTGCCGCCATGGTCGCGGAGGTCGACGAAACCGACGACCCGTCCATGCAAGGTTCTTTTGGGCAGAGATCGCTCGCCCTTCGTTTAAATACGAGGCGGGCGTAGCCGAAGGACCCTCCAAAACAAATCAGAGGATGACTCGCTCGCCCTCTAAAGTTCGTCATCAACATAAAGGACCTAGGCAAGCGATCGCCTCCCCTTGCACAACGTATACCGTCGAGGATCGCCATCTAACATGACGGTCCGAGGTAGAAGAGTGCCGACATGGTTGTGGAGGACGATGGAACCATTCTCTGTGACCATGCAAGATTCCTTTGGGCAGCGATCGCTCGCCCTTCGTTTAAATACGAGGCGGGCGTAGCCAAAAGACCCTCCAAAACAGATCTGTGGACACGTTCGCCCGCCCTCAAAGGTCCATCATCTAACATGGTGGACCCGGACAATGCGACGTGTCCCTCCCCCCGTCACAACATATACCGTCGAGGGTCGCCATCTAACATGACGATCCGAGGTAGAAAAGTGCTAACAAGCCGCGGTCGTGGAGTCGATTAATCCGACGACGCCCCTTGCAAGGACTCCTCCAGACCAAGACCGCTCGCCCTTCGTTTAAATACGAGGCGGGCGTAGCCTACGGAGGACCCTCACAATTAAGTGAGTCGCGAGAAGTTGGCCATCAGACGGAATGTCGCTCGTGTAATACCCGGTTGTAATTCAGTAATTATCATTCAGTATTTATCATTCAGTAATTGATACTCAGTAATTTTCACTCATTATTAATCATTTGTCACTCATATTCAGTCATGGTATTCATCATTCAGAGTAATTGTATCGTGTATCAATCGTCAGTCATCACTAATCTGATTGGAGTTTCGTGCCGTGTTTATCATCATTGTCATTTTCGTTTGAGTCATGCGTGAGGAGTAGCGCACGCTACGTACTCCTTTTAGCGTACGCTAATTGGGTATAGGTAGCGCACGCTACCACTCAGCTTTAGCGCACGCTAAGGTTACCCTGGCTGCAGTCCAGAAGGTACTGGACTGCAGGTGAGTTATAAGTAGCGCACGCTACGAATGGTAAGTAGCGCGCGCTAGTGGGTTGTAGTAGCGCAAGCTAATATGTGGTGTAGCGCGCGCTAAGGACAGATCAGGTTGAGTCCAGTGGCTACTGGACTGCACTGGATTAATTCATAGCGCACGCTATGTGTTGTTTTTAGCGTACGCAATCGATATTATAGCGCACGCTAAACAATGGTTGTAGCGCACGCTATCGAGGTCAGATCAGAGGACAGGCAGTTTCTGGATTCCAGTACTGGGCATCAAATTATTCGTTATCGCACGCTAACTAAGAGCATTAACGCACGCTAATGATATGGCCGTAGCGCACGCTACAAAAAGGTACGTAGCGCGCGCTACCGTGTTCGGACAGTGGGTACTGGACTACCCAAATTACCCGTTAGCGCACGCTATGCATAAGGGCTAGCGCACGCTAACCTGGATTGACTATATATTGGACAGTCAGCTTGAGTTCGTCATTTATCACTCTATTATCATTTCTTCCGTCGGTTCTAGGCGATTTGGGCGATTTAGAGAGTATTCTTCAAGGTGTAATCATCAATCATCATCTTCAAGTCTTTGAGTTGGATTAATCATCACTTCATCATCTCCAAAACATCGAATCAAAGGTATTAATTTCTTGGATCTAGAATTTCGGATTTTTGGGTTTTCCTTCCGATTTCTTCGTGTAAGCTTGGATTATCATAGGAATATGTTAGATATGGATTATCTAACTTGGATAAATATATTCCTACGGATTTAATGGTTATTTCGGAATTATTTCAAGAACCCTTGGGGTTGACTTCGGTTAATTGGGGATTTTCCGATTGATGTTGTTGTAATCATGAATTATTGATTCCTAATGGATTATTGATATCATTGAAGTGTTTTGTTGGTTCGAAATACTCAATTTGGTGTTGGTTTCGACATATTCGGGATTGGATATTTACGAAGTTGTGTGGTTGGTTATGTATTCGTTGGAATGCCCTATGAGTTGATTATCGTTGTTTCAACCTTTGGGTTAGTCGTGTTTTGTTGCTTGATACGTGTATTGAACGATTGTTGGTAATTATTGTTATTCAAGGTTGTTCGAGCGACCGGTATCTTGGTTAGGACGTTGTTCGTGGACGGACATTCTTCATCGTTGTTGAGTAAGTTAAATCTTACTCGGTTAAAAGGATACTCATTCCTTTTGTTGTTGATTGCTCATAATCATAATTCATTCATCATAATATTAATCATTTTGAGACTTGTAATTGTCGATTAATCATTTCATTCACGAGGAACGACGGTTCCAAATCATTTCATTGGGTTATCAATCACGTCACTATTACTTTCATATCGGTGAGCCATCTTGGCCTTGTCTAATTATTATTCATTGATATTCATCATGGTCATTCTCGTTCATGTGACCTTCCGGGTTCATATTGCGTGGCCGGGTGTGGCTGTGTGGAATTTTTAGTCGGGCACACGATGGTCATGTATTGGGTTCACCGATACTTCGGACCGTGCCCACGGTAACGCTTACCTCCGTGAGACTAATTAGGTACAAGGACGGGTGTGTCCGGTCATTCGTCTTGTACACTTGCACAGAACATTACGGGCGTACTATGATACTCCTCTTCAGCGGAATTCATAATTAAGAATATTTCACAACTTCAGTTAATTCATGATTGTGTAATTTCAACTCTTGAGGATTGTTGTTCTCAGAATCGACCGTTGGGGATTTTGTTTTCGTGTCACGGCAAGGCAAAGGCACGGAAGAGCATGTTGACGGCGACGAGTCCCGATGATACTAGTAGGGGCCCTACCATTCCGTTTGTTCAGTCATCTTCAGTCATTGTAGTTATTCCGTCATTTGTATTTTCCGCTGCAAAATTCCGTTTGAGATGTTTATCTATTCAGGGTGGTGTATTTTATCTTCATATAAAATATACTAGTATTCGGTTTTATCCTGGTGTGTTGTACTTAAACTCCTCATCGGAGTACTTGGTAATATAATGTGGTTCGGTACTACAATTATATTATTTAATTCATCATTTTCATTCGCCTGGTGGGTCCCAGTCGGGGATTCACGACACTATAATATCTGCCTAGTTTGGGGTGTTACAGAGTTGGTATCAGAGCGTGGTTTTGAATACTACCCTCCAAGTCATGTCTCATTTGAAATCATCGTCATCGGACTAGTGTCATTGGACTTTCGCGTCACGTGTGACCTGTGCAAATGCCGAGCCAATCAGACCAAGAACTGTAAGATTTCTAATGCCATGGTATAATTTCTGGCAATAATCATTCATTCATAATTCATCAGTTAACAATCCTCAATCATCATTGTCATTTTGACCAGGACGGTCAGGTTAACTCATTAATCAGTCAATTCATTTCATTGTTCAGTTGTTGATCAGGAAGATCGAATCATTAATCTTGTTAACTCATTCAAGATAATCATTTCAATAATTTCATCAGATAATCATGTCACCTCAGTTGATCATTCATATAATCACTGTGTTAGAGCGCGTATGCTCATTTTTATCATCTCATGTCATAATCATAACGTATTATTCATGCGGTGAATATAATCATCATGTGACTTTCCTACTTCAGTATGGAGAGGGGAAGAAGAGGACGTGGAGGACGAGGCCGTGGAGCGGGCCGAATCCCGAGAGCTCGTGTGAATACACGTGCAAACGCGAGGAATAATGCTAATTCATCGAGCAGCGACGCTGCCACTCATTCACCTGGACGCGATCATTCACTATCGGGGAGTCGTACCCGGGACACGGCTCAGTCCGAGGGTGTCCGGTTGACCCACTCGCTTTTATGCAGGGCATGATGGCCCAAATGACCCAGATGGCTCAGTTGATGGAGACGATGCATAACTCCGTCAATCAAAATCAGCAGGCTCCTCCGCCGCCACCTCAGAGGCAAGAGAGGAATGTGAGCAATATCATTGGCGACATCTCTCGCCAGAGGCCACCTACTTTTGAGGGCTCGTCTGAGCCGGCAGATATCATTCATTGGCTCGAGCATTTCGAGAAGTTGTTTGCTATGGTAGAGTGTCCCGAGGGACACAAAGTTTCTGTTGCGGCTTACTACCTGGGTAAGAGCGCACATTCCTGGTGGTTGTCGTTGAAGCCCACCGAAGGATCATGTACTTGGGATCAGTTCAAAACTCTCATGATGGAGAGGTATTATCCGGCCCCGCTCAGAGAGGCCAAGCTGTCAGAATTACTCACCCCCGACCCCTCAATAGACGAGGATGTGCTCGCCATTGCCGAGAAATTTCAGGAACTTCTTCCTTTCGCCTCATCCATCATTCATTCAGAGGCGGATAAGATCAAGTATTTCAGCAAGAGGCTGAAACCCCGTATGAGACTTCAGTTGCTTAATCATAATTGCACCACGTTGGCTGAATTCATTGAGAAAGCTCTTACCTACGAGCTTACTGCTAAGGAAATTGCTAAGCAGCAACCTTCGTCTGCTGGCAAGAAATCGAAGAATCGTAATCAGTCTAATGGCGGTCAGACAACTTTCAAGAAACCCCGTGCGGGCTCTGCTTTTTCTGAGCGACCTCCTGTGTCGTCTAAACCCGCGGAATCACAGTCTCGAGCGGCCAGTTCGGCCATCACCTGTTATAACTGTAGGGAACTTGGTCACCTCAGTACCAAGTGTCCGAGACAGACTATCACGTGTCATAATTGTGGGATTGCTGGGCATAAGGCCCGTTTTTGCCGTAGGGACTCCAAACCTACTCAGATGTCATCTCAGGCACCTAAGCGGACTGCCGTAATCAAAGCCACTCAATCAGCGTCGTTTAAAACGACAGGAGCGACTAAAGGTGGAGCTTTTAGCCAGCAGACGGGAGCGTCCGGTGCCGGGACTAGCAAGCCCCGGATTTATGAGATGAAGAAGACCGATGATCCGGAGGCCCGAATGATCTCAGGTACACTCGTTATTCTATCTCAGCCCGTGTGTACCCGTTTTGATACTGGTGCATCTCATTCATTCATTTCCGAGTCATGTTTGAGTAGACTACGTCTGGGTAGTGCTACTAGTTGTGAGCCTTATGTCATTGGCCTACCTGATGGTAGACGAATTATCGGTAATCGGGAGATTCAGAATTGTCCGATTCAGCTTCATGGTCGTGTATGGCCAGCGGACCTAATCGTAGTGGATTTGCCGAGGGACGACATCATCTTGGGTATTGATTGGATGGATCGTCATGATGCCATCATTAGTGTCCGTAAGCGTATGGTCACTATCATTTCGCATTTGATGGGGTTGAATGTGTGTTTCAGGAGGTAATCCCTACTGCTCGTAAGGTCATTAATTTGATGAAAGCAAGAAGGTTACTCAATCGGGATGTGTCGGTTATTGGTGCTATATGGCCAAAACCGAGAAGTCATCGATGATGTTAACGGATATTCCGGTGGTGAGGGAATATGCCGATGTTTTTCCGCACGAGTTACAGTTTGCCTCCACAGAGGGATGTGGAATTCACGATTGAGTTGGAGCCCGTACGCCCCCGATATCGAAGGCACCGCATCAATGGCCCCGATCAAATGCAGAATTAAAGAACCAACTCGAGGAGTTGTTTGAGAAAGGTTATATCCGACCGAAAAGTGCCCTCGTGGGAGCACCAGTGTTGTTTGTCAAGAAGAAGGATGGTTCATTCTGCTTATGTATTGATTATCGGGAGTTGAACAGGGTGACGATCAAGAATAAGTATCCCTTACCCCATATTGATGATCTCTTAGATCAACTCCAGGGAGCTTCAGTATTTTCCAAGATCGACTTAAGGTCTGGATATCATCAGTTGCGGATCCGAGAGTCGGACATCGCGAGGACGGCATTTCGAACACGCTATGGTCATTATGAGTTTGTGGTTATGCCGTTCGGATTGACTAATGCACATGCGGTATTCATGGAGTTAATGAATCGGGTTTTCATCGACTTTTTGGATCAGTTTGTTGTTGTCTTCATCGACGACATTTTGATTTATTCTCGTGACCGGGAGGAACACGAGTTTCACCTTCATCAAGTGCTCGACGTGTTGAGACGAGAACAACTTTATGGGAAGTTTTCCAAATATGAGTTCTGGATGTCCGAAGTGACATTTCTCGGACATGTAATTTCATCAGACGGAGTTCGTGTCGACCCTCAGAAGACGGAGGCTATTCGAGATTGGCTACCTCCGAAGAACGTTAAGGAAATCCGAAGTTTCCTCGGATTAGCGGGTTATTATCGGCGATTTGTAGAGGGATTTTCTAGAATCGCTCAACCCTTAACGAACCTTTTGCGGAAGGATAAGAAATACACGTGGTCCGACGCGTGTAAACGGAGTTTTGAGGAACTCAAGAGCCGGTTAATGTCAGCACCTGTACTTTCCTTGCCGCAGGGGACGGAAGGATTTGTGGTTTATAGTGATGCATCCGGATAGGGTCTCGGATGTGTACTCATGCAGAATGGGAAAGTTATTGCCGATGCTTCACGGCAATTTAGACCTTACGAGGTTAATTATCCGACCCACGACCTGGAGCTAGCAGCCGTGGTGTTTGCTTTGAAGATTTGGCGTCATTACCTTTATGGCGTCACCTGTCAGATATTCACCGATCATAAGAGTTTAAAGTATATATTTACTCAGAAGGAGTTAAATATGCGTCAGAGACGGTGGTTGGAATTAATCAAAGATTATGATATCGAGATCCTCTACCACCCGGGCAAGGCGAACGTTGTCGCCGACGCCTTGAGTCGTAAGTCCGTTCAGGAGCAGATGCTTGCCCGTTTAACGGTTCAGAAGGAGCTTCAGCAGGAATTCCTTAGATCCGAGATCGAGGTCTGGTTTCAGCGAGTTCAGGGGCATCTTTGTATGTTAGAGATTTCATCGTCACTCGAGGAGGCAATCCGAGAGAATCAGAGTTCAGACCCTTCATTGTTGCGCCTCCGTGAGGATGTGACTCAGGGGAAAGCCCCTGGATTTGTGGTCCACGAGGATGGACTTTTGAGGTTTAAGAATCGGGTGTGCGTACCGGCGAACGTCGAGTTGAAAAACTCGATTTTGAAAGAAGCTCATGCTACCCCTTATTCTGTTCATCCGGGGTCTAGCAAGATGTACAAGGACTTGAAACAAAATTACTGGTGGAGTAATATGAAGCGAGAAGTCGCACTGCTTTGAGATGCTTAACCTGTCAACAAGTTAAGATTGAACATCAGCGACCGGCGGGTATGCTGAAACCTCTTCCTATCCCCGAATGGAAGTGGGAAGACATTTCTATGGATTTCATTACGAGTTTGCCGACGAGTCGTCGTGGCATGAATACGATCTGGGTGATCGTGGACCGCTTAACTAAATCAGCTCATTTCCTTGAGATCAAGGAGACGTGGGGTCCCGAGAGACTTGCTCAACTGTTCATCAAAGAGATAGTCAGACTGCACGGTACTCCTAAAAGTATCGTTTCCGATCGTGACGGACGGTTTGTATCCCATTTTTGGAAATCAGTTCATCGTGCCATGGGAACCCAGCTTAATCTCAGTACCTCTTTTCATCCTCAGTCCGACGGGCAATCAGAGAGGACCATTCAGACATTAGAGGACATGTTGAGGGCATGCGTCCTCGATTGGAAAGACGATTGGGAAGCCCAACTACCATTGATCGAGTTCACGTATAATAATAGTTGGCATGCTTCGATCAAGATGGCACCTTACGAGGCCTTGTATGGTCGTCGTTGTCGATCTCTGTTGTGTTGGGACGACTTATGAGAATCAATCGGCACCGAGCCCGATATGCTTGTAGCCGCCCGTGAGAAGGTAACTTTGATCAGGAGTCGTTTGTTGACAGCTCAGAGTCGACATAAATCATACGCAGATAACCGTCGTCGACCTTTAGAGTTCGAGGCTGGTGACCATGTGTTGGTCAAGGTATCCCCGAGTCGTGGTATCTTTCGTTTTGGGAAGAGGGGAAAGTTGAGTCTGAGATTCATTGGACCGTTTGAGATTTTGGATCGAGTAGGCGAGTTAGCTTATCGATTGGCTTTACCTCCGGCATTGAGCCGAATTCATAATGTGTTTCATGTCTCTCAGCTGCGGAAGTACGTTGCCGACCCGAGTCACATACTTCAGTTCGACGAAATCGAGATCGCCGACGATCATTCATATGAGGAGCGTCCTATGCGAGTTTTAGAGCGACGAATCAAACAGTTGAGGAATAAGACGATTCCTTTGGTCAAAATTCAGTGGTCTAGACACGGAGTCGAAGAGGCTACTTGGGAAACCGAGGATAGCATGCGGGAGACTTATCCCGAGTTGTTTGACCCTTAGTTTCGGGGACGAAACTCTTTTAAGGGGGGGTGTATGTAATACCCGGTTGTAATTCAGTAATTATCATTCAGTATTTATCATTCAGTAATTGATACTCAGTAATTTTCACTCATTATTAATCATTTGTCACTCATATTCAGTCATGGTATTCATCATTCAGAGTAATTGTATCGTGTATCAATCGTCAGTCATCACTAATCTGATTGGAGTTTCGTGCCGTGTTTATCATCATTGTCATTTTCGTTGCGAGCTGTGCGTGAGGAGTAGCGCACGCTACGTACTCCTTTTAGCGTACGCTAATTGGGTATAGGTAGCGCACGCTACCACTCAGCTTTAGCGCACGCTAAGGTTACTGGCCGATCCCGTAAGGTACCGGACCGCAGTGAGTTATAAGTAGCGCACGCTACGAATGGTAAGTAGCGCGCTAGTGGGTTGTAGTAGCGCACGCTAATATGTGGTGTAGCGCGCGCTAAGGACAGATCGAGTTGAGTCCAGTGGCTACCGGATCGCATCGATTAATTCATAGCGCACGCTATGTGTTGTTTTTAGCGTACGCAATCGATATTATAGCGCACGCTAAACAATGGTTGTAGCGCACGCTATCGAGGTCAGATCAGAGGACAGGCAGTTTCTGGATTCCAGTACTGGGCATCAAATTATTCGTTATCGCACGCTAACTAAGAGCATTAACGCACGCTAATGATATGGCCGTAGCGCACGCTACAAAAAGGTACGTAGCGCGCGCTACCGTGTTCGGACAGTGGGTACTGGACTACCCAAATTACCCGTTAGCGCACGCTATGCATAAGGGCTAGCGCACGCTAACCTGGATTGACTATATATTGGACAGTCAGCTTGAGTTCGTCATTTATCACTCTATTATCATTTCTTCCGTCGGTTCTAGGCGATTTGGGCGATTTAGAGAGTATTCTTCAAGGTGTAATCATCAATCATCATCTTCAAGTCTTTGAGTTGGATTAATCATCACTTCATCATCTCCAAAACATCGAATCAAAGGTATTAATTTCTTGGATCTAGAATTTCGGATTTTTGGGTTTTCCTTCCGATTTCTTCGTGTAAGCTTGGATTATCATAGGAATATGTTAGATATGGATTATCTACCTTGGATAAATATATTCCTACGGATTTAATGGTTATTTCGGAATTATTTCAAGAACCCTTGGGGTTGACTTCGGTTAATTGGGGATTTTCCGATTGATGTTGTTGTAATCATGAATTATGGATTCCTAATGGATTATTGATATCATTGAAGTGTTTTGTTGGTTCGAAATACTCAATTTGGTGTTGGTTTCGACATATTCGGGATTGGATATTTCCGAAGTTGTGTGGTTGGTTATGTATTCGTTGGAATGCCCTATGAGTTGATTATCATTGTTTCGACCTTTGGGTTAGTCGTGTTTTGTTGCTTGATACGTGTATTGAACGATTGTTGGTAATTATTGTTATTCAAGGTTGTTCGAGCGACCGGTATCTTGGTTAGGACGTTGTTCGTGGACGGACATTCTTCATCGTTGTTGAGTAAGTTAAATCTTACTCGGTTAAAAGGATACTCATTCCTTTTGTTGTTGATTGCTCATAATCATAATTCATTCATCATAATATTAATCATTTTGAGACTTGTAATTGTCGAATAATCATTTCATTCACGAGGAACGACGGTTCCAAATCATTTCATTGGGTTATCAATCACGCTACTATTACTTTCATATCGGTGAGTCATCTTGGCCTTGTCTAATTATTATTCATTGATATTCATCATGGTCATTCTCGTTCATGTGACCTTAGGGTTCATATTGCGTGGCCGGGTGTGGCTGTGTGGAATTTTTAGTCGGGCACACGATGGTCATGTATTGGGTTCACCGATACTTGACCGTGCCCACTGTAACGCTTACCTCCGTGAGACTAATTAGGTACAAGGACGGGTGTGTCCGGTCATTCGTCTTGTACACTTGCACGCACATTACAGGCGTACTATGATACTCCTCTTCAGACGTAATTCATAATTAAGAATATTTCACAACTTGATTAATTCATGATTGTGTAATTTCAACTCTTGAGGATTGTTGTTACGTATCGACCCGTTGGGGATTTTGTTTTCGTGTCACGGCAAGGCAAAGGCACGGAAGAGCATGTTGACGGCGACGAGTCCCAGTGATACTAGTAGGGGCCCTACCATTCCGTTTGTTCACCATCTTCATATCAGTAGTTATTCCGTCATTTGTATTTTCCGCTGCAAAATTCCGTTTGAGATGTTTATTTATTCAGGGTGGTGTATTTTATCTTCATATAAAATATACTAGTATTCGGTTTTATCCTGGTGTGTTGTACTTAAACTCCTCATCGGAGTACTTGGTAATATAATGTGGTTCGGTACTACAATTATATTATTTAATTCATCATTTTCATTCGCCTGGTGGGTCCCAGTCGGGGATTCACGGCACTGTAATATCTGCCTAGTTTGGGGTGTTACAGCTCGCGCACAAGACATGGTCGCGGAGGTCGGTTCCATTGAACTCCGCGATTGTGCACGGTTCCTCTAGGCTGGGATGGTCGGCCTTCCTCGAGGAATCTGCAAAATTGAAGACCGCTCACTAAACGATTTATTTTCGTCCCCTTACTTTCACTAAGTAAACAAAAACAAGGGGGAAGAGCGGAGCTATATATACCACGATCGGCTTTTCTCAAACACATGTACGACGATCGACATTGTTCAGATGTATGTGCAGCGATCGACTTTGTTCTAAGGTTACCAGTATGAGTTTATCAATTCACTTGGAGTTGTACGCACAACGATCGCTCCTCAGCACTTTTGTGTAAGTCAAATGCAAAAGACTCAGAAAGACAATCATACAAGCAAGAAATCAGAGAAGCAAATATCTATTTCATCACTTGGAATACAAATACAAACACGGTCACCCGAAGGCAAAAATACAACGAAAGCTACAAAAATTACAAGTCAAAAAGCGAGAAAATCTCAGGGATCGACGCTCGCTCCATCGCTAGCAGCAAGCTCTGCACCCCCCATCCTACGGGGCACCCGGATGAACAAGGTTGTCCGGCAACGGGTACTAGCTCAAATCGATCCCATGATCCGCGGAAAGGTCGAGGATCGGCACGGTGAAGTCTGGCTGCAGAGGGTGCTCAAGCGCATAGGCTTTGAAATTTTCAGCCAAAGGGCCGACCTCGAGCCCTCTGTTCTTAGCGGCGCGGATCGCGTCAGCATAAGCCATATAGTAGGCGAATTCGCTGACGTACTCCACGTTAAGGAAGGGATCAGCCTCAGTCGCCTTCAGCTTTTCCTTCAGCTCCGCAACCATTTGGCTCACGCCCTCGAGCTCGGCAGTTTTGGCGGCCACCTCTTCCTTCGAGGACGCCAGCTCACTAGTCAGTCGGGCGACGGTCACCTTCAGCTGGTCGGCCTCCTTCTGCGCAGCCGCGTGTGACCTACGGGCTTTCGTCATCTGGTCCCGCATTCAGTCAGTTGCCGCCCGCGCCCGGTCAACATCCTGCCTCGCCTGCTTAGCCACCTCCACTGAGCTCTTCTCCATGGCCGTGAGCCTGTCGGCAAACTCAATGTTTTGCTTCCATGCGGCTTCGAGGTCCACATGGAGACGGGCGGTGGACGGTCGCCCCTCAAAGTCCCGCATGGCTTGAGCAGCCATCGTCGCCGTCTGAAGGGCCAGCGCGAAAGTAGCTTGCATCGTGTCAGCAGATCGCCGGCGTGCGATTGCATCCAGATCGGTCGTCCAGGCCTTCGGGAGGGAGGCGGTAGCCCGAGCGACGTAAGAAGGGATATCGTTGACCTCGCGAGGAGCTTTGCTCGTCAGGAAGTCCAACACCATCGGCGAGCAGTTTGGGTCGGAGTGGCGGATCCTGCACAAATGGCAAAAGAGTTAGTGTGTTTTCTACACAAGTTTCATAACTCGGCAAAACGACCAGGCTTACCTTTCGACCTTCTCTGGGTCACGGCCGAAGAACGGCCTGCCACGCGAAGTCTTGGCCTCAGCGGTCGCCATGGACTGAAGGAAAGCCGAAGATGGCGTGGACCCCTCCACTAGAGGAACCGCGGAAAGCGGAGGCACAGAGATCGGCGGCTCGTCAGCAGTGGCAGGGGCCGAGGACTCCACAGTCCTCCGTTTCTTGCGGATGAGCCGAAGTTGCTCCTCCCGAGGCTCCTGCTCTTTGGCGACAGGCTCCTGGAGAGGTCTTGCCTCCGGGGTCGGCCGCAGCGGGGCAGTAGGAGCTCGTCTCACCTTCTTCCCTTAACGAAGGCGGTTCATGACCCCCGGATTGGCAATCGCAGCAGGGGGCTCTGGGAAACAAGGGAAGCGAATTTTTGCAAAAGAAAACAATCGACAATGTTAATAATCTTCCTCAATCAAGACGATCGACATGTCAAAGAAGATCGCGAAAGTTCGTACCTGGAACCTTTAGATGGCGAGGGTAGCGAAATAGCCGAGTAGCCAACCAGCAGGCTTCGTTGTTAATTTGGCGTGCGTCTATATGGTCGTCAGGAAGACTCCGTATCTTCTCCCAGACGATCGCGAAATCAAAAGCGAGGTCGCCTGCCGCCGGAACAATGACACATGCAAAAAGAAGGCCAAAATCAGACCAGTTCAGAAAATATCCGAACAAAGGGAGAGTCTAAATCCTTACTCGGACTCCTCTCCCGAAAGCCGGTGGGAATATCCAATTCATCGGTCGGGTTATCGCTCGCTGCCGACTTCCACACGCCATGGACCCAGAACCACTTCGACGGATCGCCCCTCACTTTGTTCGGGACCCCAAGAACCACCTGGCCTGAGCGACCTTGGATGTGGTAGCCGCTGACAGAGCCTTTTTGAACCGTTAATTTGAAGAGATGGTTCATCTCCAACGGCGAAGGAAGACGATACAACTGATGGCCGCCAAACAGAGTGAGGGTGCAGACGATCTGCAGCCAGGCGTTCGGCGTCAATTGAAGCGGCGCCACATTCCAGGCTGTCAACAGATAGGAGACAGCGAACGGCAACTGGAATCGCAGTCCAGCCTCCATTATCGCCTCGTTGACGGCGACCATGCCCTCGGGAGGTTGATCGGCTCGCGCATTCTCGGCGGGCACATGGAGGCAAACATCGGAAGGAACATGGAACCTCGCCCTCCAAAGGTCCAGATCCTTCCTGGTCGCCGAGCTCCCGATCTGGCCAAGGGTCCACGGAGAGCGGCAAGCAGCCCGGAACAACGTCCGCCTTACAGGTTCATAAGGATGGGCGATCGAGTATTCCCTGAAGTTAAATTTGGGGAGTGGACCGGCCAATCTTCCAGGAAGTGTGCTTGTAAAACAACAATGATCTTTTGATCTTCGGGCACGTAGAATAGATAACCCATCGTCCCAGATGGGAATCTAATGAAACGTCCCTTCACGGACCTTGCTTCCAATTTCTCCACCTTAGTCTTCTTGACATAGGCGGGACATTACCCAAATCCTAATGTGATTAAGACTTGGTTTCCTGCCCTCCCACATCTCATGTGGAGTTTTAGGAATGAACTTGGAAGGACATATGTTCAAGACATAAGCAGCAGTCAGGAGTGCATAACCCCACAGGTAAATTGGTAAGTCAGTGAAACTAAGCATGGAACGAACCATGTCCAACAAGGTTCGATTCCTTCTTTCCGACACACCATTTAACTGAGGAGTTCCTGGATGTGTTAGTTGTGATACTATTCCATGTTCCTTAAGGAACTCGTCAAACTCCGTACTCATATACTCGTCACCTCGGTCCGACCGAAGTGCTTTGATATGATTTCCAGTTTGTTTCTCGACTAGGGCCTTAAATTCCTGGAATTTCTCAAAGGCCTCTGATTTATGTTTCATGAAGTGTACATAACCATACCTAGTATGATCATCTGTAAACGTAATGAAATATTGATATCTATCACATACTGCTTCCAAAGCACCACATACGTCGGTATGGATTAATTCTATTTTATCAGCGGCTCTTTCAAATGTCCCTGTGAAGGGGGACTTAGTCATTCTTCCTTTAAGGCAAGATTCACAAGTAGGAAAGGGATCTGATCCCGATGGACCCATAAGTCCATCCTTTTCCATTTTGTAAACCTTAGTCTGACCAACATGACCAAGTCTAAGATGCCATTTCAAAACTAAAGTAGTTTCATCCCTACCACGCTTCCTAGTCATAGTATTTACAACGACTTTGTTACTAAGGTTTAGATGATACAGTCCATTTAACAATGTGGCAGTGCCTAATAGTTTATTTCTAAAATAAATTTTGCAGGAACCATCACCAATGAAAAATGAAAAGCCTTTCCGATCCATGACCGGAATGGATACAATGTTTTTATGCCCCTTGGGCAAAACAAGTACATCATCTAATGTCAAAACAAAGCCGGATTCTAAATCCAAAAGAAGTGATCCTATGTCAGTTGCTTAGACACTATGCCCGCTTCCGATAGTAATCATCACTTCCCCAGCTCCAAGCTTCCTACTTTGTTCCAGATCCTAATTCACGGTTCAAATGTGAGAACTAGTACCTGAATCCAGTAACCCAGAAGTAGAAAATACAGTAGTAGAAGAATTTGTTTCCAAAACTAAAAGTTCTGTACCTGAAGTGCCATGAAGAATAGGACAGTCTCTAGCCCAGTGGCCCAGCTCACCGTATTTGAGACATGCACCCTTCTTCTTCTTGCTCTTTGGAACCATTGGGTCCTTGCCCTTACCTTTAAGATCCTTGATTTGTGGTCAAGTCTGGTTCTTGGTCTTTTTCTTCTTGTTCTTGGACCTACGATGTCCAGAAGAAATCACAAGGGCATACTCCTTCACCCGCGGAGTCTTCATCTGAGACTGAGCGGTTGTTCATCAACCCTGCTAAATTGCAAGCAATCTCATTGCAGTTGAAATTCATAACAAACTGTGAGAAGGAATCAGGAAGAGACTGTAGGATAAGGTCGGTCTGAAGAGAAGTATCCATCTTAAAATCAAGAGCCTCCAATCTCTCGATCATCGAGATCATTTGAGGACGTGGTCCCCAACCTTATCACCTTCCTTCATCCTAGCACCGAAAAGATCTTTAGATATCTCATATCTAGCAGTTCGACTGTGCTCACCAAAAAGCTCGATTAAGTGAGATAAAATCTGCCTAGCAGAAGTCATTTTCTCATGAGCTCTCTGAAGCTCATTGGACATAGAAGCCATCATATAACCACGGAATTTTATGTCATCCTTAACCCACTTTTCGTGGTTTTCAATTTCTTCCTGATTGGCTCTAGTCCGCACCGGAGGTGCCAGAATGTTCACCTCCAAGATGTATCCAGTGCCTCTATACTGAGGACTATCATCAGGTTGCGGACCCAGTCCACAAAGTTAGGGCCAATTAAGGTGTTCTTTTCGAGTAGTATAACGAGTGGGTTCATTATCATATTGAGAGTTATGCTTTTCTGCATTAAGTACGACAGATTTATTAGTGACTCGTTCAATTATAATCTGAGTATAGAATTAAGGTCTTTTTCTATTCTTTTACCCAGCTCCCACTATTTTTATCGGAATAACACACTCCCATGTGAAAGCCGGAAGTATTGTTCGCATTACTTCATAGTGGTGATGGAGTTCTTTATAAATTTTAATAGAGGGCAACCGAACAGGTTCCTAGTCTATTAGTTTTCATAAAGTGGTGTCCAACACCAACCCATCTAATGGATGATTCGATCTTCTTTTTCCCCTTGTTCACTCCCCTCAACCTATACGATTTCTATGGTTCTTGAACAAGTTAAGTTTATACCATCGACGCAAATCTGTTTCACAATTGAATCTTATCCGGCAACCGAACAGGTTTCTAAGGATAAAATTTGCTCCGGCCGAAGGCATCCAATGCGCTCCCGGTAATTTATCCATCCTCCCCGAACGACTACCTCGATAACTCGGAAGCATAGCACATCCGATTTGGATTTCAATTTTCCGAAATCTCGATGGAGCGGAGGAAAACCTTGAAACCTTTTAAACTTAATAATTTGTCGTGGAAGAATTTTCCCAATTAATGTTACACTGCACATTAATTCATTTAAGCGCGTTTGTGCATTCATACCATATGAATAATCATTCACAACCTAGTTGCTACCAACATATAGTTCATGGACCGTTCCTCCGTAATCTAATTACAAGTCTTCGGTCTTGAATCTTCGTATTCTCGAACGGATCTTCCTACAATCTTCGCCATTACATATAAATTTTATATTTGAAGAATTGCATCCTATACAAATTCTTCTAGTAAAATAAATAGGCTCAAAACGGCCTTTACAACCAAATCGAATAAAACTGAACGATTCAAAGCTAGGTCCATGAACCACATCACCATTTAAAAATAATGCATCAAACACATTAAATAAATGGCATTCATAATTAATCTAAATATTGATCCAATCAATATACATTAATCCATACAGAACAACCGTTAATTTTAACTTGTTCCAGACGAGAAAATACTCCATTAAATTAATTCCCCTAAGAATAAAATTACCATATTTATATCTTAATCAAATTAAATCTAATTTAATTTGTGGGAAATTAATTATCGAATGAAATATAAAAACATAGTCGAAAAACACGGTCGGGCCAAACACGGGGCACTGCCCAGCAGGCTGCCGAGCAGGGCGGCCTGGATTGCAACCACTGCCTGGCAGCGGCCGGCACGCTGCCGAGCATGGCTGGCACGCTGCCGAGCATGGCCGGCACAGGGCCAGACCACGGTCCATAGGGCTAGACGCATGGCAGTGCCCGGACAGCTCCAAGCTGCCGGGTCCATTTACGTTTTCGGCTTGTTTGTCCGCCCCGATTCCAAAAATAATATTTTTTTTAATCTTTATATTACATATTTAAATCAGTTTTTCAAAAGAAAAATAGATTTATATTGTAACATAAAATCATGAAAAATTAATTTTTAGATGAATAATAGAAAATCAACGATTAATACGATTATGAGTCCAAATCATAAGACCATCCAATCAAGCATTCCAAATGCTAAATATCGTATATACGATCTCAAGACATATGCTCTGATACCACTGTTAGGATTCGGTGCCTAAAACGAAGGCGCAGCGGAAGCAACATATGAATCTAATTCGATCTGAATCCTTTAAGAGGATCGATCAAGCTACGTATAAACGAATATTGAAATGAAACAAAGGAAGATACGAAATCATACCCTCGTAGTCCGTTGATTATATGGTGTATGCGATTCCCCAAGCTTTAGGTGATCTTCCCACGAATCCGATTCGTCAAGCTCCTGAATGATCCAACACCGAAAGCACCGCGTCTCTACTTGCCACGCGCCGGAGAAATGATCGGAGTGACAATCACCCAATTAACCTCTAAGGTTATGGATAGAATCGGATGATGAAGCTCTTTGATTTGATGAATATACTCCAAGTATGTTTATCAAAATTTCTCTCAATATTTTCTCTCAATTTTTCTCTAAGAAAAATAAAGAAGAAGTGAATGAAGAAGATGAAGATGAGTGTTGAACTCAAAGTATCTCTGTCTCTATCTCAATGTGTATGATACGTATGATCCCAATACAAGTGAGGTGAGGAGACTTTTATCCTTGTCTTCAAATGATTCATCTCACATGACAAATCAAGACATCCTATTCTTAATTCATCACAAGATGTCATGTCCCCCATGATAAAACATATCAAGATATTATATCATTAAGTCTTCCACCACATTAGGTGGAAAATATGGGGGGTGGGGGTGGGGGGGTGGGGTGGGGGGGTGGGGGGGTACTTGAAGATGTAAGGGAGTTCGGTTCGTTTCGGACTCTTGTGAGTTCAAACAGATAAACTCCAATTCCCTTCCAATGTATTATATCAATTAATTAATCCAATTAATTAATCATATTAAATACAAAATAATAGAACTAATTTCTCCATGAAATAATTATATTCATGAATTAAATTAATCACCCAGTAATATATTTAATTATTAGGCCGTAAATTAATTTATCCAATAAATCAATTTAGACATCCAATGTCCCAATAAATTAGATATCCAATATCTAATATTTATAAAGTGAGAATAAGCTCGATTCATTCCGTCGTCAATCCTATTGCGTGACTCGGTAGGTCCGTCTCAGTTAGCAGTGGGAGGAACTAAAAAGTAGTATCACCACCTAGCCAGTCTGGCGGCCTACACTGTACCCCAACTGAGAACGAATGATTTGGGATCATTCAAGAACCATTTTGTCGTGAATACCAGTATACGTATAAACCCTTCTTTCAAATGTTCCGATCAAGTTATAGGGTCACCGTCATTCAAACCCTATCTATACTTGACGCTATGCATTAGTTAATGCAAATCGAGATCACTGAGCCCTCGTGTATCCAATACAACTAGCTCCAATGCTTTGGCCAAGGACTTATGATCTCATCTGCCAATAATCGCATAGGACATATAACCCGTTCACTAACAAGAGAAAGAATTCTATCTTGTCATTCAGTAGGACCTGCTACTTGCCCGTCAAGATGCATGTCGAGGTTGACCCCCACCTTCAGGTTTTCTGGGTCGAACTACTCTAGTGAAAATCTTGACGTCACAAGCACATCCCTACTAAATCCTCAAGTCGAAGGTTCACGAATACCTATCACAACCTTTCGATTCCTTTCTCGAATCCTTAGTTGATGATAGCCGGATCTTAAGTCGATCTTGGAAAATACAGCGGCGCCTTGGAGTTGGTCCAGCAAATCCTAAATATGAGGTAACAGATATTTATTCTTTATTGTTACCTTGTTCAACTCATGGTAATCAATACATAAAAGCAAGGATCCGTCTTTCTTCCACACAAACAATACTGGTGCTCCCCAATGGGACGCGTTGGGTCGAATATAACCTTTCTCGGTCAAATCCTCAAGCTGTTTCTTTAACTGATCTCTATTGGAGCCATGCGATACAGTGCCTGGGAAAGCGGGGACGTACCTGGCTCTAATTCAATGGTAAACTCCAGCTCATGATGTGGAGGCAAGCATGACAACTCATCTGTAAAAACATCTGGATAGTCTCGGGCCATCGGAATATCGGCCAATTCAGCTGGTCGATCCACTGTTTTGGTCATGTAGCACCAATACCCAATACATTCCTGATTAAGCAGTTTCACTGCTTTCAAAGAGCTGATGATTCTACCAGAATGGCTGGGATTATCACCCTGAAAAGATGACTCGAAACCATCGTCAGAAGTGACGGTCACCATCCGCTTGCGGATGCTCAGTATGGCATCATGACGATCCATCCAATCGATACCCAAGATCACATCATCTTTAGGTAATTCGACCACAATCAAGTCTGACAACCACTCACGGTCGTTCATGCGAATCGGACAGTTCTGCGCTTCACGATTCCCAACAATTCTTCTACCATCGGGTAGACTAATCACATAAGGTTCACAATCGATAACATGATCTAATTGTAAATGACTCAAACAAGGAGCAGATATAAAGGAGTGTGAAGCACCAGTATAAGAAAGAACACAAACAGGCTGAGAGTGGATCTCGAGTGTACCTGCAATTATGCTGGCTTCGGGATCATCGGCCCTCTTCATCTCGTAAATTCTGGGTTTTGTAGCTCCGGTACCAGATGTACCAGCTTGACTTCCACGACCCATCCCTCTGTTTGCCCAGGTAGTCTGATGGAAGGTAGACAGAGGTGCCCGATCCTGAACTAAAGACTGAACTGGAGCATGAAAGGCTACTAGTGTACGTCCCAGTCCACCTATGCAAAAACGAGCACGATGCCCAGTAATTCCACAAGTATGGCAGGCAACGGCCGGCTTCGGACATTTGGTGTTGCCATGCCCCTGATCTCCACAGTTAAAACATACGATAGACGAGCTGCCGCCCGAGAAAAGTTGGTACAGATTGGGGTTTATTGAATGTTCCCCTGTTACTATCAGCCTGGGTCTGGTTCCTGAAACTCTTATTGTTGGACTGTGGCTATTTTTTGGAAATCTCCTTTGCAGTAAGTTCGTATTCCAGAGCTCTCTCGATAAATTCCGGTAGAGTCGTGCAATGGTGATTAAGTAACTGCATCCTCATACGGGGTTTAAGCCTCTTGAGAAAATACTTGATTTTATCAGCTCTCGTCCGAACAATCGACGTAGAAAATGGAAGAAGTGCCAGAAATTTCTCAGTAATCGACAACACATCATCCTCCTCGGACGGGTCTGGGTTCAGCAATTCTGACAGCTTGGCCTCACGAAGTGGACCTGGATAATAATAGTCCATCATGAGGTTCTTGAATTCCTTCCAAGTACATGAACCATCAGCTGGTCTCACCGAAATCCACCAGGTGTGGGCGCTCTTACCAAGGTAGTAAGCCGCCACGGAGACTCGATTCTCTACCGGACATTCAACCATCTCGAACAGTTTCTCAAAGTATTCTATCTAGTGCACAATATCGGAAGGCTCAGAGGAGCCTTCAAAAGTCGGAGGTCGCTGACGAGATATGTCGTGTAACACCCCCAAAACCATCCGAGATATTACAGCGCCGTGGGCCCCGTGCCGGAACCCACCAGGATAAAAACCATTTACAAAACCATTTCAAAAACGTTCAAAGACGCCAAAAAGGCCGATGATGGTAATATTTCAAAAACTCACAAAAGTCATTTACAAAATACCAAATACCATCATAAAATACTATTTGAAAATACAAGACGAAATGCCAAATCTCGATAGTTCAAAATGTAACCACTTAAACGTACCGATAAAATTGTAATACCCGAGATCTTTGTTCCAGATTCGTTGAGTTTTATGGGTTTTATCGGATTGTTATGGTCCACATCGTTGGAATGTTATGCCATGTATGGTTGTGTCATGAGTTGACACGTGTTTGATTTCCGTTCCAGATCATTTCATGAGTTTTTGACCCATTTCAATGTAGCGCACGCTACCGCTTGTGGTGTAGCGCACGCTACTGTGCTATTGTTAGTGCACGCTACCGGGCATGTAGCGCACGCTAACTGGTAGTCCAGAGGCAGTCCAGGAGCTACTGGACTGGGACTGGGGTCTCGTTAGCGCACGCTAAGGTTGATAGCTAGCGCACGCTATCGACTGATTGGCGCACACTAATCATTATTTCTAGCGCACGCTACCTGGTAGGTGCAGGTCTATCCAGGGGCTACTGGACTAGTTTCGTGACCTGTTAGCGCACGCTACGCTTATTTCGCTAGCGCACGCTAACCGTTACAGGCCAAGTATTCTGAGGCGTTGACCTCGTTAGCGCGCGCTAGTGCTGTCTGGTTAGCGCACGCTAATAACTGTACGGTATAAATACTGGGCAGTAGGCTTCACTTTGTCATTTCTCACTTTTCTTCATCTCTTTCCATCGGGAGCGAGTTCCAAAGGAGATTTTGGGTGATCTTCATCATCAAGCTTCATCTTGGAGTGGATTTGTAGGTGTTTAACAACATTTAATCATCTCCGTTGCTCAAATCAAGGTATTCTTTTCTTAGAATCCTAGTTTCTTGAATTTGGGGATTTTCCTTGGTTTTGGTGATTTTTACCCGATCTTATCCGATCGGTTGAGTATTATTGAGTGTCTTGGACGTGGCTTTTGGTTTGACAACTCATTTATTGATTTTGTATCACCCGGAATAATGATTCTTGATCTCCTTGAGAACACTTAGATCCTTGTTGTTCTTAGTGTTGATTTGGATTCCAATTAGTTTGTTGATTCGTGATGGTATTGTTCTCGTAGTATTCGGGGGATTGTCGAGATTCTTGATCGTTATTTGGAAGCCCGGGGGCTGCTCGAACCCGTCCATTCGACATTCCATTGCTCGTGGTTTTGAGGCAAGTATCTTGCCCATACACTTCGTATTTCGTAGACATAATAAATTGGTGATTGTCTATGTGTGAAATTGAATGTTATTTAACTTTCAAAAGAATCAATATATATAAGTGTCTATTCCCGATAAAGGTCTTCTTCAAATTAACTTGAGTGTTCAAGAACGAATGTGTCATTCTGAGAATGGGTATTAGTATTGTATGTTGTGCCCGGTTTTCGTGTGGTACTGTTAGATGACTGTCGTCACGATGATGTGTGATGTTGTGTGGTTTTCCATTGGGTTTTTCACTCGGGGATGTCTCAAGGAGGCTCCGAGGTCCGTGGCTCACTAGCACGGGATGCGAATAACCCTTGGGAGGATGTCAATGTGAATATTTGGGTCTTGGACCCCATGATTTGTGATTGGAATTGTATTTTGGAAATAACCTTGGGTTGTGTCCCGAAATGGGTTCCGAAACGCTCTGAATTCTTTGAAAACATTTTACTAGTTGTTTACCTCGTTTCATTCCTACCTTTCATAGTTTGTAGATTATATTGTTAATCTTGCTTATGTCCGATTGCGGAGGCCATTCTAGTGAGTACTCTGAGTATATGGTTTATAGTCCTTTGCATTGGAAGTCGGATATTACTTCTGAGTGTGAGAGTTATATTCGTTCACTCCGAGAGGGCCTGACGGGGCCGAGGAGGGTTCCGCTTATGACGGTTCCGCGAACATTTGGGTTAGCCACTCCGAGAGGGCCCGACGGGGTCGAGGAGGGATTCGCGTATTGTCGGATCCACGGTTAACCAGGAGTATTTTTAGCCTTATGGCTTGATGCATTTTTGTGATATGTCCGGAGTATCACGATGTTTTGACTTGCCATAATGATTGGGATGTAATACATATTTATCAGAGGTGCTTGGACTAGAATGGCTTATGGATGATGTGTTGTGTGTAATTGGTCGTCAGTTGTGAATTGATGTATGGCTATAGTTTCTGTGATTATTTTCCAATCAAAAATTCCCGGGATTCAGAGTTGTTTTCAAAGTGCTGACTTGTTCAATTCTACTTTCAAGACTTGAACTATTTTAACTAAATGAAATATCTCGGGAAGTCTTTCTAAATTAATCAAGTTATTGTATTCCCAGAATATGATATGTATGGCTTGTATTTATATTTTATACTTGCACTAGCAAAACAGTGGAGTTTTGCTAACCCCTGAGTATCCGGGGGGTGGATGTCTGTATTGCGTCCAGGTAATTGTAGGTTGTTGGGGAGCGAATCACAGGATCGGTACGAAGGATGATGGAAGACGACGATACTAATCGCATGAAGACCAGTCGCTAAGTATTTTTGGTAGAGTCTTGTTGTTTATATTTCCGTTGTGGTGCTCTCCCATTTTATGGGAGCGTCGTTGTATTCTAACCCCTGTGTGGGTATGAGTTTTGGGAAAGAGTTATGTATATATGATGTGTGTATTATGGAAAAGACCAAATCGGTCTAATGAGTCGTTATTAGTCATGTTGGCATGTATCTATATGTTGTGTTTTCCTCTTTTAGCCTGGTAGATCCTCACGGAGAGGCTCTGCGGCGCTGTAATATTCCCGAGTGGTTTGGGGGTGTTACAGAATATGGTATCAGAGCTTAGGTTGAGGAAACCTAGGCTGTCGGGTTGAGTCGTGTGTTATCGGGTCTTGTCTTGTCAGATTTTGTCTGACTGAGTCGTGTCGCGACGCGTCGTCTGAGATGTCAGTCGTGATTAGTATCAAGGTGCAGCCATCATCTTTGTGTGATCTGTGGATGTAAGACTCCCCTCTATATGTTGCGTCTCGTGTCACACGAGCTTGTGTGATTTTTGTGTTATTATGTGGAGTTAAATGTGAATCGTGAATACGTACTCCATGATTGTTGATTCTTGCATTGTACTGGAATGAAGAGTGGTGCTGATGTATATGTATATATGTATATATATATATGTCCTTGTATAAATCGTTTTTACAGTAGTAATGTTTTGGTGTGGCTACACAAGGAGAGTTTATCAACGTGATATTTTGAAACTTTAAATGCATTGGGAAGTCACGTAAATTTCATTATAAAACATCCTTCTAGAGAGGAAAAAATTTGATTTCCTATGATAACCTTGAGATAGAAAATTTTTGAGAATTCAAACTACTCACATTTTATTTTCATCTTGCCTTGCAAATTTTCAAAACTTGATTTTTAAAAAGTCAAATGAGGTCTATCAAAAATTTACTTGAAACGTGATTTCCGCTTTTAACTTTTCGATTATGAATTACGGTTAGTAGGTATGTAGTAATGATGTTACTATCATTTCGACTATAATGCTCGGAGTTGTGATTAAAGGGGTGGTGGGGACGCTTAGTCATTCGATATGCACTCATTGAGATAGTTTTCTTGACCGAGAGGTGGGAATTCGGTTTTGAATGTTAATTATCTCTTGATCGTTATTTGTGTCATGTTATAATTATGTGAATCGTTGGCGTTTGGATTTGTACGCTGTTGTTTATTTGTAACCTTCGATTTTGGTATGGTTTGGCATATGTTCATAACGTGTTGCTGAATTGGAGCAATTAGCGCACGTCAAGTGTGTAGCTAGCGCGTGCTAATATGGCATGGCTAGCCCACGCTAAGTCTCTGTTGTAGCGCGCCAATCAGTCTGGTCATAATCTTTGGTACTGCATTTTGGCCGTTAGGTCTAACTTTTGCGATTGTTAGACCGATCATTTGTGACCGTATTCTATGTGTGTTGTTCAATGACAACAATTATTGTGTGTGTTACATGGTTTTCGTTGCGTTAGGTGGTTGCCTGTTAATATGCCGAGGGGCAGAGGTCGAGGTCGCAACCGTGGTACGGATGACCACGGGGATCAGATGCAGGATCGAGAGAATATTGCCAGGAATGACATTAGTATTAGTGTTGCTACTAAGCTGCAACAAGTAGCATCACAGATGACTCAGTTGACCCAGGCGGTTCAACGCAACACTAACGCGACTCAGAACGTCGGTGTAAATCAATGGCTTCGAGAGGTAATCCGCGAATCCCCCTCGATTCGCCGGTGCTGCGGATGCATTGGGCTGGGACGGTTGGCTTTTCCAGTTGGGAAACATATTCGAGGCTGTCAATTGTCCCAAAGAGCGGAAGGTACCTATCGCTCAGTACCTTCTTGACAAAGATGCCGCTAGTTGGTGGGAAGCTGTTAAATCTCGTGATCGTGATGTCACATGGGCGGAGTCCTAGGCGTTTATGGGAGCTGAGTTCTGTCCTAAACTGATTAGAGATCAGAGGATTCATGAATTTTATTTGGCAGAACCGCAAGATATATCGGTGTCGCAGGCTAACATCGACTATAGCAAATAACTCAGTTATGTGCGAGATCAGGTGAGAACCGAAGAAGAGAAGATCCTTTATTGTGACAGACGTATGAAGCTGGAGATTCGCCAATATATGGCGGGATTTACTTGCACTTCGTTGAGGGATTAACAGGATCGAGCCTTAGCCTACGAACTAGCTTCGTTATCTTCGGAGCGTGTGCACGAGTCGAAGAAGCAGAGGAAGTCCGATGACCTTATGGACAATACAGGAGTTGGTGTTTCTAGATTGCAACGTCGTAGTCTCTCTGCTGTGAGACTCCATCGCACGATGCGTGGGACTGAGAGTTTCACGTTGTCTGCTTTGACTCTTGGTAAAGCCAGGAGGTGTTTTAACTGTAATGTGTCGAGGCATGTTCGTTCGCATTGCCCTTCTCCGCCAGTAACGTGTTACAAGTGTGGACTCATGGGACACCGAGTTTAGTTTTGCCAGTTAGTCACCGAGCCTTCCGAGGCACAGACTCGAGCACTAATATAAGGATCGACTCCGAGGAGTCCCCGAGAGTGTAGTCTGCCAGTTGTATGTTGTGTTATTTTCTTGCCTTGTTGTTTCGAATTTCGGAGATGAACTTATTCTATTGGAAGAGAATCGGATTTTTGAACTTCAGTTCTCAATCATATCAACTCGTTTGTGTTCGTTGATATATTCTAAACTTGTCTAAATCTTTTGTTTTTGTTGATCGAACGAGTTGTCGTATTGTTTCGGATTAATCCGTTTGTCATTGTGACTTTTTTTCCGAATTCGACTCCATTCCTATGAGTCGTATGTTAATGCATATCTTGTCGTTTTTACCAGACCATCTATTGTCTCGAGTCGAGGTGTGGACTTCAGAATGGTTATTTGATTTTGTCGTCCGTCGTGATTCGAATATGATTGTTCGACCGATGTTGTCTCGATCGTTGTGGTTCGATCGCTTGTTGTCCAGTCTTGTTGGTCTCGTATCGTGATTTTTGAGCGTTCCAATTTCTTCGTAATTTCCTCAAGTTCGGGAAATTAACTTCGTTTTCGATCTTCCCTTGTGTTGTGGAAATTCGTAATTGTTCAGCGATTACCTCGCGTTTCAATTGATGTACTATTCGGGTTGGTCAACCATATTGATTTTGTTCGTTGCGATTCGTTATCATTGGCGTCGCGATATCGATGGTAGCAGCCACGTGCTACATGTGATTCGTTGCAGGTTGTCGGCAACGGATAGCGGATGCTATCTGGAATTATTTTGCGTTGATCATTTTATGTTTCAAGTTTCGGGGACGAAACTTCTTTTAAGAGGGGTAGAATATAATACCCGAGATCTTTGTTCCAGATTCGTTGAGTTTTATGGGTTTTATCGGATTGTTATTGTCACATCCCGGGACCCCTCCGCCGTAGCATGATATTGTCCGCTCTGGGCGCCCTCCTCTGAGCCGGCCCTCACGGTTTTGTTTCTAAGAACCCAGCGAGCAGCTTCCCAGGAGGTCACCCCTCCTGCGGTTGCTCCGCGCGGCAGCACGCTTAACTTCGGAGTTCTTATCACCCCGAAGCCAATGGGCTCCGAAAAGGCCTCATGATATTAGAGTTCCGCATGCACATATAAGGCACTTCGCCCTGCTCTCTGCTAGTCGGTGTGGGATATTACAATCCGCCCCTCCTCAAAGGACCCGACGCCCTCGTCGGCACACTCGCACGACACGGCAGAGTGGATCCGATACCAAACTCACATATGAAAATATCAATCAATATATGATCCTTATGATACAGCAAGGAAAAGCCTCATCTTATTGTCACATCCCGGGACCCCTCTGCCGTAGCATGATATTGTCCGCTCTGGGCGCCCTCCTCTGAGCCGGCCCTCACGGTTTTGTTTCTGGGAGCCCAGCGAGCAGCTTCCCAGGAGGTCACCCCTCCTGAGACTGCTCCTCGCACCAGCACACTTAACTTCAGAGTTCTCATCACCCCGAAGCCAATGGGCTCCCAAAAGGCCTCATGCTATTGGAGTTCCGCATGCACATATAAGGCACTTCGCCATGCTCTCTGCTAGTCGGTGTGGGATATTACAGTTATGGTCCACATCGTTGGAATGTTATGCCATGTATGGTTGTGTCATGAGTTGCCACATGTTTGATTTCCGTTGCAGACCATTTCATGAGTTTTTGACCCATTTCAATGTAGCGCACGCTACCGCTTGTGGTGTAGCGCACGCTACTGTGCTATTGTTAGTGCACGCTACCGGGCATGTAGCGCACGCTAACTGGTAGTCCAGAGGCAGTCCAGGAGCTACTGGACTGGGACTGGGGTCTCGTTAGCGCACGCTAAGGTTGATAGCTAGCGCACGCTATCGACTGATTAGCGCACGCTAATCATTATTCCTAGCGCACGCTACCTGGTAGGTGCAGGTCTGTCCAGGGGCTACTGGACTGGTTTCGTGACCGATTAGCGCACGCTACGCTTATTTGGATAGCGCACGCTAACCATTACAGGCCAAGTATTCTGAGGCGTTGACCTCGTTAGCGCGCGCTAATGCTGTCTGGTTAGCGCACGCTAATAACTGTACAGTATAAATACTGGGCAGTAGGCTTCACTTCGTCATTTTTCACTTTTCTTCATCTCTTTCCGTCGGGAGCGAGTTCCAAAGGAGATTTTGGGTGATCTTCATCACCAAGCTTCATCTTGGAGTGGATTTGTAGGTGTTTAACAACATTTAATCATCTCCTTTGCTCAAATCAAGGTATTCTTTTCTTAGAATCCTAGTTTCTTGAATTTGGGGGTTTTCCTTGGTTTTGGTGATTTTTACCCGATCTTATCCAATCGGTTGAGTATTATTGAGTGTCTTGGCCGTGGCTTTGGTTTGACAACTCATTTATTGATTTTGTATCACCCGGAATAATGATTCTTGATCTCCTTGAGAACACTTAGATCCTTGTTGTTCTTAGTGTTGATTTGGATTTCGATTAGTTTGTTGATTCGTGATGGTATTGTTCTCGTAGTATTCGGGGGATTGTCGAGATTCTTGATCGTTATTTGGAAGCCCGGGGGCTGCTCGAACCCGTCCGTTCGACGTTCCATTGCTCGTGGTTTTGAGGCAAGTATCTTGCCCATACACTTCGTATTTCGTAGACATAATAACTTGGTGATTGTCTATGTGTGAAAATTGAATGTTATTTAACTTTCAAAAGAATCAATATATATATAAGTATCTATTCCCGATAAAGGTCTTCTTAAAATTAACTTGAGTGTTCAAGAACGAATGTGTCATTCTGAGAATGGGTATTAGTATTGTATGTTGTGCCCGGTTTTCGTGTGGTACTGTTAGATGACTGTCGTCACGATGATGTGTGATGTTGTGTGGTTTTCCATTGGGTTTTTCACTCGGGGATGTCTCAAGGAGGCTCCGAGGTTCGTGGCTCACTAGCACGGGATGCGAATAACCCTTGGGAGGATGTCGATGTGAATATTTGGGTCTTGGACCCCGTGATTTGTGATTGGAATTGTATTTTGGAAATAACCTTGGGTTGTGTCCCAAAATGGGTTCCGGAAGGCTGTGAATTCTTTGAAAACATTTTACTAGCTGTTTACCTCGTTTCATTCCTACGTTTCATAGTTTGTAGATTATATTGTTAATCTTGCTTGTGTCCGATTGCGGAGGCCATTCTAGTGAGTACTCTGAGTATATGGTTTATAGTCCTTTGCATTGGAAGTCGGATATTACTTCTGAGTGTGAGAGTTATATTCGTTCACTCCGAGAGGGCCTGATGGGGCCGAGGAGGGTTCCGCTTATGATGGTTCCGCGAACATTTGGGTTAGCCACTCCGAGAGGGCCCGACGGGGTCGAGGAGGGATTCGCGTATTGTCGGATCCACGGTTAACCAGGAGTATTTTTAGCCTTGTGGCTTGATGCATTTTTGTGATATGTCCGGAGTATCACGATGTTTTGACTTGCCATAATGCTTGGGATGTAATACATATTTATCAGAGGTGCTTGGACTAGAATGGCTTATGGATGATGTGTTGTGTGTAATTGGTCCTCAGTTGTGAATTGATGTATGGCTATTGTTTTTGTGATTATTTTCCAATCAAAAACTCCCGGGATTCAGAGTTGTTTTCAAAGTGCTGACTTGTTCAATTCTACTTTCAAGACTTGAACTATTTTAACTAAATGAAATATCTCGGGAAGTCTTTCTAAATTAATCAAGTTATTGTATTCCCAGAATATGATATGTATGGCTTGTATTTATATTTTATACTTGCACTAGCAAAACAGTGGAGTTTTGCTAACCCCTGAGTATCCGGGGGGTGGATGTCTGTATTGCGTCCAGGTAATTGTAGGTTGTTGGGGAGCGAATCACAGGATCGGTACGAAGGATGATGGAAGACGACGATACTAATCGCATGAAGACCAGTCGCTAAGTATTTTTGGTAGAGTCTTGTTGTTTATATTTCCGTTGTGGTGCTCTCCCATTTTATGGGAGCGTCGTTGTATTCTAACCCCTGTGTGGGTATGAGTTTTGGGAAAGAGTTATGTATATATGATGTGTGTATTATGGAAAAGACCAAATCGGTCTAATGAGTCGTTATTAGTCATGTTGGCATGTATCTATATGTTGTGTTTTCCTCTTTTAGCCTGGTAGATCCTCACGGAGAGGCTCTGCGGCGCTGTAATATTCCCGAGTGGTTTGGGGGTGTTACAGAATATGGTATCAGAGCTTAGGTTGAGGAAACCTAGGCTGTCGGGTTGAGTCGTGTGTTATCGGGTCTTGTCTTGTCAGATTTTGTCTGACTGAGTCGTGTCGCGACGCGTCGTCTGAGATGTCAGTCGTGATTAGTATCAAGGTGCAGCCATCATCTTTGTGTGATCTGTGGATGTAAGACTCCCCTCTATATGTTGCGTCTCGTGTCACACGAGCTTGTGTGATTTTTGTGTTATTATGTGGAGTTAAATGTGAATCGTGAATACGTACTCCATGATTGTTGATTCTTGCATTGTACTGGAATGAAGAGTGGTGCTGATGTATATGTATATATGTATATATATATATGTCCTTGTATAAATCGTTTTTACAGTAGTAATGTTTTGGTGTGGCTACACAAGGAGAGTTTATCAACGTGATATTTTGAAACTTTAAATGCATTGGGAAGTCACGTAAATTTCATTATAAAACATCCTTCTAGAGAGGAAAAAATTTGATTTCCTATGATAACCTTGAGATAGAAAATTTTTGAGAATTCAAACTACTCACATTTTATTTTCATCTTGCCTTGCAAATTTTCAAAACTTGATTTTTAAAAAGTCAAATGAGGTCTATCAAAAATTTACTTGAAACGTGATTTCCGCTTTTAACTTTTCGATTATGAATTACGGTTAGTAGGTATGTAGTAATGATGTTACTATCATTTCGACTATAATGCTCGGAGTTGTGATTAAAGGGGTGGTGGGGACGCTTAGTCATTCGATATGCACTCATTGAGATAGTTTTCTTGACCGAGAGGTGGGAATTCGGTTTTGAATGTTAATTATCTCTTGATCGTTATTTGTGTCATGTTATAATTATGTGAATCGTTGGCGTTTGGATTTGTACGCTGTTGTTTATTTGTAACCTTCGATTTTGGTATGGTTTGGCATATGTTCATAACGTGTTGCTGAATTGGAGCAATTAGCGCACGTCAAGTGTGTAGCTAGCGCGCGCTAATATGGCATGGCTAGCCCACGCTAAGTCTCTGTTGTAGCGCGCCAATCAGTCTGGTCATAATCTTTGGTACTGCATTTTGGCCGTTAGGTCTAACTTTTGCGATTGTTAGACCGATCATTTGTGACCGTATTCTATGTGTGTTGTTCAATGACAACAATTATTGTGTGTGTTACATGGTTTTCGTTGCGTTAGGTGGTTGCCTGTTAATATGCCGAGGGGCAGAGGTCGAGGTCGCAACCGTGGTACGGATGACCACGGGGATCAGATGCAGGATCGAGAGAATATTGCCAGGAATGACATTAGTATTAGTGTTGCTACTAAGCTGCAACAAGTAGCATCACAGATGACTCAGTTGACCCAGGCGGTTCAACGCAACACTAACGCGACTCAGAACGTCGGTGTAAATCAATGGCTTCGAGAGGTAATCCGTACGAATCCCCCTCGATTCGCCGGTGCTGCGGATGCATTGGGCTGGGACGGTTGGCTTTTCCAGTTGGGAAACATATTCGAGGCTGTCAATTGTCCCAAAGAGCGGAAGGTACCTATCGCTCAGTACCTTCTTGACAAAGATGCCGCTAGTTGGTGGGAAGCTGTTAAATCTCGTGATCGTGATGTCACATGGGCGGAGTCCTAGGCGTTTATGGGAGCTGAGTTCTGTCCTAAACTGATTAGAGATCAGAGGATTCATGAATTTTATTTGGCAGAACCGCAAGATATATCGGTGTCGCAGGCTAACATCGACTATAGCAAATAACTCAGTTATGTGCGAGATCAGGTGAGAACCGAAGAAGAGAAGATCCTTTATTGTGACAGACGTATGAAGCTGGAGATTCGCCAATATATGGCGGGATTTACTTGCACTTCGTTGAGGGATTAACAGGATCGAGCCTTAGCCTACGAACTAGCTTCGTTATCTTCGGAGCGTGTGCACGAGTCGAAGAAGCAGAGGAAGTCCGATGACCTTATGGACAATACAGGAGTTGGTGTTTCTAGATTGCAACGTCGTAGTCTCTCTGCTGTGAGACTCCATCGCACGATGCGTGGGACTGAGAGTTTCACGTTGTCTGCTTTGACTCTTGGTAAAGCCAGGAGGTGTTTTAACTGTAATGTGTCGAGGCATGTTCGTTCGCATTGCCCTTCTCCGCCAGTAACGTGTTACAAGTGTGGACTCATGGGACACCGAGTTTAGTTTTGCCAGTTAGTCACCGAGCCTTCCGAGGCACAGACTCGAGCACTAATATAAGGATCGACTCCGAGGAGTCCCCGAGAGTGTAGTCTGCCAGTTGTATGTTGTGTTATTTTCTTGCCTTGTTGTTTCGAATTTCGGAGATGAACTTATTCTATTGGAAGAGAATCGGATTTTTGAACTTCTGTGTTCTCAATCATATCAACTCGTTTGTGTTCGTTGATATATTCTAAACTTGTCTAAATCTTTTGTTTTTGTTGATCGAACGAGTTGTCGTATTGTTTCGGATTAATCCGTTTGTCATTGTGACTTTTTTTCCGAATTCGACTCCATTCCTATGAGTCGTATGTTAATGCATATCTTGTCGTTTTTACCAGACCATCTATTGTCTCGAGTCGAGGTGTGGACTTCAGAATGGTTATTTGATTTTGTCGTCCGTCGTGATTCGAATATGATTGTTCGACCGATGTTGTCTCGATCGTTGTGGTTCGATCGCTTGTTGTCCAGTCTTGTTGGTCTCGTATCGTGATTTTTGAGCGTTCCAATTTCTTCGTAATTTCCTCAAGTTCGGGAAATTAACTTCGTTTTCGATCTTCCCTTGTGTTGTGGAAATTGTAATTGTTCAACGATTACCTCGCGTTTCAATTGATGTACTATTCGGGTTGGTCAACCATATTGATTTTGTTCGTTGCGATTCGTTATCATTGGCGTCGCGATATCGATGGTAGCACCCACGTGCTACATGTGATTCGTTGCGGGTTGTCGGCAACGGATAGCGGATGCTATCTGGAATTATTTTGCGTTGATCATTTTATGTTTCAAGTTTCGGGGACGAAACTTCTTTTAAGAGGGGTAGAATATAATACCCGAGATCTTTGTTCCAGATTCGTTGAGTTTTATGGGTTTTATCGGATTGTTATTGTCACATCCCGGGACCCCTCCGCCGTAGCATGATATTGTCCGCTCTGGGCGCCCTCCTCTGAGCCGGCCCTCACGGTTTTGTTTCTAAGAACCCAGCGAGCAGCTTCCCAGGAGGTCACCCCTCCTGCGGTTGCTCCGCGCGGCAAAGACGCTTAACTTCGGAGTTCTTATCACCCCGAAGCCAATGGGCTCCGAAAAGGCCTCATGATATTAGAGTTCCGCATGCACATATAAGGCACTTCGCCCTGCTCTCTGCTAGTCGGTGTGGGATATTACAATCCGCCCCTCCTCAAAGGACCCGACGCCCTCGTCGGCACACTCGCACGACACGGCAGAGTGGATCCGATACCAAACTCACATATGAAAATATCAATCAATATATGATCCTTATGATACAGCAAGGAAAAGCCTCATCTTATTGTCACATCCCGGGACCCCTCTGCCGTAGCATGATATTGTCCGCTCTGGGCGCCCTCCTCTGAGCCGGCCCTCACGGTTTTGTTTCTGGGAGCCCAGAGCGCCTTCCTGTGAGGTCACCCTCCCGAGATCGCCTCGCACCAGCACACTTAACTTCAGAGTTCTCATCACCCCGAAGCCAATGGGCTCCCAAAAGGCCTCATGCTATTGGAGTTCCGCATGCACATATAAGGCACTTCGCCATGCTCTCTGCTAGTCGGTGTGGGATATTACAGTTATGGTCCACATCGTTGGAATGTTATGCCATGTATGGTTGTGTCATGAGTTGCCACATGTTTGATTTCCGTTGCAGACCATTTCATGAGTTTTTGACCCATTTCAATGTAGCGCACGCTACCGCTTGTGGTGTAGCGCACGCTACTGTGCTATTGTTAGTGCACGCTACCGGGCATGTAGCGCACGCTAACTGGTAGTTCGCAGGCGCCCAGAGCTACCGGATCGACCGGGTCTCGTTAGCGCACGCTAAGGTTGATAGCTAGCGCACGCTATCGACTGATTAGCGCACGCTAATCATTATTCCTAGCGCACGCTACCTGGTAGGTGCAGGTCTGTCCAGGGGCTACTGGACTGGTTTCGTGACCGATTAGCGCACGCTACGCTTATTTGGATAGCGCACGCTAACCATTACAGGCCAAGTATTCTGAGGCGTTGACCTCGTTAGCGCGCTAATCCGTCTGGTTAGCGCACGCTAATAATCAGACAAAGATAAATACCGGGCGGAGGCTTCACCACGTCATATTTCACTTTTCTTCATCTCTTTCCGTCGGGAGCGAGTTCCAAAGGAGATTTTGGGTGATCTTCATCACCAAGCTTCATCTTGGAGTGGATTTGTAGGTGTTTAACAACATTTAATCATCTCCTTTGCTCAAATCAAGGTATTCTTTTCTTAGAATCCTAGTTTCTTGAATTTGGGGGTTTTCCTTGGTTTTGGTGATTTTTACCCGATCTTATCCAATCGGTTGAGTATTATTGAGTGTCTTGGCCGTGGCTTTGGTTTGACAACTCATTTATTGATTTTGTATCACCCGGAATAATGATTCTTGATCTCCTTGAGAACACTTAGATCCTTGTTGTTCTTAGTGTTGATTTGGATTTCGATTAGTTTGTTGATTCGTGATGGTATTGTTCTCGTAGTATTCGGGGGATTGTCGAGATTCTTGATCGTTATTTGGAAGCCCGGGGGCTGCTCGAACCCGTCCGTTCGACGTTCCATTGCTCGTGGTTTTGAGGCAAGTATCTTGCCCATACACTTCGTATTTCGTAGACATAATAACTTGGTGATTGTCTATGTGTGAAAATTGAATGTTATTTAACTTTCAAAAGAATCAATATATATATAAGTATCTATTCCCGATAAAGGTCTTCTTAAAATTAACTTGAGTGTTCAAGAACGAATGTGTCATTCTGAGAATGGGTATTAGTATTGTATGTTGTGCCCGGTTTCGTGTGGTATCAAGTTAGATGACCTGTCGTCACGATGATGTGTGATGTTGTGTGGTTTTCCATTGGGTTTTTCACTCGGGATGTCTCAAGGAGGCTCCGAGGTTCGTGGCTCACTAGCACGGGATGCGAATAACCCTTGGGAGGATGTCGATGTGAATATTTGGGTCTTGGACCCCGTGATTTGTGATTGGAATTGTATTTTGGAAATAACCTTGGGTTGTGTCCCAAAATGGGTTCCGGAAGGCTGTGAATTCTTTGAAAACATTTTACTAGCTGTTTACCTCGTTTCATTCCTACGTTTCATAGTTTGTAGATTATATTGTTAATCTTGCTTGTGTCCGATTGCGGAGGCCATTCTAGTGAGTACTCTGAGTATATGGTTTATAGTCCTTTGCATTGGAAGTCGGATATTACTTCTGAGTGTGAGAGTTATATTCGTTCACTCCGAGAGGGCCTGATGGGGCCGAGGAGGGTTCCGCTTATGATGGTTCCGCGAACATTTGGGTTAGCCACTCCGAGAGGGCCCGACGGGGTCGAGGAGGGATTCGCGTATTGTCGGATCCACGGTTAACCAGGAGTATTTTTAGCCTTGTGGCTTGATGCATTTTTGTGATATGTCCGGAGTATCACGATGTTTTGACTTGCCATAATGCTTGGGATGTAATACATATTTATCAGAGGTGCTTGGACTAGAATGGCTTATGGATGATGTGTTGTGTGTAATTGGTCCTCAGTTGTGAATTGATGTATGGCTATTGTTTTTGTGATTATTTTCCAATCAAAAACTCCCGGGATTCAGAGTTGTTTTCAAAGTGCTTACTTGTTCAATTCTACTTTCAAGACTTGAACTATTTTAACTAAATGAAACATCTCGAGAAGTCTTTCTAAATTAATCAAGTTATTGTATTCCCACAATATGATATGTATGGCTTGTATTTATATTTTATACTTGCACTAGAAAAATAGTGGAGTTTTGCTAACCCCCGAGTATTCGGGGGGTGGATGTCTGTATTGCGTCCACGTAATTGCAGGTTGCTGGGGAGCGAATCACAGGATCGGTACGAAGGATGATGGAAGACGACGATACTAATCACATGAAGACCAGTCGCTAAGTATTTTTGGTAGAGTCTTGTTGTTTATATTTCCGTTGTGGTGCTCTCCCGTTTTATGGGAGCGTTGTTGTATTCTAACCCTTGTGTGGGTATGAGTTTTGGGAAAGAGTTATGTATATATGATGTGTGTATTGTGTAAAAGACCAAATCGGTCTAACGAGTCATTATTAGCCATGTTGGCATGTATCAATATGTTGTGTTTTCCGCTTTTAGCCTGGTAGATCCTCACGGAGAGGCTCTGCGGCGCTGTAATATTCCCGAGTGGTTTGGGGGTGTTACAAAAATAATTTGGGAAAAAGAGTTTGACGAAAATAACCCAAGTTCGTAAAATGCCAAAAAGGCCATTTGAAATACACACGAGTTGGTAAAAATACCAAAGAGCCATTTTGAAATATACACACGCAGCGGATAAAATGCAGTTCAAAAATACACAATTGAAGCGGAATAAAACAACCAGAAAAGAAATACTCGGTACTCAAAAACATACCACAGCCAGTATCACTCGGGAAGCTCACCCCTTCACGACCTCTACTAGCTCGATCTCCGTGTACCTAAAAATAAAGCCCACGACGGGGTCAGCCACAATACTCAATAATGATATCGATCACATCAACATAAATAATTACATACCAATGTAATAATATAGTAATAATACTACCAAAGTAATCTTACCGTCATACCTTACCAATCCATAACAATCCGTAACAAATTAATCCTTACCATAATCCACATTTCGCATTCTCAAATGGCGAAATAAACTCAACCATATCCAATTGTATTGTATTCGAACAATATCAAAAATCCTCAAAACATCATCATAACTCATAATCATGAAATAATTCACCCGTGCCAAATCCTGTCCATCGGATTACACAATCAAATCTCAACCTGGGTCAACCAATAACATACAACATATATGTAGATCAACTACCACAAAACAATAAATGCAAATCCCGAAACAACGACGTACAGCTCGAATGCTGATACGATCAATAACACTGATCAACCAATACATCAACTGAGAATATCATCGACATGATAACTCCAATACGACTAATAAAGGATCACGATAACCGAGAATACCATCAACAAGGTAAATCCCGAACACAATCAACGAATGATCAACAATAACCGAGAATACCATCAACAAGGTAAACTCCAAATGATCAACAAAGGACCAACAATAACCGAGAATACCATCAACAAGGCAAACTCCAAATTATCAACAAAGGACCAACAATAACCGAGAATACCATCAACAAGGTAAACTCAAAATATCAACAATAAAGGATCTCAAAGAAATGACACCAACTATCGAACATACCCCTCGGGCGTATGAACAACCAGTCGTAAGCCGTCGAACATACCCAACCATAAATGGAGGATGAACGACCAAACAATATGGCTCAAAGATGGAAGTCATAGTACGCCGGATCTGGAAATGTGTCCGTGCACAAGCCACCCCGGGTATCGATCAAATACATGTGTGGTCTTGTACCTAATTAGCCTCACGAACTACGTCTCGTGTGCACGGTTCAATGTGGAAATATCAACACATAACCATAGTGTGCCCAACTAAAAATCCTACACAAATAACCAATCGGAACGCATATATGACTCCAGATATGCCACGATGCAACATGACAATGAAACTCAAAGAAACGCATATCCAATAAGGATCAAAGACTCACCGAAGTGAACAACAACAGACTGACAATGAAAAGTCGACACGACCAATCAATATTCAAAACAACAATCCTGGGATCACAAACCCCAAAGGATAATCCATACGATCAACAATCTCAGACAACAGTTCTGGGATCAACATCCCTCAATGACACGATCAACACAACCATTAATACCAACAATAGTCCTAGGATCAACATCCCTCAACGAACAACCAATACGAATCTCAATATACGAAGCCTCAACGTACAACATATACAACAACTCAACATAATAATTATCTCATAACTGAACAATACATAAATTACCTCAAAGCCGAAGATAACATCCTTTCAACGAACAACATCCCTGAACGAATACACAGTTATACGAATAATCTCAAATAAGGTACCATCCATTCAATACCAATAAACCTTTATCCCGATACTTATGTCATCACGATAACTATCCTCGATATCCGATATTCTATATCCTTGACCAAAGATAACTCACGTCTTCCTTGAACACAATTAAATCATATACCTTATGATTTAATACAACCAGAGCACGATATACAAACCATTATCCCGACAACTTACATTTCTAACAACATTGCTATACGAATTATAAATGAAATGAAAACGAAACCATTCATCAAATATTATAAAACCGAATAAGTATAAACTTGCCTCGGTACCGATACCACGAAGCCGTTACCAATATCCATTGCCTTTGCCTACGAGCTCCTCAGCCCCGACCAAAAGCAATCTACGAACTCTTCGACCTCAACCGCAACACAACGGTCATAATCCACGATCAAACACCTCAGCCTATTGAAATAATCAATTAACAACAATCCGATAACAATCAATAACCGACATAGCCAACCAAGCGACTCAACGGCTCAACAATACCCCGATCATAAACAAAACCGAAAAATAGAACTCAAACAAATACGAACTCATATCCACGATACAAGTCGCAACTCGATAATCAATATAACCGATCAATAAACCCAACGGTTCCACAATATCCCGATTAAACATAAATCCAAACAACCAAATCAATCAATCATGAATTCAAAACCATAACACAATTCATAATCCGATAATCATATCAGTAATCAATTTAATCAAGTCTAAGCATTACCGGTTCCATATTCAATCTTAAATACGATTACAAGTTTCCTCCTTGTATAATCATAATTAAACCAATTACCGATTATCATCATCAATCCAGACGATCCGATTAATTCAACATTATAGATAATCATATTCCAAGAGTTTCAAGTATTTCCATTATCCGAATTGAACACTTGTTCAATACATATGAATTCTCAAACTCAAAAGTGAATCATAATCTTATCAAACTCGGAACCACATTCGTATTCCTATACGGATATTGTACCAAAATACATAACTTAGTTCTAGATATGAACATTCCATATTCATATCCAAAACACCAACATCACTTAAACATGTTCATAAATTTATATAATCCAAGAATTCCTTAAGAACACAACTTATTCCGAAATCACATTTAAAATCCTCAAACGACATAATCCGATGTGTTCTAACATCTAAAAAATCTTCATTCATAATTCGAGGTGTATATAATCATGTTCTTCAACATATACTTCTCATAACATCATGAATCACAACAAACTACCAAGAACATCGAGAATGCTACGATTCCATAATCATAACAACATAATCAAGACATTTGATCATCAATTCATTATCTTCCTTTAACAAAATTCCCGTAAATACCAAGAATCATTACAACAATATCAATTTAGTCACCATTCATACGAAAACATGTAGAATTTCCCAAGTTCTACTCATTGAGGCATTTTATCGGACACCTTGAGGGCATAGTCCAATTTAATCGATTATCGAAGAAATACTCGAATTTGTTCCACAAAACTTCAAGGGTAATGTATGATTCCAAGAATACAACAAAGTTCCATCAATAATCTGAGTTAAAACTAGTCAAATCGGCCAAAACATCAAGAAACCTTAAGAATCTCCAAAACCAAGAGTTTAGGTGTTCTTACCTTCGATCCGGGCGGAAGATGATGTTAGACATGAATCCAACTTCCAAAAAATGTTGCTCCATGATGTCTCCAACCAAAACCATCGATCTCTGATGAAAAATCGCGAAAGGAATGAAGAAAATGCGAAAATGCCCAAGTGATCCGTGTCCCGGCCTTAAATAGGCCGAGACCTGCCGGTTCCTTACGTACGTAACCGGCAGCTTCCTTACGTACGTAGTCGGCCCTTGAAAATAATCTGCCCAGTTTGGTAGGCATCCTTACGTACGTAACCGGCAGCTTCCTTACGTACGTAATCGGCGCTTACGGCCGTAACCGGCCACAGCCTTACGGCCGTTATCGGCCAGTCCTATCCCCCAGCGAGTCACTGCCGATCGTGATCGGCCATCCCTGCGTGTCACTGTCGACCATGCTCGGCCACTACAGATCCTCTCGGCCACGACTCGGCCAGCCGCCCCGTAACGTACGTAACACTTAATCCGTTGCGTACGTAATACATACGTTGACTTGCTACAGTATTATACTCGTATCACGTACGTAATACACCCTATACAGCGTACGTAAATCCATCCATTAACTCACCTGTCCACATCCGCGCCGAAAGCCGCCGACCACGGGCCCCACTATCCGATCACAACTCGGTCCTGTCTGATTCCTCTTGTTACGTACGTAATGCCTTATGCATAATGTACGTAAAGCGTATAGTTTAGCGTACGTAAGTCCTTAAACTTAGCGCATGTTAAGGGCTCTATACTTAGCCAAAATCCAACTATTCCTGTCCGACGTCTTGACATACTGGATATGAACATACGGCATACTGAATACATATATACTCAACCCCAAAATATTCTCATACGATATACCTGATATCCAAATCAGTTCAACCTGATACAACAAATCCTCAATATAACTGTCAATCAAAATGTCAATTACACAAGTATAACTGTCTCGGTCCTCAATTTATTTTATCCATACTGTATAGATACCAAACTATACAGTATATCTCAGATAAAATAACGCGAAAAATTTATACTGAAAATACGGGTATTACATACTACCCCCTTAAAATAAGTTTCGTCCTCGAAACTTGCAACCTTTCCACAAACAACAGATCAACCGAAATTTCCAACTCATCACAAAAAAATCAAGCATCGCCACAAGCGAAATAACCAAACCAATATACTTACAGGTGCGTGAAGCCGATGATCTCCCATGATACTAGCACATGACTCCATACGAAGTCTCAACACAACCAACACACACCAATATCACAAATAGCAATTTGAAAAGATTTCAAAAATTTTGGAAACTCCAAAAATCGATTTGACTCAAAAGTCAGAAAAACTCATTTTCAAAAATCACGCTACTACCGTACCGGTAGAGCCACATAACACACACGCCTGGATTCACAAAACCCAAGCTCCGATACCATCTTCTGTAACACCCCCAAAACCATCTGGGATATTACAGCGCCGTGGGCCCTGCGCCGGAACCCACCAGGCTAAAAACCGTTTACAAACCATTTCAAAAACGTTCAAAGACGCCAAAAAGGCCGATGATGGTAATATTTCAAAAACTCACAAAATCCATTTACAAAATACCAAATACCGTCATAAAATACTATTTGAAAATACAAGACGAAATGCCAAATCTCGACAGTTCAAAATGTACGTTAAACCACCACTTAAACGTACCGATAAAATAATTTGGGAAAAAGAGTTTGATGAAAATAATCCAAGTTCGTAAAATGCCAAAAAGGCCATTTGAAATACACACGAGTTGGTAAAAATACCAAAGAGCCATTTTGAAATATACACACTCAGCGGATAAAATGCAGTTCAAAAATACACAATTGCAGCGGAATAAAACAACCCGAAAAGAAATACTCGATACTAAAAAACATGCCACAGCCAGTATCACTCGGGAAGCTCACCCCTTCACGACCGCTACTAGCTTGATCTCCAATATATGTGAATTATATAACGTCTTGAGAATTATTATCATGTATATCTGACCCTGTGGTTTTGGGAGAAATACTTGTGTCGTATTTTAGGTCACGACAAAGGCAAGACATGGGAAGAGCACGATGATGGCGAAAGGTTTGGAGGATACTAGCTCAGGGGCCCAAGTCTTTTTGTTGTCCGGTTGTGTTTAAAATGTGTAATATTATTTTTTGCTTTATTTAAACTATTGTCGATTATACTATTATTTTTAAGTATATTCCATCTTCATATGGTTTATACTAATATTTGGATCCTGTGTATTCTAAGGTTAAGACCGTACTACTTGTAAAATCCTAATCGGGTAACGATTATTGATTTGTGATTCGGTATCACGATAATGTTATGTTTAATTTGTATTTTGGTATCGCCTGGTGGGTCCCGTGTGGGGACCACGACATTGTAATGGCTGCCGTATTCGGGGTGTTACAGAAGATGGTATCAGAGAGTCATTTCTCTTTAAGAGTCATTGTGGATTGAACTAGTATCAATAAACCTTCGGTCATGTGTGACCTGTGCAAGCACCTGACCCTATGAGCCAAATACGGTATGTTACTTATGTGCCATGATTTAATTACTGGCAGGATGTTTATGGCGGAAGCTATCTTAACCAATCAAACATAGAATATGAATGACCAATCAGTATGGCTCAAGATGGACATCATAGTACGCCCGATTCAGAAATATGTCAGTGCACATGTCCACCCCATATACGGAATCTAGAATACACATGGGACAATGTACCTAATTAGCCTCATGAACTACGTCTCGTGTGCACAGTCCAATGCGGAAACATCCACGCATGACCATATATGCCCAGCTAAAAATCCTACACAATAACCAATGAAATGCAGATATGATTCCAGATATGTCACGATACAACCTGAAAACGAAACTCAACGAATCACGCAACCAACCAAAGTCAATAAAAACTCACCGAAGTGACAACAATGATCAACGAGATCAACGGTACGAAGGTAGTGAAATTGAGAATACAATCTCATAACGAAATGGTAAGCACGATAAAAAACAATACCACATTATGAATCATAGATTCATAAAGCATTACATATACACGAAACGTATAACGTACAAAAATTCTATCATCATTATAACCAAGCAAGATAACTTGCCTCAATTCCGTTGATGAAAATAGTCTTCCTTCGAACAAACGATCGGATAGTGTTCTCGATTAACAATTCTCACTCGAACAAACACCTTGAACAAAATGTAATTCATTCAACAATACATTCATACAATATTGATACCAATTCGTAGAAAATGACACCCGTAATTTACTCGAATAGTTCATCCTATCCCAATTAACGAACTTTAATGAGTCTAATTCATCTTTAAAATCGGATTTACCAAGTTCTTAAGGTTCTTCAATGTTCAGGATCATCTATACTACATGGATTTTTATTAATAATTTCCATTAACAATTCTATTACAACATTATCATCATCACTTCATAAAAATCTTCTCAAGGGTATTGTTTAATACCTAAACATGATGGTTTAAGAAATTCTATGTCATTAATTCATCGAGTTAGGCTTAACTATATCCAAAACCCATGATCATTAACTCCCATTTATGCTAATCAATCTAACAAGTTGAGTATGATTCTTCTAAACATGATCAAGATCATCTAAACATTAAGGACATTCTCCTATAAAACCATAACTATCATGTTCTTCAATAAGTGTTCAAAAACTAAGTAACAATCATGTTATACTTGATCAATTCATTCGTATGCGAAATATTCATTACTAGCATCATCATTACTATGAAAATTAAGTAAGATTGTACAACATACCTCAAGAAAATGATGACAACCACCAAAACTACAAGAATGCACTCCAAACTTCGAATAACTAAGCTCCAACCCAAGATATGAAGCACTAACACATGATGGAGGGAAATAAAAATGGCTTAGTAAGGCAAAGGAATGATATCTTGGAGAGAATACCAAGTTGGGTTCGTACATAAATGAAATACAGATATGTCTTTTATAAACTGCCATCGCCATTACGTACGTTACCACAATAGGCTAACGTATGTTAACCCCTCTTACATATGCTAACACATAAGGTGTTGCGTACGTAATTAGCTTCCAGAGGCCACTACCTCAAAACACTCACCTCACTACGTACGTTGCCAAAAAAATGCACGTAAGTACATAGCATTACGTACGTTAGCTCTTTAACCATTACGTACGTAATAGCCATTGACTTAGGCTATCACAATCGAACCAAGAATCCCGGTCGCCCCTGGCCCCACAAGCCGAAAGGCGAGATGCTATCTGATACACCATATTATGTACGCTAACCATAGGGACTTACGTACATAATATTACACATATAACGTGTGCTAATCTTGCATTGCAGCATACGTTAAAACACCAAACACATAGTCAAGAAATGAAATCTTCCAATACAACATCTAATGATCATCTTAGTGCGAACAATGAATATAATAAATTCGATTCTATCATCACAACGTTATAATCATTATATTATTCAACGATACATCAACTTATCCGAATAATACAACAGTAAATAAGAAAATTACAGTCGGATATTACATATTGCATCCGTGTTTTTGCACATGATCGGAGTTCCTATTGCCTCGATGCCGTAGTCCTGTAGTTGTTGCTACATTCGTAGGATATGCACGCAGTAGCTTCCAGCAGCATAATATTCTGACTCATCTATAGAAAGCGAGTTGGCCAATTGTTTCTTATTGAACCACGACACAAGTCTAGGTCCAAGTAAGTGAAAAGTCCCGCTCGTACTCTTCCTATCTAACTTGCAACCTCCAAGATCTGAGTTGTTGTAGCCTACCAAATCAAATCCTCCTTTCTTAGGATACCACTATCCTACATTGATTGTTCTTTTAACGTACTTAAGTATTCATTTGGCTGTGGTGAGGTTTGATTCTTTAGGTGCTACCTGATATCAAGAAAACACTCCTACAACAAAATTCATATCGACATACTGGATGTTAGGTACAAGAGTGAGCCTATAAGCTTCCTGTAGAGTGATTAGTCCAGTGGCTTTCCATCTTCGTGAGCACTTATATGTGTGGAAGTGCTCATGGGGGTGGATGAATACTTTGAAGTGTTCATTCCGAACTTGCTGAGCAGCTCCTTGCTGTATTATACTGGTTGATGAATATACATGTAGGTAGTTGTTTTACCTGCAACACTAAGAAATAGCTAAGTTCCCCCATCATACTCATTTCAAAATCACTTTGCATGATATGACATAACTTTTTACACAAATCAAGATTAGTTGAACCAAAAATAATATAATATACATAGATTTGTACCATAATGAGATCACCACCTTCCTGGATTTTGAAGAGAGTTTTGTCGACAGCATCTTTCTCAAATCCACTATTGATAAGATACAGTGACATGCTTGCATACCATGCCCTGGGTGCTTGCTTAAGACCATACCGTGCTTCCCTCAGCCTGTATACAAGATCTCTTTCCTATGTGTTGGCAAACCCTGGTGGTTGTTCAACATACACTTCTTCAGATAGGTCTCCATTAAGAAAGGCTCTCTTAACATCCTTTTTCTACACGGTGAAGTTCTTATGGGACGCAAAAGCTAGGAATATCCTAATGGCTTATAGTTTGGATACAAGGGCAAATGTTTTATCATAGTCTATGCCTTCTTCCTGTCTGTAGCCTTAGGCAGCTAGTCTGCACTTGTTCTTTATAACAAGGCCATTCTCATCCTTCCTATTTCGAAATACCCATTTAATTCCAATTACAGTTTGATGGGTTGGTCTCGGAACTAGGTACCAAAAATTATTCCTTTCGAAACCATTAAGCTCTTCCACGATAGATGAGATCCAGTGATAATTATTGAGAGCTTCATCAGTCGTAACAGGTCCAGACTGAGCTAAAGATATGGCTAGTGTGTACATGGCAAGTCTCTTAAGTTTAGCATTGGACTCCCATACAGGGAATAGAGAATCTTCATATCCGGATTATGTATCCTCTTGTGCACAGAGTACAATTCCTTATCTACTTTGTATTCTCCTTCTAGTGAAAACACCAGCATCAATATCATTAATTATCAACTCCTGAGGATGCTCTCTTAACCATATCCTGTAGGGTTCTAATTCAACATCCCTTGTTGTGTCTTGTTGAGCTGTAGGTTCATCTTCAGCTTCCACAGCAATAGCTTCAACTACTTCTTCTGTTCTTACAACAGCGGGATTGAGTTATAGATTTGCAACAGGTTCTTTCTGAGTCTGTGGGATTTCCTCAAGAGATAATGTCTGGACGGCTGGGTTAGGTTTTCTATTCCTGTAGGGTCACAATGGGGTTCATCGAAGACCATATGGAATAACTCTTCTATTCCCAATTTCCTTTTGTTGAAAATCATAAATGCCTTGCTGACAGAGGAGTATCCAACGAATATTCCTTCATCTGATTCTCATCTAAGGTCTTGATTTGATCCTTCCCATTGTTAAGAACGTAACACCTACATGCAATGTGAAAATATGCAACCATAGGAGTTTTATTTTTCCATACCTTGTATATAGTTTTGTTGTGGTGCTTGCTGATGATACATCGGTTCTTTTGTGTATAACATGTTGTATTTGTTGCTTCTCCCCAGAAATGCTGTGGCAACTTGCTTGTAGCTATCATAGTTCTTGTTGCCTCCTTCAGCGTCCTGTTCTTTCGATCAACAACACCATTTTGTTGTGGAGTTCCGGCTGCATAGTATTCATGATGTATGCCATTATCCGCATAGTATTGCTCTACGAAGCAGTTTGTGAATTATGTGCCTCTATCGGATTGAATGGATACAATGTTCATCCCTTTCTCACTTTGAAGCTTTTTAAGGTGTTCTGGCAGCTTTGTGGTCGTCTCTTTCTTCTTCCTCAGGAAGATAGTCTATGAGTACCTAGAAAATCATCAACGATAACAAGACAGTACTTTTTACCTTCAGGATGACAGGGTCTACAGGGCCATAAAGATCCATATGTAGTAAGCCCAGGACCCTGTGGTTTGAAAGATAAGATTTGCTCTTCAGAGATGACTTGACTTTCTTGCCTTTCTGATAGGTTCCACAGACACTGTTCTTATGAAACGAAATATCGGGCAATCTTATGATCATTCCTTGTCGAGCAAATTTGTTGATGGTCTTGAAGTTGATGTGAGACATCATTTTGTGCCATAATCAGCTTTAATCTGCAGTGCATTTGGCAATAGAATGAGGAATTACAGTACTAATGTTTTTCCAGTCAGCAATATACATGTTACCTAACCGGATTCCTGTAAGGACAATCTGTTTTGTCTTTATGTCCTTCACCACACAGTGATCTACATAGAATTTGATCGAGAACTATTTGTCACAAAACTGTCTAATGCTAAGAAGATCGTACTGTAGCCCTTCTACGTAGGATATGTCGATGACCTTAAATTTCTCCACAAGCAGGGTTACTTTCCCTCTTTTTCTTCCTTTTGATTTTTCACCGAATCGCACCTTTGGACCACGACCTTCTACGTAATCTGTTAGCTTGATGATATCTCATGTCATGTGGCGAGAACATCCACTGTGGAAATACCAGATGTCCTTCCCCTTGATATCAGCAATGGGTTTGCTGTAGGTTGTGTTAGTCCTCTTTTGTGAGATTTAAGTGAGGCAGGCACGTAATCGCTGTAAGCTTTATGCATGTAAATTTTAGAGTTTTCGCCCCAGTACGGTTGTGTTTGGGAGGAGGAACTGTATTTCTCTACCTTCTAGCCCGCCTTCTAGGTTTCCAGTTGGATTTCCAGACTTTAGAACTGCACGACAACTTACTTACGAAAAAGATACCTGGGTTCCTTGTACCCAGTATCGAGGAGCATTGAACTGTCTGTAGTATTGAGGTGCATGCTGTTAGTGGTACTTGGGTACAGTCGTCCTTCTCTTCTGCTGATGATCCTATTGGTATGATTGAGTGGCATACTGTTGACAAAATTGCATCTTATAGGTTTGGGAGGATGTGATTTCTGCTCCTTATTATAAGAGCTAGGTGGCGGGGCTGCAGCCTTTGATTTCTGAGAAGGGACAATTGTAGTCTTTCATTTGTCTACAGGAACAGCCTTTGGTACTTCCTACGTTTTAGGGACGGGTTCCTTTTGACAAACACCATACTAGTTTTGCATTTGTTGGAGAATGAGTGGTGCCCCAGACCACGTTTGTCATGGATATGCTGTCCAGTGCTTAGGATGTCTTCCATCCTCCCTGATGATTTCTCAAATAATTTTAGGATGGTCTCGATTTCTCCTTCTCTTTTCTCAAAAAGCTGTGTCTTGCCTCATTTAGCTCAGTTGCCAGTTGGTGATTTCTTTCCATGAATTTTTCATGAGTGACCTTGCTGTTTTCGCAATCCAAAGACATATTTTCATAATTGTTTTTCAGCAGGTCGTTTTCATCCTTCAGCTCTAGATTTGAAAGGGAGAGCTGAAGGTTTTCTTATTTAATCATCTCATAGGCTTTTTGAATGATCCTAAAATCATTCATCATATTTTAAAGGTATGTGGTGCATTTATAAGAATAACCGAATCTGAGCTTACCTCGTCATCACTGTCATCATAGTCCTCTTCCTTTGCCAAAAAGCACATATAGACTTTATATTCTATTTCTTCATCACATGAGTCACTGTCCGTGATCGCATGTAGGCATTTCTCTATTTTGGTGGGTGCGGGCTTTGCTTCTGATTCTTTGATCGGTGTCTTGGGCTTATTTCTCCAGACACATCTTTTCTCATCCTTCTCCTGTTGCTCAGCTTCTTGCAGCTTCTATACTTTATGATGAGGACATCTATTTGCATAGTATCCTGATTTCCTGCAGTTATAACATAGATTAGAGTCTTCATATGATGGTAACTCAGAGCTTACCTTGTTGAAGTGTTTAGGCCTTTAGGGTGCCTTTCCAGATTTATTAATGAATTTCCAAAATCTGTACATGAGCAAGGCCATTTCATCTTGTGACAAGATATCATCATCAGTGTCAACGACTTTGAATGTGCTAGGGGTAGAAGTGTGCCTCCTGTCGGATACAGTATCAAGTGCTGTAGTGTTTGCGGAGACTCTTTGTAATATCCGAGATTTTTATTCTGATTTATTCGAATTTTTCTTTTTCTTAGACTGAAAATTTCACGGTTTCCGAGCGTTGGTATTATTTTTCTCGACAATCGATTTTGTGTTTATGGCCATATGTGGTGGTTTGTTGTATATTAATTTCATTTCGGATCGATGTTGTTGTCCGCGAGCGTTTCGTCGTGTTCGTTCCGTGCGTTTTTAGGAATCGAGTCGTCAGCCCACGACAGTCGGGCGCTGGCCGGACGGTTGCGGGAGGAACCGGCACGGATGCTGGGCATCACGGACAGGGTAGGACCAGCCTAGCGTACGCTACGGCCGGACAGCTGCGCGCGCTAACCCGCAGGAGTAGCGCACGCCACTGACGGGAGGTAACGCACGCTAATCGGCCGGGCAGTCTAGGCAGTAGGGTCTGGACTAGGGGTGTTACCGGTCCGGTTCGGTCCGGGTATTGGCTTAGCGGGCCAGACCCGGTAAGGTTACCGGGTATACCCGGAACCGGACCGGTAAGCAATCGGTTCTAATGTCAGAACCGAAACCGGTCCGGTAAGCCTAACGGGTACTTTAGACCCGAGACCAGTAAGACCCGAACCGGTTAAGAACCGATAAGACCCGGTTCATGTACTCATTAATTGCCCGAAACAGAACCGAAAAATTACTTGTGACGGATTCAATAACCTGCCTAACTTAAGTTTCAAAATACATAGACAAATTAAGTACATCTAAATTAGAGCTTCAGAACATATTCTTTATAGACGCAAAATAGATAGACAAATTTTAAATAATTTCAATAGCTACTTTGCAGTTACATACAAAATAACAGCCTCCGAACATGTTCATCATAGGCTCAAAAAGATCATAAGCAAGTTTACCAATCATCATAATAAAAATATGAGTTAAGTAAAGATATATTTAATATATATAAAATAATTAAAAATAATTAAAAAATTACCGGGTTTTTTACCGGGTTAATGCTTCGGTCCTTATCGGTTTCGGTTCTTACTTCAGTACTTGTATCCGGACCGCTAACGTTTCGGGTGAGTATCGGTCCCGGGTATTATCGGACGGTTCTCGGGCGGTTCTCGAGTATACTTGGACCGCTAACAGCCCTAGTCTGGACTTTGGCCGACAACAGTAGCGCACGCCATACCGGACAATGCGCGCTAACTCGGCGAGCTAGCGCACGGCATCGGGCCGCCGCACGCACTGCCGGACAGATTAGTCCAAAGAGGTCCTGGACGGGCCGATGCGCACGCCATCGCCGATGTCTTGCGACGCTATCGGACCCGGCCAAGATTCTGACTGTGGCCGGAGATAGCGCACGCTACCCGGACAACCTAGCGACGCTAGTCGATTACCGATATATATGACCGAAAGCACCCGCTTTTGACCATTTTTCACTTCCCTTCCTTCATGTCCGCGGCTGGATCTTTTGAGAGGTAGGAGGCATGTTATTGAACAACAAATCCACGAAGATCCTGAGTCCATATCATTGATCGATCAATCCATAACATCCTTCAATCGACCGAATCAAGGTTAGTTTTTCCTAAAATCCAAACTTTGGGAAATTTGGGGATCTTGGTAGATTTCGTCCGTTTGAGCCTTATGAACTTAAATTACTGATGGATAATTGTAGATTAAGTTGTATTCTATCATTTTCATCATCTTTCCACGGTTTTACCATTTCCGATTCGTCGATTATAAGAACTTCCGTTTGACGCCTTCAAGGTGTCCGGGGAAATGCCACAGAGAGGAATTTGGTCGTTTTGTGATGTTTTTCCTCGTATGATTAATTGTTTATTCGATGATAGGATATTAGGGACGATTTCCCTACAAAAATCTGGTGTTGAGCCCTTCCGATCGTTGTTTTCGTTGGAGTTCCGGATTTTGCCAACCGACCGTACTTTCGGAGTATCCGCGAGAGATTACCAAGGCAAGTACCTTGATATACGAATTGTAACTGCGTGAAATCATCGTTGTCGAAGTGTATGAATTTATACGGATATATATATATATATGTATATATATATATATATGTGTATATATATATATTTATATATATTTATATGTTAAATATATGTATGTATATACGTATATTGATATATATGCCTATGTCGGTGAACGATGAGTGGTGAATGCTAACACTAGTTGACGTACTCAACTTGGATTGATGGATGAACGATAGTTATTCATATAATATAGTAAGGTTATATATATATATATATTCGGTTGAGTCTCAATATAAGAATATATGTGTAGCATTGGTTGGTTGTGCCGAAGGCTTATTGTGTTGGGTCTTGATTGATAACGTGCGTGTTATTGTTATTGTGTGGTTATGGACTGGCGGATAAATTGTGTGAATTGGTGTATTGATTTGATAATTGTTGAAATGATTGATTGTGTACTTGATGTTTGTAATAATGTGAATACTTGTTGTGAGAGACGTCGTATCCGGGAACCTCCGGGGGCGGGGTGTGTACTTCGGACTGGTGTACGCTGCAATGTGCGGCTCCATATGTTTGGTGAACACAGGTGTTACCTAATGCGCGTGCAAGGGGCGTCTCTGTTAGGAGTGATCGCCGGCGCGGTGACATGTTCAAGGGGCGGCCAACATAGTGGAGTGAACGCCGGTGCACAGGTGTGCAAGGGAGGCGCCTGGCAGGCTTATTGGTAACGGATATTCGAGTGATAGCTAAGACCCCGCTACCGAACAATCCTCGTATTTCAAAGTTCTTTCAACTCTTTTCAAATACTGGTCTCGATATAGACTGTGATTCGTGTTTTTGAAAGCTTGTTTCAAATTGTTTTTAAAACGTTGGTATCAGGGTTAATTAACCAAGGATGTTTGACGAAATCTCCGAGGGTTAATTAATCAAGGGTCTTGAGCAGGAATTGTCGAATGAGAGGTTGTGCCTTTGATTGTACTGCGATGATTATTCTGTGCATTGGGTCGAGGACCCTGAATAACGTTGTAATGGTTTTCTCGCAAATTGTTTTCCACATGTTGGGTTGAGGATCCGAGAGTTTTTGAAGTATTTTCTAAAAGTATTCCCATTTGATTTTCAAAACCCCATGATGGCCTGAGTAAATAATAATGTTTTCAAACTTTCTTGTCAAAATACTGTTCCTTTTATAAAAAGGGATTTTTCTGACTCCTTGGGCCCGTTTAAAGTTTCATTGGTGTTATGTTCCGTACAGAGAATATGACTATGTGATTATCTTTCACTTTGTGTATGTGATGTTATTCTGTGTGGACTATGGGAATGTGTGGTTTGTGTTAAGGCTTCACGACTGTTGAGATTTGTGTTGTTATTATTCGTATATCTTGTATATTATGTACTTGCACTAGCAAAATTCCAGTTTGCTAACCCCCGAGTTTTCGGGTGGGTGCCTTTATGCGCTCGGGTTTTGGCGGCTCGGGAGCAATCACAGGATTGGCTTGGAAGGAGATGGAGGACAATGATACTAATCACACCAGTCGAGTCTTTTCTTTTGTTTCATTCTGGTCGGTATTTCTCTGTCGTTCGAGTATTCACCCTTGCATGGGTGTAGTTTTCATTTATTAAATTGAGTTGTCATTCTTTTCGGTGTTCAAGTTTATTATTGTCATTGTAATATGAATGTCGTTAGTTCTGAATTGGTTAATGACCTTGTCGGTCTGCTTTGTATTTAATTTTTGACCCCGGTCGGTCAATCATTGAGTAGTCTTTTGGAGTTTAGCCTCGTAGATCCTTGTGATAAGGGTCTACGGCGTGTGACATTCCCTGTCGTATTCTGGGGGTGTTACATATATGGTATCAGAGCTTAGGTTTGCGAAAAACCTAGGCCGTTGGGTCAAGTCCATGTCTTGTGTAAGTCGCGCACATCAGAGTTGTGATTAGTATCGTGGTTCCGACATCATCTTCCGGCAATCTGTGATGGTAAGCCTCCCGATCGTAAGTCCCATTATATACGTATTTGATTATATTGTGCTAATGTGTTTAATGTGAACTAGGGATTGGAACTTGTTGGTTATATTATTGTTTTAGGATATAACATGCGTATGCGGTCCGAGCAGAAATGGTTATGTAGTATGCTTTAGAAGTCGAGCATATTTATCTGTTTCTGCACTTTATTAGAACAAATTTATGAGTGTTAATTTTATCCGCTGTATGAGTATTTTGAGATGGCTTTTGGTATCTTGCAAGCCGAGTTTTGATATTTTGGTCTTGCATGTTTTGATAGTATTCTTATGACGGTATTTGATATTTTATAAATGACTTTAGTGAGTATTTGAGAATATTACCGACATCAGCCTTTTTGGTAATTTGAACATTTTTTTTTTTAAAATGATTTTTAGCCTGGTGGGTTCCGGCACGGGGCCCACGACGCTGTAGTATCATGAATATTTTAAAGTGGTGATTTGAAATTTTATAACATTGTGAAAAGCCATGATTTAATGTCATCATGTTAAATGGTCACGTATCTCGGTGGAAAATTCTTTCGAATAAACATTTTGGTAGAGGAGGAAAGATTTTCAAAATTGTGGAATTTGGGAATCTAACACTTTTGAAATATTTCAAATTAGTTACAATTCAATTTTGAATTTTTTTTACATTACTCGAAAATAATTTTTAGAGTCGTTATATAAACTTCCTCTTCTGAAATAAAAGACACTATTTATGAGTCTTGGGCGCAACGTGACTAGCCCTCTTTTCCAAAAATTTGTTTTCATTAAGTGCATACATATAATGATCGTCCTCGTCGAAGGACTCGAAATTGACTTCATAAAACTTAACGCTTTACGTTATTCTATAGATGTTAACTAAACCTTGTGTTGATAATTGTGGTATACTGTGCAACTGATTATTTGATAACGCTGAACGGTACTATCTGTATTAGTATGTCGAGCCTTGGCGGACGTAAGTGTGATGACGGAAGTGGAAGCGACAAGGTGGTTCGTACGACAACTATTCATGCTACAGTGAAGGAGTATCAAGATCAAACGATATCCTATGAAATATCCTCAGTGATTGAGCCCACGAGCGAAGCAAAGAGACCGAGGACATTGGGAAAATTTTTGGGCGGTGAAGAGTTTAAGGCTCCCAAACCCCCATGTCGTTTGAACGTATCGTCTTCGCGGTCGAGGGTGAGCGTTGGGAATCCCAAGCCAACATCGGTGACTCTCAGTAAGAAGATAAGGTGCTTCAACTGCAATCGTCAGGTACATGATCGTGCAAATTGTCCCTCTCCACTCTTGACTTGTTACCGGTGCGGGTGTGAAGGTCATCGGGAGAAACACTGCGAGAGAGTTTCCGAATTGGCAAGGAAAGTTGCCCTTTCGGCAAGTAGAGCGAACGACCGGGGAGTGCCCCAAAACCCTATGTCTCCTTCTAGAGAGCCTAGCACAGTAGGATGAAGATTTCACGCTATGTCTTTTTTTCAACAATCGTGACTTCGATCGTATTTCGTTTCATTACTTTACGTTTCCAACTCTTGTTGTTCTAAGTTTCGGGATCATAATGTCCTCTTAGTATGGGGGAATGTATTACCCGTACTCTTCTTAGTATTTTCGGTATGGGATGACTTTCGTTGTTGGCAATTCATCTGTGAACCTTTCGACCATTTTAAACTGCCTTGTACTTGCTAGGTCAGTTCATCGTATTTCTGGAACCTTGCACTCGCGATTTGCTCGTGATGATTTGGGGCTGAGCAAGTAGTTATTTCCTTGATTGTTCCGCCGCTCTCTATTTTAATTTTCGGGACGAAACTTATTTTAAGGGGGGTAGAATGTAATATCCGAGAATTTTATTCTGATTTATTCGAATTTTTCTTTCTCTTAGACCGGAAATTTCTCGGTTTCCGAGCGTTGGTATTATTTTTCTCGACAATCGATTTTGTGTTTATGGCCATAGGTGGTGATTTGTTGTATATTAATTTCATTTCGGATCGATGTTGTTGTCCGCGAGCGTTTCGTCGTGTTCGTTCCGTGCGTTTTTAGGAATCGAGTCGTCAGCCAGCGCCCGACGGTTGCGGGAGGAACCGGCACGGATCTTTGAGCCTTGCCAGACGATTGCGGCGAGGACCGGCTAGCGTACGCTTCTGGTCGGACAGTGCGCGCTAACCCGCAGGAGTAGCGCACGCCAGCACGGAGGTAACGCACGCTAATCGGCCCGGCGATCTAGCGGTAAGTGCGGACTTCGCCGGACGGCGAGTAGCGCACGCTTCTGGCCAGGACAGTGCGCTAACTCGGCGAGCTAGCGCCGCTTCTGGCTCGGCCAGCGCCGCTACTGGCCGAGACAATTAGTCTAGTAGGTCTGGGCGGGCGATTGCGCACGCTTCTGCCGATGTCTTGCGCACGCTTCTCGGACCCGGCGAAGATTCGACCGAGGGCGGCCGATAGCGCCGCGCTACCGGACAACCTAGCGCCGCGCTAGTCGATTTGCGATATATATATGACCGAGCGACCCTATTTTCACCATTTTTCACTTCCCTTCCTTCATGTCCGCTGGATCTTTTGAGAGGTAGGAGGCATGTTATTGAACAACAAATACGAAGATCCGAGTCCATATCATTGATCGATCAATCCATAACATCCTTCAATCGACCGAATCAAGGTTAGTTTTTCCTAAAATCGAACTTTGGGAAATTTGGGGATCTTGGTAGATTTCATCCGTTTGAGCCTTATGAACTTAAATTCTTGATGGATAATTGTAGATTAAGTTGTATTCTATCATTTTCATCATCTTTCCACGGTTTTACCATTTCCGATTAAACGCGATTATATGAACTTCCGTTTGACGCCTTCAAGGTGTCAGGAAATGCCGCAGAGAGGAATTTGGTCGTTTGTGATGTTTTCCTCGTATGATTAATTGTTTATTCGATGATAGGATATTAGGGATGATTTCCTACAAAAATCTGGTGTTGAGCCCTTCCGATCGTTGTTTTCGTTGGAGTTCGGATTTTGCCAACCGAGTACTTTCGGAGTATCCGAGAGATTACCAAGGCAAGTACCTTGATATACGAATTGTAACTGCGTGAAATCATCGTTGTCGAAGTGTATGAATTTATACGGATATATATATATATGTATATATATATATATATGTGTGTGTGTGTGTATATATATATATATATATATTTATATGTTAAATATATGTATGTATATACGTATATTGATATATATATGCCTATGTCGGTGAACGATGAGTGGTGAATGTTAACACTAGTTGACGTACTCAACTTGGATTGATGGATGAACTATAGTTATTCATATAATATAGTAAGGTTATATATATATATATATCTATATATCTATATATATATTCAGTTGAGTCTCAATATAAGAATATATGTGTAGCGTTGGTTGGTTGTGCCGAAGGCTTATTGTGTTGGGTCTTGATTGATAACGTGCGTGTTATTGTTATTGTGTTGTTATGGACTGGCGGATAAATTGTGTGAATTGGTGTATTGATTTGATAATTGTTGAAATGATTGATTGTGTACTTGATGTTTGTAATAATGTGAATACTTGTTGTGAGAGACGTCGTATCAGGAACCTGCGAGGTCGGGGTGTACTCCGGCACAGTGTACTCTGCAATGTGCGGATCCTTATGTTTGGTGAACACCTGTTTTACCTAATGAGCGTTAAATGGGCGGCTCTGTAAGGATTTATCGCCTGAGCGGTGACATTTTCAGGGGTCGGCCAACATAGTGGAGTGAATCTTTGGTGCACGGGTGTGCAATGGAGGCGCTGGCGGGCTTATTGGTAACGGATATTCGAGTGATAGCTAAGACCCGCTAGAACAATCCTCGTATTTCAAAGTTCTTTCAACTCTTTTCAAATACTGGTCTCGATATAGACTGTGATTCGTGTTTTTGAAAGCTTGTTTCAAATTGTTTTTAAAACATTGGTATCAGGGTTAATTAACCAAGGATGTTTGATGAAATCTCCGAGGGTTAATTAATCAAGGGTCTTGAGAAGGAATTGTCGAATGAGAGGCTGTGCCTTTGATTGTACTGCGATGATTATTCTGTGCATTGGGTCGAGGACCCTGAATAACGTTGTAATGGTTTTCTCGCAAATTGTTTTCCACATGTTGGGTTGAGGATCCGAGAGTTTTTGAAGTATTTTCTAAAAGTATTCCCATTTGATTTTCAAAACCCCATGATGGCCTGAGTAAATAATAATGTTTTCAAACTTTCTTGTCAAAATACTGTTCCTTTTATAAAAAGGGATTTTTCTGACTCCTTGGGCCCGTTTAAAGTTTCATTGGTGTTATGTTCCGTACAGATAATATGACTATATGATTATCTTTCACTTTGTGTATGTGATGTGATTCTGTGTGGACTATGGGAATGTGTGGTTTGTGTTAAGGCTTCACGACTGTTGAGATTTGTGTTGTTATTATTCGTATATCTTGTATATTATGTACTTGCACTAGCAAAATTCCAGTTTGCTAACCCCCGAGTTTTCGGGGGGTGGGTGCCTGTTATGCGCTCAGGTTTTGGCAGCTCGGGAGAAGTCACAGGATTGGCTTGGAAGGAGATGGAGGACAATGATACTAATCACACCAGAGTCAGAGTCTTTTCTTTTGTTTCATTCTGGTCGGTATTTCTCTGTCGTTCGAGTATTCACCCTTGCATGGGTGTAGTTTTCATTTATTAAATTGAGTTATCATTCTTTTCGGTGTTCAAGTTTATTATTGTCATTGTAATATGAATGTCGTTAGTTCTGAATTGGTTAATGACCTTGTCGGTCTGCTTTGTATTTAATTTTTGACCCCGGTCGGTCAATCATTGAGTAGTCTTTTGGAGTTTAGCCTGGTAGATCCTTGTGATAAGGGTCTACGGCGTGTGACATTCCCGGTCGTATTCTGGGGGTGTTACACTCTTTAGCCTTTTCTCTCCTGTCAATGTCATGCTCAAAAGCTTTGAGGTCATAGAAGGGGTCAAAGGTAGATATGTCATTTAAATTACAAGATATATGCATAGATGTGGTCTTAATATCCCATCGGGCAGGGAGTGATCTAAATTTTTTGAGATTTTTCTCATTTTGGGTGTACACTTTGCCCAACACTTCAAGTTCACCAACAATGCAAGAAAACCTGAGGTCAAGTTCCTCAAATGTTTCAGTTGTTTTCATTTCAAAGGACTCAAACTGCTGAGTGAGTTTTGAGATTTTGTTTTCTTTTGAGATCACAGTTCCCTCACAAATTAACTCGAGTTTCTCCCAGATTTTTTTCGATGTCTTGCAGCTACTTACCTTGGAGAATGTGCCTTTTGTCGAGAGTGACAAATAGCATATTCTTGGCGATGTTGTCCAAATCTGCACGCTTGCGATCGTCGGTTGTCCAGTGTTCCCTATCTTTTTCAAGTATTTTTGCATGAGGTTGGCCCTCTATCCTGTCACCTGGGTTCACCTTCATAATCTTGATCGGTCCTTCTTATATAAAGAAGATAATTTCTTCATGCATGGCAGCAAGATGGGCTTCCATCCTAATTGTCCATTCACTAAACTCGCTAATGGAAAACATGGGAACTTTATTGATCATTGATATATCCATGACAATGGTAGCATGAATGATATAAGTATAAAAAAAAATGGAGTTTTCAAAAACTAGTGATTTAGATCTGATTCAGGTTAAAAATCGATTGATTCTTTGCAGAATCAACCTCTCCGATACCACTTGTTGGTCACAGTATACTATCTGATTGCTTAGAATGTGTGTGTGTGGGGGGTGGGGGTTGAATAAGTTGTAATCTTTTTCGAAGTTTGATTTGCGTAGTGGAAGTATTTAGACAAAGTTACTGGAAGTATAGCAACTAGGCAGTCTTCTTTAGCTTGATGCATACAGGGTTTGCAAAGCAAGTATACTAAAATCACACACAGTAAGAAAACAATAAGTACAAAAAGTAATAACATAGAAGTTTAATTTGGTTCGAGGTAAACCCATGTACCTCCACAGGTTCTCCACACAGGAGTAAAAAGTTTATTAAAATGAAGGCGTACACAACTGTATGATTTTAACTAAATCTGTCGCTGTATCATACACACATATTGATACAGCCAATTATAGCTTAAGTCGTTCACACTGATTGGCTGTAGGCTTCTTCGACTTGGTTTTTCTCACACAGATAGAAGTTTCATCCTTGAACTCTATTCTTCCCACACAGGTTGGAATAGCTTGACTTAGTCCACACAGGGCTTAGAGTCTTAACAATAGAGCATGAACAACAACTGTAGGCTTTATAGGCTTTACTGTAGTTGTGCGTTCTTTGTTGAGGACTTAGATATTACTACACTCAAGATATTCGATGTGTGCTTGAAGAAATATATTGCTCTTTGATAATAAATTCTTCGGTAAGTTCATATATATATATATATATATTAGCAATGTCCTCTTGCTTGGGCTATTCATAACCTTGGAAATGCATCCGCTATAAATGTAGTCGTAGGACGGTTGGTGAGATTTGGACAGCTCTAATTGGCGGCTTCAGAATATTTGAATTAAAGATGTTTTCCATTTAATGCTTCAGACATTCTTCTTTGATCCGTATTAAATGCTCTTCTGTCTGCAATCTCTTTGGCTGGATTAAATGCTGTTCTGTCAGCATTAAATGCTACTTTAAAAATGTGAATACTTTGTGAATAAAGAAAGGTTATTTCACAACGGTTAAAGTTCAGTCTATATCCTGCTGGATTTATATTTTACTTTTCCTAAATAAAACACCTAAAAAAATGTTGTAGCTAACGGTTCTTCATGTTGTACGCTGGAGCTTATCTATAGGATTTGACTTCTTTGGGCACTATATCAAGTGGCGGTGTAGGGACAGGCTGTAGGGTGCATTTATCAAAATACTTGAGGTATCATTTTTCCCAACAGGTTGGATATACTGAAATGCCTTCATCATATGTGTCGATGTGCACATATGTGCTCATTGGTATTCTCAAAGGCTTAGCTGTATCCAGGCCCAATCTTTTGATCAGCTCCCTTGTGTATTTAGCTTGATTGATGAAGATACATGTCTCAAGTTGTTTTACTTGTAAACTAAGAAATAAATTTGGTTTAACGATCATGCTCATTTCCTATTTCCCTTGCATAAGGTTTGAGAATTTTTCACAGAGTTCTAGATTGGTTGATCCAAAGATAGTGTCATCCGCATATACATGAACTAGTAATATGTGTTCTTTATGTTCAATCCTGAAAAGTGTCTTGTCCACTTTTCCTTTGCTGAATCAATTTTTCTCAAGAAATATGGAAAGTGTCTCACACCAGACACTAGGTGCTTGTTTGTGTCACATCTCAAGACCGCTCCGCCATAGCATGACATTGTCCTCTCTAGGCACTTTCCTCTGAGTTGGCCCTCAAGATTTTATTTCTGGGAGCCCGCGAGCAGCTTCCCAGAAGGTCACCCATCTTGGGACTACTCCTGCCCGAGAACGCTTAACTTCGGAGTTCCCATTTTCCCGAAGGTCATGAGCTCCCAAAAGGCCTCGTGCTATTTGTAGTTGGTCATGCACATATAAGGCATTTCGCTCCCTCTCTGCTAGCCGATGTGGGATATCACAATCCACCCTCATCCTCAAGGGGCCCAACGTCCTCGTCGGCACACTCGCACTAGCCGGTAAAGTTACATCGCCGTAAATCCTTCCTCGAGGATTTACCAGGCTATTTACAAAAAACATCACATAGATTCCTCTCCCTTGAGGATCTACATGACATAACCTGTATGACATAGTACCATATTGACCAGCAAGGCCGAAGAATAATGAGACGAAACATATCGACCGTCCAGGTCCAATACAATAAGATAATTCAATACACTTTACATCGACTTGAGGACCAAACTTCAATATAATTTAAATAACAACATGGCCCTCAAAGGGACTCAAGATACACTGACATAGACGTTGCTTCGCAGCCGCTGGGATCAATTTCTCTTACTCTTAGCTTGATTAGTATCACTCCGGTCCTTCGTCCCTACACTGATCCCGTGGTTTCTCCTCAGCCTGCGAGCACCTGTACGCACAAAATGTATCCTCCCTCGAAGGAGTCAGCAACTGCCGGTGCAAGTAGAACAAACACATAAAACATACTTTACATCATTACATCGACAATCATATATCGCAGAATAGTCAAGGTATCATATAATATCACACATTAATTTCAAAACATCTTTGGACCTCCCGAGGGTCTTCGAGACAATTCTCAATAATTTATTTTAAATGAACTTAACTGAATTTCGTGAGACATCTTTAACCACCCTGGGTAACTTTATAGAAACACTTATTTTGAAACGTCCATGTCCAATTCTTGTCAAGCTGTTTCTATATCTTTGTGGGGTTCCTGGCCCCATATCCATTGTCACAAAGGAATTGCATCATTTGAACAAACTCTATTTTAAATCATCGAGACCCGAGGTTCCATGAAGTTAGATACTCAACAAATCATGTTCGTGGCCCGACTCAATTTCTTTTACCAAAATAAGGGACCACGAACCAGACTACTTTTCACAATTGATCCTAAGGTCATCCCTCAATCACACATGTAGGTTCACAAAATCATCGCACCCGTGGGTTCACGATATTTAGGTTCCTGCTAGGCCTTGACGGATCTCACCTGGTAGAATGACCCCTGGTTCTAACTGCCCTGATACCAACCTTTTTAGAGAAAAGGGTTTCGATTATGTCACATACACGATTGGTACCAGTAACTCAGCACATAGTAAGTATCCTCAATTGAGAATCTCACCAAAGTAGCTCGCTTGGTCACCGTGAACATGTCCATCGCGCACTCTGCGCCTGGATGGTGGTACCGGACGTGCACTTCTGATAAGAGCAGCACAGTGCAGCGTAACACAGCCCGACAACACTTCCGCCCTCGTCGAATTCAGATACCAATCCACAAAAGCACATAATTCACACAGTCCACGCAATTCAGATAATCCACATAAGTCACTTAATTCACATATTCCCAAACAACATCTGTACAACTATAACACAATCGAACTCATAGGAAACAATCATAACACACACTCTACTAATCTGACTTTACACAATATAATGCACTCTAAATATAATGCAGACGTACCGATTAGAGCGACACATATCGTAATTATACGCCTTATTACATCAGCACGGGGACAACCATAGTACTTGTAAAACTTTAGATCGTAGTCAGCTATTCATAACCTCGGAATGAGTAGGATTACAATAGTTTAACGCGCATTCAATATACTGCTTACCTTTTATTGACTCATACTCTAAGTATACAGTGCACACCTTCACATAATTAATATAACTAAAGCAAAGTATAAGAAATGTGATCGTAAATCTTGCCTTAGTGATGATATAGCCAAAATAGCTCGATAATGTGGCCTCCTTGCCCGGTTAACCAAGTCTCCAAAGGGTTGAGGGCGAAATGCTTGAAAATTATAAATTCTTATTTATCGAATTCGGCCTCAGAGTCTTTCCTATAGAAATGTATCAAGTAAGTTTCGTCAATCCGATATAACTATACTAAGTACATCAATAATTAAGACGGTCTTAATCTCCATTTGGAATCATTTTGATGTAAAATGATTATATTTGAGAGAACAACAGAATATTATGAAAATTCAGTTCTCGATTCTTATTTTCAAATGATGAAAGATAAACATTTAAATAAGATATGCCTTGCATGCAAGAAAAATATAGCAAATGTGTGGTTCGAATTTGAAGTAATTTGGACCCCATTTGGATCAAAAATGAGAAAATTTATATATTTTTGAAAAAGGTATAAAATATTTCGGGTCAAAAACATATTTTCATAAACTTATAAAAAGTTTATGTGGTGACCAATTAGGTATTTTATAGAAGTTAATTTGGGTTCAAACTGTAATTAAAACCAAACTAAAGTTGGAGGGTTTTAAATTGAAGTTCTTGAAAACCACAATTAATTCCAAAATTATATTGAATTCTCTAAAGCACATCCCTAAACTTTTGAAACCTTATACTTTTAACCCCAAAACTTTCTATGGTCGCCAGACCTATTTGTACCTCTCCCCGACGCACAAGGCTCACTGGATATCTCATGCCCTCATCAACATCGACACTCACACACTAAAACTTCTTTTTAGAAGCATATATTCGAACTCATCAATCTCACACACTACTAAACATCATACACACATACGACACACATCACACACATACCACACACCACAGACAACACTCACACACATACGGCACACACCACATACAACACACATACATATACACACGCATTAACACACGCACATCACTCGACACATCCACACACACACACACATACGATAGTCACAAAACACACACTAGCACACACTTCAAATACACGCAGGGAAACGCTCGGCGAAACTCAACAACAACGGTAGAAACAATTTACTCAAAACAAGAGCTTCTATAAAGTTTGTAGAGTTCTGATAGTCGAAGAGCCGGTATGGGCAACCCAAAGATAAATGACATTTTCACCCTAATTCGACGATTTCGGTTTCGATTTATAAAATAAAATAGATTCGTGATCTACTCATCGATACGAACACAACGGTATAAAGATTTCAAAGTTTCGATTACCCAAGCAGTCGTATGGGCCTCGACCATGAGCCACAGTTCCTAGCCCATTTAGACTATTCTGGCATCGGTTGGAAAAAGCGAACGTGTATTCACGTTCTACTCGTTGCGAAGAACATTTTGATACAAAAACTACAGAAGATTACTTAATCAGAGATAGAAAACTATGGGGATGAAACCCGCGACACTTTGTTCGTCTTCCCCACATTTTTTTCTTTTGGCTCTGGGCCCGGCCCAATAGGTGAGCCAGATCCGCCTCAGGTCCCCAATAGGGCCCCAATTTTTATAGTTTTTTTTACTATATATGAAATAAATCATATGAAAACTAATTATCTTGTGAAATTTAGAAAATTTTGTAGGCCATTGATATTAATGATCTAACGATTGTAGATGAGTAGAATTATATGCATTTATGTATTTTTTTATTGCATTATTTGTTGCATATCTTACCACTGACGAACAACAAATAATAACAAATATGCAGCGAAATTACTTAATAATGTAATTGGTTTCTAGATTTCACCATTAAATGTGTTTCTACCATAGTCAATCCCTATATATATATATATATATATATATATATATATATATATATATATATAAAACTATATTTTGCAAAGGAAATACATAGGCCCAATTCCAATCAGTTCCGTCTATTCCTTTTATCTCTTTTTTTGTTCGCATATTTGTTTTAAAATTTTAGAAAAGAATATTCAGCCCAAATTCCAATCAGATTTCGCGTCTTCTCCTCTTCTTCGTTTCTTAATTCTTTCTGCTTGCGTCTCCAGTTAAAAGCAAATAAGAGAAGAGATCCAAGATTTTGAATTAAAATTGCCTACATATTGCCCTAAAACATGTGATTGTAAGCAATTTTAATTCAAAACCACATATAATTCATACCTTCGGTCTACAATATCGTAAGATAGGTTGAGTGGATTTGCTATGTTATCAATTAAGAATGATTTGGTTAAAAAGCTTGATCATGTGAGACTCATTAGTGAATTTGCTTCTAAGAAAGCAAGTAGAGTTGTATTATTGAAGTAAAAATATTATATTCTTTAGAAATTTTATTGAATCTTATTATTTAGAAAATATAACTTTTTTTTATATTTATTTTTTTATATTTATTTTATTTATATTTGAGGGCCTTTTTTTCAAGTTTGCTTCATGCCCCTAAAAACCTAGGACCAACCCAATTTGGCTTAATTCTCCCTGGCAGCCGCGTGTATGGGAATTTATACATTCAAGAAGATCAGAATTTGAGTTTGTTTCTGACATAATCAATAAAAATGATCCATAAGTATTACACAATTCACCATATTTATGTTCTATATCTTGAAGGGAAAATAACTGAAACAGAAAGTAGAGCAAAATTGTTGTTGTATTATTTCATTGATGAGCTCCATTTAAATAGGGAGAAATACATACAAACAGGCCTTAGCCAAACCCTAACTAGGAAAGCCCGTAAACTAATAGACTTAGGCACACAATGGGTATTATTCCTTTAACACTCCCCCTTGTGCCTAGTTTACAAGCGCATGTCATGTTGCCTGGTTAAAACCTCGTCAAGCAAAAACCCAGTGGGAAAAATATCTTGATCGTAGGGAAAAGAGTACAGCATTTAGACACATCGAGTTTAGACTTCGTCCTTTGAATCTATCCTCTCATATGATCATTACATTTGATCATAGCGCTACTAAGGTGACCATTCCATCGATCCCTAAAATCGTACATCTTGTTACCTCGTTAAAAACCTTTCCAAGTGATAAAAACCCTGTGGGAAAAATGATCATTGGAAGGAAAAGAGTATAACGTACGTTGTGAATGTAAGACTCCCCCTCAAGTCTACATCTCCCCCTGATTTGTACATCAATCAAGTAGTCGTTGCCTCATTAAAAACTTCGCCAAGTAACAAAACCCAATGGGAGAAAATGAACCTTGGTCAAAGAAAAGAGTACAACACATTTGATTAAGTTTCTTTATAAATCACCATTTCCTTGTGATCTTTACATCAATCTCGGAAGTTGGAAAACTCTACAGCCCCCCCTAATGCTTACATTCAGATATCGTAGCCTCGTTAAAAACCTTGCCAAGTAACAAAACCCGGTGGGAAAAATAAACCTTGGTCTAAGGAAAAGAGTGCAACATATGTAAGTATATTCCATTATATCTCACATATTTCCCGTTATGATTATTCCATCAATCAAGAGGATTTACAAGTTACATCATGTTCATAAATATAAGTGTGCTCATCAGTGGCAGTACTTAACCGCTAGTTCCTCACAAGTGTAGAATGATAGTTCTTAATCATGTACACTCACGGACTGATTCATGCAAAGCAATAATCATGTCGTGAAGGAGGTATCCAAAAAGGGGTTTGCTTAGTCGATTTCCAAGACATAAGCAATTCATACCAACACATACTTTATGGTAGTTGTTTCGGCACCAGCATTTACTTTAGCATTTGCCTTTTCGTAAGCAGCTTCATTTGCCTGCTCGTAGGGAAAGAATAGTCCCAAGTCAATGGTTTCTTTTAAGTATCAGAAGATATTCTTGATACCATTACATTGATATTGCGTCGATGCTGAACTAAATCTAGTCAGCGAATTAACTGAGAAGTGATATCAGGTCGTGTACATTGAGCCAAGTACTATAATGCGCTATTGCACTCAAGTAGGGAATTTCAGCTCTCAAAGCTCTTCGTCACTTTCCTTTAGACGAAATGGATATTTCCTTTGCATCCAAATGCTCGACCTATCATGGGGTGCTAGTCGGGTTTACCTTGTCTATATTAAAGTACCCGGGAATCTTCCGGTGGAATGAATTCCACAAACTCGATGTTCTATGTCAATGCTTCGACAGAACCGAGTTTCCCCAAGATCTTTCATCTCAAACTCAGATTTACAGTATCCAGTGGTTTCTCTTATTTCATCAAGACCGATTATGTTCATGTCATAGACATACATTGCGATAATCGCAAATCCGGAACTTTTTTTGTTGTGAAGACGCAGGGACACAGTTCATCGTTCTTATATCCCTTCCCAGTCAAGTATTCACTTGGATGGTTATACCACATCCTTAAGGATTGCTTCAAAATCGTAAAGTTGAGTGTTTCAATCTAATTGCAAACGCACTCTGTGGTCTAGAGTCACTTGATTTGGGTAATGAAGTGCCATCGGGCACTTCCATATATATTTCCGTATCTAGATCCCCATAGAGACACGTAGTAACCACATCTATTGGCTGCATTTTCAGTCCCTCGGAAATTACTACGCTAATCAAATAGCGGAATGTATACGTGGGAGTACATTTCCTCGTAACCAATTCCAGGGCATTGTGAGAAGCATTATTTCGTGAACCTTATACATTAGGACTCTACTATTCTCACTATGATTTACGACAAAGGTTCGTTTATGTCTTATAGGCTTTACACTTAGGTAGGTTAACACTACCTACACCAAATACATGTCTCTTTGTCAGAGAATCTAGTTCTACATGGAATATTATTCTTATAGGCCAATCAACTCTATGTTGATTTCATCCAAATAAGCGAGGTTCGACATCATCGTACTTTATGATTCATGACATGTTATCAAAGTGGGTGGCTGATCAGGCCACACCCTCATAATTTCATTGAGATTCTTGGTTTTCTGAACCATATCTTTGGGGCGCCCCCCTCGTCATGATTCATGGACATAATAAAATCAAGCATGATCTCATTGAAACGAGCTCATTGATGGTTAACATGTAATTTTGTGCCATACTCTACCTCTTACTTGGGTGAGTATTTAGTCGAACCATGTGGCTTTCACCCCTTCCTTCGCAGGGAGCCACAGCCTCAACCACACCTCCACCAGGTGCAGTTGCATCACCCGGATCATTGGTGATGTGCCCCTTACAGGGGACTTCTAACCTTACAGGCACATTTGCAGCTGTAATGTGAGATCTTGTCACTTGAACGATATCAGTAAATGCATCAGGCATCGAATCTGCTACATCCTGAAGATCGAGTATTCTTTATGCTTCAAGGTAACATTGTGAAGTTTGGGGATCATAATGAGACAAAGTGGGGAGACACCATGGCAATTCCTGTCGTTCCCCGAGAAATTACATTTTCTCTCCTCCCCCTAACGACGGGAAGGTTGTCTCATAAAAGTGACAATCCGCAAATTGTGCGGTAAAAAGATCACTGTGAAGGTTCTAAATAGCGGATAAACGTATGGAGATTCTTATCCAACGTGAATACTTAATCGTTTCTAAAGACCAATGCGTTGTGGGGCGCAGAAGGCACATACAATGCATAAGCAAATATGCGCAATTGGCACTCAAGTCCGTCTGGGTCTAAAATACAAAAATCAGGCTATCCAGTTACCAACTAGTACGCATAAAGTAATTGGTTAGCAAAAGGTCTAAATGAACGATTTAAGTAAAGTTGCATGCAATATTGCATAATTCCAGACAAAGATATGCAAATTGGTGCGCATAACCAATGACATAATCACCATACATATTCTTTCGACGGTGGTTTATGTGAGACCGTTTGCATATGCACATGGGACGAGATACTATTCATTAATCTCTATCATGCAATAAACATCAAGTACTTTTTGATGTGAACTCTCCAATATCATCGAGTCCTTTAGATGTGATAAGGGTTGTGAGCCCTTATAAGTTATCTTGGAAGTTCTGCAGCAGTTTGAGTGGACAGGAGAGCGACATGTGACCAACATATCGGAGAATCCATCAAAATCATAAATACATAAATGGTCCGCATATTAGGTGGATGGATTCACAAATATCTCCTTATATTCAGCGTAAGAATGGAATGTTTGCTTTTGTTTCTTTACCGTAGGAAGGTCTCGCTCCTACTTTGGCTAAAGAGCATGCTTTGCAACACTAAGTGGTGGGCATTTGATATGCATCTGGTTCTTTGGATGACATAACACGATTAATGTCGTTCTTTATGTCGAGTTGTTGCCACCCTTTCGCTCGAAAAGTAATGATGTTCGTACAAGTTCTTTAGTATGTGGATCATTATACTTCGACCAGGATTACCTAGTCTATTGTGCTAAAGCCTATATGAGTCTATGTCCCAAAGTACATTGTTGGTGACAACATAGGATTTTAAAACCTAATAATAGTGAGGTACAGTCCACTAGATTGACTCATGAGTTATTCTAAAATGCGTTTACGTCCACATTCATTAGAATTAATAAAAGAAACTCTATTCCATTCTCACAGTGGGTTTCAATCTGGAAACCATTGTTACGTATATTATTGAAGCTAAGTAAGGTTCGAAGGGCTCTAGATGCATACAGAGCATCAGTAACTTAGAATACTGCCGTTTAGGCATCAAAATTGGGCATTACCTTGCCATTTGATGAGTTGGGAGGACCCAATCATCGTAGTTACCGAGGCTTAGCAGGCGACTAATTCGATGAATAAAAGCCTTATTCTCAAAACATTCAAGTTCTACTCGATTCATTCCTTAGAAAAGATTGAAATTTCGAACCATAAGCATTCAAGCAATATTCAGTACTTCGAAATAAAGCTAAGAGTATAACGTAAGCAATATTAATATCTTGTTCGTGAAACAATGTTGCATCACGCCATTATTGAAAATAAAACACCAACACAGTCGTCTTGAGGTAACTATACCAAATGTAAACGAGAAAGTAAACATAATACTAAGATTCAGTCTATAGACTGTGGCTCGTATGACTCAATTCGACGATTGGTAACTGTGAAAATTGACATAGGGGGACTTGTCTAGATCATATTCTTTCATATAGTCACTAGTAGAAAAAACATCAAAGACTTCGGTACGTCTCACTTCGGTAATGTATATTAGCGAAGTAAAAACAAACAACAACTTCGCTTTTCAATTTAGGGAAGTAAACTACACACATAGACTTCAGTAAATGGTATCAAACAAAAAGGCAGGAGCTAGTTAGAAATTTTAAATTCCAAAGACTTCGCTAATTTTATAATTACTGAAGTAAAAAGTGTGAATTTTTTTTTGACGCAATTTTTTAAATATACTTGAGCTCAATTATTTTTCAGACTCCAAAAATGTTTCATACTCCAAAAAAACCCTCCTTTCTTCGCCCGCTCATTTCCAATCTCAACCCTCCTTCTTCGTCCGCTCATTTTCAGTACCACGCGATTCTCCAATCTCAACCCTCCGCTCTCCGAGCCGGTGCTCGAAGCCCTCACCCAAGGCAGCTTCGAGTTCTGCACTCCAGTTCAGGCAGCCACTATCCTGTTGCTAATTGCTATGCATCGCCGTCGACGCTTCCACCAGCTCGGGAAAAACCCTTGCCTTCGTGCTCCCAGTGGTCGAGATTCTCCACCTAGCTTCCAACAATCCCAAACCCAACAAGGTAATTATCAAGAGCTTCAATCTTTATTAGTTGCGACTGAGAAATTGGGGTTTATTCAATTTAGAGAAATAGGTAATCTTAGAGCATTGATCTCTAGGTTTTTAGTGCATTTAAAAATTTGGTTTTATTTAATTGTGTAATTAGTTAATATTCGAGCTTTGAGTTTTTTTAGCTAATAAGATAGATTCGGGTTTATTTAATTTACGAATTTGATGTGTATATTTTTAGCTACTCGGGAATTTGGGATTTGTATAGTTTACGAAGCTTTGATCTTTGTGTTTGTTAGCTGCAGAGAGATGATGGGTTTTATCGGTTTGAAGAGTTACAAATGTTTCACCAAGGTATAAATAAGAAAAAAACTACCGTTGACTATGCTTCTCTTCTAGATTTTACGAATCTCCGTTTTCATCTTACACCCCTCTTAGCTAAATATACTTCAATTTGATGAAATTATTATACGGAAAGATGGCAATAGTCAGTAGGATGGGGACGAGTTGCTTGAAACTCGGAGGAGTCTGCATTTCGAGTTATTGCCTAATCTCGTCTTTGTGAGATTTAAATAATATTCACATTTTCTTCATAATTACTTTTCTTCTTTCTAGCTTAAATTGTTTCAATTGTAATGTCAATTCTCGATTGGTCAAGGGACATACAAAGAAGGTGTATAGAGCGCGTGATCTTGAAACCGAGAAAATTGTCGCTACAAGAAGGTGAGATTTGTCAATATGGACCCGTAAAGCGTCGGTTCATGGCTAGGGAAATCCTTATTCTACGAAGGCTCGATCACCCGAATGTCATGAAACTTGAAGGTCTAGTCACCTCCGTGGTTTCAGAAATCTCTACCTTGTATTTGAATACATGGAACACGACCTTCTTTGGACTAGCGGCTTCACCGTAGTTCGGTTCTTGAACCTCGGGTGTGTTGGTGTTTATTTTTCTTTCTTTCTCGGTTACCCTCGTAAATGTACTATTTAGACACGACTTCTTATCTCATATCTTTTAAATTTGAAGTCCGATCATTAGTAACATATACAGTTGCATTTACTTATAAGGTGAATTGTGGTGTTAGTTCATTAACTCTTAGGGGTTGGCGCTTTAGTTCTTTAACTTCCAGATGTGGCAATTCAGTACTTGATGATTTCTCCCTCGTGTAACTTTCATAGGCATATTTGAATATTTTGGTATGTGAGGGCATTTTGGGAATTTAGACAATTATTTCGGACCAAAATTGAACTAACATGGAGCTTATAGGACCGTAATTGTGTGGAATTGAAATTATTTTATGGCTCCTGCAAACGTAACAATGGATGAGCTTCAGAATTAAACTGCAACACGAACAATTATTTTATGGTTCCTGCTCTGCGTAAGATTGAAATCTATATCTTGTGTTTTAAGTTGTATGTATAAAAATCTGGGGCTTGTTGTTGGATTTGTTGTTGCTTGGAATATGTTTCATCGTATTGATTGTTGTTATTTGGCTTAAGTGATTTTTATACTTTTAATATTATATATTATGCCTTACATCCGAAATCTGCATCTGACCCTTACCCCAACAGTCACGTTAAAGCAACACTTTTGTTTGAGTTGGCCTCTGTTAGCATAACCATGGATACATTCAAGGAGCTTGATGTTGAGTTGGGGCTTCCACATGTTGAAATTCCACGTGTTACATTTTATGGTTATATCCGACTCACTGATGATCTTGGTAATGAATTCTTCCTTCTGCTTGGATATTAATATTTAAATTAGTTAAACTTCTTTGGGTAATACTACCTCTGTTCCCAATTAGAATGAACAGAGAGAAAGTTCACGATCTCAATGTATAACTTTGAACATCAATATCTTTAATTATATATTATTAGCAACAACTACAAAGAAATACTATTTTGCAAATATACATATGAAATAATCCAATACCTTACATGCTAACATTTGTTTTTATATTAGTTGACAACATACCATTAAGGTTGGTATATGAATAATAGTGGACTGTTGCATTATTATTGGAGTGGAGGAAGTATTTTTCTGGTTTTATGTTTGTGTGCAATACGCAAATCGAGCTGTAAGAATGTTCTCAATTAGCTCATATTTTTCTCAGTGAAATGACAGATGATTGGTATGACAGAGCATTTTAATCAATGTATCATTGGTGTTATGAGGGTGTTATATGTATATATACACAGACAATATTGGTATATTAGGTATATTGCCTGGTATTATCGTTATCTTGGTGTCAGCTTAATGAAGTTCGGAAATGTCAGTATCCCTCTTCTGGTTGTGAAGACAAGGATCTTTTTGTTTTCCATGTATGTGAGGGCGTGTTATTTTTTAGTTACACTTTCTGATCTGCTCCTTGCTTTGGTTCAATTATTTATTGCAGAAATTGGAATATGGAGATATGTGGTCTGTAGCTATTGAAAATGCAGTTGGCAGGGTACTCAATGCTTTCATTGTCACAGATCATCAAGATGCCCGCATTCTAAGAGCATGTGCGAAGGAAGCGAACTATAACTCTGATTATCATTTATGACTTTTCCATGCCAAGGTAACAGTCAAGGCGTCTTAAGTGGAATCAATTCCCAATTACTTTTGTCAAATGAACATTTTCCAACGGATGATTTGTTTTCTCTTGGTAGAATTGACATTCCGAGGCACATGCTTCCCCATACTAATCATCCCACTGCATTCTCTGTTATGCATTCTGACAACCCTACAGTGATGAATGTTTTGGTTGATGTGGTAAACTTCGCACTTCCTTGAGAACTCTTGTTTTTCACTTCTATTTCTATTGTTTTGTCTATAAGCTAGTCTTGCATTTTTTTTTTTTTCACATTTTTGCTACATGCACATAACATGCTACTCTACATGAATTAACATTTAGAAAACTACTACAGAGACCTGCTTGTGGAGATATGGCCATTGGTGGTTTGTTGGAGAGTACAGTTAACACAAACACTTAATGTCCCCTTTTATACGGATTTGCAATGATATTTTTATCTTTGATCTCCTTATAGCTGTTCTAATATCTTCTGCATGATGTTGTCGACACTGTTTTAGTATAATGTATGTCTTGCAGGCTAGTGCTGAGAGACAAGTGCTTGTCAAAGATTATGATGCTGGTAAAATGGTTGCCTTTGATCAGAGGATATCAAACCTGAAGGAGGTTTACACGTCTGATGGGTACAAGATGTAAGACAGAAACTGAGTTAATCTGATGACCTATATCAAATTATATATACTAGTCTTGTCATTCGGTTAATCGTATTTTGTTATCTGTTTTCATTTTTCTCTGTTTTTTTCTTTCTGACTTTTTCATTCCTTTTTGGAAGCCAGAATATATATCATTTCATATGATCTAATCTTAAGAAATCTATATTTGATAGAAAGCTGGTGGGTTGTGTTAGCATATGTTGTACAATGTTCAAACCTTTTCGATGCAAATACATTAATGTTCTCTTTATTATTCACATTGTAAAAGTATTGAAGATGAATTAACACATTGCATGAAAGACTTTAAATGCCAATACAGGTCCCACCTTCCCCTGCTGTTGTGTGGTATATTTCAAGTCTGCTTTTTGCCGTGATATGTTTTTATTCTCAATTCCAAAAGTTGTTTAGTGGTGTTTGTTTCGCTCAAAAGTAAAAGATGGTTGTTTGATTTGATTGTGTAAATGTGATAAATGTAAAGTTTCTAAAGGGACAAAAAAAAGGGGTAAGTCTAAAGCTTTAAGCGGGACGGATAGAGTATATTTGCGTCATATAATTCATTGAATTTATTTTTATTTCATACATGACATGGGTAATTCCGAAGGCTCTTCTTGGTTTCTCTATAATTGTTGCTTGGCTTTCCTGATATTTATTTACTGTAAATTCTTCTAGAAAAGGCGCATCACCTTGGAAAGGAACATTAGGCCGAAGTTATTTGAGCTGGAAGATGTGAAAAAATCGCTCTCCTTGGAATCTAGTCTTTTGCATCTAATGTGGATGAGCTCCATCAAGAGATATCTGTCTGTTTCTTGGAATTTGGTCTCCTTGTCTTTTGTTGTTCTTTCTAGAGTAGTTTTTGTTAGTATTTAGCTAGAGTTCTAGTCTGTCTCATGGGTATATCATAAAATTTGTTGTTTTATCTATTCATTGGCTCGGAAATTTCGTGCAGAAATTGCATGAAGAAATACGAGAAAAGGAAACATTCTTTGGAAAAGCTCGAGAGTAGAGTGAATGAAGCAGAGCGAAAGCTCAAGATCTCAAAGTGTCATTTGAAAATCTCTGGTACTATTTTTGTTCTCCATTACTATGTTGACTCCTTGTGGTTATTTATTCCGCATGCCCCAATTTATATTATGTAGAGTCCTCGTAGTTATTTATTTTGCATGCCCCAATCTTTACAATGTAGACTCGGAAAGTCGAAGTTGATGCATTAATGTAGCGGAGCGTGAAGCGATAATGATAGAGAAAGATCTACATGCACCAAGGGGTCATTTTCCTTTTCCTTTCTATTTGTTTTCTCGCTATTTTCCTTATTTTGCTTGAAGCGGTTTTGGATTTTTCTCATACAATTCTTATTCGGGATAAGAAACATTATGAGACTTACATGCATGATAAAGTCCTTTCGTAATCAAGAAAGAGGAGGTGAGTATCGAAACTTGAGCACACTGTAAGGTGCATATAAACTCGATCATATGTTACGTTTTGCTATTGTAGATGCACCAATGGTGCCTTTCTACAAATGTGCTTGGTTTCATTATGCTATGAAACATGTAACTACTTTTAACATCTGGTTCAAAGACCAATACTACACCCGGGAGAGCGGTATGATGAAGTCGGGAACGAGTGGAGCAAGTTCGTCTACACGTTTGTCGATGGTGCTTAGGTGGCTTTATTGTCGGGAAGTTCTTTGTCTAGTTTCAAATCAGTACTATATGTGTATGGTCTTGGTTGCAACACTACGGTACTCTGGTGCATATCTGTTGGTATAGTTAGATCGAACATGTCGTTTGATCGGGTAAATATGGTGAATGTTTTGTTAATGTGCGATCCATTAGCTAGACCTATGCATGTGTCTCGTAGACATTGTGGAAGTTTATTTGATGTTGGCATATTATAGTTATGCCCAATGCAAACTTGTGAATCACGTGAATCTGAATATTTGGCATTTTTGCTGACGATCGCCGTTTATATATGAAATTGGGGTTTATTATTATTATCAATGCTTATGATCTTGTGTTATTGAATTGGGATCTTGTGATTTGAGTTTGTTGGATTTTTAATGAGGTTGATTGATGTATTTGAGGTTGTGTTGTTGAGATCTTGTGAATTGAGGTTTTTTATTGGGTGGATCATGTTTTTGTACAACAGGGATTCTATATTTACAAATTGAAAAGAAATATACAATGTGGTTATTTACTTCGGATAAAAAACGAAGTCAGAGATATATAATTAGCGACACAAAATAGAATAAGCGAAGTAAAAAGGAGTGTAATAGGAAATATACACTTCAGCGATTATAAAATAACTGAAGTGGAAGGACCTTTTTTACTTCGCAAACCCCCATATTCGGGTTCTAAAAACCGAGATAGACTTCGGTTATTACGATATTAGACTTTGTCTAATAAGCGAAGTCTAAAGTATACCTTTAACTACACGAACATAGACTTCGGTAATTATAACATTTTTACTTCGGATATTATCCGAAGTCTTTGACGTTTATTCTTATAGTGAGTGAGTTCTACTTTCTTTGGACTCTCTATATTTCTTTTAGTGAGATGCGACTTGCATGGCAGTTCTTGTACCATGTCCAGCATCTCCATAATGATAGCACAGTTCATTGCCAACTCGAGCCTTAGAGGCGATATGATGGGTAGGTGCTTTTTGGTTCCCTTGGCTAGTAGAGTCAGGAGCACCAAGTCTTCGCATTACATTGGAAGAACCCCCACGTCCTCGACCACGAAGCCTATCATGTCCAGTCCCCTATTCATTGGGGTAGTTTCCATCCTTCACTTTGCCATAATTGGCCTCGGGAATTTTCTTTGTCCCAACCGGCCTGACATTACAGCTCACTAACACTTCGTTATGTCTCAGCTACTTGCAGTAGGTTGATTAGCTTACTGAAGGTAGTGATGCTTTTATTATCATACTCCAGCCCATACAGGTTCGTTAGTATAAGAGCGGAAGTAGGGAAGGTGGAAAGAGTTTTATGGATCATGTCGTCTTCTGTGATGTCCTTCCCACAGAAATTTAGGTGTGCCTTGAGGCGGAGCATATATTTGTTGAAGTCGCTGATCCGTTTATAATCAAACAAGTGGATTTGATTTCACTGCACGGTCAACTCTGGGAGCAAAGTTTGTCAATGTTCCCAAATTGGCCCTTAAGGGCATTCCACAGTTCTTTAGGGAATTTCAACTGTAGATATTCCTATCTCAGGCTGGGTTCGATGTGCAACCTAAGGAATATAAGTGCACTCGCTTTGATCTTATCAGACGGTACTTGGTCTGTGGTGTTAAGGAGCGTACCACTATATTCTTTAGTGACAAATGTGGTCTCGACGTAGGAGACCCATCTATGGTACTCAAGCTCTTTTGAGTCCAAGATATCAAATTTGAGGCGAGTTGGATAAGCTATCTTAATACAAGAAAAAGGAAAATGATTTTTCACAGTTTACCATGAGTACTTTCCATGATAAAATTTTCAATAATGGGAGCGTTATTATTTTTCGGAACCAAGATATGGTCAAAATTATTTTCGATGCTATTGAGGATTACCAATGAAATTACTTTATCACGGTTCGAGTTGATATAGGCAGTAGAAATAAGTCCTCTAGGTTCTACTAATGATGAACCTAATATACATGCCATAACTAACGATGCATGCAAAATATATATATATATATATAATTATAGATATAATCACATAGCCCTATGAATATATCTATATATGTATATATGCAGTCAAAGAGGTGTCTTATGCCGCAATAATTATTAATTCAATGTGAATTTATTTTAATTCGAACTATTTAAAGCAATTCGCTTTAATTTAATTAAAGTTATTAATGCATCATGCTTTAAGTTGGTTTAAGTAAGCATAAACAAATTTATATAAAATATAAATATGCAATTAAAGTAATTAAAGCACGTAAAATTGCACGTTGTAGATAGTAGGGTTCGGGTTGGTGTACCGTATAAAAAAGATCTAATTCTTTTTTTTTTTAGGCATACCGTCATTTTATTTGGCAAATTGCAATCTTCATTCAATCGTCGTTTGGGCCGCCTTGATTCCTTGCAAGACACGAAAAAATAAGGATTAAGTTTGTATCTTGTAAAGACAATATTATAATCTAAATATCTAATTGCAATTGTATTAATAATATGGAAAAAGAAGTCGTCCTTTTCCTCGTCGGTTGAGGGCAAAATCCGATTTAGTTGGATGAATATTTGTTCTGGAACCAATTTTTTTTTTTGTGTTGTGCAGGTGTGTAGCTTGGGATCAGTTTACTAGGCGCCTATCGGAGTTGGACTGGCAGGGCGTGAATCGACGGACGGAGCTGGCCGACTATTGCAGTTAGTATGGAGCAGATCGGAGTTGGTGGCGGGTTGTGGATCGACCGTCGCTTGGCCATGATTTGCTGGGGTTGGTGTCGCGCGGTGTCGCGGTGGTAGGCGTGCGGACCCGATGCCAGGGGCGGGGCTGCATCACGGGTGGAGGTAGGACTGATGGTCGGTGGCAGATTGTTGAAGAAGGTGACGGCTGTTCGGAATTAGGGTTTCTGCGGGAAAAGAAATCCGATTTCTTTTTTTTTTTTTCTTTCGGGATTTTCAGAAAGAGAACGATTTTTTTAGGGATTTTGCAGAAAAAACTGGACTGATTTTTTTTCTTGTTCAGTTGGGAACTACGTGCTGATAACGTGATGAAGGGAAAATAACTGAAACAGAAAGTAGGGCAAAGTTGTTGTATTATTCCATTGATGAGCTCCCTTTAAATATGAAGAAATACATACAAATGCGCCATAGAATCTGGCTAGGAAAGCGTAACTATGACTTAAGCGAGAATGAGTATTATTCACGAAATAATAGACGTCAATCTCTGGTCAACAATCCCAAAATCGCACAAAGCGACAAGTGATTCCGTGATTCCTACTTATACATATATGTATTATATTAACACATATATTTTTTTCTACTAATCTTATTCCAATAAATATATTCATGTCACGTCACGACTTATGTCTACCACGTGTAATTTACAAACCCCTGTTTTTAATGTTTCCACGTAGAACATGTAATTAAATGACACATGCATCATAAAACACATTCGATAAATAACCCAACATTGCATGTTATAAATGACGGACAAAATAACTCCAATTAAATGCCAAGACTATGACATCGTTAATTAATGTAATTTGCAAAGATAAAAGGTGCGGGTATCACATCATCCCCTATTAAAAAAAATTTTGTCCCCGAAACTTAAAACAAGACAACAAATATAATATAAGACGCAGGGCCGTCTTAAATATTTCGGAGGCCCTGTTCTTATAAATTTAAGAACAAAAAATTCAAACTATTTCATTTGTATTTTAAGTAACAATCCAATAAGACTTCAACTTAATCAACTCTCTACTTGAAAAGAGCTATCCTTCTAACACTTTTTGAAGCAAATTCATCAACCAAGTCTTCATATGATACAGATTCCAAAAGTTCGTTCTCAATTGCTATTAATGCTAATCCATTAAGCCTCTCTTGTGCCATTGTAGATCGCAAGTAAGACTTCAACAACTTCAATTTTGAAAAACTTCTGCAGATCTGTGATCGCGGGAATAGTCAACAAAATTCTATATGCAACAAATGTATTAGGAAAACAATCTAAGCCTTTCAAATATGTTAATATTTCCATAGGTCCCATTCTCTCTCTAGGCAATAGATTTCTTAATAACTTTAGCCCCACACATAATTCATTTCCATCTGTTGTGCGGAGATTTATACGCCTCAATGGCGATCGGTATGATGGTCAGGAGCCAACCAAAGAAGACAGATACTGGGCAAGCGTCTAGCGGTCGACGTCCAAGGCAATCGTCTTTTGGAATCTGGCGATCGCCTCTTATGTTCGACCGGGGACGACCGTCCCCGTGCCACATGTGAATCCGACACCCGTCAAAGTCTGCGGAGACCGAATCTAGGGTGAAGACCCACGTGCAGATCCGCAAAAGGCGCCGCAAGAATAGGCCCTACTCCAGCCCATCAGCACCTGTCAGTGATAAGGACGGCCTCACCAACCGACAGACCCGCCGAAAGGACCTAAGGTGGGACCGCCCAGGACAGCGAGAAGAGGCACCTGTCGCCTCCTCATTGGTCCGCGCATCTGGTTGCCAGCAGCAGTTGCGGACTTTAAGGAAACAGTCCCACGTGCAAGGACGATCGCCCGCCTTATTTAAATGCAGGAAACGGCGATCGCCCGCGGTGGACGGGGACGTCCCAGCAGCCCTTTCTCCTATAAATAGGAGGCCTCCAGCTTCGGCAAAAGGACGCAGTTTTTACAACGTGAACACATAACGCTAAAAGCAAACAATACAGAGAACTCTCCATCTTTGTAACAAGAACTCGCAGAGCTTCAACTCTGGCTCTTCCGGCAATCTTCAGCACTCGATAGCTAAGATAACTAGAGTCTTTACACTCATTGTAATTGTGCTCTAACATTAATATCTGTACTCACTAGTATTCATATTAATAACATCTCGCGAGAGCATTTAAGCCCGGGACTAACAACCCCGGCAAATCTTGTGTTATTTATTTCCCCACGGACATGCTCTCGCACTTTGTTTGTTACTCGTCCATTCCAGCATATCATCTCCGGATAATATTTCGGGTAACAACATCAATATCATGGGAGTGATCCCTCATGGCGACCCGGGCATTCGGGCCCCAGCCGTGAGACATCGGAGTCCGAATCCGTCACCAGGAGTTCGGCATACCCAACTCCCAGAAGACAGGCCGGCCAACGGGCTCCCACTCGCCCCAGAATTGAGCTCGGTGGCGGAGAACTCGTCACCTACCACGGGGCCAGGAGATCGGTACATGATCGCCTCGGCTCCCGCTCCGAGAGCCCATCCGCGAGCAGTCAGGCTACGACAATGGCCGCAATGCAGCGCCAACTCGACGAAATGAAGGCGCTCATAGAAACTGGGGCAGGCGCCAAGAGATCGATCGCCGGACCAAATGAGCCACTCGCGGTCCAGATCGAGCTCGCTCCCGTGCAACCAAAGATCGTTCCTCCTCAAACACCTCTATATGAGGGGAGGTCGGATCCTGAGACCCATTTGAGCAAGTTCCGGATCTACATGACCGGATGCGGGGCATCGGACGCGACGAAGTGCCGAATGTTCTCATTGACACTGGGAGATCTCGCCCATAGATGGTACATCTCACTGCAACCGCGTTCAATCAACTGTTTTGAGAAACTGGCGAACGACTTCACGTCGTATTTCGCCGCCAAAGTTGCTCGTCCAGAGGGCCCCCACCGCATGATGAAGATCAGGCAGGGGAAGGACGAGCCCGTCGAAGACTACATCGACCGGGTGGATGAAATAGTCCTCACCGGTGAGCCCATTAGCGATGAGCTCGCTCTCTACTCGGTCCTAGGGGGATTCAATGGCCATTCACCCATGTTCAGGCACCTCACGAAGGACATCCCCCCGACCTACGCGATCTTCCGCGTCAGGGCCGCCGATTTTCTGGCTAAGCAGAGGATGCTCACCCTTCGCTTAGGCGAGGGATCTACCGGAGAAGGGAAGGCGCCATCTTCCATCCCGAAAAGGGCGGTAGCCAATCCCAGAAAGGCGGTCGCATAGCCACCCGGTGACTTCAAGGCCTTCGAGGATGTGGAAGTCCACCTCCTCCGCAACCTCAATCTGTCTCCGGTCCATATCTTCAACGCCATCAAGGGGCATGAGTGGCTTAGCAAGCCGAAGCCGATGAGGGACAACGGTCATCTGGACCGCAGCAAATTTTGTGCCTACCAAAAAAGTCCTGGCCACAACACCATCCAGTGCCGCGACCTACTCAGACAACTCTGGAGACTGTTTGAGGAAGGCAAGTTGGACAACTTGGTGACCAAGCCAGAACCCCGGGCAGAAAGGGCCGGGGGACGCGATCTCCGTCAGAACGATAGAATATCTCCCAATTCGGTCGCTAGGATCGAGCAAAACGAGCCAGAGTACTCCGACGAGTCAATCCCTACGATCAACCCCGGCGGCCAGATCAATATGCTTCAGTCGGGAGGTGGAAACCTCGGAGGCCTTTCCCCGGTTTCCACCATGTCAAACAGAAAGCGGAAGGCCGAATTGAGGGCGTTCGCCGAGGTCCATGTCGTGGTGCCCCCAGAGCCGACCATCTCCAGAGACATGCTCATCACCTTCTCCAACAAGGATAGGGAGGGAGTGGAGTGCCCCAAAGAAGATGCATTGGTAATCTCTGCATGTATCCTAGGGAAAATGGTCGACCGCGTGCTGGTTGACAATGGGAGCTTTTGCAATATCATATTTAAATCTGCTCTTGACCAGCTCGGCAACCTGACCAAGTTCATCAAGACATTTGATACCGTGCTTCAAGGATTCGGCGACAACACGGTCCAAGCCTATGGAAGGATCAAGCTCTCTGTCGAGCTAATATGCTGTTACGATCCCAAGGTTAAGATCACTAGGAACCTCAATTTTGTAATCATAGATAAGCCTAGCATATATAATGGGTTCCTAGGTTGCCCCTTTCTAGAAACCTTCGAGGCGGTCGCCTCTTCTTTCTTTTACTGTATTAAGTTCCCCACTGCCGATGGGACAGTCGGTACTGTAAAAAGAGACCAGATAATGGCTAAGAAATGTTTGAATTACTCCTGTGTCGTAACTTCCTCTTTAAACACTTCCCGTACTATCTATAACATTGACTCGATCGACATTCAACCAATGGAGATCGACGGACCAAACACCTCATACCAGCCCGACTCAGAGGACGGCATCTCACATCGATCGACGGACGACATAGAGCCAATGATCGGTTTCGAGCTAAGCCTCGACATTGATCCAAGGATCTAGTCCGGAAATCGTTCCAAATGAGAAGCGACCGTCCCCAATGAAGAGTTAGAAAGTATAACGATAGATCTAGCTCGCCCGGAGCGGGAAGTGCAGATCGGCACAAGCGTCGGTCTTGAGTTAAAAGAGGATCTGATCAGTTTACTACGTAAGAACATCAGAGTCTTTGCCTGGTCGCATCAAGATATGGTCGGCATTAGTCCTGAACACGCTTGCCACTATCTAAAGATCGACCCGGCAAGGAAGCCTGTTCACCAGAAACGTAGGAAATTCGGTCCTGAGAAGTATGCTGCACTCGACGCAGATGTCAAAAAGCTACTCGACAACAAACTGATCAAAGTAGCTACCGACGAGCCACAGTGGGTAGCCAACACAGTGCTCGTCCAAAAGGCGAGCAACTCATGGAGGTTATGCATCGATTTCACCGACCTCAACGCAGCATGTCCGAAAGACCACTTTCCGATGCCTCATATTGACCACTTGGTCGATAACACGACAGGTTGCGAAATGATGTCGTTTATGGACGCCTTCGCCGGGTACCATCAGATCCCAATGGCGGAGAAAGACGTAAAACACACGTCATTCCACACTGAAAAAGACGTGTACTTTTGGGTCCGAATGCCATTCGTTCTGAAGAATGCGGGGGCGACCTACCAACGACTAGTCAACGGGATGTTCGCCAACCAGACCGGCAAGACCATGGAGGTTTACATTGACGACATCGTGGTCAAGAGCTTCAAAAAGGAAGATCACCTCAAAGAACTTGCCAAGACGTTCGCCATCCTAGAGGTTCAACATGAAACTGAATCCCAAGAAATGCAACTTCTATTTTAGCGTGCGCTAACGAGGCCTCTAACCCAGTCCAGTAGCTTCTGGACTATTTTACCTCTAGTTAGCGTACGCTAACGAAGCCTTAGCGTGCGTTAGCAACGCTCCAGTAGCGCGCACTATCCCTGCACATAGCGCTCGCTATTCCTGCTGCACAGGCAGTAAGATCACAACAACGACATTTCCCAACGGAACGACAAACACGTAATGAATCTTAATCGCAACCAACATGCATCAATACATGGCACACGATCATATAGGCACGAACAACATGCAATCTACGGAAACGAAAATATAGGACATTACATTCTACCCCACTAAAAATAAGTTTCGTCCCGAAACTTAAAATAAGAAATATCAAGGTAGACACAAACGAAACCAAAAGGTTCACACAACAAATATCAAATATCCACATAAGACATAACCTACAATACAACACGTAATAACATCACTGGGCACCACCGACCCCTCCACGAGTAGGAGCAGTGTAACACCCCCGATATATTCGGAAATATTACAGCGCCGTAAATCCTTTACATAAGGATTTACCTGAAGAATTGAACAAGCATAAAAAGGTACTAACGAATGGAAATAACGGAATTACAGTACATCAGTTCTGACCAAATACAGAAATAGTACAATTGTTCAACAGAACTCAATAATACATCAACGAATTCAAATCCATCACAAATGACTTCGTACTCGAGTACTTATTGAAATAACGAATAAACAACAGATAAATAAACCCGGTCGGGACATCACTCTGCACCCTCGTCGTCATACAGTTCCAGTGGTTGTTTCCCCGCTCTCCTGGATCCTGAACACAAACAAAGTGTTCACCCCCGAAGGGGTTAGCACAACGATGCTAGTACAAGTACCACAACATATTATTCATATCTCACGAAGAATAATAATAACGTAAACGACAAAATACCAACGAGTCTTCTCCTACGAGAAACTCAAACATAACATACCAAATCGATAATCACAACATGATATCAATACATACACATGGTAATTCCATCGATCCAGCGTTCACTGCCTAGAACCCACGATGATCCCGTCAGACCAACCCGTGGTGGAAAAACCCGTCCGATGATCCAGCGCACGCTAGCATAGATCCCCCGATGATCCCGTCGGACCAACACGAGGTGGACATACGATAACGACATACATGCACGACAATATGTACAACAACAATACATAAAACAATTAAGGTACTTGCCTCGATTTGAAGACAATAACAACACTTCCATGAAAATGACCACTCGAAGATCGTCCTCCTCAATCAATCACGTAACGAGACCAAACCTTAACAAAAGAAATGATAAAGGATTTATCTCACGTCGTATGAATGTTTAACAATTCGATTCACGGCCAAAAGTTCATAAAATACAATCTGCCTGAACTGCTTAGCGCACGCTAAGTACTCTGTGTAGCGTGCGTTAAGTATGCTCGATAGCGCACGCAAACAACAAAGCCTAGCGCACGCTAACGATGCATGGTCAGTACTTCACTGTCCAGCCAACTGACTCGTCTGATGGTCTAGCGTACGTTACGTACCAAACGTAGCGCACGCTAACTCGTGCTCGATAGCGCACGTTAATATTCATAACATAGCGTGCGCTATCTATGCATGGCGTTATCTTTGGCGAAAAGCTATTCGCCATGATCGAGACAATGAAATCTTGCGTGATAATTCATGTTACTTCCATGAATACCATGTTCATACCCTTATGAATGATTTTACGGATAAAGACAACTTCGGATTCAAGGATATGCATACCAATATAAAACCATATTCCATTCCGACTTCAAATCTTCATACGACAATTCGAAAAGCTTAACGGTTGATATCAACACCTTATATCCATCAATATTATCATGCTGAAGTTGTTTAAACGTTCCATCTATACTAGATAAATCTTTCCATGATCAATCCTTTAGATTTATCCAACAATAATGATTATTAAAGTCAAGTCCAAGATTACTATGAAATCATCTATTAGATTCGGTTTACCAATGATAGAAGCTTCTCTTCACATATTCAGTGTACTAAGATTCGAATCATGATGATTATAATCAAGGTATTTAAAGCTTATTCATCTCACTATTCCAAACATGATATACTTGGATAATTCATCTACGAAAATCCATATCTTGTTAACATGATCATCCAAATCGTTAGAATCCAACTCTAAGTCTGGAGATAGATTGAACATACCTTAAAATGACGAAAATCACTTAACCGTAAGGTAGAATCCCACTCCGGTTGGTTGTATGCCACTCCAAGGTGCTATTCCACTTCCATGAACATTCCCAAGTGATAACCAAAGTATAACACCAACAATATGTGTTCTAAGTGTATAGGAGTATTACTACAGCTCTCTGAACTCTCAAGGATGAAGAAGGGCGAAAGAAATGAAAGCCAAAACGGTTGTTGTCCCATTTATAATATTCTGCATTATTAACAAGTTAGCGCACGCTACTAAGCATCCCTTAGCGTGCGCTAATAATGGTTGACTTCAGAATTTGTCCGGGTGCGTCAGCGGAAATATTATCCGGACCCATGTCTCCGGGCGCATGTGTTAGCCGTCCGCTCAATAATTGAGTTCTTAGCGCACGCAACTCCTATCTTCATAGCGTGCGCTAATAATAGCCCGATAGCGCGCGTTAAGATACATTCTTAGCGTGCGCTATCACGAGGTTGTTTGAGCAATTTTTGCAAGTTTCTATACTTATGCATAATGATATCAATGCGAAATATCATACTCGATAATCAAAATCACCAATCCGAAATAATACATGGTTTGAATACAGATGAAATACACTGTAATAAATCCGGATATTACATACTCTCCTACTAAAAAGGAGTTTCGTCCCGAAACTCAAGACGAAAATAACTCGGGATATCTAGACTTCATATCAGCTTCCGTTTCCCAGGTGGCTTCTTCCATTCCGTGACGTGACCACTGAACTTTGACCAAAACGATTGACTTGTTCCTCAGTTGCTTAACTCGACTCTCGAGTATCTTGGTAGTCTTTCTTCAAGCGTCCCATCTCGCTCGACTTGATCTCGCGAAATCAATGATATGGTAGGATCTGGTATATACCTCGTGGCTGGGATACGTGGAACACGTTATGAGCATGGCACAATGACGGCGGCAATGCTAATCTGTATGCCAACTCCCAACTCTCTCGAGGATCTCAAATGGTCCGATATATCTCGGACTCGGCTTTCCTTTCCTTAGAAACGAAAGATTCCCGAGTAGGAGAAACCTTCAAAAGTACGTGATCTCCAGATCTTGAACTCCAATGGGCGCGGCGTGCGTCCGCATAGGATTCTGGCGACTCGGGCGGTCAATAGCCTCTCACGAATTAAAGCTATCTTCTCTCGAGTCCGCTCGATCAACTGCAGTTACATTCGATCAAGTCCGATGAATCGTCCCGAGATAGGGCGATCTGCATCTCCTTCCGTATAATGCCTCAAACGGTGCCATCTTAATAGAAGCATGCCAACTATTGTTGTAGGTAAATTCAATCAACGGTAGATGAACTTCCCAATCGTTTGACCAATCTAAGGCACGAGGCCCTTAGCATGTCTTCCACCGTTTGTATAGTTCTCTCAGTTGTCCGTCGATCTGCGGGTGATAAGGCATCTTGAAGTTCAATTCGGTCCCCAAGGCCTTATGAATTGCTTTCCAAAAGTGAGACACAAAGCAGTGTCTCGATCGAAACAATGGTCTTGGCGTACCATGCAATCGAACTATCTCCGAAATAAAGACTCGTGCCAACATCTCTGGTCCCCACGTATCCTTAATGCCTAGAAAATGAGCCGATTTGGTTAAGCGATCAACTATCACCCAAATCATGTTCATTCTGTCACGGTTTTCGGCATATTAGTGATAAAGTCCATCGATATGTCCTCCCACTTCCATTCGGGAATCGGGAGCGGCTTCAACATTCCGGAGGCCGTTGATGCTCGATCTTAACACATTGACAAGTCAAGCATTTGAAACATAGTCCGCTACGTCTTTCTTCATGTTGCCCCACGGAAGTTACGCTTCAAGTCCTTATACATTTCTTGGTGCCGGGTGGATAGAATAGGCGAACTATGAGCTTCCTTCATAATCGTCATTTGAACATCAACATCGGGAGCCAGAGTCGGTTACGAAATCTCAAAACTCCATCGCCATGAATTATGAATCAGGGCCTTTCCTTGGATCACTTCATCATGTAACCGAATCATCGAGAGGATCATCTGCTGTCTAGATTTGATTTCTTCGGTTAATGATGAAGTTATCTCCATCACGCATGTTGTCCACTGGACTCTTTGTAACCATACTTCAATTCCTTCACGAATCATCTCTCGCTGAAGGCTAAGTTGGGAGGTCAGCGTCTCCAGCATCTGAATAGAGACAGGCTTGCGGCTAAGTGCATCGGCCACTACATTCGCTTTGCCTGGATGATATAAAATCTCCAAGTCATAGTCCTTAATCAGTTCTAACCATCTTCTTTGCCGCATGTTCAACTCTTTCTGGCTGAATATGTACTTGAGACTCTTATGATCCGTAAACATCTGACAGTGAGTCCCGAATAGATAGTGCCTCCAGATCTTCAAGGCAAAAACCACTGCTGCTAGCTCTAAATCATGTGTTGGGTAATTCACTTCATAAGGTTTCAGTTGTCGCGACGCATAATCGATCACCTTATCATTCTGCATCAACACGCACCCAAGTCCTTGGTTCGAAGCATCACTGTAAACTATGAATCCTCCAGTTCCCTGCGGAAGTGATAGAATCGGCGCCGTCGTCAATCTCTTCTTCAATTCATCAAAGCTAATCTGACACAATTCATTCCACTCAAACTTTTGAGTTTTCTGCAGGAGTCGAGTAAGTGGGTGGGAGATTTTAGAAAACCCTTCCACGAATCGACGATAGTATCCAGCAAGTCCTAAGAAGCTTCGGACCTCTTTCACGTTCTTTGGAGGCTTCCAATCCAATATTGCTTCGATCTTCTGAGGATCTACTCGGACTCCTCTAGCTGACACCACATGGCCGAGGAACATTACTTCCTTTAGCCAGAATTCACACTTAGAAAGTTTGGCGTACAATTGCTCGTTTCTCAAAAGTTCCAATACAATCCGCAAATGTTGCGCATGTTCTTCCGGACTCTTAGAATACACCAGAATGTCATCAATAAACACGACCACAAATTTATCCAAAAATTCAATGAACACACGGTTCATCAATTGCATAAATACAACAGGTGCATTATGTAACACCCCCAATCCGCTAAGGGAATATTACACGCCGTAAACCCTTTCCGCAAGGATCTACCAGGCTAAACGTCCATAAACAACCAAATGCTTGCCCGGCCAGGGTCAAACAATATAATAATACAGACCGTTAAGGTCACTTACACATAAACAAACAGACCGATGAGGTCACACAACTCTATCAACAGGACTGACTAACAACATTACCCACACAGGGGTCGAAATACAATAAAGCGGAAGACTGAATCGACTCTAACAATACAACTAAACTCTACCCACTCTCAACTCTTGATTAGTATCGCAGCTCGTCATCCCCATGTGCTAATCCTGTGACTGCTCCCCTGAACCTGCATGTACAGACGCGAGCAGGACATCCACCCCCCGAATACTCGGGGGTTAGTAAAACTCCACTGTTTTACTAGTGCAAGTATCAAACCATACGAAATGTAACAAGCAAATAGCAACTACGAATTTAATACGTAAATCAATTATCAAAATGTTCTCGAGAAGTTTTAGAATTTCGAACTCAAGTAAGAGATATTTGAAAAGGAACGCATCATCTCGGGGATTTTTAAAGCAGAAATTCTTTTGGACCTCGAGTCCCAATTTACAAAACCTTTTCGAAAACATTAGGGCCTTAGCCCGATTCTCGTTTCAAAGCATACTAAATAATATATCATTATGAGTCCGAGATCCATATTTAAAATGTTACCCAAACCATCATGCTACGATCATTGTTCGTACACATCATGTACCGAACTCAGGAGGCCTCGACGGACCTTACCCGACCACACACCTGTTCGTACACATCATGTACCGAACTCCGAGGCCTCGACGGACCTTACCCGGACCACACACCTTTGTTCGTACACATCATGTACCGAACTCCGAGGCCTCAACGGACCTACCCGGCCACAACATCGTTCGTACACATCATGTACCGAACTCCGCAGGCCTCGTCGGACCCTACGGATCACACACCTTGTCCGTACACGTCATGTACGGACTCCAGGCCTCGTCGGACCACCTGGATCACACACTTTGTTCGTACACATCATGTACCGAACTCCAGAGGCCTCGTCAGACCCTACCTGGAACACACACACATCGACACGACACAATTCATAATCATTAAATGTCAAGCCATTCCACATTACACCGAAATGTACAATCAAGTAGGTAAACCAAACAACACAAACATCATGATCATCACAACGACTCTTAACCAACATAACACACATTCGGTACACAATACATTGAACAAACACGTGTACAACCATCTCATATGTACATCGCAATCCTGCACAAATGGCACAACGCCGAACACGTATACCAATATATCACTATTATCACAAAGCCTTCAAATTTCGGAAAACACAACCAACTCAAACGGAACATATTTACGGAGGCAAGCAAAATCGTCATACATAGCATACGTAATTACTAGTCGCAAGATACAAGCCGTATATTAAGATACTTGCCTTAATAACCGCTACCAAACGCTCCGAAGAACACGGTTCGACCGGGAAGCTCGGACCCCGAGGAAGACAATGAACGGAAGGGTCCCGACTCGAGTTCTTCACAAGAATTCGACCCTAACAACATAAAGACTCAATCAACTACAATTCCACTGAAAAACCACGAATTAATCGACGTTCTATCCTAAGGGACAATCCGCCGAACACGATTGAGGCATAAAGTTCAAATTCGATCAACGAAGGGGAAAAACTTGGAATTTATCCGCTAAAGTTCTAGGAAAACATAACACCATGATTACCCAACTAATGTTCATCATCAATCGAAGCAAAAACGAAAGGAAAAATGAATTATAGCCAAGAACCCTAAAATTAGGTATAATGACCAATTACCTCAATTCAACGATGGAATGGTGGAAGGAAGATGATTGATTCGTGTTAGAATGTCCAAATCCGAGTTATAAGATGCTAGACTGCAATATCTGGTTGAAATCGCCCAAAGTCGCGAGGAGAGAGTGGAGAAACGGGAGAGAAAGGAAGAAATGGGGTTAAAACACCCGTCTGTCCTTTATATACTGGACAGAACACGGCGCAACAAACGGTCCAAATAGCGCCGTGTTCAGCGCCGTGTTGCTGGTCAGCGGGCGACCCCTGTGCGACACGGCGCAAAATGCCGCGGGTCTTGCGCCGTTTCTCGGACAGTGCCCGACCCCCTGGGCGACACGGCGCACAGACACGGCGCAAAATGCCGCGGGTCTTGCGCCGTTTTGCACAGGTCCTGACAGACAGCATTCTGGACAGAAAACAACGCTACCAAAAACGAAAAAGACGATCACCAAAACACGATATGCCGACCCAACAGTCCGAGGAAAATACACACAACGAGAAACAATAACCAGTAACCCAAAACGGTCCGAGGTACACGATCAAAACCGAACAAGGAACAAATTCCCTAAACTTATAGGAAATTACAAAAACAGCCCAAACATCCGAAAATCATGATACGTGGTCGAATAACCAAACCGAAGTTCACGACACGTCTAACAAGGTTAAACGGACTTACGGGAAACTCGAAACAGCAGTTTCGGACGAGATTCGCAAGAATCGAACTCAAGTGCGGAAAAGTCGCTAAAAAGCTCGGAACTCAACAAAACGATACCGAAACGAACTCGGATGACAAAAAGTGCAGAATTAATCATTCTCAAAATGACAAAACGGTCATGAGCGAGTCGTAAAAACGGACTCCGGCCGAAAATGAAATTTACCGAAAATCGAAAATTGCGGATATTACATTCTACCCTCCTTAAAAGAAGTTTCGTCCCGAAACTTAAAACAAGTAGGGAGAAGCAATATCCCGCCAGGAAAACTCAACAAGATACACAAGGAAACGCGTAACTTACGCCCATCGGCGAAACGTTACAAGCAACGCAAAGGAATATACGGCGTGAAAACACGCTCCACGACGACCAACACAACATCGCCAGTAGAGACATAATAAAATCCACAAGTGACAAGCGTCATCAAACAGATAGTACAATCAAGCCGATCATCCGACCAGTCATAAAACACAACGAAGTAAAATCAATACGATTGACCAACCCAGCGGTTCATCAATCAAAACGCGAGCCAAACGCTGAACAAATACGGAATTCCACCGCCTAAGGGTTGGAAGATCGAAAACGAGACTAATTTCCCGAACTTAAGGGAATCACGAAGGAGTCTGAACGTTCAACAATAATGAAATGAGATCAACAAAAACGAACAATCAATGATCAACCACAACGATCGAGTCAACAAAAATCGAATAATCATGTTCGGATCACGAAGAACAATAAGGTTCAACCGATAAACTCCGAAGTTCACATCTCGACTCAAGACAAAACATGATCCGGTAAAAACAACAAGATGCGCACTCACATAAGATCCACAGGAAAGGGAATAGCAATTGAAAAGTCATAACGACAAACGAGTTATTCCGAAACAATACCACCCTCGTTCGATCAACAAAAGCAAGGGATAGGGAAAGTTCAGAAAATGTCAACGAACATAAACGAGTCGACAGAGTCGAAAATACAGAAGTTCCAAATCCGATCCACTTTGATTAAAAGAACTAGTAGAATCAAAAGATGTTACTTCCGAACAAGGTTCACAAGAATCGAACCGAACTCGGAAAAGTCACAGCGATAACCAGAGCGACCCAAAACAAGATCACAGCTCGTTCGAACGATGAAACCGAAATACAGAACAAGTTCAGACAGTATCAACGAACACGAGCGAATCGATAGACTTGAGAAAGAGGAAAATGAAGAAGTCCAAAAACAATACGGCTATTACATTCGACCTCTTATAAAAGAAGGTCGTCCCCGCTACTCACAATAACGAAATCAAGTAGACGACACAACAGGCAATCGACAGAAACATCCTTCAAAGGCCTCTCAAAGCCGATTTTGATATCTGTGCTGAAGCGCGGACTCCGAAAGTCACGGTAGCCAATTCGCAAAACTGAATTCGGTGTCCCTCGAGTCCACACTCGAAATGTGTTACTGACGAGAAGGACAAATTGCACGTACATGCCCCGGCACATCACGGTTGAAACGCCTCGACTCGGCATACCGAAAATACAAATGCTAGATACAATGGGGCATAACGTCGTAAAACAACATAGCGGAGATGTCAACTCCGCACAAAGAAGAATCATAACACATACCGTATACAACGATTATCATCGTAAAGTAATACACACACACAAACACTACAGCAACGTCGGTATCGTTCGGCGACCTCAACGGTCCGAACAATAACCAGCACATAATTACAAACATCATGAAACAATCACACATGTACACAAACGTACAAACTCAAGCTTTAACAGCTCACACAGGTGCGATAACACGCAAGCCACCATGAAATGGCAACATTAAAGATCGTCATCACACCTCCCACAAAGGGCTAACAAAACATATGCATGGCGAACGACTCAACGTTCACACCACCAATTCCATCATACTCGGGAGCTAACATTCTAACAATAATGTGAATATCTTACACACATTCCTGGACTACAAACAGGAATGATAGGTTTTAAAAACGAAAACCACCTTTTGGAAACAGTTTGGAAACGCCAGTTGATCTTGAGTATCATTTTACAAAAAGTTGAACAAACCTCATTTTCGAGACCTTGAAAGTCATCTTGCGTTTGAACAAAAATGAGGACACCTTCTCTTAGTGAAAAACTTTCAGAATATTCGACCCCCGGGTCTAAGTAAAAGTGTTTATAAAACATTGAAAATATCTCAAACCATTTTGGGTCCTCGAGGTAGAAGAATTTTGAAACATATTGTGGCACCTTGGATGTACCACGAGAGAATAATTCATTTTAAAAGTACGTCTCGAAATTTATTTTCTAAGATACTCAAGGTTTTTAAAGATAATTCAATGGGCTAGAATGCCCAAAAACTCTAGGTAATTACACAAAATATTATAGCGCCGTGGGTCCCGCGCCGGAACTTACCAGGCTAAAAACCATTTACAACGTTAAAAAGCCCGATGACGGTAATATTTCAAAAACTCACAAAAGCCATTTACAAAATACTATGTATCGTCACAAGAATTTTGCCAAAACGTTCAAGGCCATAACGCCAAAAACTCGGTTAAAGGAATCGGTTTTCGAAATCAAACTCAATTGGCAAAAGGTCGAAAGCCATTTGAAAGAACTCACGCAGCGGAAAAAAAAATACAGTCCAACATGCACAATCCAATTGAATACGTCTCACAGCATCTAGTTTAAACATATAACAAAATCGTTCCTCGGAGTTTCTCACGAACTCAATCGTCGATACCTTATTCGAAACCCAACAAGGTTCTCAATTTTCACACTATACCACCCCTCACAGTGGTTCAAAGGTAAAACAACAATAGGCCCAGTTTTATACATATATTATATGTCACACGTATTAAATACAACTATATTCACAACACCGTGCAAATAAAATTATGCACCGCAATTAACTCATTAAGATAAAATCGAGATACACAGGTATTTCGCATAAAAGAGGAGACTTACGTCCACAGGCCGCACGGAGATGACGGTCGCCCACGATACTAATCTCATCCGACAACATATCCAACGCGTTGTGACTACGCACAACTCAACTTGTCACCTGACGACTCGAACGACAAGACAACACCTTACTCGACAAATCACGACTCGACTCGACTCAATAGCCTAGGTTTCCGCAACCTAAGCTCTAATACCATAAATGTAACACCCCCAATCCGCTCAGGGAATATTACACGCCGTAAACCCTTTCCGCAAGGATCTACCAGGCTAAACGTCCATAAACAACCAAATGCTTGCCCGGACAGGGTCAAACAATATAATAATACAGACCGTTAAGGTCACTTACACATAAACAAACAGACCGATGAGGTCACACAACTCTATCAACAGGACTGACTAACAACATTACCCACACAGGGGTCGAAATACAATACAGCGGAAGACTGAATCAACTCTAACAATACAACTAAACTCTACCCACTCTCAACTCTTGATTAGTATCGCACTCGTCATCCCCATGTGCTAATCCTGTGATCGCTCCCCGAACTGCATGTACCGGACGCAGCAGGACATCCACCCCGAATACTCGGGGTTAGTAAAACTCCACCGCTTTACTAGTGCAAGTATCAAACCATACGAAATGTAACAAGCAAATAGCAACTACGAATTTAATACGTAAATCAATTATCAAAATGTTCCCGAGAAGTTTTAGAATTTCGAACTCAAGTAAGAGATATTTGAAAAGGAACGCATCATCTCGGGGATTTTTAAAGCAGAAATTCTTTTGGACCTCGAGTCCCAATTTACAAAACCTTTTCGAAAACATTAGGGCCTTAGCCCGATTCTCGTTTCAAAGCATACTAAATAATATATCATTATGAGTCCGAGATCCATATTTAAAATGTTACCCAAACAATCACTGCTACACGATCATTGTTCGTACACATCATGTACCGAACTCCGGAGGCCTCGACGGACCTTACCCGGACCATACACACTGTTCGTACACATCATGTACCGAACTCCGGAGGCCTCGACGGACCTTACCCGGACCACACACACTGTTCGTACACATCATGTACCGAACTCCGGAGGCCTCAACGGACCCTACCCGGCCACAACATCGTTCGTACACATCATGTACCGAACTCCAGAGGCCTCGTCAGACCCTACCTGGATCACACACCTTGTCCGTACACGTCATGTACCGGACTCCAGAGGCCTCGGCAGACCTACGGATCACACACTTTGTTCGTACACATCATGTACCGAACTCCAGAGGCCTCGTCAGACCCTACCTGGAACACACACACATCGACACGACACAATTCATAATCATTAAATGTCAAGCCATTCCACATTACACCGAAATGTACAATCAAGTAGGTAAACCAAACAACACAAACATCATGATCATCACAACGACTCTTAACCAACATAACACACATTCGGTACACAATACATTGAACAAAGACGTGTACAACCATCTCATATGTACATCGCAATCCTGCACAAATGGCACAACGCCGAACACGTATACCAATATATCACTATTATCACAAAGCCTTCAAATTTCGGAAAACACAACCAACTCAAACGGAACATATTTACGGAGGCAAGCAAAATCGTCATACATAGCATACGTAATTACTAGTCGCAAGATACAAGTCATATATTAAGATACTTGCCTTAATAACCGCTACCAAACGCTCCGAAGAACACGGTTCGACCGGGAAGCTCGGACCCCGAGGAAGACAATGAACAGAAGGGTCCCGACTCGAGTTCTTCACAAGAATTCGACCCTAACAACATAAAGACTCAATCAACTACAATTCCACTGAAAAACCACGAATTAATCGACGTTCTATCCTAAGGGACAATCCGCCGAACACGATTGAGGCATAAAGTTCAAATTCGATCAACGAAGGGGAAAAACTTGGAATTTATCCGCTAAAGTTCTAGGAAAACATAACACCATGATTACCCAACTAATGTTCATCATCAATCGAAGCAAAAACGAAAGGAAAAATGAATTATAGCCAAGAACCCTAAAATTAGGTATAATGACCAATTACCTCAATTCAACGATGGAATGGTGGAAGGAAGATGATTGATTCGTGTTAGAATGTCCAAATCCGAGTTATAAGATGCTAGGCGCAATATCTGGTTGAAATCGCCCAAAGTCGCGAGGAGAGAGTGGAGAAACGGAGAGAAAGGAAGAAATGGGGTTAAAACACCCGTCATCCTTTATATCTTTGGGATGTAACACGGCGCAACAAACGGTCCCAAATAGCGCCGTGTTCGCGCGTGTTCTTTGGTCGTGGCGACCCTGTGCGACACGGCGCAAAATGCCGCGGGTCTTGCGCCGTTTCTCGGGATGCTCGACCCCACAGGCGACACGGCGCCTGAACACGGTGCAAAATGCCGCGGGTCTTGCGCCGTTTTGCACAGGTCCTGACAGACAGCATTCTGGACAGAAAACAACGCTACCAAAAACGAAAAAGACGATCACCAAAACACGATATGCCGACCCAACAGTCCGAGGAAAATACACACAACGAGAAACAATAACCATTAACCCAAAACGGTCCGAGGTACACGATCAAAACCGAACAAGGAACAAATTCCCTAAACTTATAGGAAATTACAAAAACAGCCCAAACATCCGAAAATCATGATACGTGGTCGAATAACCAAACCGAAGTTCACGACACGTCTAACAAGGTTAAACGGACTTACGGGAAACTCGAAACAGCAGTTTCGGACGAGATTCGCAAGAATCGAACTCAAGTGCGGAAAAGTCGCTAAAAAGCTCGGAACTCAACAAAACGATACCGAAACGAACTCGGATGACAAAAAGTGCAGAATTAATCATTCTCGAAATGACAAAACGGTCATGAGCGAGTCGTAAAAACGGACTCCGGCCGAAAATGAAATTTACCGAAAATCGAAAATTGCGGATATTACACGTTAGTGAGACCAAACGGCATCACTACAAACTCATAATGCCCGTAGCGAGTCCTGAACGCTGATTTCGGAACATCAGATTCCTTAATCCTTAGCTGATGGTATCCTGATCTCAGATCGATTTTATAAAATACCGTTGCCCCTTGCAGCTGGTCAAACAGATCATCAATCCGTGGTAACGGATATTTGTTCTTAATCGTCATTTTGTTCAGCTCTCGATAGTCAATACACAGTCGGAGCGATCCATCCTTCTTTCGGACGAAAAGAACTGGCGCTCCCCAGGGTGAAACGCTTGGCTGAATATAGCCCTTGTCCAGTAACTCCTCCAGCTGCTTCTTCAGTTCGTACATCTCAGTAGGTGCCATACGATACGGCGCCTTGGAAATCGGTGTAGCTCCGGGTTCCAGCTCAATAGTAAATTCTACATCCCTTCGTGGAGGTAGCCCAGGTAACTCGTCACGAAATACATCTGGAAATTCGTTCACAACAGGAATGGATGAAAGTTCCACAATTTCGTCTTCTTTCTTCATTGCGTAACACCAGCACTGCAGACGCCCTGTTTCAACAATTTGTGACTTTCATCGCCTTGATCAACTTTCTGAGCTTCCCGGTTTCCATCCTCAAACAGAATCTCGAACCATCGTCGCGATCGGCGAGATATTCCTCCTTCGGTAGTTCACAATTGCTCCATATCGATTAAGCCAATCGCCTCCGAGTATCAGTCGTCTCCTTGCATTTCTATCACGATCGATTTGAGAGCCACTCTCTGCCTCCAAATGATACAGGGAAATTTCTAGTTTCTAAATTTCCGACAATCCTTTCTCCACTCGGTAAACCAACAACATAAGGTTCACAAGTATGAAAACCGGAAATATTCAAACGATTTACACAAGACAAAGATATGAAAGAATGTGTAGCTCCTGTATCGAATAAAACGCTAACTGGCTGGGAAAGGATCTGGACAGTACCTGATGCGACAGCAGCATCTTGATCGTCTATCCTCCTCATCTCGCATGCACGTGGGAGCAGATCCGCACTCGATGTCCCCTTTCGGTCCCATTGTCCTCTGCCTCGCCCGCGGCCAAATTCCGAGGCATCGAACACTTTGCTACGTGCGTGGAATACGGCCTCCTTCTCGGATCGGCCGTGGTGTACGGGCTCAAAGACTTTGCGACCTCTTCACAAAACACCGCCCGATGTCCCTCTCGTCCACAATCAAAACAAGTCACGGCGGGAAGGGGCAATTCCGTCGATAGTGCCCGTCACAGGCGCGATTAAAGCATTTCTGGTGACATCGGTAATAGTTGATGTCGCTCCGAAGTTCTTTCCGCTCCTAGTCGGGTGCGGAGGTCTCTTGAAAGAGTGAAAGGATGACTGGGCCTTACGGGCCCCACTGTTCTTGTGCTCGTAAAAGTACCAGAGACTTTCTGTTTCTTGGTTTCGCAAATTTCTCCATGGCCGCTTCCTTGATCTCATATGCCAACGCCTTATCCTGGTATTGGTGGAGTGTGGTACATTCGAATCGGACATGTACCTCGAACTTCTCGTTTCATTCTCATATCGAAATGGATCATCATTTCGCATGCTCACGACCGGATGTCGAACAAATGCCACCGTTGGTTAAACGTCTTGATCGCACAGGATACCGCACATCGTAAGGCCGCGGAGAAAAACTCCCGAACTTTGGCTTCCCTCACGGGACGAGGGCAATCGAGCTTCCATCATCAATCTAAACTCTGTCAATCGGCATCATGGTCTACAGTGCCGGATGGCTTCCCACCATTCGGACGCTTCCCAATCGAAAATATTGAGCGATAGAGGCTCTCCTATTGTCTGGGCGATTAATTCCGGCAAAGATTTTCTCCAGCTCCTTTAACCAATGATCCTGTGGGAGTCTCGAAATACCGTCGAATTTGGGTGGTTGCATCTTCGCCACCTCTTGCACCCACCGGCCACCTCGATTTCCCATATCTGGGATCCCTTGCCGTCTCTCTCCCTGCCGTAGTCCCACCGCCACTTGCATTCGGTCCACGACCTGGGCGAACCGAGTCATCTGGTTCACTACTTGACGAAGGATCTCAGTACAATGAGATCTGTTCATTATTAATAGATTGTTGCGGCTCTTTGAGCTATGGCCCATCTGGTTAGAAGGCGACGCTTCCCTTTCGGCATTTCTTCGTCGCGTCCACGACCGCGACCACGCCCACGTCCGCCTCTCAACATCTGTAAGCATAAATACTCAATATACAGGAAACAACATCGTTCTAATATTCGAGTATAAAGAGACACAACATGTAAAGAACAAGATAGAGTTTAGGAACTTACAACCACTGTCCGCATGAAGACGTAGGCAGTGCAGTGATGTCATTCACGGCCGGTTACCCCAAAAGACATAAATGACCCCTATTTTAACCCAACGGACAAGATATCCATAATCTTAGCTCCGATACCATATTCTGTAACACCCCCGATATATTCGGAAATATTACAGCGCCGTAAATCCTTTACATAAGGATTTACAAGGCTGAAGAATTGAACAAGCATAAAAAGGTACTAACGAATGGAAATAACGGAATTACAGTACATCAGTTCTGACCAAATACAGAAATAGTACAATTGTTCAACAGAACTCAATAATACATCAACGAATTCAAATCCATCACAAATGACTTCGTACTCGAGTACTTATTGAAATAACAAATAAACAACAGATAAATAAACCCGGTCGGGACATCACTCTGCACCCTCGTCGTCATACAGTTCCAGTGGTTGTTTCCCCGCTCTCCTGGATCCTGAACACAAACAAAATGTTCACCCCCGAAGGGGTTAGCACAACGATGCTAGTACAAGTACCACAACATATTATTCATATCTCACGAAGAATAATAATAACGTAAACGACAAAATACCAACGAGTCTTCTCCTACGAAACTCAAACATAACATACACAATCGATAATCACAACATGATATCAATACATACACATGGTAATTCCATCGATCCAGCGTTCACCGCTAGAACCCACGATGATCCCGTCGGACCAACCCGTGGTGGAAAAACCCGTCCGATGATCCAGTATGACGCTAGCATAGATCCCCGATGATCCCGTCGGACCCGGCCGCGAGGTGGACATACGATAACGACATACATGCACGACAATATGTACAACAACAATACATAAAACAATTAAGGTACTTGCCTCGATTTGAAGACAATAACAACACTTCCACGAAAATGACCACTCGAAGATCGTCCTCCTCAATCAATCACGTAACGAGACCAAACCTTAACAAAAGAAATGATATAGGATTTATCTCACGTCGTATGAATGTTTAACAATTCGATTCACGGCCAAAAGTTCATAAAATACAATCTGCCTGAACTGCTTAGCGCACGCTAAGTACTCTGTGTAGCGTGCGTTAAGTCTGCTCGATAGCGCACGCAAACAACAAAGCCTAGCGCACGCTAACGATGCATGGTCAGTACTTCACTGTCCAGCCAACTGACTCGTCTGATGGTCTAGCGTACGTTACGTACCAAACGTAGCGCACGCTAACTCGTGCTCGATAGCGCACGTTAATATTCATAACATAGCGTGCGCTATCTATGCATGGCAGTTTACTGCTGAGCAGTAAACTGTTCTCGCCATGATCGAGACAATGAAATCTTGCGTGATAATTCATGTTACTTCCATGAATACCATGTTCATACCCTTATGAATGATTTTACGGATAAAGACAACTTCGGATTCAAGGATATGCATACCAATATAAAACCATATTCCATTCCGACTTCAAATCTTCATAAGACAATTCGAAAAGCTTAACGGTTGATATCAACACCTTATATCCATCAATATTATCATGCTGAAGTTGTTTAAACGTTCCATCTATACCAGATAAATCTTTCCATGATCAATCCTTTAGATTTATCCAACAATAATGATTGTTAAAGTCAAGTCCAAGATTACTATGAAATCATCTATTAGATTCGGTTTACCAATTATAGAAGCTTCTCTTCACATATTCAGTGTACTAAGATTCGAATCATGATGATTATAATCAAGGTATTTAAGGCTTATTCATCTCACTATTCCAAACATGATATACTTGGATAATTCATCTATGAAAATCCATATCTTGTTAACATGATCATCCAAATCGTTAGAATCCAACTCTAAGTCTGGAGATAGATTGAACATACCTTAAAATGACGAAAATCACTGAACCGTAAGGTAGAATCCCACTCCGGTTGGTTGTATGCCACTCCAAGGTGCTATTCCACTTCCATGAACATTCCCAAGTGATAACCAAAGTATAACACCAACAATATGTGTTCTAAGTGTATAGGAGTATTACTACAGCTCTCTGAACTCTCAAGGATGAAGAAGGGCGAAAGAAATGAAAGCCAAAACGGTTGTTGTCCCATTTATAATATTCTGCATTATTAACAAGTTAGCGCACGCTACTAAGCATCCCTTAGCGTGCGCTAATAATGGTTGACTTTAATTTGTCCAAGGTGCGTCAGCGGGAATCTTATCCGGACCCATGTCCCGGCTGGCGCATGTGTTAGCCGTCCCGCTCAATAATTGAGTTCTTAGCGCACGCAACTCCTATCTTCATAGCGTGCGCTAATAATAGCCCGATAGCGCGCGTTAAGATACATTCTTAGCGTGCGCTATCACGAGGTTGTTTGAGCAATTTTTGCAAGTTTCTATACTTATGCATAATGATATCAATGCACGAAATATCATACTCCAATAATCAAAATCACCAATCCGAAATAATACATGGTTTGAATACAGATGAAATACACTGTAATAAATCCGGATATTACAAGCAGGACCCCGAACATCTCGACGAAGGACTCGCAGTGCGCCGCTTGGTGTACCAAATGACCACACTTGAAACAGTTAACCTGCAGCGAGCGAAAATTCTTCCGGGTATTGTAACGCCCCGACTTTCTAGGGTAAATATTGGGGAAAATAAATAAAAGGTTAATTTTGACGAAAAATAATTTTCTTTGAGAATATTAAAATTCCGCCTACAAAGTCGAGTCGCTACAATGACATAAAAATATATATATGCCTTTAAATAAGGCAATATTTCATCTTAGATACGAGGTAAAAATTTGCGGCGGAAGAATAATTCATAAATTATAAATTCCTAGTTAACGTTTCCCCAAATAAGTTTCAAAACATTGAAATAAAGAAAGTAATAATTCCTCTTTCATATGCCCTCTCGGCTCGCTCCTTCGTCCATTCGGCTCGGTTTAACCTGCGAGATCAATAAAGGTGGGGGTGAGCTTCCTTCAGCTCGTGGAAATCACACTGATCACAGTAATATACAATCTCATGGAAAGCATAACATAAATAATCTATCATATTTTTTCTCAACGTAAATACATACTCACAATATTACGTATAACATGAATCGAGCACGCATACACGAATATTGAGGTTGCGCAGGTGCCCCCGCAACAACATCAAATAAAAACACAATACCACATATAGCATGAATCGAGCACGCATGTGAATATTGAGGTTGCGCAGGTGTCCCCGCAACAACATATATCTTAAGATAGCCTCTTACACGAATATATGTTAGCCTGATTTACAACGTGCATAATAATTTTAAACATGAATAGAATTTCACATATACAGTCCAATTAAAGCAATTAAAGTGATAGTGAAAATTCCCACCTGAATAAATGATGATGTGTGACTTGAATATGAAGATGCTCGACTCACAGTCCTAAGCCCGTAAATTCTCGATAAAGTCTACATATAATAATAATAATAATTATAATCCTTACAATTTATTATTTATATAATAAATGGAAAGATACAATGATCACTATATAATAACTGAAAATAAATTACAATTGTTTATTAATATTAATCGAAGAGTTAATATTATAGATGACTGAAATTAAAATATTTATGCAATAATTTCGGATTAGAAAGTCAACGTTTTAATGTTTTGAGTTAGGATAGGACTGGAAGTGAAGTTTTAAAGTTGACTGGGGCCAATTTGTAAAAGTTGAGAAGCTGACTGGGTTAAAATTGAAGTAAATAGAAGTCTGGGATTAAATTAAATGCCACTGGGAACTGTGAGGACTAAATTGAATAACCTACGAAAATCGCGGGTATATAAACCCTTATCTCACCTTCAGCCGACATCCAACCTTCACTTCTCACCTCTCTTCCCATTTCTCCCTCTCTGCCTTACCTCTCTCTCTCTCTCCCTCTCTTCCTCCCGTCTCTTCTCCCGGGTATCTTCTTCTCGGCCGAAGCTAAATCGCAGCAAAACACACAAAAGCTTACACACAAATCAAAACAACCGGGCACACACACACACACATGACTGACGAAATACGGGATAGAAAACAGCAGCAACTGGGCAGCGCGCTGCGGCGCGGAGGTGCAAGTGCGGTGGTTTATCGACGGGGAGCTCGCGGTAAAGGTTTGTCGACCATGGTTTCGTCCGATGAGGAAATCGGGCTGCAACTTTGGATTTTCGGGTTTGACTGATTTGGCTACTGAGATTCTGTTTCAGGCCAAGGGTTCTGGGAATCTGAGAATCGAGTTCATGGCGAGGGTTGTATGAATTTTCTTTTGTATATTATATTTTCATGTCGGGGCTGGAGATTAGGATTCAAGGTGGGGTTTGTTTCGTATTTGAAGGTGTTGGATGCGCTCCAATGACCTTATTATTATACTTTACATGTTTGGATTAATGATTCTCGAGTAAAAAGATTGAAGGGTTTTGCAGGCTGGTATGCGACTATGTTTGATTTCTAGGTATAGAAATTCTGGTCTGGACGAGATGATGGTTTCAGATTTGTGAGGGCCGCTGGTTCGTGGTTTTCTGACTGAGAAGGTATTGAAGTTTGGGATAATAAATTAGTGAATTGGATTTCAATCTCAGATGAGTTTGATTAATCCACAAATACTGACGAATCAACTAACAGTGGATAAACAACACAGAGGTGGAGTATGTAAAGGAAGAGGAGAGATTGGTTTACCTGAGAAGATGGAGTTGTAGATTCGGTAGAGAAAAGTTGTGTGCAGCAGATGTATTCTTCTTCTTCCGGCGTGAGATTGTGTTTGATGTGTATAGTGTATTTTATTTTGTACTGCATAGTGCATTGTATTTATACCCTATAAAATTAGGGTTAGGGCATATTTTTTTTTTCTGGGCTTAATTGTTGATTTGGGTCGGCACATTATGTTTGGGCCATTGATAATAATAATAACGAGTCAGTCCGACCCGTGCGATACACACGGGCTAGTTCTAATTGTTCGTAGCGTATTGCTCAGCACTAATTTTCGATATTTTGTTGGTCAATAGGTTCATCAATTGTGTTTTTCTTATCACAAATACTCAAAATGATTTGATAAGTCGGATATTATACATCATTACATTGATCATTTATTCAGTTATCTAAGTGTTCATAACGTAATTTGTGTGATGCACATGGGCTCGATCTAAATGTTCATAGCGTATTGTTCAGCACTAATTTTTGTCATTTTGATCATGGATATGAAAATTGTTGGTGCCTTTACTTCGTCTCTTTTAATTGAGGTCGAGTCAAAAAAACTCAAAATGATATTCAGACCTGTGCGATGCACATGGGCTGTATCTAAGTATTCATAGCGTAATGTTTGGCACTAATTTTCGTCATATATAACTTGGGATGACTCAGGACCCGATGCAACTATTTTGTTGAGTTTACAGCTTAATTCTTCTTGTTATGTTTCTTTATTTTTTTATATGTTTCTAGTATAAGTTTTAGACAATGAGCTTATAGTATAATGGGTTTAGACTCTATTGAACTATTGCTTATGTCTTACATTTAATTTTTGTTATTATAATTTACAAATGGGTTCGAGCCCGTTTAGCCCGTGCCCATTTAAGCCCTGCCTGTTCGGGGCCGAACCCGTTTAGACCGTGCCCTGTGCCTGCCCGGCCCGCCCGTTTTGTCACGTCTATATGTTGTGTACGTGTTTAAATGACGTATAGCCGTATGAATACACAATATCAAAAAGATTATGTAGCGCTGACGTCACGGTTATAACATTGTGAAACATATAGATGCTAATTTAACATATTCAAACATACACAAAACTAAATATCTTTTTTGCACAATAAGTATCCAAGTTAATACTCCGTACTATTTCACCGGTGAAATGTCACTTCAATTCTAAATAAGCAAATGGTGGAATTACCTCATCAAGTAAACAGATAGTATAATACTTTTGTCTTTACCATGTAGAAAAGTAAGTTATTTTACTATAACTATCATGATTTTCACAATATGGAGCAATATTTATTAAACACTTCTTTATTGATATTTATTTTTATTACGATTGTTATAGGTTAGTGATAAAATATTATGATCAAAAAGTATTATAACTTTCACATCGTGAAAATTTGAATAAACAAAATACCACTCATACCAAATATTATCAAATTATGTATCCAAAAAATAAATATCGGATAACAACATTTGATAGTCCAATTATTGCTACCCCAGTCCATAACATTTTCGGATATAACTTGCAAGTCCAAAAAAAATTGCCACCCAAATATTAACATAGCCATTACAGATTGAATAATAATATCAATAATAAAACAAATACTGTTACTTTTTATGCAACAATTAATGTTATGTGGTCTTTAAATAGATGCATACTCGTATAATATCTATATTATATTTTTGCCTACACCAAAAAGAGAATCCACAACCTCTTTTTACACGTATTATATTTTTGCCGTTCGAAGGAAAAGGGCTCTACTCCTCTGCACTGTCGTCTTCTTGCTTTTCTTTACCTGCAAGAAACACATATAGTAATATGTAAGAATTAACCAAAAAATAAAAACCTTTTGTAGATTTGTGTTTTGTTTTCAAATTGATATTTTTAAATTTTTCCACACCTGCAAATTTAACACCTCGTTAATTATTGTTAACTAATAAGTGCGGAAACAACCTTTATCGGATTAATCTGCATGTAAACTAACTGACCTTTCATATTTTTGTATTTGGAACTTGAAGTCATTCCCTGCACACATCAACCAAAATAGTAAATCATTATGGAGAGAGTATCTTGCATACCAAGTACTATAATATATGCAAACGATGAAAGCTTAAAGAAAAAGAAGGAATATGATAAAACCTAAAAGCTACGTACGCTTGTCTATATTGAAGCTCCTTTTATATTGACATTCTATTATTTGTTTCTAAGTTGTAACTTATGGAAGCTAAAGAGACATAACTTTAACTCCGTGATGGTTTGTATTCGCATGAACACCTCATATTCACCGTGGTCGTTAATCGCCCTTGCTTTAATACTCTCACCTTGCAATGAATTCCGTGCATTAAGTAATTTGTACTCTATGCAGTCTTGAAACCTAAACATTAATAAGAGTACTCAATCTTATATTAGGATAGATAACAATAATGATAAAAATAAAAATAATAATAATAACAGGAGTAATAATATTAATAATAATGATGCTAATAATAATAATATAGGGAGTAATGTTAATGATGATATCGAAATGATAAAGATAAAAAATATTAATACCGTTAATATTAATATGGTTCCTATTATAAATATTATTATTATTAATAATAAAACCTCTAATTATCATATTAATAAAAATGATAATATTAAATGTTTCTGAAGTTAAATCGGGAAATTGAATCGGGCTAGGACTTGTGATACGTCGAAATAAATGTTCATGAATGAAATTAAATAAAATGAAATGTATTATAATATTATTATAAATAATAATATTGCATTATGAAAATAGCGGGTGTTACATCATACCCCTCTTAGAAAAATTTTCGTCCTCGAAAATAAATGACATACCTCGATTGAAGAAATTCAGATAACGAGCTTAAAGTTCTTCCTCGCTCTCCCAAGTGGCTTCATCTTTACTGTGGTTACGTCATTGGATCTTGACAAACACCTTCTCTTTGTTCCTCAACTGTCGGACTGATCAGTCGAGAATCAGTTGTGGTTGTTCTTCATAAGTAAGATCTTTGTTCATCTCCACGGCGGTATAGTTGATGACGTGGCTGGGATCGTGCACAACTTCCTCAACAATGATACATGGAAGACGTTGTGCACATCCGAAAGTTCCGGGGGTAAAGCCAAACGGTAAGCTAATTCTCCAATTCGTTCAAGAATTTCGAACGGTCCAATGTATCTCGGTCTCAACTTGCTCCTTGGACCAAAACGAACAATTCCCTGGGTAGGAATACTTTGTCGCCAACACAGAATTCGAGATCTTTCCTACGCTTGTCGGCGTACGACTTCTGACGATCCTGTGCTATCTTGATCCTCTCACGAATCTTATCCACCACACCAATTGTCTGTTCAATCATCTCGGGACCCAAAATTCTCCTTTCACATACTTCATCCCAATACGGTGGTGATCGATACTTCATACCGTATAAGGCTTCATATGGTGCCATGCCGATCGTTGACTGATAACTATTATTGTAAGCAAATTCTACCAAAGGCAACAGTCGTTCCCAATTATTTCCCATGTCTAACACACATGCTCGCAACATATCCTCAAGGATTTGGATGGTCCAATCGGACTGACCATCAGTCTGAGGATGTTAGGCCGTACTAAAATTCAACTGCATTCCCAAGGCTTCTTGCAAACTCTCCCAAAAACGCGATGTGAAACGAGTATCCCTGTCGGATACTATAGAGACTGGCACTCCATGCAATTTTATAATATCTCTGATGTAAAGTTGTGCATACTGATCCATTCGAAAATTCATCTTAACTGGGATGAAGTGTGCTGACTTTGTGAGTCGGTCCACAACGACCCAAATAGCGTGGTTTCCTCTTTCCGTTCGAGGCAAACCTACCACAAAGTCCATCGTAATGTGTTCCCATTTCCATTCCGGAATATGAAGTGATTTAAGTAATCCAAAGGGGCGTTGGTGTTCTGCCTTCACTTGTTGACAAACTATACACCTTCTGATAAAGTCTGCCACATCTCTTTTCAAACCTTCCCACCAAAATGTCCCCTTAAGGTCTTGGTACATTTTTGTACTCCGAGGGTGTGCTGTATATGGAGTACTATGTGTCTCCTTCAATATCGCTTCTATCAACTTGGCAACATTGGGCACACAAATCCTCCCTTCATAGTACATTGTGCCATCATCGGACTCGCTGAAACCCTTATCTTCACCTGAAAGAGTACGTTCTTTCATCTTGACCAAGAAGTCGTGTTGTCCTTCTTTGATCTGTTTCCTCAAGGTTGGTTGTACCACCAAACTAGCCAATAATGACTGAACTGGATTCGATGTTGTAGCCATCTCAAGGTTCATTCTTCCAAATTCCTTGACCAAGCTTTCCTCTTTGGTCAACAAACAAGTTAGGTCTCCTCTCGCCTTGCGGCTCAGTGCATCAGCAACTACGTTTGCTTTACCAGGGTGGTAATGAATTATACAATCGTAGTCTTTGACCAACTCTAGCCATCTGCGCTGCCTCATATTCAATTCCTTTTGTGTGAAAATATGTTTCAGACTTTTGTGGTCTGTATAAATTTCACACTTACCTCCATACAGGTAATGTCTCCAATCTTCAAGGCATGAACTACCGCTGCTAATTCCAAATCATGAGTAGGGTAGTTCAGCTCGTGCAGTTTCAACTGTCACAAAGCATAGGCAACTACCTTGCCCTCTTGCATCAATACACATCCCAATCCTTGCTTGGATGCATCACTGTGGATGACGAATTCTCTCGTCAGATCGAGAATGATCAACACTGGTGCTGCAGTCAATCTTCGTTTAAGTTCTTGGAAACTCTTTTCACACTTCTCATTCCATAAGAAAACTTCTCCCTTTCTAGTCAATCTAGTCATAGGTGCAGCTATCTTCGAAAATCCCTCGATAAATCTTCGATAATAACTGGCTAATCCCAAGAAGCTGCAAACTTCATTTGCATTACTCGGTACTTTCCAATCATTGTCTGCCTCAACTTTAATCGGGTCAACCTCAATTCCTTTAGAAGTGACCACATGTCCCAAAAATGCAACTCGGTTAAGCCAGAATTCACACTTGTTGAACTTCGCATACAACTTATCCTTGCGCAGTATTCCCAATACTGTTCTAAGATGCTGCTCATATTCAACCTTGGTCTTTGAATACACAAGTATGTCATCTATGAACACAATGACAAACTTATCCGAATAAGGTTGAAATACACGGTTCATGAGGTCCATGAATACCGCTAGCGCATTAGTCAAACCAAATGGCATCACTATAAACTCATAGTGTCCATATCGAGTACGAAATGCTGTCCTCGGGATATCATCATTCTTAATCCTCAGCTGGTGATACCCGAATCTCAAATCTATTTTCGAGAATACTCCCGATCTTCCAAGTTGATCGAATAGGTCCTCTATTCTAGGAAGTGGATATTTATTCTTTATCGTGAGTCGATTAAGTTCACTATAGTCTATGCACATTCTCAAACTTCTATTCTTTTTCTTCACGAAGAGCACTGGCGCACCCCACGGTGAAACACACGGTCGGATAAATCCAGAGTCGAGTAGTTCCTGCAGTTGCACTTTCAGCTCTTGTAATTTCTTGGGCGCCATTCTATAGGGAGCTTTCGATATTGGTGCCGCTCCTGGCACTAAATCAATCGAGAACTCAACTTGACGATTCGGCGGAACTCCGGGAAAGTCTTCGGGAAAGACATATGGATACTTCTTGACGATAGGTACATCATCTACCGTCTTCTCCGATGTTGTTTTCCCCATCACATTCACAAGGAATCCTTAGCAACTACGCTTCTTCAACATCTTCACAACTTTCATGGCTGAAATCACTTTCGGTGTACTAATGTGTCTTACTCCCTCGAATATGGTCTTGACATCAACAGACGGACATAAGGTTACCCTCCTTTCGGAGCATACAACTACAGCTCTATGTTTGTCCAGCCAATCCATACCCAAAATTACATCAAAATCACTGAGTTCAACTATTTGCAAGTCAGATAAGAAGCTATGTTCGTTAATCTCTATATTCACCTTGTTAGTTATCGAGTCTACACGCACTACTCCTCCCACAGGCATGCTAACTAACAAAGATCTAGGGGCTTTACTACTTCTACAACCAATCATAGTACAAAGCTTCCTAGAGATGAATGAATGAGATGCACCCGTATCAAACAACACCAAAGCAGGAATATTTGCAACTGACAACTTACCTGACATGGTTTGGAGTTCAATCTCTTTCTCTTCCTCGGTGTAGGACATACTCCCATGTCCAGCAGACTGTGATGGATCCAGTCACGAAGTCCATCACAAAACTTCTGCGGCTTCATCCCATCAGTCTTAACCATATGCAGTGTAAAACAGCGCATGTGGTTGAATTTCTCTCGTAATCTGTTACAATTATGCTACCATGCGTCAAGTCTAAGAACTCCCTCTATATCTTAGCCTTGTACACCCTCGGGTAGTACTTCTCTATGACCATCTCCTTGTCCTTGCTACTGGACTCACTATCAGCTATCTCAGCATCATTCGAGTCTCCTATCTGCCCCACGTCCAACTCTTTCTCTGGTTCTTCCTCGGGGTCTTCTTCATCCGTAAAGTCGGCATCCTAATTTGCAGACGGAATTGCCTCTCGAGCATATAAATACAATAAGCATCCAGCGACGAACTGGAAATCATCCGCGGCCTCTCGCTCTTCTAGCGATCTCTTGATGGCCTTTTTCCAAATCCGGAAGATGCAGCTGTTGGGATTCCTCAGAAAATAAACGCAACGGAAGAATAAACGGAATCCCTAAGAGGATCGATCAAGTAACGTATATACGAAAAGAAAAATGCGAAGATCAAGGAATCAAAGTCCCATACCTATGATGTCTCTGAAAAACCTTCGTATGATGATGATGATGAAGAAGAGCCCTTCGTTCTAAGCACCTAAAGCAAGATGCCTCTACTTCACACGCCGGAACTTGATGGAAAAATCGACAAGCTTCCTTTCTTCAAGAATGCGGCTAGGGAAGCTTGTAGGAATTTTCTCTCTCAATGTATTCTTCTTATATCTTGTCTCTAAGATCAAGATGAAGTTTTCTACCTTATTCTCTCTCTCAAATTCGTGATTATGAGTTAAAGTTAGAAGAAGTAGTCATAACTCCTTTTTAAAGACTTTTATTTATAAAAAAATGAAAGTCTTCCTTTAACACATGATTGAGTGTATCAAATACACCTCACATATGTCACCTAGTAACATAAAATAAGTATATAAGAGACAAGAGATGGAGGGGTTGGCCTTAAGGGAAATTTCCAAGAAGACGGGTCGAATTTACTCGGCTCGTGTAATCGATGTTCGTCAAAACGAATCCCTCGTGTACCGGATGTTCGTCAAATGAATCCGCTTTATTTCCAATGTGTTTGGACTAATTAATTAATCCAATTAATTAATTATATCAAACACAAATATATATTTCTCTAAGAAATATAATTTATGAATTAAAGTAATCACCCGGAACTACTTACAATTCATTAGACCGCTATTTGATTTATCCGATAAATCAAAATTAGATATCTAATATCTAACATTATAAGAGAGATTATTAATTCACATATATCCATCAATGAGCCTAATGCGCGACTCCGTAGGTTCTTATCAGCAGGCATTGGGAGGAACCAATGAGTGCGGGCAACACTTAGCCAAACTAGCGGGCCGCACCGTAAACCCGGCGAGAACGAATGAACGAACCATTCCGTAACCATTATGTCGTGAATACTATATACGTATAGACCCTTCATCGGATGTCCCGGCCAAGTCTTCGGTCACGGTAAAGTCAAACCCTACTGTTGACTAAACTCTATACATGTGTTAATGCAAATCAAGACCGACCGATTAATAGTGTATCTAATACGACTATATCGTAATGCTTTGCCAAAGACTTATGATCTTATTTGCCATTAATCAGATAGACATTCGCCGCTCACTAACAGAGATAGAATCCTTTCTTGGCGTCTGACAAAAGATCGCTACTCGCCGTATAGTCCGCACTTCGAGGTCGACGCAGCAATTAAGCAAATGAGTCTAACTACTCTAATGACAAACTAAACGTCACGGATACATCTTCTACCGAACCCTCAAGTCAAAGGTCCACGTATACTATCACAACCTTTCGATTCATCATCGACTCTTCGAGAGTGAATACCGTGGTGAATCGAGTATGAGTCGTGTTCGAGTATACTGTCCCACCAATATACTTATAACTATGCTATCAAGACGTGCACACGTCCTAGCATCAGTTATACAAGTCTTATTAAAAACTTAATGTCCTGTTAAGTTTTATCGACTTGCGAACTAGTTAAGCATTCGAGCTCTAAACACTTCTAGTGCCTATCTCCTTATCTCTATAAGGAGTAGAATGTTCACTCTCAAATGAAAGGACTACTATTATATATACCAAATCACAATGCCGTGATATACAATAATATAGAAATAATAATTGCCTTATTAAATATAATATTCATAATTACAATACAATTGCTCTCACTCTCTCATCCTCTCGAGTGGCATTCGAGGGCATATTACTATCAATCTCACACTTGCTCTCAATGACATAAACTATTGTATCTAATACCCATACTCTCCTGATGTATCTATAATACCTTCTGAGATAGTGGCTTGGTAAGTGGATCAGCAACGTTATTTGCCGTGTCTACTCTCGCAAAGGTAACATTCCCATCCCGAACCATTTCTCTAACAAAATGATATTTTCTCGCAATGTGTTTGGTGTTGTGGTGAGCCCTAGGCTCCTTAGCTCGTGCAACAACTCGTCGTTGTCACAAAACAGGTCACGGGCTTCTCTGCGTTAGGAACCACTTGAAGTTCCTCGGTGAACTTCTTTATCCAAAAGCTTCTTTAGCGACCTCTGTGGTCACTGATATTCGGCTTGACATGTGGAGATAGCAATCGAACTTTGCTTGGCACTTCTCCAAGAAATCGCCCCACCATTCGAGTAAAGATATACCCGATGTGGACATCTGAGCATCCATGTCCCCCGAAAAATCTGAGTCTGTATAACCCATCACTCTTAGTTCTCCACCGCCGTATGTAAGAACCAAGTCTTTAGTCCTCCTTAGGTACTTAAGAATGTTCTTTACAGCAGTCCAATGTTCCTGCCCTGGATTTGACTGAAACCGACTTACTACGCTCACAGCATAAGCAATGTCTGGTCTAGTGCAAATCATTGCATACATAAGGCTACCTACTGCTGAAGCATAAGGTACCTTGCTCATTTCCTTTCTATCTTCCTCACTTTGAGGACACATCTCTAAGGAAAGTTTTGCACCATGTTGCATAGGTAGAAACCCTCTTTTAGAATCTTCCATCCTAAATCGCTTCAGGATCTTTTCTATGTAGAGGGCTTGGGAAAGACCTAACATTCTTTTCGCTCTATCCCGGTAGAGACGAATACCCAAAATATAGGTAGCTTCTCCCAAGTCTTTCATTGAGAACTCTTTAGAAAGCCAAGCTTTCACAGAACTGAGCATTCCTACGTCGTTTCCTATAAGTAGAATGTCATCTACATATAGTATTAAGAACGCAATTTTTCTCCCACTAACCTTCTTGTAAATACAGGGCTCTTCTTCGTTTTGGACAAAATCAAACTCTTTGACTGTCTCGTTAAAACGAAGATTCCAATACCTTGAAGCTTGCTTCAGTCCATAAATGGCACGCTGAAGTTTGCATACTTTATGAATATTGGTTTGAGATATGAATCCCTTAGGCTGTTCCATATAAATCTCCTCCTCGAGGAATCCATTTAGGAATGCCGTTTTCACATCCATTTGCCATATTTCATAATCTAAGTGGGCTGCTATAGCAAGCATCATGCGAATAGACTTAATCATAGCTACAGGCGAGAAGGTCTCGAAGTAATCGATTCCTTCTCTTTGGGAATAACCCTTTGCCACAAGCCCGGCCTTATAGGTATCAAACTTGCCATCTCCATAAGTCTTTCTATTATAGATCCATTTGTTTCCAATAGGCACTATGCCTTTAGGACGATCTACTAAAGTCCAGCACTGATTAGCATGCATTGAGTCTATCTCAGCTTCCATAGCTTCTTGCCACTTGGTGGAGTCAACGTCTACCATCGCTTGGTCGTATGTAGAAGGATCTTTCTCTTGATTACTTTCTGTCATCTCATGGACACCCAGTTCCTCTTGATGCAGATAGCCATACCTCTCAGGTAATTGAGAAATTCTACTAGACTTGCGAGGTTGTATTTGTATTTGAAGGTTCGGTTCTTGTATCTTGCATAGGTGTCTCATTTGGTGTTTCTTTTATTTCTTCCAAAGAAATATTTCTACTGCCCCTCCTTCCGAATAAACCGATCTTCCAGAAGTGTGCTTGTATAGCAACGATGATCCTATGATCTTCGTGCATGTAGAATAGATATCCCATGGAATCCCTGGATATCCTATGAAACGACCTTTCACGCACCTAGTTTCCAATTTCTCTACTTTAGTCTTCTTGACATAAGGTGGCATCCCCAAATCCTAATGTGATTAAGACTTGGTTTCCTACCTCTCCACATCTCATGGGGAGTCTTAGGAATGGATTTGGAAGGACATCTGCTCAAGATATGCACAGTGAAGGAGCGCGTAACCCCACGTATAAATCGGTAGATCAAGATAGTTAAGCATGGAGCGAACCATGTCCAACAAGGTTCGGTTCCTTCTTTCCGATACACCATTTAATTGTGGAGTAGCCGGAGGAGTGAATTGTGACACTATTCCTAGTTCTTTTAAGAACTCATCAAATTCGGTACTCATGTACTCACCACCCGATCGACCAAGAGTCTTAACACGGTTACTGCTTGATTTTCAACTAGGGCTTTAAATTCCTTGAATTTATCAAAAGCTTCAGACTTATGTTTCATTAAGTACACGAATCCATACCGTATGGTCATCGGTGAATGTAATGAAATCGAAGCCGCCTCGTGCCACTTCAAAAGGGCCACAGACGTCGGTATGGATTAATCAAGTTTTTCAAAGCCTCTTTCAAAAGTCCTCGAAGGGTAACTTAGTCATTTTGCCTTGAAGGCAAGATTCACAAGTTGGATAGGAATCGATCCCAATGGACCCGTAAGCCCATCTTTCTCCATTTTATGAACCTTGGTCCGACCGATATGACCAAGTCTAAGATGCCACTTAAGTGCTTGGTTCGCTTCATCCCTACCACGCTTCCTAGTTATAGTGTTCACATTGTCTTATTCTTTAAATTTAAATGGTATAAACCATTTAATAATGTAGCAAGACCAACCAATTTATTTCAAATAAATACGACAGACCCATCTCCAATAAAGAAGTGAAATCCCTTTCGGTCCATGACCTAATTGATACAATATTCTTGTGCCCCTTGGGCAAAACAAGTACATCATCTAAAGTGAGAATAAAACCAGATTCTAAATCCAACATAAGGGATCCGATATCGAAGCCTCGACACTATGCCCACTTCCGACGGTGACCATCACCTCCCCGAATCCAGCTTCCTACTTCGTTCCAGATCCCGATTCATTGTACAAATGTGAGAACTCGCACCGGAATCAAGTATCCAAGAAGTAGAATATATACGCTCTGAACAATTTGTTTCTAAAACCAATAGTTCCGTACTGAAGGCGCATTACGGTCAAGCTTTGGACAATACCTCTTCCAGTGGCCTAGCTCACCGCAGCTTGAGGCATACATCCGTTTTCTTGGCCCCTTTGCTCTTTTGAACCATTGGGGCCTTGCCCCTTCCCTTGTCGATCTTGGCTATCGGACCTAATCGCTTCTTGTTATTTTTCTTCTTATTTTTGGACTTCCAAGTCTTAGAAGAAATCACAAGTGCAGCTTCCTTTCCCTTTGTCTTCATCGAGACGGCGATCGTCGGTTTGTTCATTAGCTTGACTAAGTTACATGCAATCTCATTGCGGTTGAAGTTCATGACAAATTGGGAAAAGGAGTCGAAGTGACTGCAGGATAAGGTCGACTTGGAGAGATGCATGCATCCGAAAATCAAGAGCTTCCAATCTCTCAATCATCGAGATCATCTTGAGGACATGGTCCCCAACCTTCTCTCCTTCCTTCATCCTGCGCCGAATAATTGCTTTGATATCTCATATCTAGTAGTTCGGCTATGCTCTCCATAGAGCTCGGCCAGTGCGCTAAGATGGCTCGTGAAGACGTCATCTTTTCATGGGCACGTTGAAGCTCATTGGTCATTGAGCCTAACATGTACCCTCGCACTCTTATGTCGTCTTTTACCCATTTCTCATGGGCATCGACATCTTCCGATTGGCTCGGGTTCTTGCAGGAGCCGCGGGATGTCCGCCTCAAGACGTATCCCAAAGATTTCCATAGTTAGGACAATCCTCAAGTTCAAGCCATCCACATAGTTCGGACCCGGTCAGACGTTCTTTTCAAGTAGTATAGCGAGTGGGTTCATTGTCATATTGAGAGTTTTGTTAATCTGAGAGAATAATTTGAGATTCGTTAGTGATTGTTTAATTATGATCCGAGTAAAGAATTTAAGGACTTTCTTTATTCATAACTCGGCTCCCACTATTTTATCGGCATTTACACACTCCCATGTTAAATCCTAAGTCTTGGGTGACTTCATAGTGGTGATCGATTTCTTTACAAAGTTTAATAGAGGGCAACCCATACGGTTTATATTCTATTATTCTTTATAAAGTGGTGTCTAATACCAACCCATCTAATGGATGATTCGATCTTCTTTTACCCCTAGTTCACTTGCCCTCAACCCATTCGGTTTCTATGGCTCATTGAACTATCTAAGTTTAAACCGTCAACTCCTATTAGTCGACAATTGAATCTTACCCGGCAACCCATACGGTTTATAGGGGTTTGATTTGTCACAACCAAAGGCATCTAATGCACTCTAGGAATTTATCAACTTTCCCCAAAAATATTACCCGACATACTCGGAAGAATAATATTCCGTTTAAATTTCAATTTTCCATGAGTTTGACGGAGGGTAGGAAACCTCGTAACCTTTATAACTTAGTGTTTGTAAGTGGGAGTATTAACGCGATTATATGTTACACTTTGCACATTAATCCGTTTATAAGCGCGGTTTGTGGTTTGTCAATCATTCAAAATGAAAAACAATAAATAGCAACCTAGTTACTACCAACATATAGCTCATGGACTTTTTCCTAAGTATTGGGCCAAGCCAAATAACGAAAAGAAAAATACAGTATTGATTCTTCGTCTTCCAGTCGGTCGTCTTCGGTCTTCGTCATAGCCATATGAATAATTACATCATTGAACAATACGTCCTTTTATACATATTTTCTAGTAAAAATAAATAGGCTCAAAATGGCCTTTACAACCATATCGAATCGAATAAATCAACAACTAAGTCCACGAGCTATATCACCATCACATAAGGCATTCCATACAACATGTAACAGTAAATGAAATTAAATAATCAATTAATATATTAATCCAATTAATATAAAAATTAATTTATTTAATTTCTACAATATTCATCAAATTAATATTTATAATCGTCATTTTAATCCGTTCAAAGTAATCCGCCAAAACAATATTCTCGTCTAATAATTTCCCTTAAAAAAATATTCCAAATATTTTATTAAATCTAATTAAATCCAATTTAAATTTGGAAATTATTACAACGAAATATAAACACAAAATGGAGTCCTAAAATCCGGATCGTGCCCACCACGGCCCGATTCAAAATCGGGCCGAAAACCCAAACCGCCGGACCGAGTCACTCTCGCCATCGCCGGCAGCCGGGCCGAGCAACTGATAGCTAGCGAGTCACTCTCGGCCGGCGTGCAGCATCGATGAAAGCTGCTCACGGCCTGCGTCTTCGTGCGGTATTCGTGTTTAACCCCGCTTTGCTCATTTTTTCGACTCGCTTACAAAACGAAAAGTTTCTTAACTTCATGAAGAACTTATAAATCAACAAAAATCAAATTTTTCAGATTTATAATTCACATAAAATAGTCGAAACTTGACTTACTACGAACGATTAAATTTCTTCGATTATATCTATTATGATTCTAAATCATAAACATCATCAAATAACATTCCAAATGCAAAGATGATCGTATATACGATATATTTGACCTCGCTCCGATACCACTGTTGGGATTCCTCAGAAAATAAACGCAACGGAAGAATAAACGGAATCCCTAAGAGGATCGATCAAGTAACGTATATACGAAAAGAAAAATACGAAGATCAAGGAATCAAAGTCCCATACCTATGATGTCTCTGAAAAACCTTCGTATGATGATGATGATGAAGAAGAGCCCTTCGTTCTAAGCACCTAAAGCAAGATGCCTCTACTTCACACGCCGGAACTTGATGGAAAAATCGACAAGCTTCCTTTCTTCAAGAATGCGGCTAGGGAAGCTTGTAGGAATTTTATCTCTCAATGTATTCTTCTTATATCTTGTCTCTAAGATCAAGATGAAGTTTTCTACCTTATTCTCTCTCTCAAATTCGTGATTATGAGTTAAAGTTAGAAGAAGTAGTCATAACTCCTTTTTAAAGACTTTTATTTATAAAAAAATGAAAGTCTTCCTTTAACACATGATTGAGGGTATCAAATACACCTCACATATGTCACCTAGTGACATAAAATAAGTATATAAGAGACAAGAGATGGAGGGGTTGGCCTTAAGGGAAATTTCCAAGAAGACGGGTCGAATTTACTCGGCTCGTGTATGGATGTTCACAAAACGAATCCCTCGTGTACGGATGTTCGTCAAACGAATCCGTTTTATTTCCAATGTGTTTGGACTAATTAATTAATCAATTAATTAATTATATCAAACACAAATATATATTTCTCTAAGAAATATAATTTATGAATTAAAGTAATCACCCAGAACTACTTACAATTCATTAGACCGCTATTTGATTTATCCGATAAATCAAAATTAGATATCTAATATCTAACATTATAAGAGAGATTATTAATTCACATTTATCCATCAATGATCCTATTGCGCGACTCGTAGGTTCGTCTCGGTAGGCATTGGGAGGAACCAATGAGTGCGGGCAACACTTAGCCACTGGCGGGCCGCCGTAAACCGGCGAGAACGAATGAACGAATCATTCCGAACCATTATGTCGTGAATACTATATACGTATAGACCCTTCATCGATGTCCGGTCAAGTCTTGGTCACGGTAAAGTCAAACCCTGTTGACTAAACTCTATACATGTGTTAATGCAAATCAAGACCGACTGATTAATAGTGTATCTAATACGACTATATCGTAATGCTTTGCCAAAGACTTATGATCTTATTTGCCATTAATCGTATAGGACATTCGCCGCTCACTAACAGGAGATAGAATCCTTTCTTGGCGTCTGACAAAGAAGATCGCTACTGCCCGTATAGTCGCGCCGAGGTCGACTCAGCAATTAAGCAAATGAGTCTAACTACTCTAATGACAAACTAAACGTCACAGACACATCTTCTACTGAACCCTCAAGTCAAAGGTCCACGTATACTATCACAACCTTTCGATTCATCATCGACTCTTCGAGAGTGAATACCGTGTGACTGAATCGAGTATGAGTCGTGTTCGAGTATACTGGTCCCACCAATATACTTATAACTATGCTATCAAGACGTGCACACGTCCTAGCATCAGTTATACAAGTCTTATTAAAAAACTTAATGTCCTGTTAAGTTTTATCGACTTGCGAACTAGTTAAGCATTCGAGCTCTAAACACTTCTAGTGCCTATCTCCTTATCTCTATAAGGAGTAGAATGTTCACTCTCAAATGCAAGGACTACTATTCTATATACCAAATCACAATGCCAGTGATATACAATAATATAGAAATAATAATTGCCTTATTAAATATAATATTCATAATTACAATACAATTGCTCTCACTCTCTCATCCTCTGAGTGGCATTCGAGGGCATATTCCTAACAATCTCCCACTTGCACTCAATGCCATAAACTATGGTATCTAATACCCATACTCTCCAGATGTCTCTCTAAGACCTTCTGAGATAGTGGCTTGGTAAGTGGATCAGCAACGTTATTTGCTGTGTCTACTCTCTGCAGTGTAACATTCCCATCCCGAACCATTTCTCTAACAAAATGATATTTTCTCGCAATGTGTTTGGTGTTGTGGTGAGCCCTAGGCTCCTTAGCACATGCTGTGACTCCGTCGTTGTCACAAAAGCATTGTCACGGGCTTCTCTGCGTTAGGAACCACTTGAAGTTCCTCGGTGAACTTCTTTATCCAAAAGCTTCTTTAGCGACCTCTGTGTTGCCCGATATTCGGCTTGACATGTGGAGATAGCGATCGAACTTTGCTTGGCACTTCTCCAAGAAATCGCCCCACCATTCGAGTAAAGATATACCCCGATGTGGACATCGAGCATCCATGTCCCCAGAAAAATCGAGTCTGTATAACCCATCACTCTTAGTTCTCCACCGCCGTATGTAAGAACCAAGTCTTTAGTCCTCCTTAGGTACTTAAGAATGTTCTTTCTGAAGATCGATGTTCACCTGGATTTGGTGAAACCGACTTACTACGCTCACGGATAAGCAATGTCCGGTCTAGTGCAAATCATTGCATACATAAGGCTACCTCTCTTTGAAGCATAAGGTACCTTGCTCATTTCCTTTCTATCTTCCTCACTTTGAGGACACATCTCTAAGGAAAGTTTTGCACCATGTTGCATAGGTAGAAACCCTCTTTTAGAATCTTCCATCCTAAATCGCAGGATCTTTTCTATGTAGAGGGCTTGGGAAAGACCTAACATTCTTTTCGCTCTATCCCGGTAGAGACGAATACCCAAAATATAGGTAGCTTCTCCCAAGTCTTTCATTGAGAACTCTTTACAAAGCCAAGCTTTCACGTAATCGAGCATTCCTACGTCGTTTCCTATAAGTAGAATGTCATCTACATATAGTATTAAGAACGCAATTTTTCTCCCACTAACCTTCTTGTAAATACAGGCTCTTCTTCGTTTTGGACAAAATCAAACTCTTTGGTGTCTCGTTAAAACGAAGATTCCAATACCTTGAAGCTTGCTTGATCCATAAATGGCACGCTGAAGTTTGCATACTTTATGAATATTGGTTTGAGATATGAATCCCTTAGTCGTTCCATATAAATCTCCTCCTCGAGGAATCCATTTAGAATGCCGTTTTCACATCCATTTGCCATATTTCATAATCTAAGTGGGTGCTATAGCAAGCATCATGCGAATAGACTTAATCATAGCTACGGGCGAGAAGGTCTCAAGTAATCGATTCCTTCTCTTTGGGAATAACCCTTTGCCACAAGCCCGGCCTTATAGGTATCAACCTTGCCATCTCCATCGGTCTTTCTCTTATAGATCCATTTGTTTCCAATAGGCACTATGCCTTTAGGACGATCTACTAAAGTCCAGGACACGATTAGCATGCATTGAGTCTATCTCGGCTTCCATAGCTTCTTGCCACTTGGTGGAGTCAACGTCTACCATCGCAGTCGTATGTAGAAGGATCTTTCTCTTGATTACTTCTGTCATCTCATGGACACCCGGTTCCTCTTGATGCGAGATAGCCATACCTCTCGGGTAATTGAGAAATTCTACTAGACTTGCGAGGTTGTATTTGTATTTCGAAGGTTCGGTTCTTGTATCTTGCATAGGTGTCTCATTTGGTGTTTCTTTTATTTCTTCCAAAGAAATATTTCTACCTGCCCTCCTTCCGAATAAACCGATCTTCCAGAAGTGTGCTTGTATAGCAACGATGATCCTATGATCTTCGTGCATGTAGAATAGATATCCCATGGAATCCCTGGATATCCTATGAAACGACCTTTCACAGACCTAGTTTCCAATTTCTCTACTTTAGTCTTCTTGACATAAGCGGGGCATCCCCAAATCCTAATGTGATTAAGACTTGGTTTCCTACCTCTCCACATCTCATGGGGAGTCTTAGGAATGGATTTGGAAGGACATCTGCTCAAGATATGCACTGGTGATGAGGCGCGTAACCCCACGGATAAATCGGTAGATCGGTATAGTTAAGCATGGAGCGAACCATGTCCAACAAGGTTCGGTTCCTTCTTTCGATACACCATTTAATTGTGGAGTAGCTGGAGGAGTGAATTGTGACACTATTCCTAGTTCTTTTAAGAACTCATCAAATTCGGTACTCATGTACTCACCACCCCGGTCGACCGAAGAGTCTTAACACGGTTACTGCTTGATTTTCAACTAGGGCTTTAAATTCCTTGAATTTATCAAAAGCTTGAGACTTATGTTTCATTAAGTACGAATCCATACAGTATGGTCATCGGTGAATGTAATGAAATCAAAGCCGTCTCGTGCCACTTCAAAAGGGCCACGAGGCGTCGGTATGGATTAATCGAGTTTTTCAAGACTCTTTCAAAAGTCCTGCGAAGGGTAACTTAGTCATTTTGCCTTGAAGGCAAGATTCACAAGTTGGATAGGAATCGATCCCAATGGACCCGTAAGCCCATCTTTCTCCATTTTATGAACCTTGGTCCACCGATATGACCAAGTCTAAGATGCCACTTAAGTGCTTGGTTCGTTTCATCCCTACCACGCTTCCTAGTTATAGTGTTCACGGTTGTCTTATTCTTTAAATTTAAATGGTATAAACCATTTAATAATGTAGCATACCAACCAATTTATTTCGAAATAAATACGACAGACCCATCTCCAATAAAGAAGTGAAATCCCTTTCGGTCCATGACCTAATTGATCTGATATTCTTGTGCCCCTTGGGCAAAACAAGTACATCATCTAAAGTGAGAATAAAACCCGATTCTAAATCCAACATAAGGGATCCGATATCGAAGCCTCGACACTATGCCCACTTCCGACGGTGACCATCACCTCCCTGAATCCGACTTCCTACTTCGTTCCAGATCGATTCATTGTACAAATGTGAGAACTCGCAGGAATCAAGTATCGAAGTAGAATATACGATTCTGAGAACAATTTGTTTCTAAAACCAATAGTTCCGTACTGAAGGCGCATTACGGTCAAGCTTTGGACAATACCTCTTCCAGTGGCCTAGCTCACCAGATTGAGGCATACATCCGTTTTCTTGGCCCCTTTGCTCTTTTGAACCATTGGGGCCTTGCCTTCCCTTGTCGATCTTGGCTATCGGACCTAATCCTTCTTGTTATTTTTCTTCTTATTTTGGACTTCCAAGTCTTAGAAGAAATCACAAGTGCGACTTCCTTTCCCTTTGTCTTCATCGAGGCCCAGGCGGTCGTCGGCTTGTTTATTAGACTAAGTTACATGCAATCTCATTGCGGTTGAAGTTCATGACAAATTGGGAAAAGGAGTCGAAGTGACTGAGGATAAGGTCGGTTTGGAGAGATGCATGCATCTCAAAATCAAGAGCTTCCAATCTCTCAATCATCGAGATCATCTTGAGGACATGGTCCCCAACCTTCTCTCCTTCCTTCATCCTGGCGCCGAATAATTGCTTTGATATCTCATATCTAGTAGTTCGGCTATGCTCTCCATAGAGCTCGGCCAGTGCGCTAAGATGGCTCGTGAAGACGTCATCTTTTCATGGGCACGTTGAAGCTCATTGGTCATTGAGCCTAACATGTACCCTCGCACTCTTATGTCGTCTTTTACCCATTTCTCATGGGCATCGACATCTTCCCGATTGGCTCGGGTTCTTGCAGGGAGCCGGGATGTCCGCCTCCAAGACGTATCCCAAAGATTTCCATAGTTAGGACAATCCTCAAGTTCCGGCTTGATCCATAGTTCGGACTATCGGGACGTTCTTTTCAAGTAGTATAGCGAGTGGGTTCATTGTCATATTGAGAGTTTTGTTAAGCTGAGAGAATAATTTGAGATTCGTTAGTGATTGTTTAATTATGATCCGAGTAAAGAATTTAAGGACTTTCTTTATTCATAACTCGGCTCCCACTATTTTATCGGCATTTACACACTCCCATGTTAAATCAGGAAGTCTTGGGTGACTTCATAGTGGTGATCGATTTCTTTACAAAGTTTAATAGAGGGCAACCCATACGGTTTATATTCTATTATTCTTTATAAAGTGGTGTCTAATACCAACCCATCTAATGGATGATTCGATCTTCTTTTACCCCTAGTTCACTTGCCCTCAACCCATTCGGTTTCTATGGCTCATTTGAACTATCTAAGTTTAAACCGTCAACTCCTATTAGTCGACAATTGAATCTTACCCGGCAACCCATACGGTTTATAGGGGTTTGATTTGTCACAACCAAAGGCATCTAATGCACTCTAGGAATTTATCAACTTTCCCCAAAAATATTACCCGACATACTCGGAAGAATAATATTCGGTTTAAATTTCAATTTTCCATGAGTTTGACGGAGGGTAGGAAACCTCGTAACCTTTATAACTTAGTGTTTGTAAGTGGGAGTATTAACGCGATTATATGTTACACTTTGCACATTAATCCGTTTATAAGCGCGGTTTGTGGTTTGTCAATCATTCAAAATGAAAAACAATAAATAGCAACCTAGTTACTACCAACATATAGCTCATGGACTTTTTCCTAAGTATTGGGCCAAGCCAAATAACGAAAAGAAAAATTCAAGATTGATTCTTCGTCTTCCGGTCGGTCGTCTTCGGTCTTCGTCATAGCCATATGAATAATTACATCATTGAACAATACGTCCTTTTATACATATTTTCTAGTAAAAATAAATAGGCTCAAAATGGCCTTTACAACCATATCGAATCGAATAAATCAACAACTAAGTCCACGAGCTATATCACCATCACATAAGGCATTCCATACAACATGTAACGGTAAATGAAATTAAATAATCAATTAATATATTAATCCAATTAATATAAAAATTAATTTATTTAATTTCTACAATATTAATCAAATTAATATTTATAATCGTCATTTTAATCCGTTCAAAGTAATCCGCCAAAACAATATTCTCGTCTAATAATTTCCCTTAAAAAAATATTCCAAATATTTTATTAAATCTAATTAAATCCAATTTAAATTTGGAAATTATTACAACGAAATATAAACACAAAAATGGAGTCGGAAAATCCGGTATCGAGGCTGACCACGGCCCGATTCAAAATCGGGCGAAAACCGCCGGACGAGTCACTCTCGGCCACTGCCAGCAGTGGCGGCGGCTACTGATAGCTAGCGAGTCACTCTCGGCCGGCGAGCGTGATCCGATGAGCTGCTGCCGGCAGCTGCGTCTTCGTGCGGTATTCGTGTTTAACCCCCGTTTTTCTCATTTTTTCGACTCGCTTACAAAACGAAAAAGTTTCTTAACTTCATGAAGAACTTATAAATCAACAAAAATCAAATTTTTCAGATTTATAATTCACATAAAATAGTCGAAACTTGACTTACTACGAACGATTAAATTTCTTCGATTATATCTATTATGATTCTAAATCATAAACATCATCAAATAACATTCCAAATGCAAAGATGATCGTATATACGATATATTTGACCTCGCTCCGATACCACTGTTGGGATTCCTCAGAAAATAAACGCAACGGAAGAATAAACGGAATCCCTAAGAGGATCGATCAAGTAACGTATATACGAAAAGAAAAATACGAAGATCAAGGAATCAAAGTCCCATACCTATGATGTCTCTGAAAAACCTTCGTATGATGATGATGATGAAGAAGAGCCCTTCGTTCTAAGCACCTAAAGCAAGATGCCTCTACTTCACACGCCGGAACTTGATGGAAAAATCGACAAGCTTCCTTTCTTCAAGAATGCGGCTAGGGAAGCTTGTAGGAATTTTATCTCTCAATGTATTCTTCTTATATCTTGTCTCTAAGATCAAGATGAAGTTTTCTACCTTATTCTCTCTCTCAAATTCGTGATTATGAGTTAAAGTTAGAAGAAGTAGTCATAACTCCTTTTTAAAGACTTTTATTTATAAAAAAAATGAAAGTCTTCCTTTAACACATGATTGAGGGTATCAAATACACCTCACATATGTCACCTAGTGACATAAAATAAGTATATAAGAGACAAGAGATGGAGGGGGGTTGGCCTTAAGGGAAATTTCCAAGAAGACGGGTCGAATTTACTCGGCTCGTGTACTGGATGTTCGTCAAAACGAATCCCTCGTGTACCGGATGTTCGTCAAACGAATCCGTTTTATTTCCAATGTGTTTGGACTAATTAATTAATCCAATTAATTAATTATATCAAACACAAATATATATTTCTCTAAGAAATATAATTTATGAATTAAAGTAATCACCCAGTAACTACTTACAATTCATTAGACCGCTATTTGATTTATCCGATAAATCAAAATTAGATATCTAATATCTAACATTATAAGAGAGATTATTAATTCACATTTATCCATCAATGATCCTATTGCGCGACTCCGTAGGTTCGTCTCGGTAGGCATTGGGAGGAACCAATGAGTGCGGGCAACACTTAGCCCGACTGGCGGGCCGCCTTTGTAAACCGGCGAGAACGAATGAACGAATCATTCCAAAACCATTATGTCGTGAATACTATATACGTATAGACCCTTCATCGGATGTCGGTCAAGTCTTCGGTCACGGTAAAGTCAAACCCTCATTGACTAAACTCTATACATGTGTTAATGCAAATCAAGACCGACTGATTAATAGTGTATCTAATACGACTATATCGTAATGCTTTGGCCAAAGACTTATGATCTTATTTGCCATTAATCGTATAGGACATTCGCTGCTCACTAACAGGAGATAGAATCCTTTCTTGGCGTACGGCAAAGGCGCTACTGCCGTATAGTCCGCACTTCGAGGTCGACTCGGCAATTAAGCAAATGAGTCTAACTACTCTAATGACAAACTAAACGTCACGAGACACATCTTCTCTTGAACCCTCAAGTCAAAGGTCCACGTATACGATCACACCCTTTCGATGCAGCATCGACTCTTCGTGAGTGAATACCGTGGTGAATCGAGTATGAGTCGTGTTCGAGTATCTTGGTCCCACCAATATACTTATAACTATGCTATCAAGACGTGCACACGTCCTAGCATCAGTTATACAAGTCTTATTAAAAAACTTAATGTCCTGTTAAGTTTTATCGACTTGCGAACTAGTTAAGCATTCGAGCTCTAAACACTTCTAGTGCCTATCTCCTTATCTCTATAAGGAGTAGAATGTTCACTCTCAAATGCAAGGACTACTATTCTATATACCAAATCACAATGCCAGTGATATACAATAATATAGAAATAATAATTGCCTTATTAAATATAATATTCATAATTACAATACAATTGCTCTCACTCTCTCATCCTCTGAGTGGCATTCAAGGGCATATTCCTAACAGCAGCAACTTCAGTCTTCGGATAACTTCTCCATCAGGTGCTCTAGCTGTCGCGTGACGGAACCTCGTTTGCCAGATTGTAGCCACTTGCTCAGCCTATTAATGACATAGTGTGGTGCATTTTTTGGTAAACTAGGATCATCCCACCAGTCTTTGCGTGCTAGAAGACGCGATTCAAAAGTAGCTGGGACCTTCTTACGTGGCGTCATCCTAGGTTTGGGCATTCTAACAGTCCGTACATACATATATAATTATGTAAATAAAATGAAATGACATATGCATGAAAAATGACTGAAAATTGGTACCTTTGACGGAGTGACGAAGTGGCGAAGCTGAGAGCATATGATACTTTTACATTCTAGGGAGTCTACAGAAAGGTAAAACCTCTCTCTGATACCACTATGTAACGCCCCGACTATCCAGGGTAAATATTGGGGAAAATAAATAAAAGGTAAATTTTGATGAAAAATAATTTTCTTTGAGAATATTAAAATTCTCGCCTACAAAGTCGAGTCGCTACAATGACATAAAAATATATATGCCTTTAAATAAGGCAACATTTCATCTTAGATACGAGGTAAAAATTTGCGGCGGAAGAATAATTCATAAATTATAAATTCCTAGTCAACATTTCCCCAGATAAGTTTCAAAACATTGACATAAAGAAAACATCATGTAATAATTCCTCTTTCACCTGTAGGATCAATAAAGGTGGGGGTGAGCTTCCTTCAGCTCGTGGAAATCACACTGATCACAGTAATATAAAATCTCATGGAAAACATAACATGAATAATCTATCATATTTTTCCTCAACGTAAACGCATACTCACAATATTACGTATAGCATGAATCAAGCACGCATACACGGATATTGAGGTTGCGCAGGTGCCCCCGCAACAACATCAAACATAAACACAATACCACATATAACATGAATCGAGCACGCATGTGAATATTGAGGTTGCGCAGGTGTCCCCGCAACAACATATATCTTAATATAGAATACATGTTAGCCTGATTTATAACGTGCATAATAATTTTAAACATGAATAGAATATCACATATACAGTCCAATTAAAGCAATTAAAGTGATAATGAAAATTCCCACTTGAATAAATGATGATGTCTTACTTGAATATGAAAATGCTCGACTCACAGTCCTAAGCCCGTAAATCCTCGATAAAGTCTACATATAATAATAATAATTATAATCCTTACAATTTATTATTTATATAATAAATGGAAAGATACAATGATCACTATATAATAACTGAAAATAAATTACAATTGCTTATTAATATTAATCGAAGAGTTAATATTATAAATGACTGAAATTAAAATATTTATGCAATATTTTGGATTAGCCATTAATATTAATTGAAAGTCAACATTTTAATGTTTTGGATCAGGATAAGACTGGAAGTGAAGTTTCAAAGTTGACTGGGGTTAATTTGTAAAAGTTGAGAAGCTGACTGGGTTAAAATCGAAGTAAATAGAAGTCTGGGGTTAAATTGAATGTCACTGGGAACTGTGAGGACTAAATTGAATAACCTACGAAAATCGCGGGTATATAAACCCTTATCTCACCTTCAGCCGACATCCAACCTTCACTTCTCACCTCTCTTCCCGTTTCTCCCTCTCTGCCTCACCTCTCTCTCTCCCTCACTTCCTCCCGTCTCTTCTCCCCGGTATCTTCTTCTCGGCCGAAGCTAAATCACAGCAAAACACACAAAACCTTACACACAAATCAAAACAACCGGGCACACACACACACACACACACTCCACGCGATCAACGAAATCCGGGATAGAAAACAGCAGCGACGGGGCAGCGCGCTGCGGCGCGGAGGTGCAAGTGCGGTGGTTTATCGATGGGGATCTCGCGGTAAATGCTCGTCGACCATGGTTTCATCCGATGGGGAAATCGGGCTGCAACTTTGGATTTTCGGGTTTGACCGATTTGGCTACTGAGATTCTGATTCAGGCTCAGGGTTCTGGAAATCTGAGAATCGAGTTCATGGTGAGGGTTGTATGAATTTTCTTTTGTATATTAAATTTTCATGCCGGAGCTGGAGATTAGGATTCAAGGTGGGGTTTGTTTCGTATTTGAAGGTGTTGGATGCGCTCCAATGACCTTCTTATTATACTTTACATGTTTGGATTAATGATTCTCGAGTAAAAAGATTGAAGGGTTTTGCAGGCTGGTATGTGACTTGGTTTGATTGCTAGGTATCGAAATTCTGGTCTGGACGAGATGATGGTTTGAGATTTGTGAGGGCCGCTGGTTCGTGGTTTTCTGACTGAGAAGGTATTGAGGTTTGGGATAATAAATTAGTGAATTGGATTTCAGTCTCGGATGAGTCTGATTAATCCACAAATACTGACGAATCAACTAACAGTGGATAAACAACACAAAGGCGGAGTATGTAAAGGAAGAGGAGAGAAATTGGTTTACCTGAGAAGATGGAGTTGCAGATTCGGTAGAGAAAAGTTGTGTGCAGCAGATGTATTCTTCTTCTTCTGGCATGAGATTGTGTTTGATGTGTATAGTGTATTTTATTTTGTACTGCATAGTGTATTGTATTTATACTGTATAAAATTAGGGTTAGGGCATATTTTTTTTCTGGGCTTAATTGTTGATTTGGGTCAGCACATTATGTTTGGGCCATTGATAATAATAATAATAACAATAATGATACGGATATTGGATATGTGTTTCTCCCCTTTTCATTTTCTACTTTTGGAGAACTTGAGAAGGATGCAGTAACCTTACTAAAGCGTATTCGATGATTCTTTTCGACGTCACAGACGCGCGTCTTGTGGTTCATATTTTTAATAGGGTTGGTTCTGCTATTGCTAGAGGTGTGGGGGCCCAGTTGGTTTCTCGGCTTCCCATTAATTTTTTGTAAACCCTTTCAGCTTTTAATAAAGTGTTGATTTATAAAAAAAACATGATAAAAATAATAATAATAATAATAATAACGGTAGTAATAATATTAATAATATCGATGCTAATTATAATAATATCGAGAGTAATATTAATAATGATATCGAAATAATAAAGATAAAAAATATTAATACCATTAATATTAATATGGTTCCTATTATAAATATGATTATTATTAATAATAATACCTCTAATTATCATATTAATAAAAATGATTAATATTAAATGTTTCTGAAGTTAAATCGGGAAATTGACTCGGGCTAGGACTTGTGATACGTCGAAATAAAGGTTTATGAATGAAATTAAATAAAATGAAATATATTATAATATTATTATAAATAATAATATTGCATTATGAAAATAGCGGGTATTACAAGTATGGCCCACACGGCTACAGTTGAAACACATCTTCACGCTGCTCACCTTACTTACCACTGGAGTAAGATTCTTAGACTGATCGAACGAACGAGGAGTGCTCCCAGAAGGATAATGCGAAGCAATAGGATCACGGAACTCACTTCTCTGACTTCTGGAAAAATTACCCGAGGTCTTCTATCTCTTACCTCCCGAACTAGCCTCTGAGAAAGAAACAACCATCTCAATGGCTAAAGCTTGATCCTGATACTCCTTCAAAGTGGTATACATGAGTGGAGCCATGCTTTCACGGATATGGGGTTTCATGCGCATATTGAAGTATTGGATTTTGTCCGCTTCACTTCTCACTTGATCACGAACGTAACTCAGCTGCTGATTATAATCAACTATCACCTGAGATATCGACACATCTTGGGGCGTAGTCGAGAAAAACTCAACGATCCTGCATTCACGGATAGGAAACGGGCAATACTCGGCCTCCACGGCAGTCTTAAACTCAGCCAACGTAGATGTACGATGTGCAGGCGCTACATCCTGCCACCCGTCTGAAGCTTCTTTATCGAGAAGATACTGAGCAATTGGAACTCTTCTCTCATCGGGACATGCCACCGCATCAAATATTCTTCCCAACTGGAAGAGTCAGTTCTCCCAACCTAACAAGTCATAGGAACCCGCAAAACGAGGTGGGTGCATTTTCATTACATCTCGCAACCACCTACTAGCTACATTATCCCCCTCGGGAGGCTCATTCCGATGCACCGCTTGATTTATCTGCACCAACTGATCACCCTCCTGATGAAGGATGGTAGCGGCGCCAACACTAACATTATCTCAATCTGATTGCTTCTGATCACGCGACTGGTTAACCCGACCATCTGTACGGAGCTGATTGGCACTCGAGAACGAGTGAGTCGCCCTCCATGCTCCTGATTACGTCTACGATCACGTCTATGTCCTCGGACTTGAACTATCGGAATACTGAACAAACAATTACTAAGTACAACAAAACGTAACACCACAGAGCAATACACCAAGATACCAACTCAGCACAACACATCGCAAATTAATATGCCGAAAATCCAGCTCATCATAATGTATCAACGTAAGGCAGCAAACATCAACACGAATACAAGAACTATCATGGAAACAGATGGAACTCACAACATAAGACCACATCGATAGAAAACTTACGACCATTCCTGATACAATCACGGCCATAAAAAACCACAGATCATCACAATCAACAAAGCATAAGGTATCCTGTGGTCATGCTCTCTTGGCATCGACCCCCAGAGGTCTCACTGCACCGTCCCCGGGTGGGTAACCTATTCATAGGTAACATAGGCATTCCACATATAATCAATCACATTCAAATCATGCAACACAATGTAACTTAACATGTGCTAAGCCTTCGGTTAGCGTGCATTAACTTTGTCACAATATCTGCCCATTCTAGTTAGCGTGCACTAACTGACACAATTCAGAAAGATTTCTCCTCCACCTTTCTGAAATCAAAATCATGTTTGATTTATGAATACAAGAAATTTTATGGTGTGAAGGTTTTAAAATCATTTACTCGATCATTTGAAAATAGCACCAATACGCGAAATTTATTTTCTTAAAATCCTTTTCAACATATCTAAGAACGACAGTAATATTTTACAATGTCCGGAATACTTTAAAACACATCTTTCAAAAACCGTCTGAAGGTGTCATTTGAAAATACGTGACCATCTCATCAAAGTTCAACCAATTTTAATGTCCATACTAAACAGTCGTTTTAATCGCACCATTAAAATATTTCTCAAAAATCGATTTCTCCATAAACATACTCAAGCCCAAGAAATCCTTTAGAACACTATTTTCAAACCTACACGCAGCGGACATAATTACATCTATCCAAAACGGCTGAATTTAAACCACATGCCCAAATGGCAAACAAGATCACCAATCCAATCAAATACAATTCGTGAACACCAAGTTTTATCATTCATCAAAACCATTCATCTGAGTTTTCAACAAATTCTACCGCCAATACATTTCCCGGAACACATCAATGTTCAAAGCTTTCACATCATGCTTCCCCACTCGGTGTCCAAACCATCAATACATTTAGCTCAACACACATATAGTACATCACAAGTACCAAACACAGATTTCATCACACGAAACACAAATATCTCACATAGAAGAGGATACTTACATCCACAGGTCGCACGAAGATGATGTCCGCCCATAATGCTAATCTGAACCAAAAACGCAGATGACATACTGTGTCAACATACATCTCAGATAACTCGACAACTCAGATGACACGACAAAACACGACTCAACAAATCACGACTCGACTCAACCCGATAGCCTAGGTTTCCACAACCTAAGCTCCGATACCATAAATATAACACTCCCAAATCCACATGGGAATATTACACACCGTAGACCCTTCCCATGAGGATCTACCAGGCTAAACATCACTGAACGACCAAAGGCTTGACCGTCCGGGTCAAACAATAAAATAAAACGGACCATTAAGGTCAAATACAAGTAAACTGCACAGACCGATGAGGTCTCAAAACTCAATCTTCACCAAATAACTCTTTACAACAGTACCCACACAGGGGTTGAAGTACAGTACAATGGAAGACTAATTACAACTTGTCAGCAAGACAAAACCATACCAAACTCTCACTCTTGATTAGTATCGCAGCTCATCATCTCTCGTGCCGATCCTGTGACGGCTCCATCGAACTGAGTATGCCTAAAATGCATGAAACTCATTTCCCCCATTTAAGGGGTTAGCAATTGAATGGCTAGTATAAGTTGTTGGGATTCTGTGCCTAAAACGAAGGCCCAGCGGAAGTGGTAAAATGAAAATTTTTTCGATCCGAACCCCTACGAGGATCGATCGAGCTATGTATATACGAATATCAAAAACGAATTCACAAGAGATATAGAAACTCACCCTTGTAGTCCATTGATTAGATGGATAACCTTCTCTTGAGCTATTCCCCAAGCTTTAGTTGAATTCTCTACGATCCGAAGCACTCCAAGCACTTGAATGATCCAACGCCGAAAAACCGCGCCTCTACTTGTCATGCGCCGGAAAAACGAACGGAATGACAATACCTTGATATCCTCCAAGGATACGGCTAGAGCTAGGTGATGAAGCTATTGATTATAACACTCTAAGTGTTTAACTCACAATCTCTCTTTGAATTCTTGATTTTTTCTCTAAGAACTATGAAGAACAAAATGAAGAAAGGAAGAAGAAGACTAAAGAGTTATGAAATGAACTCAAAGTTCTTTCTCTCTCTCTCCAATACAACTCACGTATGATTTTACACAAGGAATCAAAAGGTGCATGTGTTATGAGATGTCTTCTTCCCTTTATTCAACTCTCACTTCAATAATACAAATCATGCCACATGATTTTAAACCCCACAATGTCATGTTCTTTCATATAAAATGAAAGCAACAAGACAAGAGGAAAGTGAGTGGAAACAAAGGGAGGGGCGGCTACTATGCAAAAACGGACGAGTTCGGTTCGTTTCGGGCTCCCGTGAGTCCAAACAGATAAACTACAATTCTGTTCTGTGTATTTGTATCGATTAATTAATCCAATTAATTAAACATATCAAATAAAAAATAACATAATTAGTTTCTCCAAGAAATAATTATATTCATGAATTAAATTAATCACCCAGTGATATATTTAATTCATTAAGCCATAAATCAATTTATCTGATAAATCGATTTAAACATCCAATGTCCCAAATTTAGATATCCAATATCTAATATTCATAATGAGAGAATTAGCTTGATTCATTCTGTTGTCAATCCTATTGCGCGACTCGGTAGGTTCGTCTCTGTCAGCAATGGGAGGAACCAAAGAGTAGTAGCACCACCTAGCTAGCCTGGCGGCCTACACTTGTTGGCCACTAAGTATACTGGATACAGCTTGGGAAGTAGTTTAAGCAACAAGCTGTACTGATTTTAAATCTGAGTGCGGAAGTCTTAGATACAGTAAGTTGCTGTGGATACAACAACTTGATGTGTAATGTATACTTAAATAATCACAGTAATTAAAACAATTAAGGCAGAAGGTAAATAACACAATATTTAAAGTGGTTCGAGGTAAACCCCTCTACGTCCACTGGTCCTCCACACAGGAGTAAAAAGTTTATTATAATTACTACGTACACAACTACGTAATTATAACAACACACAATCAATATATTGTTCACACAGATTGATATAAATATCTTAGCTTCAACCGTTCACACAGATTGGTTTGAGCTAATGCTTTGACTTGCTTCTTCACACACAGTTCTGAAGCTTCGTCTTCTTCGATGCGATTCCTTCACACACAGTTCTGGAGAAGCAATGATTACTCAGTCCACACAGGGCTGATCTGGGTTTGTTCAAAGTATAGAACAGGGGTTGAACAACAGCTTTGACTTTATGAGCTTCTAGCTGATGAAGTGTTGGTCAAGATGATGAGCACTGTATATCTCTTACATCTGAGTTGCAGTAAGCTTAGGAGATATGTTTTGCTCTGATAATAACTTTGATAGCTTGATAATTTGGTGAATTCGGTAACTGATCTTCAATGCCTTGATGAGGTATATATAGTCTTCTGGAAAATATATCCGTTGGGATAAATCCGTTGAGCAAGATGCTTTTCCAACGGGATGAAAAGCATGATCCGGATTTAGCGGGATTTGAAGATCTGTTGACTGACAGTATTTAAATACTTTATCCTTGAGTATTTAAATACTTCTTATTCAACGGGACTTGACTTCTGAAGATTCCTTATTTGTCCTGTTGAGAGCTGTATGGAAGATCACTGTATTGGTGATTCGAGACAGTTTCCATACTTGGTATTTATAAGACTTCTTTGCTGTACTGAAGGGTTCCACTATATGCTGGATTCGAGACAGTCTTTCGATACAGGTTGACACTTCAACTCTTCGATACAGTTTCCTTACTGTATTGAGGATTGGCATATATGTCAAAACCTTTTATCAACATAATTCGATACAGGGATTGAATATCCCGGCTGTTTCGATACAGGGTTCTTGTTTTCCCAACAAGTTCCCCCTTTTTGACAATTTGCCAAGACTAACTTTCAAGACTTCTTGATGATGCCAAAACCTTCTTCATGAAATAATCTTCCTTGATGACTTCTGGTAGATTTCTTGGTCTTCTGTCAAATGGTCTGTCTTTCAGCAACTTAGTCTAATTTATGAACTGCTCGCAGGCGAGTTTGATACAGCGAAGAATTTTTACAACTTAAGCTTATGATTGGCGCGCAGGCACAATCTTACAATGTATTCTAAATGCATACAACTGAAATTATGAACTATTCGTAGACAAGTTCGTACAACTTAATTTTCAAACAAGTTTCTATACTTGTGATTGTTATCTCAACAATATAAAATATGTAATCATATATCAACACAGTAGATTACGAGTTGTAATCTTTCAAGACAAACAACCATTTTTATTGATATTCAAAACAAATTGAGTACATGGTTTGCTGTTTTGAAGGAAAAATTACAAACAAAAATATTACAAGGGTTTCATCTCCTATAGTCCGCATGTCTCCATGGCTTCTTCACTGGATCATTCTCGGTTCCACGCCACCAGTTTTGTAGGGAATCGTTGCCTCGATCTTGGTATATAACTCTACCTTCATAGAATCTGTCAAAGGCAAGAATCCAGTCTTCTGGATGGGTGATCCGATTTCCTCTTTTGTGCTTGCTTTTCATATCTAGCTGGAGAGGGAGTTTTCCTTCTTCTAGCATCTTCGTGAATTTGTCTGCAGCCTCCGCTAAAGTCTTATAGCTTTTGAAGATGGCGGATTCCCTGATGAGTTTAACATAGTATCTCATCAGTTCATTCTTCCTCCATTGCTTCACCTCATCGGCAGTAGGATGGCGGTTGGTCGGCAGACGAATTTTAGAAGGTCTTTGGATTAAGTTTTGCCACGGGACATTTGGATCATGAAATTCAGGTCGGGAGCCTGAAATCTTAAAACTTTGAGAGGGAGGGGCTAGCTTGTTCAATTCAGCAGTAATGCTGTCTTGAGCAGCATTAAATTCCCTTTCATGTTGTAACCTTATTCTCCTAGCAGCTTCTTTCGCTTTTTCCCCCTTTTTGGCATCATCAAGACGTTCTAGGATCTCTAGTGCGGCATCCTGTTTTGTCTCGATGTTTGACATTCTTTCTACAAGGGTGGAAAGCACCTCCGACATATCCTTGATACTTTTGTCGTGGGCTCTCAAGTGAGAAGTGGTTTCAATCATAGCAGCTGCGGTCTTGGCTTCAGCAATGCGCGTTTTGGTTGCCTCTTCCCTTAGGAGTTGCTCTTGTTTCTCTTGCATGATCTTCAGTGCTTGCTTGAATACTTCTGGCAATACAACGAAGTCTTCTACTACTCGAGAGACTTCATGCTGTAATGTAGTCATCTCTTCGACTGCAGAAGTGTGCATCCAATTAAGAGCTTTCTCGACTGAGTACAGGGCATTAACTGCATCCTGGATGAATACAGTTTGAAGACCAAGAGCACGCAGACGCTCTTTCCTAGAGGCTGTGCTTGGAGAATCCGGTTGGGCAAAATCTTCGGATCCATTCAACCTCCTCAGATTCACGGTTAGGCGTAAACTGAGTTTGACATCCTCAGGTACATTACCATCCTCGGATTCCACAGTTGATGGGGCGGGAGCAGCATGTTCTGGTTCGGCGGCAGGGGGTGCTGTGTCCTCCTGTTGCGAAGGTGCGTCTGTAGACATAGATACAGGAGGGACTGATTCCTCCTGTTGTCTTTCAGTGACAACTTCTTCTTCTTGAGCGGCGGCAGGCTCGAGTGCCTGTTCCAAAACTATTTCTTCTTCCTCAACTTGAGGGACTGATTCCTCATCGTTAGGAATGTTCTCTTGCTGTGGCGAAGGGGGCTCACTCCGATTTGACGGCCCTTCATCATCCTTAGGTTGAGAGGCGTCTCTGTCTTGAGCCTCTTCACGACTCATTCTCAGACCAGCTTGAAAAGCGTCGTCATCGTCGTCTGAGTCATCGTCATCTTTTGGATTTTGGGGAGAGTCCTCGGACATATCTTTTCCTTTTCTTCTTGCGTCAGATTTTTGCAGTAAATGGCTTTCAATCAGGTCCTTGCAGTAGAGATTGTCCCATTGGATCAGGGCTTCAACCTGTGTTGAGTCCGTCACTTCCAAAACAAATTTCTCTTCATGGATCTATTCGCTCCAGTTGTATAATGTTTCATACGGAGCTAGCCTGTAGCTTTTCCATTTAAGGAATCTTTATTACGCATGGTCAATCTGCACAGATAGAACGGGTTTGTTGATAATTGTATCCGGGGAGGGACTGCGTACAACGTCTGGATCCGCTGTAGCGAGGGGTTCCTCTACAGGTGTGGTATCCTGTAGGGAAGTGGGATTCCTTATAGGGGATGGTGCCCCGAAGGACGATTGATCCTGTACGGGTGTGGAATTCTACATAGGAGAAGTAGTGTTTGGCTCCGAAGGGGCAGCCGACTCGCTAGAGTCTTCTTCATTGGCATATGTCCGATCATCCGTCCTAGCCACCAAAGGCTCAGGATCTACTGTCGATACAGTAGCGGGCACCTCTTCCACAGGGGTTGGGCCCTGGGGTAGTTCTTCAGTGGGTTGCACCACGGAGGAAACTTCTTCGGAGGTCTTGGTAGATTTAGCTTTAGAAAGCCTCCTTAGCTTCTTTTTCGGCTTCTCACCAGCAATGGGTTTCTTGCTGTGACATCTTTTCCTCTTCTTTGAAGACTCCACATCCTGGGACTTCAAAGACACATCCCTTGGGTCTGCAGAAACTGGCATACTTTTGGTTTTAGGGTGGTTGCAGATTATAGTGCTCTGGTTATACGCTGTAGGCTTGACGCCTCCTAGGTATATCCTGAGTACATTCTTCTTGCATCGGATTGCGATACCCGCATTTCGTCAAAATATGGTTTAACATTAAACCAAATGACTTCTTCTGGGTGGCAGGCTTGCATACTTCCTCCTGCAAGCGTTTAAAAATTATCTGGCACCAGTTGACCTTTTCATAGGTCAGAATTGCAACCATCATCCTGAATCTCAGATTAGTACACATTTCGAATGCACCAGTTCGATTCTCGATGATCCTGCAGCAAAAATCATGTAAATACACATACGGTAGGCAAAAATTCTTCTTGTGACATGTGGTTTGAACCATGTCAACAACAGTTGAGCCGGTGAACAACCCATAAAACTTAGTTATCAGTTCTTTAGACCCAAACGTCTTAAGTTGATCCATTGTCAGGCCATCAGCAGGTAGCCTGTAAATATTCTGGAGAAGATCGCTATCAACACAGATCTCAACTCCTTGAATGGTAGCAGTTATGTCAGCAACGTGACCTCCTTGGGCTAGCGATAAAAAGCGAACGACGACGTTGAGGTAAAATTCCTCAACCAGATGAACATCATATTTGTCAGCGGTTTGACTTCCAAGGCGGTAGAGGCCTTGTTGACGGATACGAGTGATGATGAACTCCATGGGTTCGACATGATTGGTTTCAGCGATAATGCGTTCGATGATGACAGATCGTGAGAAGATCCATCCACCGATGATGTTTGTGGTTTTCTTGAGTGCGAGCGAAGATGTCTGACCAGCCATTGTTGATTGTTCAAGAAAATGTGAAAGAGAATACAATAAATTTGCAGTGAAATGCAGAGAACTATGTAGGCTGTATTTGCTTGAGAACTCTTAATTTTTGCAGAAAGCGTAAAGAGTCTCTAATGGCAGTATCAGTCCTTTTATAGTGGGCGGCTAAGTAGGGTTTTGCAGAGTATGAATGGTCAGATTTTAAGGGATGGGAACCGGTTTTTGAAATCAACAATCAGGATGGACTGAGTGTAACTGGTACACTTATCCATTAAAATATTTAAAATATGAGCGGGTCCCACTTATGACATTTGTTGTCACCCTAAATGCCTGAAACGGCGGTTTTAAAACAGTAAACAATTTAAAACATCACGGCTTTTGAGATTCAGTTGTCCAGATGTCGTGTAAAGCATTTAATGTAAATGACGTTTGACATAAAAATAGGGCACGTGGACAAAAATCATTTTAAAATGAAATAATATAATATTATATATATATACTGAATCGAAATCCTATAGTATGTGCTGTATCCGCGTCGATACAGCGTTCCCCCTTAAAAGGTACATATAGGTTTTAAATTCCGTACATCAACTTTTGGATTAATGCTGTATTCATGGGTCCTACTGTATTCCCCCTTAATTATTGCACACGTCAGCTGTAGGATTCATATGTCTTTGTTCACTACAGTGCTGTATTGACGGTTCTGAGTGTACAGATAATTAACGTTGGATACTGTATTCTTGGGTCTTACAGCATTCCCCCTCAATTGTTGAGTAAACACAGTAAATTACTAACAGGGAGTCGGGCTGTAGCATTCCCAATTCTTGTCTAAGCATGTTGAATCTGGCTGTGTCGAGCGGCTTGGTGAAGATGTCGGCCAACTGAATATCTGTATGAACCTTTTCAAGGCGAACATCTTTGTTTTCGACATGATTCCTTATAAAATGATGCTTCATGTTGATATGCTTAGTGCGCGAGTGCAGGACATGATTGTGTGTTATTGTAATTGCACTCGTGCTATCACACATGATTGGAGTCTCTCTGGCTTCAATTCCATAATCTGACAACTGTTGCTGCATCCAAAGGATCTGCATATAGCAACTACCAGCAGCATAGTATTCTGATTCAGCCGTGGAAAGAGAGTTAGCCAATTGCTTCTTACTGAACCAAGAAACGAGTCTAGGTCCAAGAAAGTGACAAGTTCCACTTGTACTCTTCCTATCTAGCTTGCAGCCTCCGAGATCCGAGTCGCTGTATCCAACTAAATCAAATCCACCTTCTTTAGGATACCATAGTCCTACATCGACTATTCCTTTAATGTACTTCAGGATTCGTTTAGCTGTATTGAAGTGTGATTCCTTAGGTGCTACTTGATATCTCGCACACACTCCAACAGCAAACTGGATATCGGGCCTGCTAGCTGTTAGGTACATGAGCGAACCAATGAGCTTCCTGTAGAGTTATTGGTCAAACGGCTTTCCGGCTTCATCAGCACTAATTTGCACGGAAGTGCTCATGGGGGTTGACGATGGTTTGGAAGTGTTCATTCCAAATTTGTTGAGAAGCTCCTTGCTGTATTTTTCCTGGTTGATGAAAATACCTGTAGGCAACTGCTTTACCTGCAAACCTAGGAAATAACTATGTTCTCCCATCATACTCATTTCAAATTTACTTTGCATGAGATGAGAGAACCTTTGACATAAAGCAAGGTTAGTTGAACCAAAAATTATATCATCTACATAGATTTGCACCATAAGAAGGTCATTAGCTTCCTGTATTTTGAACAAGGTCTTGTCCACAGCACCTTTCTCAAATCCATTGTCAGTTAGATACTGGGACAAGGTCTCATACCAGGCTCTAGGGGCTTGTTTATGTCCATACAGCGCTTTCCTTAGCCTGTATACTAGGTCGATACCGTCTGTGTTGGCAAACCCTGGTGGTTGTTCAACATAAACTTCTTCGGCAAGGTCTCCATTCAGGAATGCACTTTTGACATCCATTTGGTATACAATAAAGCTCTTATGGGCGGCAAAGGCTAAGAATATCCTAATGGCTTCTAGTATGGCTACAGGGGCGAAGGTTTCATCATAGTCTATGCCTTCTTCCTAACTATAGCCTTGTGCGATTAGTCTAGATTTGTTCCTTATAATAAGTCCATTTCGATCCTTTTTGTTTCGAAATACCCATTTGGTTCCTATAACCGATTGATGTGTAGGTCTGGGTACAAGATACCATACATTGTTTCTTTCGAAACCGTTAAGCTCTTCTTCCATAGATGTTATCCAATGAGAATTATTAAGAGCGTCTATGGTCGAAACAGGTTCGGACTGGTCTAAGAATACAGCGATAGTGCACATATTGAGTCTTCTAAGCTCGGATTGAGATTTCCATTTAGGAAACTGTGATACCTCAGTATCTGGTTCTTCTTGTGCACAAAGTACATTTCCTTGTGTACTCTGTATTCTCCTTTGAGTAGAAGCACCAGCATTTATGTTTCCAATGATTAGCTCTTGCGGGTCATCTCTCAACCATCTTCGGTCGGGTTCTAATTCAGGATCCCGTACTGTATCGAGAGTTTATGTAGATACAGCTTCAGCTTGTACAACGTCGGCTTCATCCACATCGATTCTTACAGCTGCGGGGTTGATTTCTAAATCAACGACAGGTTCTATGGGAGTTGGAGGATCCAAGATAGAGAGATGTTGGATGTTCTGAGTAATATCATCTACTCCTGTAGGGTCATGATGAGGTTCGTCGAACACTACATGAACTGATTCCTCGATCGTCAGCTTCCTTTTATTAAAGATTCTGTAAGCTTTGCTGATGGAGGAGTATCCTATAAATATTCCTTCATCTGATTTCTCATCAAAGGTTCTAAGTTGATCATTCCCATTATTCAACACAAAACACCTGCATCCAAAAATCTGAAAATATGAAACTAACGGAGTTTTGTTGTTCCATACCTCATATGCTATTTTGTTATGGTGCTTGTTGACGATACAGCGGTTTTGAGTGTAGCATGCTGTATTGGTTGCTTCACCCCAGAAATGCTGTGGCAACTTGCTTGCGGCGATCATTGTCCTTGTTGCTTCTTTCAGCGTCCTATTCTTTCGCTCGGCAACACCATTTTGTTGAGGTGTACAGGCATCTGAGTATTCGTGTTGTATCCCATTTTCCAAACAGTATTGCTCTATAAAGCGATTAGTAAACTCTGTACCTCTGTCGGAACGAATGGACACGATACTCAATGCCTTTTCATTTTGCAACTTTCTCAGGAGCTCGGGCAGCTTTGATGTTGTTTCCTTCTTCTTGCTTAGGAAAATTGTCCAAGCATACCTGGAGTAATCATCAATAAAAACAAGACAGTATTTCTTACCTCCCAAACTTACTGGGTCTACAGGACCGTAGAGATCCATATGTAGCATTTCCAACACTCTTTGGGTTGAAAGGTAGGATTTGCTCTTCAGGGTTGACTTGATTTGCTTGCCTTTCTGACACGGTCCGCAGACGCTGTCCTTCTTGAATGACACGTTTGGCAATCCTCTAACCATTCCCTGTCTTGAGAGCTTATTGATCGTCTTGAAGTTGACGTGAGACATCCTCTTGTGCCATAACCAGCTAAGATCTGCAGTGCCTTTGGCAACACAGCATGGAATTGAGGAGCTCATAGGCTTCCAGTCAGCAATATACATGTTACCTGATCTGCTTCCTGTAAGCACAACTTCCTTGGTTTGGATGTTCTTGACTCTACAGCGATCTATATAGAATTTCACCGAGAACTGTTTATCACAGAACTGGCTAATACTAAGTAGATTGTACTGTAAGACTTCAACATATGCAACATCGGTGACTTTGAATTTTCCGACAAGTAGATTTCCTTTCCCTCTTGTTCTTCCTTTAGATTTATCACCGAAACGAACTTTTGGACTGCGACCTTCTACAAAATCTGATAGCTTGCTTCTATCTCCGGTCATGTGCCGAGAGCATCCACTATCAAAGTACCAGGTATCCTCCTCTAGGATGTCCTGTAGCAAAGAAATTAAGTAGATTTAGGTCCCCTTTGATTTTTGGGTCTATATATGTTAGTTCCTCTAGGTACCCAAGTTTTCCTGTTCTTCAGCTTTCTCTCTTCTGTCAATATCATACTCAAAAGCCTTGAGGTCAGAGAAGAGATCAAAAGTAGATATTTCATTAAGATTGCAAGATACACGCATAGATGTGGTCTTCATGTCCCATCGGGCAGGGAGAGATCTGAAAATTTTTAAATTCTTCTCCTTTTGGGTATAAATTTTGCCCAAAGCTTCAAGTTCACCAACAATACCAGTGAATCTGAGGTCAAGTTCCTCAAGTGTCTCAGTTGGTTTCATTTCGAAAGATTCAAATTGCTGAGTCAGTTTTGAAATTTTGTTTTCTTTTGAGAGCTCAGTTCCCTCACAAATCATCTTGAGTTTATCCCAGATTTCCTTGGCTGATTTACAGCTTTTTACCTTCGAGAACGTGCCTTTGTCAAGAGCGACAAATAATGCGTTCTTAGCCACATTGTCGAGGTTGGCTCGCTTTCTTTTATCTGTGGTCCATTGCTCGCGTTCCATCTCGAGCATCTCAGCATGGGCTTGGCCTTCAATCCTTGCGGCTGTGTTTACCTTCATGATCTTGATAGGGCCATCCTGTATCACAAAAATCATCTCTTCATGCATTGCTGCAAGATGAGCCTCCATCCTAATTCTCCAATCATCAAATTCGTTAATAGAGAACATAGGCAGTTTGTTGATCATTGATGTATCCATGTGAAAGTAAAGAAATGAAAGAGACTGTTTTAAAGAGTAATTGATTTTGGATCTGATTCGGTTAAAAATACGACTGATTCTTTTTAGAATCAACCTCTCCGATACCACTTGTTGGCCACTAAGTATACTGGATACAGCTTGGGAAGTAGTTTAAACAACAAGCTGTACTGATTTTAAATCTGAGTGCGTAGCGGAAGTCTTAGATACAGTAAGTTGCTGTGGATACAGCAACTTGATGTGCAGTGTATACTTAAATAATCACAATAATTAAAACAATTAAGGCAGAAGGTAAATAACACAATATTTAAAGTGGTTCGAGGTAAACCCCTCTACGTCCACTGGTCCTCCACACAGGAGTAAAAAGTTTATTTTAATTACTACGTACACAACTACGTAATTATAACAACACACAATCAATATATCGTTCACATAGATTGATATAAAGATCTTAGCTTCAACCGTTCACACAGATTGGTTTGAGCTAATGCTTTGACTTGCTTCTTCACACACAGTTCTGAAGCTTCGTCTTCTTCGATGTGATTCCTTCACACACAGTTCTGGAGAAGCAACGATTACTCAGTCTACACAGGGCTGATCTGGGTTTATTCAAAGTATAGAACAGGGGTTGAACAATAGCTTTGACTTTATGAGCTTCTAGCTGATGAAGTGTTGTTCAAGATGATGAGCACTGTATATCTCTTAGATCTGAGTTGCAGTAAGCTTAGGAGATATGTTTTGCTCTGATAATAACTTTGATAGCTTGATAATTTGGTGAATTCGGTAACTGATCTTCAATGCCTTGATGAGGTATATATAGTCTTCTGGAAAATATATCCGTTGGGATAAATCCGTTGAGCAAGATGCTTTTCCAACGGGATGAAAAGCATGATCCGGATTTAGCGGGATTTGAAGATCTGTTGACTGACAGTATTTAAATACTTTATCCTTGAGTATTTAAATACTTCTTATTCAACGGGACTTGACTTCTGAAGATTCCTTCTTTGTCCTGTTGAGAGCTGTATGGAAGATCACTGTATTGGTGATTCGAGACAGTTTCCATACTTGGTCTTTATAAGACTTCTTTGCTGTACTGAAGGGTTCCACTATATGCTGGATTCGAGACAGTCTTTCGATACAGGATGACACTTCAACTCTTTGAGACAGTTTCCTTACTGTATTGAGGATTGGCATATATGTCAAAACCTTTTATCAACATAATTCGATACAGGGATTGAATATCCCGGCTGTTTCGATACAGGGTTCTTGTTTTTCCAACAACACTGTACCCCAACTGAGAACGAATGATGGGATCATTCAAGAACCATTCTGTCGTGAATACCAGTAAACGTATAAACCCTTCTTTCAAATGTCCCGTTCAAGTTATAGGGTCATGGTCCGTCAAACCTTATCTGTACTTGACGCTATGCATGCGTTAATGTAAATCGAGATCATCAAGCTGTCGTGTATCTAATACAACTAGCTCCAATGCTTTGGCCAAAGACTTATGATCTCATCTGCTAATAAACGCATAGGACATATAACCCGCTCACTAACGGGAGAAAGAATTCTATCTTGGTATTCAGTAGGACCTACTACTTGCCCGTCAAGATGCACGTCGAGGTTGACCCCCGCCTTCCAGTTTACAGGGTCGAACTACTCTAATGAAAATATTGACGTCACAATCACTTCCCTACTAAATCCTCAAGTCGAAGGTTCACGAATACCTATCACAACCTTTCGATTCCGTCATTGACTGTCCCGGAGTGAAATCCGTGTGACGAATCGAGGGTGAGTCGGTTCGAGTATACTAATCCAATTAGCATACCTATAACGTGTGCTCCCACTAACCATTAGCGTTCGACAGGCACTCTCCATGTCAAAGAACACGTCATACAAGTCTTCACATAAACTTAACGCCTACCAAGTTTCATCGACTTGCGAACGATTAAGTATTTGAGCTATAAACCTTTCCGATGCGACCCCTTATCCAGTAAGGAGTGGAACGTTTTGCTCTCAAATATACGGACTAGTTTCTATATGTATATTTACGAGTTAGGAATGCCAGTAACTACCAGTAAATAAAGAAACATTCATTGCCTTATATAATTGATTTACATAATTACAAATGCAATGCCCTCACTCAACATCCTCTGAGTGGCATTTGAGGGCAAAGTCCTAACAATCTCCCACTTGCACTCAATGCCACACACTGTGGTATCTAATACCCATGTTCTCCAGATGACGCTCCAAGCTAGTCTGAGAAAGCGTCTTGGTCAGTGGATCATCGACGTTGTCGGCTGAGTCTACTCTATGCAGCACAATGTATCCCTTGTGAACAAATTCTCTTCCGAGATGATACTTCCTCTCAATATGTTTGGTGCTATTGTGAAACCTCGGCACCTTGGCCTGCGCTATAGCTCCTTCGTTGTCGCAGTACAGCGGAACAGGCAGCTCAGCACATGGTATCACTTGAAGTTCTCCCAGAAACTTCTTAATCCAGAACCCTTCCTTGGAAGCCTCCGAGGCTGCTTGATACTCAGCCTGACAGGTGGAATCAGCAGTCGCGCTTTGCTTGGCGCTACGCCAAGATACTACTCCTCCATTAAGAGTAAATATGTAGCCAGAAGTAGACATTGAGTCGTCCTTAAGTCCTTGGAAGTCCGAATCAGTGAATCCCACCACATTCAATTATCCACCGCCATACATAAGAACCATATCTCTAGTACTTCTTAAGTACTTGAGAACGTTCTTTACGGCAGTCTAATGTTTCCTACCTGGGTTTGCCTGAAACCTACTCACCACGCTTACAGCATGCGTAATGTCAGGTCTTGTACACAACATAACATACATAAGGCTACCCACAGACGAAGCATATGGTATATTACTCATTTCCTTTCGTTGTTCCTCACTTTGAGGACACATCTTCAAGGAGAGTTTTATTCCATGTCGCATCGGTAGGAACCCTCTTTTAGAATCATCCATCTTAAATCGCTTTAAGATTTTATCTATATAGAGGACTTGGGAAAGACCTATTGTTCTCTTAGCTCTATCCCGGTAGAGTCGAATACCAGGAATATAGGTAGCTTCTCCCAAGTCTTTCATGGAGAAATTACTCGAAAGCCAAGCTTTCACAGAACTGAGCATTCCCACATCATTTCCTATTAGTCGAATGTCATCTACATATAGTACTAAGAATGCGATCTTACTCCCACTAACCCTATTATATACACAAGGTTCTTCTTTATTTTGCACGAAGTCAAACTCTTTGACTGCCTCGTCAAAACGAAGGTTCCAACTACGCGATGCTTGCTTCAGTCCATAAATGGAACGCTGAAGCTTGCACACTTTCTGAATATCGACTTCGGACACAAAGCCTTTAGGCTGCTCCATATAGATTTCCTCCTCGAGGAATCCATTAAGGAAAGCCGTCTTTACGTCCATTTGCCATATCTCATAATTGTGGTAGGCAGCTATAGCAAGCATCATGTGAATAGACTTGATCATATCTATGGGCGAGAAGGTATCGTGGTAATCGATCCCTTCTTTTTGGGTATAACCCTTTGCCACAAGCCTGGCCTTATAGGCATCAACCTTGCCATCACCATCAGTCTTTCTCTTGTAGATCCACTTGTTCCCAATAGGCACTATGTCCTTGGGGCGGTCTACTAGAGTCCAGACCTGATTTACATGCATCGAGTCTATCTCAGCTTCCATAGCTTCACGCCATTTCGCGGAGTCTACATCCACCATCGCCTGGTCATAGGTCGTTGGGTCGGTCTCTTGGCTATCACTTGGAACCTCATGGAGACCCAGCTCCTCCAAGTGCACAAGCCCATACCTCTCAGGTAAATGAGACTCCCTACTAGATATACGAGGTGGTTGTACTTGTGTTTCAGAAGGCACTAGTGGAAAAATACCATTTTACATCGCACTTTGTAGATTGGTTGCACTAAATCCGATTTAGAAAGTGATTAGGTTTCATTTTACATCGGTTATTTGGGAACCGATTTAATATATCAGTCTTTTACATCGGTTAATAGAGAACCGATGTAATATATCAATCTTTTAAAACGGTTAATAGAGAACCGATTTAATATGTCTATGTTTCACATCGGTTAATAAAGAACCGATCTCATATACCAACACATTAAATGGCCCCCCACTGCCCAATTTAGGTCATTCACCTTCATTCAACCTTCTCCTCCGCTTTCAACCTTCTCCTCCACGATTCATCTCCCCCCTCACCATACTACACCATATTATTTTCCTTATCTCCACCGGTGAATAAAGGAGGTGGGAGTAATGGGATCCAAAAGCCTCACCACCGCAGGCTGGAACTTGTAGAGAGAAAGGGGGTTTAGGAATAGACCACCAAGGGTTAACCTCCCCTTTGATCATTGGTGCGTATTCTCATCGATCAACCTTATCTTTCCCCATAAGCCATAACACTCGCGCCATACCTTATCTCTAACTTCCATCGCTGCCATCAAACTTCTGTTCTGCAATATCTCCAGCCAAGAGGTAAGTATTTTTTTTAATATTTGTTGCTATTTTCTCTCGCTAGATTCGCAAATAGATTTTTTTCGTTCTTGTTAAAAAATTGGTGATTCATAAACTAAAACTGAAAGAAAATAGTATATACTGTGATAAAATTTGATTCCACGATTTTTAATCTATCATGCCCTAAGTTGCACTAGACAATTGGTATTTCCATTAATTAAAGCATCATGTTCTGTAAATGTTTTGTGGTGATTTTTCTCTTATATGGTGTAGATTAACATGGCGCAACCTCCTTTTAACTGTAGAAGATGTAAGTTGATGTTCAATTGGTGTAGATTAACATGGCCCTAAGCCGACTGATAATGCTGCTAGATTTTATAAATCGTTCACCGAGGTTGTTGACATGATTGTATTTATTGTTTGCACCCCTCTTGTGGAGCTTTCTACTGACTACATATTGTAAATGATATAGGCTGAAGAAAGAGAACATTTCAACAAGGTATATACTCGTCATCTCCATTTATTCACTGTTATATTTGCATTATACGGGATATTTCTTGCTCCGTATCTTTTTCGCTCCTTTTTTATTCTTGTTTGTTTCAGCGTGTGAGTGGAACAAATGTTGGGGGAGGCACGTATTGGGGTCTCGGAAAGCTGTTAACTAAGTGCAAAAGGTTGTCTTGATCTGATGGTCGGCTTTTCTATTCCGAAACTAACTTTCTTTTTTGGTAGTCGAATGATTAAAATTTTCTTTCTAACATTTCCTTCGTAAAGTTTTGATGAACTGTTGGAGCTGAGCCAACGGGGTAATAATAGAACCATTGATATGCTTGTTGGGGATATTTATGGCGGAATGGGTTATTCCAAGGTTTGTCCTTTTTATCCCACATTTTTTTTTCATTTTTACCACATTTTTTATATTTTCGATTGCTCTCCTTATGTTCCGTAAGTTTTTTCCCTAACAATTTAAGAATGTTACAGATTGGACTCTCTGCATCAACTATTGCTTCCAGTTTTGGCAAGGCTATATCAGAAAATAAAGAGCTTGAAGATTACAGACCTGAAGATATATCTCTGTCCCTCTTAAGAATGATTTCCTATAATATTGGACAGGCAAGTCGTGTTGCAAAGTGTCTGATCTCGATAAGTTTAACGAATTTCATACTCCACTTTAAATAATGAAAGTTCCAAATAATCATTGTATATGAAGCCGCTAAATATTTAATCATGTAATAATCTTTTTTTTATAGTGATTTTTGTTTAATTAACCTTTATTATTGAAATATTACTTATGATCAATGATGTAACTACTTATGTTAATATTATTCAATTAATATTGGTAATAAGTGTCGTTAAGATTCCTTAAAATGAATTCAGTGCTTGATTGTCGTAACATGTGGCATGTTCTAATTATTCTTGACGTTTGATATATAGTATGATAGGTGTTCTTAGATGCAGATGCATCTGATATAATATTTTCGTATATTTCAGGTATCTTACTTAAATGCATTACGGTTTGGACTTAAGCGTATATTCTTCGGAGGATTTTTCATCCGGGGCCATGCCTACACTATGGACACCATCTCATTTGCTGTCCACTTCTGGTAAAAAAATGTTTTTTTATATATTTTTAATACTTTTTCTCTTTATATTTACTTGTATGAAGTAGGATTTGTTAGTCTGCTCTCTCAAATTAGATATCCGTTGTTGTCGACTAGTATACTCCTCGTATGACCCGTTCTTCAGTTACCATTTTCTTAGGTCAAAGGGACAAGCACAAGCAATGTTTTTAAGACATGAAGGGTTTTTAAGACACAAGCAATGTTTTTAAGAGATCAATGCATCGAAGATGATTTCTCTGCTTGGTATGCTGTATACTTGCTTATTACCTACATACACCTGGAGTTTGATTTGTCTGGAACTGGTATAACGTAAGTCTTCCAGGTTCTTACATCGTCTCAAACTTTAAATATTACTATTCTATATGTATAAGGTCTCAGGTCTATCTATCTAATTAAGTGGGTGAAAGGCTGAATATATTATCTCTTCTCTTGTGTCTTTGTTCATCTATGGAACTGGAGATCACGTTGGTGTCTGTGCAGAAAATTGTAGTGCAACTGTTGAAGAAGCAGCAAAATTATTGGTCCGGCCTTTGGATTTACTAGGTCTGTTCACTCTGTCAAAGAGGATGGTATATCCCTAGGAGGCTCACTACCTCATTCGTCGACTCATTCGAAAAAGTACTTTGTTTACGTCACGTATAAGTGAGGCTATAAAGAGGGCATGGCCATGTAATACCCGTAATTTCGATTTCCGGTAATTTCTTTTTTTCGGCGGAAGTCCATTTTGACGACTCGCTCATGACCGTTTCGTCATTCTGGGAATGATTAATTCTACACTTTTTGACATCCGAGTTCGTTTCGGTGTCGTTTGTTGAGTTCCGTGCTTTTTAGCGACTTTTCCGCACTTGAGTTCGATTCTTGCGAATCTCGTTCGAAACTGCTGTTTCGAGTTCCTCGTAAGTCCGTTTAACTTTGTTAGACGTGTTGTGAACTTCGATTTGGTTATTCGATCACGTATTGTAATTTTCGGGCGTTTTGGGCCATTTTGTAATTTACCCAAAGTTACGGGTATTCGTATCTGTAATTATTGTCTCGACCCGTTTCTTGGTCGCGTATGATTAATTATTGTATTATGTTTTCATTTCGGGTCGATGATGTTGTCCGCGAGCTTTTCGTCGTGTTCGTTCCGTACATTTTCGGAAATCGAGTCGTCGAGCCACAGTGTTCGAAAGCATCGCCGGACGGTTATGGATCAAGCCGGACGATTGCGGGCACCGGCCGGACGGGTGCCGCAGGAACCGACGTAGCGCATGCTATGGCCGGAAGGCTGCACGCGCTAACTGGCAGGTGTAGCGCACGCTATCGGCTAGCCTAGCGCACGCTATCGGGTCTGGACAGTGGAGTCCTGGGGTTCTGGAATCGGTTAGGCTCGGCAGTGCCGCACGCCATCTTGTCGGACGCCGCAGACGCTTACGGCCGGCAGTAGCGCACGCCATCTGCCGGAAGGTCGCACGCTACTGCCGGCGATCAGTCCAGAAGGTCACTGGATTGCGGCCTGAGCCGATAGCGCACGCTAGCTCGGCAGCCTAGCGCGCGCTAGTCCGGCCCAGTATAAATGTGACAGAGCAGTCACATTTCCTCTCATTTTTCATTTCTTCTCTTTCTCCTCCGCGGCTGGAGACTTGGAGATCTTCGAGCCATGTTGTTTGTCAACAAATACATGAAGTTCTTGAGTTCATAACACCAATCAATCATCCGTTATCATCCTTTGATCCAGCGAATCAAGGTAATCTTCCTTAGAACCCTAATTTCGTAAATTTGGGGGTTTTTGCATTTTTTGTCCGATTTGTTCTGTGTTGTTGATTGATTCATGATGGGTATGATTAATCTTGGTAGTATTTTTGTGTTTAACATCATTTAATCCATTGTTCTTCATCGAATCGAAGTATATTTCTTGATTTCCTTCGAATCGACTTTTTGGGGGATTTGTTCTCGATCTCGTTTTCCCATCCATTTTTGATGGATCGATTATGGTTAAATGATGTTGTTAAACATATTCTATGGATTGTATATCCATATTTCAACTTGGAATTCCATTTTCGTGTCTTGTCGGGACGAATCATGTTCTTGGCCGTTTTGGGGAAAACACTTGAACTTTCGTCATTCGTTCTTTGAATTCAACGGCTTTGAGTCGTGTTATGGAATTCATTTCATTGTTGTTATTGTCCTTCGTAGTTTATGAACGCGAGTTGGCGATCGGTGGAGTCGGCGGGTTCGTAGTCGGTTTGTGTCAACCTACTTCGGTCGATTCTCCGCGTTGTTCTTATTCGAGGCAAGTACCTTGCCCATACTTTTCTTATTTTGTGGATATGATGATCGGTGATCGTCTTGGTGTGTTTGTTTGGTTGTTTGAAATGAAGTTTCAAAAGATTTCGGTTTGGCCTCGTTAAAGGCTCTCTTTCAAAACGCGTGTGTTTTGTAATTGTGTGGGTTGTAAGTGACTACGTGAATCTTTTGGATATGTTTGGAGTTTATGTGGTGTTTAATAATGCGTGTGCACGTATATGGCTTCATTTCAGTGTATTGCGGTTTTGACATGATGTGATGTTAGTTGTTACTCCTTTGAAAGGAGGTTGCGATGCTTAATGTTGTTTGGCTTCATAATCGATTATTGTTGTGTGCTTGTTATACCTGATGTGCCTCCGGGTAGGATTGTTGAATCTCCAGGATCCATACTTGCTAGTATGGGTCGGGCGAGACCGTAGGGTTATCCAATCCGGGTATGTCTTGCGGGGACTCCGAGGTTCGTGGCTTGTTAGCCCGATGCCGGGATAACTGGTGGGGTTATCATCGGGTATGTCTTGCGGGGACTCCGAGGTTCGTGGCTTGTTAGCCCGATGCCGGGATAACTTATGGTTGTGATATGTGTGTGATTTGTTTAGCTAGCCAGCTCGGGAGGGTCCTTCGAGGCCTTGGGCGGGATCAATGGTATTACCCTGTTCCCAAGGCGATGCGCGTGCGCGATTATGTTTTGTTGATTTTTATGTCCGTCGAGGACACGTGATGTTGGGCTCTGGCCATGTGAATTGTTATCGGTTTTCTATTTGCGAAAACAAAACCTTTGGGCTGTGACCCTGTTGATTTTTGGAAAGAGAAGGATTCGATAATCCTAAAATTATTTTCTATTAAAACTCTCGATGGCATTTTAAACGGTTTTATAAATTATTTCCCTTGATTTATGATCTTTCGGTTTTGGAATGTTTTACCCGAATTCTTGCCTCGGGAAGTGTTTTTCGTTTTGTTTGGATCTTTGAGGATTCCTGGTTATTGTTATTCGTGGAATGTGAATTGTATGGCTCGTATTTGCACTTTGTTCTTGCACTAGCAAAACAGTGGAGTTTTGCTAACCTCCGAGTATTCGGGGGGTGGATGTCTGTATTGCATTCAGGTGTTGGAGCATAGCACAGGGTCGGCGTGAAGGATGATGAAAGATGAACGATACTAATCACACGAGGACCCGTTTGATGTCATGTTGGTTTAGTTGTATTTTATTTCCGCTGCAGTATTCTTTCCCCGTCGTATGGGAGTGTGTTGTATTCGACCCCTGCGTGGGCATGTATTGTAATTGAGTTGTATGTATTTATTGAAAGACCAAATCGGTCTACTGAGTCATTTTAGCCTTAAAGGCATTGTTGAGTTGTTCTATGTTGTTACGAGCCTGGTAGATCCTTGAGGAAAGGATCTACGGCGTGTAATATCCCTCAGCGGATTGGGGGTGTTACATAAATGGTATCGGAGCTTAGGTTGTGGAAACCTAGGCTGTCGTGTTTAGTGGTGTCTGTTGAGTTTTTGTCTCGTCAGAATTTGTCTGATTGAGTCGTGTCGCGACACGTCGTCTGAGTTGGTTTGTCGTGATTAGTATCGTGGGGCGATCATCATCTTCGTGCGACCTGTGGCTGTAAGTCTCCCTTCTTTGTGTTGTGCCTCGTGTGACACGAGCTATTTGTTTGATTTTGTGTTAAGTGATGGAACCTTCATGTAGATTCTTGGTTTCGTGATGCGTTCGTGTGATTCTCTTATTTCGTTTGTATGAGGAGTGTTGTCATTATTTATGTCTTTTTGACTGTGATAATTGACTGTTTGTCTTCCCGGTAAAAGACATGTATTGTCTTGACTTTGTACGATTTGATGCGTATATTATAATATGTTTAAATGAATATTGTCACATGAGCATTTTTGGGTATTCTAGCCCATTGAATTATTTTTGAAAACCTTGAGTATCTTAGAAAATTAAATTTCGGGACGTACTTTTAAAACGAATTATTTTCTTGCGGCGTTTTCAAGATGCTTTCTAGTGCCGCAATATATTTCAAAATTTTTTTCAGTTGAGGACCAAAAATATTTTGAGATATTTTCAATTATTTAGAAACACTTTTACTTAGACCCGAGGGTTGAATATTCTGAAAGTTTTCACTAAGAGAAAGTGTCCTCATTTTTATTAAATGCGAAATGGTTCTCCAAAGTCTCGATAACGATGTTTCACGTTTGTACTTTTTTTGAAAGGTGATACTCAAGATCAACCGGTGTTCTTCTAAAATTATTTTCAAAATGAGGTTTTCGTTTTTAAAACCTATGCATTCCCGTTTGAGGGCCAGGTATGTATGTATGATGTTCGCGTTGTCATTTTGATATTTGCTCCCGAGTATGATCGAATTGGTGGTGTGAGCGTTGAGTCGTTTTCCACACATTTGTTGTGTTAGCCCCCTGTGAGGCGGGATGTTGGTGTTGAATGTTGTCGCCTCGTGGTGATTTCTGCGTTGTCGCGCATGTGCGAGCTGTTAGAGCTTGGTTTGGTATGACCGTGTGCATCGGTGATGGTTCCGTTATGTGTCGGTTGTTTAATGTCTTGTTACCTTGCTCCCGTTTTTGTGAATTTCGTGGACGAGGTCGGAGGTAATGCCCGTACTATTTTGACTTCTGTATTTTCTCTTTCTCCATTCTATCGACTTGCTCGTGTTCGTTGATACTTTCTGAACTTGTTCTGTATTTCGGTTTCATCGTCCGAACGAGCTGTGATCTTGTTGTGGGTCGATCTGGTTATCGCTGTGACTTTTCCGAATTTGGTTCGATTTTTGTGAACCTTGTTCGGAAGTAACATCTTTTGGTTCTACTAATTCTTTTATTCGAAGTGGATCGGATTTGGAACTCCTGTGTTTTCGACTCTGTCGACTCGTTTATGCTCGTTAACATTTTCTGAACTTTCCCTATCCTTTGCTTTTGTTGATCGAACGAGGGTGGTATTGTTTCGGGATAACTCGTTTGTCGTTGTGACTTTTCAATCGCTATTCCCTTTCCTGTGGATCTTATGGGAATGCATGTCTCACTGTTCTCACCAGATCACCTTGGGAGTTGTTGTTTGAAAATTTTTATCCTTCGTGTTTCGGACATGGTTGTTCGATTTTTGTTGTCTCGATCGTTTGTTTGTTCGGTTTTTGTTCTCGTTTTGTGATTGTTGAGCGTTCAGGCTCCTCCGTAATTCCCTTAAGTTCGGTAAATTAGTCTCATTTTCGATCTTCCAACCCTTAGGCGGTGGAATTCCGTATTTGTTCAGCGGTTGGCTCGCGTTTTGATTGATGAACCGTTGGGTTGGTCAATCGTATTGATTTTCGTTCGTGTGTTTTGTGACTGCTCGGATAATCGACTTGATTGTACTATCTGTTTGTTGACGCTTGTCACTCGTTGGTTTTATTATGTTTCTACCGGTGGCGTTGTGTTGGTCGTCGTGGAGCGTGTTTTCACGCCGTATGTCTCTTTGCGTTTCTTGCAGCGTTTCGCCGTCGGGCGCGAGTTTTCGGTTTTTGCATATCTCGTCGAGTTTTCCTGGCAGGGGATATTGCTTCTCCCTACTTGTTTTAAGTTTCGGGACGAAACTTCTTTTAAGGAGGGTAGAATGTAATACCCGTAATTTCGATTTCCGGTGATTTCTTTTTTTTCGGCGGAAGTCCGTTTTGACGACTCGCTAATGACCGTTTCGTTATTCTGGGAATGATTAATTCTACACTTTTTGACATCCGAGTTCGTTTCGGTGTCGTTTGTTGAGTTCCGTGCGTTTTAGCGACTTTTCCGCACTTGAGTTCGATTCTTGCGAATCTCGTTCGAAACTGCTGTTTCGAGTTCCCCGTAAGTCCGTTTAACTTTGTTAGACGTGTTGTGAACTTCGGTTTGGTTATTCGATCACGTATCGTGATTTTCGGGCGTTTTGGGCCATTTTGTAATTATTGTATTATGTTTTCATTTCGGGCGTTCAGTATGATTAATTATTGTATTATGTTTTCATTTCGGGTCGATGATGTTGTCCGCGAGCTTTTCGTCGTGTTCGTTCCGTACGTTTTCGGAAATCGAGTCGTCGAGCCCTGGTGTTCGAGCACTGGCCGGATGGTTGCGCGCGCTAACCGGCAGGTGTAGCGCACGCTATCGGCTAGCCTAGCGCACGCTATCGGGTTTGGACAGTGGAGTCTTGGGGTTCTGGAATCGGTTAGGCTCGGCAGGTAGCGCACGCTACTGTCGGACGCTGCGTACGCTACGGCCGGCAGGTAGCGCACGCTACGGCCGGAAGGCTGCGCAAGCTACCTGGCCGAGCAGTCTAGTCCATAAGGTCACTGGATTGCGGCCTGGGACGATAGCGCACGCTAGCTCGGCAGCCTAGCGCGCGCTAGTCCGGCCCAGTATAAATATGACAGAGCAGTCACATTTCCTCTCATTTTTCATTTCCTCTCTTTCTCTTCTGCGGCTCGAGACTTGGAGATCTTCGAGCCATGTTGTTTGTCAACAAATACATGAAGTTCTTGAGTTCATAACATCAATCAATCATCCGTTATTATCCTTTGATCCAGCGAATCAAGGTAATCTTCCTTAGAACCCTAATTTCGTGAATTTGGGGTTTTTTGCATTTTTTGTCCGATTCGTTCCGTGTTGTTGATTAGTTCATGATGGGTATGATTAATCTTGGTAGTATTCTTGTGTTTAACATCATTTAATCCATTGTTCTTCGTCGAATCGAAGTATATTTCTTGATTTCCTTCGAATCGACTTTTTGGGGGATTTGTTCTCGATCTCGTTTTCCCATCCGTTTTTGATGGATCGATTGTGGTTAAATGATGTTGTTAAACATATTATATGGATTGTATATCCATATTTCAACTTGGAATTCCGTTTTCGTGTCTTGTCGGGACGAATCGTGTTCTTGGCCGTTTTGGGGAAAACACTTGAACTTTTGTCATTCGTTCTTTGAATTCAACGGCTTTGAGTCGTGTTATGGAATTCATTTCATTGTTGTTATTGTCCTTCATAGTTTATGAACGCGAGTTGGCGATCGGTGGAGTCGGCGGGTTCGTAGTCGGTTCGTGTCAACCTACTTCGGTCGATCCTCCGCGTTGTTCTTATTCGAGGCAAGTACTTTGCCCATACTTTTCTTATTTTGTGGATATGATGATCGGTGATCGTCTTGGTGTGTTTGTTTGGTTGTTTGAAATGAAGTTTCAAAAGATTTCGGTTTGGCCTCGTTAAAGGCTCTCTTTCAAAACGCGTGTGTTTTGTAATTGTGTGGGTTGTAAGTGACTACGTGAATCTTTTGGATATGTTTGGAGTTTATGTGGTGTTTAATAATGCGTGTGTACGTATATGGCTTCATTTCAGTGTATTGCGGTTTTGACATGATGTGATGTTAGTTGTTACTCCTTTGAAAGGAGGTTGCGATGCTTAATGTTGTTTGGTGTTAGGCGTATTTTTATACGCTTATTTATCATTATTTTGTATTATTTTGGTGAGTAAATTTGCATAAATGAGCTTTTAATGCCTTAATCTTGTATGTTTGTCAGGAGATTGGAGTCCGGAAGCTGAAACGAGGCGAAACGGGCGAAAACGGTGAATTTTGGCCGTGGGCCGCGGCACAAGGCAAGTGGGCCGCGGCACACGCAGAGGACCAAAGGGCACCAGAGTAGACTGTACTCTGTGCCGCGGCACAGTCCAGGTGAGCCGCGGCCCAGAAGAAAATCACAGCGCCCAGGTTTTAACCTGGACGCCATGTGCCACGGCACACAAGGCGGTTTTGGTGTGCTCCGCGCAGATTTGGGCCGTTTTGAAGCCAGTTCTCGACCTACTCACACGGACGCGATTTGGAGACTGTTGAGAGCTATAAATAAGGTTTTAAGACCCTAATTAATGAGCTAGGGAATCTTGGAGGCTTGGGAAAAGAAGGATCAGAGAAGACTATCGCAGACGAGAGAAGTAGAAGAGATCAAAGGCGGAGGGCGGAAGCCAGAAGAATGGAGGAATCCGAGCTCTTCATCTGCGTTTGATTTTCTTGCTTTTATTTATCAATTCTGTATTTTCATTATTTAACATGTCAGGCTAAAACCCTTAATCTAGGATTTTGATGAAACCTATGTTTTGACGGATTTGCTTGAGATTATCTATGTAATTCCCTTTTTGTTGAGTTTTCCCAATCGTGTTTAATGCTTTCAATTATCTGGCCAATAGTTGTATTGTTTTAATCACTCAATTTGAATCGGGAGAGGAGAGTTGGTGAGGAACTATTGGTGAGGACCGTTTTATTCTGTGAGATAGGAATATACTCATAGGAACTACGTGGCCTTTTGGAGATTTTATGCTTTTTGCCTATTGACGAATTAATTCACCTAGGGATAGAGTGCGTTATTCGCCTTTAGAAAAATCTATTGACCTCGGGAGAGGCGGTAGAGTATATTAGCAATCTTCGCCTTCAATAAATTGGGAAAATCTTTAACTTCAGATAATCGAGAGTAAATTCGGATAAACCAAGGTGGATTCAGAATCCTAGACTTATTCATCATTTGATTCTCTTTCTTCAAGGGATCGTTTTTACTGTTTAGTCTTTTATTAATTTTCTTTAGTAATTAATTGCAAAACCAAAGTTCGATTGTTCAAATAAAACTAGAATACATAAAAATCGGTAGTTAGTAATTCAGTCCTCGTGGGAACGATACTCACTCATCACTATATTACTTGTATACGATAACGTGCACTTGCGTTAAAGAAATATCGCAACAAGTTTTTGGCGCCGTTGCCGGGGACTGAAATTTTTACTAATATCGATTTCAGTATTTCTAGTCTTAGTTTGAACATTTTTTTTATTGTTTTTGTGTTATTTTATTTGGTTGTTTTTCCTTTCAGGATCTTTTGCGTAGTGCATGAGAAAATTCGGTAACGAAGGCCTACTACCTTTGGATACCGAACTTGAGCGCACTCTTCGAAGAAACAAGAAGGAGAAACGACAGTTACCAGCGAAAGTCAACATGGCCGATAATATTGAGAATCACGGAGGAAATAATATTGTGCAGCAAGCTCAACCGGAAATGGCACTTCGAGATTATGCTATGCCGCAGATTAACGCAAATTTTTCGGGGATTCGGCGTCCCACCATTCTGGCGAACAACTTCGAAATCAAGCCTGCAATTATTCAGATGGTACAATCGAGCCAGTTTTGTGGATTGCCGAACGATGACCCCAACGCACATATTGCTTCTTTTCTCGAGATTTGTGACACGTTCAAGAACAATGGTGTCACCGACGATGCTATCCGATTATGGCTTTTCCCTTTCTCTTTGAGGGATAAAGCGAAATTTTGGCTGAATTCCTTACCGCCGGGCTCGATCACGACATGTGCAGAGTTAGCGTAAGCCTTCCTTGCTAAATTCTTCCCACCTTCGAAGACGGCGAGATTACGAAACGAGATCACCACTTTTGGTCAATACGATATGGAATCGCTCCACGAGGCGTGGGAGCAATACAAAGATTTGTTACGGAGATGCCCACATCACGGCCTTCCAGACTGGCTTCAAATTCAGACGTTCTACAATGGATTGAGTGCCTCTACACGCACTCTTGTGGATGCAGCCGCCGGTGGAGCTTTGATGGGAAAGACGATGGCTGAAGCACACTTGTTGTTGGAAGCTATGGCCGCTAATGCTTATTAATGGCCATCCGAACGAATAACGCCGAAGCGAGTTATGGAAATTTCGAGTAATGACCTGATATCTACATTGTCAACCCAAGTCGCAGCATTAACGCAGCAGCTCCAAGCATTTTCGCATGCTCCTTCCCCCGTTACCATTGAGTCTTGCAATTGGTGTAACGGATCTCACCCTAGCGCGGAGTGCCAAGTCGGAAACCCGTTCGAGCAGCCCCAAATTGAACAAGCTCAGTTCGTAGGAAACGGAAACCGGCGAAATAATTCGTACTCCAACACGTATAATCCGGGATGGTGCAATCATCCCAACTTCTCATGGAGAAACGGACAGAACTCGAACCATCCTCCGTTCGCTCAAAACCAACAACAGCCTCCTCCCGCTCCAAAAGTTTCTCTTGAGGAAGCAATTGCGAAATTGGCAGCGAATACGAGTCAATTCATGACCCGTACTGAAGCAACATTGCAAAATCATTCCGCCTCCATTTGCAACTTGGAAGTCCAGCTGGGCCAGATTGCTAATGTGTTGACAGCCCGCCCGGAGGGATCATTGCCAAGTACAACCGAGACAAATCCTAGAGAAAGTCTAAATGCAATCAGTTTGAGAAGCGGGAAGGAGGTGTGTGACTAGCCCGAGAGAAGTGAAAAGAGAAGTGAAATTGGGGAGAAGAAAAATTTAGCGACGGAGGAATCACGAGATTGGAGACCCTCGATAACGTTTTCGGATAACCCGAAAGCATATGTGCCACCCGTCCCGTTTCCGCAGAGATTACAGCATAAAAAGGCGGACAAGCAATTCTCTAAGTTCCTCGACGTGTTCAAAAAGCTTCATATTAACATTCCATTTGCCGACACGTTGGAACAAATGCCAAGTTACGTTAAATTCATGAAGGAGATCTTGTCAAAGAAAAGAAAACTCGAGGAGTTTGAGACAGTCGCCTTGACGGAGGAGTGCAGCGCAATTCTTCAGAAGAAGCTTCCACCAAAATTGAAAGATCCGGGAAGTTTCAACATACCGTGCACCATGGGGAATATCTCTTTTAACAAGGCATTGTGCGATCTCGGTGCTAGTATTAACCTCATGCCTCTGTCTATTTTTAAGAAGCTGGGAATTGGAGAAGCAAAGCCGACGACGGTCTCCTTGCAATTAGCGGATCGATCTATTAAGTATCCGAGGGGAGTGATTGAGGACGTGTTAGTAAAAGTGGATAAATTTATCTTTCCAGCGGATTTTATTGTTCTCGACATGGAGGAAGATCAAGATATCCCGATTATCTTGGGATGACCATTTTTAGCGACCGGCAGAACTCTTATAGACGTGGAAAAAGGGGAATTAACTCTGCGGGTTCAAGGCGAGCATGTTACGTTCCAAGTATTCAAATCCTTTTCATGGCCAGGGGGTGTTGATAAGAGCTCACAAAGTGAAAGTGTGGAGGCCGTTGCAAAAGAAAGACACCGAAAGAATCGTCGGTCGAAAAATTCAGATTCCGTTTCAGATGGTCCAACCTTTAAGAAAGATGTAGAACAAGTCGCATTTCTCAAGCATGTGAACATGCCATCATCACCATCTGACCAGCCACAATCGGAAAAGTCTGCTGCTGTCATAAGTTCGTTTTTGAAAGAGGGAAATAAGCCGGAAATCAAATGGACATCTAGTCATGAGAAAAACGGGTATTTCGGAAAGTTGTTCTCGTCAAAACCTTTCCGCAACCAACATTGGGTGTCCGAACCAAAAATCGAATCGTTAATGACCGATGGTCAAAATTTTAGAAAACATATTAACGGTTCGATGAACGGGGCGGAGACCAAATGGAGTTTGCGAAAAGCGAACTGATTTTTAAATAGGTCCGACTGAAGACTATAAACTTAGCGCTTCTCGGGAGGCAACCCGAGTTCTTAGTTGTAGATTTTTGTGTTTCTATATTTTTCTTGCATTCTTGAATTTTTATTTTTCATCTTTTTGTGCTTTGAATTGCTGTTACCTCTCGTTCTTGACGTCTTCCTGTTAAAATTCTGTGCAGGAAAAGTCCCAGGGGAGAAACTGATGCCTGAGCCGCGGCACAAGTATTATGAGCCGCGGCACACACTAATCGAAAGGGAGAGCTAAACTTTCTGTACTATGTGCCGCATCACAACATTACTGAGCCGCGGCACACTTGAGCACTGAGCCGCGACACCCAGAAGCTGAGCCACGACCCAGGACAAAACATACGAGCAGGTAAAAAGGGACTGTACTCTGTGCCGCGGCTCACTTGAGCTGTGCCGCGGCACACCTTGTGGAATTTGAACAGCCCAGGTACCTTATAACCCGCAGTCGGCCGGCCACCCCAGGTACACTTCCCTTTTCTTCCTTTCCCTTCCCTTGCGCGCGATCGGCCGACATCCTCCTCCCTTTTTCTTCTTGCAATTTTCTCGCACTTTTCACAATCCAAGCAAGGTAAGTCTAAATCTCTAACCTCAAATTGTTCTATGAATTTAAATGTGAAGTTGTGTTATGCATTTGATGGTTAAATATGTTTATTTACTTCAAAAGTTCTATGATGGTTAAGTGGAGGACATGATGGTTTTGATCGATTTTTCATGATTATTTTTGATTATGAATGAATTGAATATGTCGTCTTTGATGGTGAATGATTCGTGTTGTTGTTCTTAGGGATTTAATCGAGCTATTGCCATATTTGTTCTTCAATTGAACTCATGCCCTTTAAGTGTTTGATGAAATGTCTGAATGAAAAATTTTCTTTGTTAAGGCAATATTTTGAATCTATGTGCAACGTATTCGTTCTATAATTACAGCAACTCCAACCCGTACTTCTAGTTTAAACGTTATGGTTCAATTTCATTTTTCTCTCACGGCTGTGCTATCTCGTTAAATTTCTGATTTACGGCCGGATATCCTTAGCCGATTGATGATTATTCTCGTTATTATTTGAATAAGTAAACTCTGGTGTTTAATTTTTTTCAGGACTCGCTATGGCTAGGACTAAGAAGCTGAGCAAGAGGGCCAGGACTCAGTCATCCCCCACTCGAGGGGAAACTTCTCGAGGTCGCGCCGAGTCGGAGGCGCACCAGTTTTCTGACCCGGAGATCCACAAAATCTTCAACGAGAAGATTCGGCCGCGACCTCTGATCCCGGAGAGGGGATTCACTCCAGCCCCCCAAGACGGGGAACTGCTTACCATGATAGATGAGATGGGGAGGGCCCGTTTCGCTGCACCCCCCGAGCCAGCGGTGATCTCGATAGTGCAGGAGTTCTATGCCAGCGCGTTATTGAAGCACATTCGGGCAGGCCAGATGTTGCAGCAGTCGGACACTCAGACTCAGGTCGATGTCCGAGGTATTACGGTTGATTATTCTGTAGCTGCTATTCAGAGGTTGTTTGGGCTGCCGGTGGTAGATGAGATGGCTTATGACCGAGTTATGGCTAGCCTCACGAAGGAGGCTCTGCTCGAGACTCTTACGCAGCCCGAATCCGATTGGGAGCGGCGCGCACCGGGTTCTTCCACTTTCGACTTCAAGAGCTCGCGCCTCAGTCGGCTCGGGCGTGCCTGGCTATATTTTATCTGCGCTCGTATAGACCCCACATCTCAGATCCGCACTGTTTTTCTCTCCCGCGCCTGGACACTATATGCTATCACATCCGGGCTGCGATTCGATGTGGCCCCTCTCTTGGTCCGATCTATATTCCAGTGTATTCAGGGAGGGGCCAAGACGGGGTTGAAGCACCCCTCTCTTATCTGCGCTCTGTGCCGGCAGTCGGGGCTGACGTGGTCGGACGACGAGCCGATGCTAGCTCCCCAAGCCCCGATCGACCACCGCATCATCTCACATTTTGACCAGTGGGGAGGAGCGCCGGCGCATGCTCGGGGGAGGGGATTTCTACTGGATGAGGCCTACGAGGGATCCCCCGAGCCTCTACTGCTGACACAGGGGCAGGCAGATGCCGGCCCACCGCCCGACAGAGAGAGATTGCAGGCGATGTTCGACGGGCTGAGGGAGGATCTGAGGAGAGAGAGAGAGAGGATATGAGAGAGGATATGAGGAGAGAGAGAGGATATGAGGAGAGAGAGAGAGAGGAGATGAGGAGAGAGAGAGAGAGAGAGTATGCTGACTGCCATGAGAGAGGAGCAGTGGACGGAGAGGGAGAGCTTCATTGCTGCCGTCAGGGCTGAGATGCGAGAGCAGGCCCGCCGGGCCAATCGACGAGAGGCGAGGCGTCTGGCAGCGAGGGACGCTTACCATCAGGAGCACCTTGCCGCATGGACGGCCCACATTTTGCATCCGGACGGGCCATTTATTGCACCTGCTCGGCCAGCCACACCACCCTCCTCGCCGGATGATGCCGGCACCAGCTCGTGAGAGGACTAGAGGGGAGTACTTGACCTTCTTATTCTATTGCATATTATATTTTGTCCATTGAGGTCAATGTACGTCCTAAGTTTGGGGGAGGGGGGTTTACTTTCTGTTGCTACATTTACTGCTGTACTTATTTCGTTGCACTTTTTGTTATTTTTAGTTATCTTTTTGTCGATAGCCTTGCTTGTCAAGATTTTACTCTTATTCGTGAATTTTTCGTGCTTCTATTTGTGTAATACTGATGTTACGACACTGTTTTTTTCTCTGAAGAAACGGTCGAGTTTTAGTCGAGTTGTAGTCAGTGATTTCTGTTTCTGCTAAGTCTTCATTTAGGTCCGAATTTTTTTCGTTTTTTGTAGAGATCTTAGCGGATAAGAGAGGAGACATACGTGTTTTAAAATCACCGTCGATACGTTTGGTTACATTTTTCGGTTAGCTAGTCGTCCAGTTACATAAGTCATGTTGGCGCTTAGATTGAGTTTAGAGTCGGACAGTTTTTCACCAAAAGTTGAGATGATATTTGTTCTATGATGGGAAGTCTAGTAACCGGGGGTATTCACATGACCCGTTGTTTACTCTCGCGTAAAACGATGACCCTGATTAGACTAGTGATTTAGAAATTTCGCATGTGCCGATGATAGGGAGCCTAGTAACCGAGGGTACTCGCGTGACCCGTTGTTTACTCTCGCGTAAAACAGCGACCTTGATTCGGACATGTGGGAATTAGCTATTCGAGTTGTTTCTCCGCTGTGGAGGGGAACTTAGTAACTAGAAGCATCCATGTGCCCCATGGGTGTCTTTTACGTCAAACGGTTTCCCAATACATGAGAATGGAAGTTCCACCCTAGGATTATCCCGATGAAACATCCCGAGATCCGAACCTAGTGGTCAACTCGAATCAATTTCTTGAGCATATATATAAGGGAATACTGTCCGAGGGTTATTTTTTATGAAAACTCGTGAAAATTTTGCCATTAGACTGTGGAACGGGGCGAATTAGCTTGTTTGTTTTAACCTTTCATATTGACGGTCAATTTGATTCACGTTTGTTAATCTTTGAGCTGGATTTTCTTCATGAACGAGTGATTAGGACTGAACTTGGTTACTTTGTGGAATCAGTGTTCTCAGTGTAGCTTGCTATTACGATACTCGTATTATTCAGAGAGAATTTCTGGATAGTATTGATTAGGTTGAGCACTATGAGTAGCACGATTATTCACGATATTCTTTTGTTGAAATTAATTCTTTTTGCTTGAGGACAAGTAAAGGCTCAAGTTTGGGGGTATTTGTTAGGCGTATTTTTATATGCTTATTTATCATTATTTTGTATTATTTTGGTGAGTAAATTTGCATAAATGAGCTTTTAATGCCTTAATCTTGTATGTTTGTCAGGAGATTGGAGTCCGGAAGCTGAAACGAGGCGAAACGGGCGAAAACGGCGAATTTTGGCCGTGGGCCGCGGCACAAGGCAAGTGGGCCGCGGCACACGCAGAGGACCAAAGGGCACCAGAGTAGGCGTACTGTGCGCGGCCTGATCCGAGTGAGCCGCGGCCCGAATAAAATCACGGCGCCCTGTGTTTTAACTCGACGCCATGTGCCGCCCTGATTAAGTGAGCCGCGGCACACAAGGCGGTTTTGGTGTGCTCCGCGCGGATTTGGGCCGTTTTGAAGCCAGTTCTCGACCTACTCACACGGACGCGATTTGGAGACTGTTGAGAGCTATAAATAAGGGTTTATGACCCTAATTAATGAGCTGGGGTATCTTGGAGGCTTGGGAAAAGAAGGATCAGAGAAGACTATCGCAGACGAGAGAAGTAGAAGAGATCAAAGGCGGAGGGCGGAAGCCAGAAGAACGGAGGAATCCGAGCTCTTCATCTGCGTTTGATTTTCATGCTTTTATTTATCAATTCTGTATTTTCATTATTTAACATGTCAGGCTAAAACCCTTAATCTAGGATTTTGATGAAACCTATGTTTTGACGGATTTGCTTGAGATTATCTATTTAATTCCCTTTTTGTTGAGTTTTCCCAATCGTGTTTAATGCTTTCAATTATCTGGCCAATAGTTGTATAGTTTTAATCATTCAATTCGAATCGGGAGAGGAGAGTTGGTGAGGAACTATTGGTGAGGACCGTTTTATTCTGTGAGATAGGAATATACTCATAGGAACTACGTGGCCTTTTGGAGATTTTATGCTTTTTGCCTATTGACGAATTAATTCACCTAGGGATAGAGTGCGTTATTCGCCTTTAGAAAAATCTATTGACCTCGGGAGAGGCGGTAGAGTATATTAGCAATCTTCGCCTTCAATAAATTGGGAAAATCATTAACTTCAGATAATCGAGAGTAAATTCGGATAAACCAAGGTGGATTCAGAATCCTAGACTTATTCATCATTTGATTCTCTTTCTTCAAGCAATCATTTTTATTGTTTAGTCTTTTATTAATTTCCTTTAGTAATTAATTGCAAAACCAAAGTTCGATTGTTCAAATAAAACTAGAATACATAAAAATCGGCAGTTAGTAATTCAGTCTTCGTGGGAACGATACTCACTCATCACTTTATTACTTGTATACGATAACATGCACTTGCGTTAAAGAAATATCGCAACATTTGGCTTCATAATCGATTATTGTTGTGTGCTTGTTATACCTGATGTGCCTCCGGGTAGGATTGTTGAATCTCCGGGATCCATACTTGCTAGTATGGGTCGGGCGAGATCGTAGGGTTATCCAATCCGGGTATGTCTTGCGGGGACTCCGAGGTTCATGGCTTGTTAGCCCGATGCCGGGATAACTGGTGGGGTTATCATCGGGTATGTCTTGCGGGGACTCCGAGGTTCGTGGCTTGTTAGCCCGATGCCGGGATAACTTATGGTTGTGATATGTGTGTGATTTGTTTAGCTAGCCAGCTGGGGAGGGTCCTTCGAGGCCTCGGGCGGGATCAATGGTATTACCCTGTTCCCAAGGCGATGCGCGTGCGCGATTATGATTTGTTGATTTTTATGTCCGTCGAGGACACGTGATGTTGGGCTCTGGCCATGTGAATTGTTATCGGTTTTCTATTTGCGAAAACAAAACCTTTGGGCTGTGACCCTGTTGATTTTTGGAAAGAGAAGGATTCGATAATCCTAAAATTGTTTTCTATTAAAACTCTCGATGGCATTTTAAACGGTTTTATAAATTATTTCCCTTGATTTATGATCTTTCAGTTTTGGAATGTTTTACCCGAATTCTTGCCTCGGGAAGTGTTTTCCGTTTCGTTTGGATCTTTGAGGATTCCTGGTTATTGTTATTCGTGGAATGTGAATTATATGGCTTGTATTTGCACTTTGTTCTTGCACTAGCAAAACAGTGGAGTTTTGCTAACCCCCGAGTATTCGGGGGGTGGATGTCTGTATTGCATTCAGGTGTTGGAGCATAGCACAGGGTCGGCGTGAAGGATGATGAAAGATGAACAATACTAATCACACGAGAACCCGTTTGATGTCATGTTGGTTTAGTTGTATTTTATTTCCGCTGCAGTATTCTTTCCCCGTCGTACGAGAGTGTGTTGTATTCGACCCCTGCGTGGGCATGTATTGTAATTGAGTTGTATGTATTTATTGAAAGACCAAATCGGTATACTGAGTCATTTTAGCCTTAAAGGCATTGTTGAGTTGTTCTATGTTGTTACCAGCCTGGTAGATCCTTGAGGAAAGGATCTACGGCGTGTAATATCCCTGAGCGGATTGGGGGTGTTACAGGCCACTGGTTTCTTGTTTACTAGTAAAAAAAATAGATGGTTTGGGCATTTACTGTGTACAACCCACTGTTTTATTTTGGTGTATTATATACTTTAGTTTGACATAAATATTTAGAAAATAGAACCCCCCATCTAGCTTCTTTTCTGTGTTTTTACCATAAAAATGGTTGTTGACAATAAAAGGAGAAATGGCAAAATATCAGTTGTTCAAAATCAAAGACATTAAAATGTTTATGGATATTTGATCAATTTGTGGCCTCTTGTTAATTTGCAGACATTTGATATGGAAGAGCCTTATTCGAAGGATGATATTGATGACGTACGAAGACGTTGGACTCAATATTTTCTAGATTTTACATCTTTATCGAAGTAGTAAGAGAGGAATATGGGAACCGGGTACGTAGGGATTTGCTGCGTAGGGATCATTCATCATTTTGTGATTGTACTTTTTTTTGCAAGATTTATAAATCTCTTGTAGTAACTGTTGTTGTACATTTTTTGCAAGATGTAAACAGAGTTTTGTAATAGAATAGTGTGAACTTGCTAATTTGGGTAGAATATATGGTGTCTTGTTGGAGATTTAATTGTTCATGTTATGTTTTATAGGAGGAATTCTGTCATGATCTGAAAATTGCCACTTTTGTGAACAAAGCTTTTCTAAATCTGCCATTTTTTGAACCAGAATATCAATTTTTCTAAATCGGTTAAAGCAGTAACCTATTTAAAATATTACACATTCTAAATTGGTTAAAGCAGTAACCTATTTAGAATATTACACATTCTAAATCGGTTAAAGCAGTAACCGATTTAGAAACTAAACATTCTAAATCGGTTATATCAACTTACAAAATCGGTTAAATAACCGATGTTAAAAGTATTTTTTACATCAGCTAAATAACCGATGTTAAATGCGTCGATTTTGTACATCGGCTGGATCTATAACGGTTCGAGACCCGATTTAAAAGGCCTATTTTAACCGATTTAAAAGGTGTTTTTTCTAGTAGTGAGGTTCGGTTCCAATTTCTTGCACAGGTGTCTCCGTAGGAGTTTCATTGTATTCTTCCAGAGAAATACTTCTACCTGCTCCGCCTTCCTGGATGAACTCATCTTCCAGGAAGTGTGCTTATAAAGCAACAACGATCTTTCGATCTTCGGGCATGTAGAATAGATATCCCATCGTCCCAGATGGGAATCCAATGAAATGTCCCTTCGCGGACCTAGCTTCCAACTTTTCCACCTTAGTCTTCTTGACATAGGCGGGACATCCCCAAATCCTAATATGATTAAGACTTGGTTTCCTTCCCTCCCATATCTCATCTGGAGTTTTAGGAACGGATTTGGAAGGACATCTGTTCACGATATATGCGGCAGTCAGGAATGCATACCCCTATAGGTAAATCGGCAAGTCAGTATAGCCCAGCATGGAATGGACCATGTTCAACAGGGTCCGGTTCCTTCTTTCTGACACACCATTTAACTGAGGAGTACCTGGAGGTGTTAGTTGTGAAACTATTCCATGTTCCTTAAGGAACTCATCAAACTCCGTACTCATATACTCGCCACCTCGGTCCGACCGAAGTGCTTTGATATGATTACCAGTTTGTTTCTCGACTAGGGCCTTGAATTCCTGGAATTTCTCAAAGGCCTCAGATTTATGTTTTATTAACTATACATAACCATACCTAGTATGATCATCTGTAAACGTAATGAAATATTGATATCCGTCACGTGCTGCTTCCAAAGCACCACATACGTCCGTATGGATTAATCCCAGTTTATCAGCGGCTCTTTCAAAAGTCCCTGTGAAGGGGGACTTAGTCATTTTGCCTTTAAGGCAAGATTCACAAGTAGGAAAAAGATCCGATCCCAATGGACCCATAAGTCCATCTTTTTCTATCTTGTAAACCTTGGTCTGACCAACATGACCAAGTCTAAGATGCCATTTCAAAACTTGATTGGTTTCATCCCTACCATGTTTTCTAGTCATAGTATTCACAACTAATTTGTTGCTGAGATTTAGATGATACAATCCATTTAACAATGTAGCGGTACCCACTAGTTTTTTTCTGAAATAAATTTTGCAGGAACAATCACCAATGAAAAATGAAAAGCCTTTACGGTCCATGACCGGAATGGATACAATGTTTTTGTGCCCCTTGGGCAAAACAAGTACATCTTCTAAAGTCAAAACAAAGCCGGATTCTAAACCCAAAAGAAGTGATCCTATGTCGGTCGCCTCAACACTATGCCCGCTTCCGACTGTGATCATAACTTCTCCAGCTCCAAGCTTCCTACTTTGTTCCAGATCCTGATTCACGGTACAAATATGAGAACTAGCACCAGAATCCAGAATCCAGAAGTAGAAAATACAAGAGCGTAACAATTTGTTTCCAAAACTAAAAGTTACATGCACGAAGCGCCATGAAGAATCGGACAGTCTCTAGCCCAATGGCCCAGCTCACCGCACTTGAGACAAGCATCCTTCTTCTTCTTGTTCTTTGGAACCATCGGGGCCTTGCCCTTTCCCTTAAGGTCCTTAGCTTGTGGTCCAGTCCGTTTCTTGGTCTTTTTATTCTTATTCTTAGACTTCCGAAGTCTAGAAGAAATCACAAGGGCAGACTCCTTCATTCACGGAATCTTCATCTGAGACTGAGCGGTTACCAGTTTGTTCATTAGCCCAGCTAAGTTAAATGCAATCTCATTGCAGTTAAAGTTCATAACAAACTATGAGAAGGAATCACGAAGAGACTGTAGGATAAGGTCGGTTTGGAGAGAAGTATCCATTTTAAAATCAAGAGCCTCCAATCTCTCGATCATGGATATCATTTTGAGGACATGTTCCCTAAATTTCTCACCTTCCTTCATTCTTGCACCGAACAGTTGCTTGGATATCTCATATCTAGCTGTTCTGCTGTACTCACCATAAAGTTCGGTTAAGTGAGAAAGAATCTGCCTAGCAGAAGTCATTTTCTCATGAGCTCTCTGAAGCTCATTAGACATAGAAGCCATCATGTATGCACGGACTTTTACGTCATCCTTATCCCACTTTTCGTGGTTTTCGATCTTTTCCTGATTGGCTCTGGTCCGCATAGGAGGTGCCGGAATGTCCGTCTCCAAGACGTATCCCAGTGCCTCTATACTAATGACTATCATCAGATTACGGAGCCAGTCCACAAAGTTAGGTCCAATCAGGGTGTTCTTCTCGAGTAGAATTGCGAGTGGATTCATTGTCATATTGAGATTTGTCTGCATTAAGTATAACAGATTAATTAGTGACTTGTTATATTATGATCTGAGTATAGAATTAAGGTCTTTTCTATTCTTGTTACCTAGCTCCCACTATTTTTATCAGAATAACACACTCCCATGTGAAATCCGGAAGTATCGTCGCCCTACTTCATAGTGGTGATCGAGTTCTTTATAAATCTTAATAGAGGGCAACCGAACAGGTTTCTAGTCTATTAATTTTCATAAAGTGGTGTCCAACACCAACCCATCTAATGGATGATTCGATCTTCTTTTTCCCCTTGTTCACTCCCCTCAACCTATACGGTTTCTATGGTTCGTGAACAAGTTAAGTTTATACCATCGACGAAAATCAGTTTCACAATTGAATCTTATCCGGCAACCTATCATGTTTCTAGGGATAAAATTTGCTCCAACCGAAGGCATCCAATGCGCTCCCGGTAATTTATCCATCCTCCCCGAACGACTACCCCTATAACTCGGAAGCATAGCACATCCGGTTTGGATTTCAATTTCCCGAAAGCTCGATGGAGGGAAGGAAAACCTTGAAACCTTATAAACTTAATAATTTATTGTGGGAGAATTTTCGCGATTAACGTTACACTTTGCACATTAATCATTTAAGCGCTTTTGTGGCATTCATACAATTTGAAAAAACCATTCACAACCTAGTTGCTACCAACATGTGGTTCATGGACCGTTCCTAGAAAACAAAAACTCCGTAATCTAATTACAAGTCTTCGTCTTGAATCTTCGTCTTCTCGAAACGGATCTTCCTCCGGTCTTCGTCATTACATATAAATTTTACATTGAAAAATTGCATCTTAGATACAAATATTTCTAGTAAAATAAATAGGCTCAAAACGGCCTTTACAACCCAATCGAATAAAACGAACGATTCAAAACTAAGTCCATGAACCACATCCCTATTCAAAAGCATTCATCCAATAAATACTATATAAATGGAAAGCGTAGAGATACATTGATCCAATCAACAAAACGAACCGATCCAATCGATTCACACAATCGGTAATATGATAACGTTCAAAATAATTCAGTCGACCATAATTATTCCAATTAATCGAATTTCCCTTATAAAATGAAATACTATAAATCATTTTAATCATATTAAATCCAATTTAACATGCGGGAGATTAATTTTCAAGAAAACACGGAAAAATCGAGCCGGGTGAAAAATGGCCTGCCATGGCCGAGTCACTGCCGGCAGCCTGCCGGCCAGACACGGCCCGTGTCGCTTGACACGGTCGGGTCATGCCGGCAGTCTCCCAGACATTCCTGCCAGACACGGCCGTGTCGCCTGACACAGTCGAGTCACTACCGGAATCCTGCTGGCCAGACACGGCCCATGTCGCCTGACACAGTCGGGTCTGCCTGGCAGTGGCCTGGCCAGACTGCCGGACATGACCGAGTCACCCAGGACACGGTCGAGTCACTCTCGGCCAGAATGCACCTTTTTACCAAAAATTCGTCCGACGACGATTTGGGGCTAGATTTTCGACCGGATATCCAATATCAATATTTTCCGACTTTTATATCTTCAATATAAATCATATTTCCCAGAAATTTAAGATTTCTATTTAGACATAAACTTACGAAAAATACAACTATAATGAACGAAAAACATATACCACGATTATGACTAAAATGATTCCAAATCATTCACCATCTAATTGAGCATTCCAAATGCCAATATCGTATATACGATCGCAAGACCTATGCTCCGATACCACTGTTGGGATTCGGTGCCTAAAACAAAGGCCCAGCGGAAGCGATAAAATGAAAATTAATTCCATCCGAATCCCTACGAGGATCGATCGAGCTACGTATATACGAATATCAAAAACGAATTCACAAGAGATATAGAAACTCACCCTTGTAGTCCGTTGATTAGATGGATAACCTTCTCTTGAGCTATTCCCCAAGCTTTAGTTGAATTCTCTACGATCCGAAGCACTCCAAGCACTTGAATGATCCAACGCCGAAAAACCGCGCCTCTACTTATCACGCGCCGGAAAAACGAACGGAATGACAATACCTTGATATCCTCCAAGGATACGGCTAGAGCTAGGTGATGAAGCTATTGATTATAACAATCTAAGTGTTTAACTCACAATCTCCCTTTGAATTCTTGATTTTTTCTCTAAGAACTATGAAGAACAAAATGAAGAAAGGAAGAATAAGACTAAAGAGTTATGAAATGAACTCAAAGTTCTTTCTCTCTCTCTCTCCAATACAACTCACGTATGATTTTACACAAGGAATCAAAAGGTGCATGTGTAATGAGATGTCTTCTTCCCTTTATTCAACTCTCACTTCAATAATACAAATCATGCCACATGATTTTAAACCCCACAATGTCATGTTCTTTCATATAAAATGAAAGCAACAAGACAAGAGGAAAGTGACTGGAAACAAAAGGGGGGCGGCTACTATGCAAAAACGGACGAGTTCGGTTCGTTTCGGGCTCCCGTGAGTCCAAACAGATAAACTACAATTCCGTTCCGATGTATTTGTATCGATTAATTAATACAATTAATTAAACATTTCAAATACAAAATAACATAATTAATCACCCAGTGATATATTTAATTCATTAAGCCGTAAATCAATTTATACGATAAATTAATTTAAACATCCAATGTCCCAAATTTAGATATCCAATATCTAATATTCATAATGAAAGAATTAGCTTGATTCATTCCGTTGTCAATCCTATTGCGCGACTTAGTAGGTTCGTCTCAGTCAGCAATGGGAGGAACCAAAGAGTAGTAGCACCATCTATCCAGCCTGGCGGCCTACACTGTACCCCAACTGAGAACGAATGATGGGATCATTCAAGAACCATTCTGTCGTGAATACCAGTAAACGTATAAACCCTTCTTTCAAATGTCCCGTTCAAGTTATAGGGTCACGGTCAGTCAAACCTTATCTGTACTTGACGTTATGTATGCGTTAATACAAATCGAGATCATCGAGCTGTCGTGTATCTAGTACAACTAGATCCAATGCTTCGGCCAAAGACTTATTATCTCATCTTAGAATAACCTCATAGGACATATAACCCGCTCACTAATGGGAGAAAGAATTCTATCTTGGTATTCAGTAGGACCTGATACTTGCCCGTCAAGATGCACGTCGAGGTTGACCCCCGCCTTCCGGTTTACAGGGTCGAACTACTCTAATGAAAATATTGACGTTACAAGCACATCCCTAGTAAATCGTCAAGTCGAAGGTTCACGTATACCTATCACAACCTTTCGATTCCGTCATTGACTGTCCCGGAGTGAAATCCGTGTGACGAATCGAGGGTGAATTGGTTCGAGTATACTAATCCAATTAGCATACCTATAACGTGTGCTCCCACTAACCATTAGCGTTCGACAGGCACTCTCTATGTCAAAGAACACGTCATACAAGCCTTCACATAAACTTAACGCCCAAGCAAGTTTCATCGACTTGCGAACGATTAAGTATTTGAGCTATAAACCTTTCCAGTGCCGACCCCCTTATCCAATAAGGAGTGGAACGTTTTGCTCTCAAATACACGAACTAGTTTCTATATGTATATTTACGAGTTAGGAATGCCAGTAAATACCAGTAAATAAAGAAACATTCATTGCCTTATATAATTGATTTACATAATTACAAGTGCAATGCCCTCACTCAACATCCTCTGAGTGGCATTCGAGGGCATACTCCTAACACAAGTATCATGCTATAGGAAATGTAACAAGCAAATAGCAACCACGAATTAGATACGACAATCAACTACCAAAACATTCCTGAGAGGTTTTAGCAAAAGAAAACAAGATATGAAGCATTTTAAATAAAATCATAATCTCCGGAATTGTTAAAAATATGAACCATTAGGACCTCGAGTCCTGGATTCCAAAACTTTTCAAAAATCTTTGGGTCTTAGCCCAAATCTCAAATTGTATTCCAACAGTTTATAGTACAAAAATATTTCCATAAATCTCGTGGGGCTCGGCCCAACATTCTTTTCTAAAAGAAACTTTTCTTAAAAGCTTTGATTTACAAAACATGATTCATGACACCATGATCCCCTGTCACATGTCTCCATAGGTTCAACGACTCGCACGGACTTTGTAACACCCCCAAAACCGTATGGGAATATTACACGCCGTAGACCCCTTTCCACAAGGATCTACCAGGCTAAACATCCATAAACAACCAAATGCTTGCCCGGCCAGGGTCAAACAATATAATAATCCAGACCGTCAAGGTCACTTACACATAAACACACAGACCGATGAGGTCACACAACTCTATCAACAGAACTGACTAACAACATTACCCACACAGGGGTCGAAACACATTACAGCGGAAGACTGAATCAACTCTAACAATACAATCAAACTCTACCAACTCTCGTCTCTTGATTAGTATCGCAGCTCGTCATCCTCTTGTGCCAATCCTGTGACTGCTCCCCTGAATCTGCATGTACCTGGACGCAAAACAGACATCCACCCCCTGATTTCTCGGGGGTTAGTAAAACTCCACTGTTTTACTAGTGCAAGTATCAAATCATACGAAATGTAACAAGCAAGTAATAATAGTGAATCAAATATAATAATCAAGTATCAAAATATTCCCGGGAGGTTTTCACAAGGGAAGATGAGCTATGAAGCATTCGAAAATAAGATTATCATCTCGGAAATTTTTAGAATTTCAAAACCTTTTGAAAATCTTAGGGTCTTAACCCAAATCTCAAAATTGTATTTCAACAATTTACAGTATGAAAACATTTCCATAAATCTCGTGGGGCTCGGCCCAACATTCTTTTCTTAAAACTTTCTTACAAAAAATTTGATTTACAAAACATGATTCATGACACCGTGATCCCCTGTCACGTGTCTCCGTAGGTTCAACAACCCGCACGGACTTAACTAATCACAACAATCACAACAATCAATCATGCTCATGACTCCGTGATCGCTTGCCACGAGTCTCCGTAGGTTCAATAACCCACACGGATTGAGCCAACACAACAATCACCACAACCAGTCCTGACCCCGTGAACCTGTGTCACGTGTCACCGTAGGTTCCGTCGAACCCGCACGGTTGGACGTACTGTGTCCTGATCCCATGGACCTGTGCCATGAATCATCGTAGGCCTCGTCAGACCCGCACGATTGGACCTCAGAACCACACACTAAGTTCTGATCCCATGGATTTGTGCCATGAATCCTCGTAGGCCCCGTCGAACCCGCACGAGTGAACTTAGCGTTCGAGCACACCACATTCACATTCACATTACATACAACAATGAGCACAATGAATCAATCACATTGATCACCACAAAATCATACATCCCACGCACATAACACAATCTAAATACTCTCAACAAAACTATCATCAATCAACGGCACACAACCAACATAACACACGTTCGGTACACAATACATTGCACAACCAAGTGTACAACCATCCATATGTACGTCGCAATCCTGCACAAATGGCACAACACCTAACACGTATACCAATATAACACTATTATCACAAAGTCTTCAAATTGCGGAATACACAACCAATTCAAACGGAACATATTTACGAAGGCAAGCAAAATCATCATACATCTCATACGTAATTACTAGTCGCAAGATACAAGTCGTATAATAAGATACTTGCCTCGATATCGGCACGCAAGTATTCCAACGAACGCGGTTTAACCGGAAAGCTCGGACCCCGAAGAAGACAACGAACGGAAGGGTTCCGACTCGAGTTCCTCACAAGAATTCGACCCTAACAACATATAATCAATAAATCATCGATCATACAAGGAAGAATAATCGTAGAACGCCCGAAAACCCCTCTATGACATTTTACCGGACACCTTCAAGGCGTCGATCAAACACTCGACCAAAACAACGAATCGATACGATCCAACCATGGAATAACAAGGAAAATGATATAATACATCTAAATAATCATCAATCCATCACAATCCTAAGTTAAATCGGATTAAACGGATGAAATCAAACAAAATACCCAAAATCCCCAAAATTAGATTTCTAGGAAATCTGACCTGATTCGGTAGATCGGAGGATGTTATAGGATGGATGATTGATGATATGAACTCCAAGACTTCATGGATTGATTGTACAACAACATCTTTCCATGATTCCCACACCTAAAGCCGCGGAAGATAAGGAAGAGAATGAGAAAAATGGGTCAAAAACACGCTGCCAGGCCTTAAATAGGCTGCACAGTGTGCCGCGGCCCAGCCGAAGTGTGCCGCGGCATAGGGCCAAATCTGCCGGCAGTGACTCGGCAGTGTGCCGCGGCCCTGCCGGCATGTGCCGCGGCCCTGCCGGCATGTGCCGTGGCACAAGGTACAGACGGGTCGGCCGAAGATTGAAACGTGTGTGTGCCGCGGCCCTTCCGGCAGGATGCTCGGCCAAAACTGGAACATGTGAGTGATTTAGCTATTTCGACCATAACTCCCTCGTCCGGACTCCGATTGACTCACCATTTGAACCATTGGAAAGCTAACTCGATGCTTTATAATATTGAAAAGATTCAGAATTTTTGGAGTTCCCAAAAATTAATGGTGGTCTAACAAAGTCGAACTCATACGTGGAAAAGTCGTTTAATAACACTGAACTCAAGAAAATGACATCGAAACCCGAACCTGAATACGAATCAAAGATACGGTCACGAAGTACTCGCAAAGACGAATCTAAGAGCTAATAGAACACACGATTCCGACCACCCGAAGGCTCAAAATTCGACAATGGAAGGTAATTACCCCAAACTTTGGGAAATTACGAAAATGGCCCAAAACATCTGAAAATCACAATACGTGATCGAATTGTAACACCCCCAATCCACTCAGGGATATTACACGCCGTAGACCCTCTCCTCGAGGATCTACCAGGCTGATAACTAAATCAAACATCTAAACATCGCCTTTAAGGCTAAAATGACTCAGTAGACCGACTTGGTCTTTCAATAAATACTTACAACTCAATTCCAAACACATACCCACGCAGGGGTCAAAATACAATAAACTCCCGTACAACGGGAAAAGATCTTGCGGCGGAAAAGAAGAGACAACTAGACCAATCCGACATCAACGGATCCTCGTGTGATTAGTATCGTTCATCTTTCATCATACTTCATGCCGACCCTGTGCTATGCTCCAAAACCTGAATGCAAAAATAGACATCCACCCCCCGAATACTCGGGGGTTAGCAAAACTCCACTGTTTTGCTAGTGCAAATACAAAGTGCAAATACGAGCCATATAATTCAAGTTCCACGAATCACAATAACCAGGAATCCTTAAAGATTAAAATACCACGAAACGAATACTTCCCGAGGCAAGAATTTGAGTAAAACTTTCCAAATCCGAAAGATCACAAATAACGAGAATGGTTTGCAAAATGGTTTAAAATACCCTCGGGAATTTTAATAGAAAACAAATTAGGATTATCAAATCTTTCTCTTTCCAAAATCAACAGGGTCACAGCCCAAAGGTTTTATTTTCGCAAATAGAAAACCGACAACAATTCACAGGGCCAGAGCCCAACATCACATGTCCTCAACGGACATAAAATCAACTAAACGTAATCACGCACGCGCATCGCCTAGGACCGGGACGCTACCACAGACATCCCACCCGAGGCCTCGAAGGACCCTCCCGAGCTGGCTAGCGAAACAATTCACAACATATCACAACCATAAGTTATCTTGACATCGTACTCGCAAGTACCGATTCTCGGAGCCCTCTCCAGACCTACCCGATTAGATAACCTTATGGTCAAATCATAGCAAATGGCCGTACTCGCAAGTAACGCGCCGCCGGAGGCCTCACGGGTCCCTACTCGGTAAACATCAATCGAATATACCCACAAGTTATCGTGACATCGCACTCGCAAGTGACGATTCTCGGAGCCCTCTCCAGACCTACCCGAATTGATAACCTTGTGGTCGAATCATCAATGCATAGAGTTCACAACGACAAGGGTTTCACATTTGCCACAATCACAAATATGTCAAATCATGAGTTAATGCCAACAACACTTAGCAAAACACCACGTCAAACCGTAACGCACCGAAAAGAAACCATATACGTCCACACGCAATACCAAGGGCAACATCAACACCAAACATATCCATAGAATTCACATAGTTCACAAACCACACTATTCACAAAACACACGCGTTTTGAAAGAGGGCCTTTAACAAGGCTAATCAAATCTTTTGAAAGTTCAATTCAAACGACCACACAAACACATTTAGACGATCACCAATTATCATATCCACAAAACAAGAATTATATGGACAAGGTACTTGCCTCACAATCGGCACGCAAGTATCCCGACGAACACGGCTCAACTGGAAAGCTTCGAAACGCCCGATGTTTTCGAAAAGGAAAACGACAACGAACGGAAGGGTTAAACTTGGTTTCTTCGAAAGAAACTAGACCCTAACAACATATAATCCATAAATCAACAATCATACGAGGAAGGATAATCGTAGAACGCCCGAAAACCCCTCTATGACATTCTACTGGACACCTTCAAGGCGTCGACCAAGAACTCGACCAAAACAACGAATCGATACGATCCAACCATGGAATAATAAAGGAAATGATATAATACATCTAAATATTCATCAATCCATCATAATCCTAAGTTAAATCGGATTAATCGAACGAAAACAACCAAAATACCCAAATTCCCCAAAACTAGATTTCTAGGAAATCTGACCTGATTCGGTAGATCGGAGGATGTTATAGGACGGATTATTGATGATATGAACCTCAACACTTCATGGATTCATTGTCCAACAACATCTCTAGATGATTCACACACCCACAACCGCGTACGGGAAGAAAAAGAATGAGAAATGGCTGAAGAAAAACGCTGCCAGGCCTTAAATAGGCCGACTGCCGGCTGGGTTACATACGTAACCGGCCATGGCCGAACGCACTGCCTGGAAATGCCGGAAGCTTTACGTACGTTACCGGCCAGGGCCTTACGTATGTAACCGGCCTTACGTACGTAACTGCCGATCACTACCGCACGTTACTCGGCCAAGGCTGGCCTGGCCCGAGCATGCCCGGCCATGACTCGGCCGGGACCAACTCCGACGGCCCGAACGACCCCGAAACCCGAACCTGAGTACGAATCGAAGATACGGTTACGAAGTACTCGCAAAGACGAATCCGAGCACTAAGAGAACACACGATTCCGATGTAATACCCGGTTGTAATTCTGTCATTATCATTCAGTAATTTCATTCGGTGATTGTCACTCAGTGGATTTTCACTCATTTATAATCATTCATCAATCATGTTCATTCACTCGTGTTCACCGTTCGGAAAAACTTCGAGTTGTGTATCGTTATTGTCCATTGTTTCAACTTTCCGTATATGAGTTCGACTTTGTTAGATCACCATTAATTTTTAGTAACTCCAAAAATTCTGAATCTTTGCAATATTATAGAGCATCGAGTTAGCTTTCCAATGGTTCAAACGGTGAGTCAATCGGAGTCCGGACGAGAGAGTTATGGTCGTTTTAGCTCACCCGCTCATTTTTGATTATTGGCGATCACTGCCGCCGAACTTCGGCCGTGTCGTCCCGACGGCCGTCTTTGTACTCGTCGGAAATGCGAAGTCTCGCCACAGGACTCGGCCGTGTCGTGCAGCACGGCGAGTCGAACCCTTCGGATAAGCGAACGATCGCCAGGGCCCGGCCGTGTTCGGGACACGGTCGAGTCAATGCCGAGCGCCGCGCGGTACTGAGTCACTATTAGACAGGTCACTATCGGTAGGCCCCTTCGCGCCACGACCGTGTCAAGCAAGACACGGTGGAGTCCCTGTCGGCCAGCTGCGCGCCGCGACCGTGTCAGGCGGACACGGTCGAGTCTGTCAGACGAGTCAACCCCTATAAATTCGTTTTTTGAGCATTTCAGCTCATTTCTTCCATTTCTTCCACCTTCATACGATAGAGAGAAGCTTGAGGGAGATGTTTTGTCATCATCAATCACTTGTGTGTTCGGATTTCATCATCTTGATTCATTGGAAAGCTTGGATAGTCGATTTTACACGTTTTCATCGGATCGAATTGGTTGGATCTTCAAGAGGTAAATTCTTCAACATCTTGGATTTCGATTTTGTTTTGAGATATGATGTTTTGGACACGATAATCATGTTATATGAAGGGATATGTATATGATTATGAGTTTGTATAAGGATTCATTGGATTATTGAGGGATTATTCAAGAACACTTTGAATATCGAGTTGAAATTGGGGGTTTTCGATTAATTGTCGTTATAATCACGTTTTCGGATATTCGTCTTGGATTATTAATCATATTGAAGATGTTTTGTTGGTTTGAAACACTTATCGGGGGATTTGATTCTGGTATATTGAGGTTTGATTGTAAACAATCGGAGTTTGGCGGCAACGTGTTTGATTTAATGTCTCAATGAACTTGGTTTATTCGTATCGACATTTCGAGTTCGTTATATTCGTGTTTGATTCGTGTATTGAATGGATTGTTGGTAATTGTATTTATTCAAGGTTGTTCGAGCGACCGATATCTCAATTAGGACGTTGTTCGTGGACGGACATTCTTCATCGTTGTTGTGTAAGTTAATTCTTACTCGGTTAAAAGGATATTCATTCCTTTTTGTTGTTGATTACTCATAATCATAATTCATTCATCATAATGTTAATCATTTTGAGACCTGTAATTGTCGAATAATCATTTCATTCACGAGGAACGACGGTACCAAATCATTTCATTGGGTTATCAATCACGTCACTATTTACTTTCATATCGGTGAGTCATCTTGGCCTTGTCTAATTATTATTCATTGATATTCATTATGGTCATTCTCGTTCATATGACCTTCTGGGTTCATATTGCGTGGCCGGGTGTGGCTGTGTGGAATTTTTAGTCGGGCACACGATGGTTATGTATTGGGTTCACCGATACATTGGACCGTGCACACGGGAAAGCGTTACACCATGAGACTAATTAGGTACAAGGACGGGTGTGTCCGGTCATTCGTCTTGTACACTCGCACAGAACACTACGGGCGTACTATGGTACTCCTCTTCAGCGTAATTCATAATTAAGAATTTTTCATAACTTCAGATATATCATGATTGTGTATTTTCAACCCTTGAGGATTGTTGTTCTTTGTAACTGACCCCGTTTGGGGATTTTGTTTTTCAGGTCTTGGCAAGGCAAAAGTACGGGGAGAACACGCTGACGTCGTGGAGTCCCCGTGATACTAGTTGGGAGCGCCGATCTTTCCGTTATTCATGTTATTGTCGTTTATTTTCCGCTGCAGACGTTCATTTGGATCCTCGGTTTCATTCGGTGTCGTGTATTTTATCTTCATATAAAATATACTAGTATTCGGTATTGTCTGGTGTGTTGTACTTAAACTCCTCATCGGAGTATTTGGTAATATAATGTGGTTCGTACTACAATTATATTATTTAATTCATCATTTTCATTCGCACAGTGGGTCCTGGGGATTCACAGACCGTAATATCCGCCTAGTTTGGGGTGTTACAGAGTTGGTATCGGAGCGTGGTTTTGAATACTACCTTCCGAGTCATGTCTCATTTGAAGTCATCGTCATCAGACTAGTATCATTGGACTTTCGTGTCACGTGTGACCTGTGCAAATGCCGAGCCAATCGCATCAAAGAACTGTAAGATTTCTAACGCCATGGTATAATTTCTGGCAATAGTCATTCATTCATCATTCATCAATTAACAATCCTCAAACATCATCATTCATTATGATCAGGACGATCATATTAACTCATTAATCACTTAATTCATTTCAATACTCAGTTAATGATCTGGACGATCATATTAACTTATTAATCACTTAATTCATTTCATTACTCAGTTAATGATCAGGACGATCATGTTAACTCATTAATTACTCAATTCATTTCATTACTCAGTTGTCGATTTGGATGGTCATATTATCAATCTTATTAAGTTATTCAAGATAATCATTTCAAGAATTTTATCAGATAATCATGTCACTTCAGTAAATCATTCATATAATCACTAAGTTAGAGCATGTATACTCATTTTCATCATCTCATGACATAATCATAACGTGATAATCATGCGGTGAAATATAATCATTATGCGACCTTCCTACTTCGAGATGGGGAGAGTCATCGAGGATGCACGGGGAGAGACGGCATGCGGACCGAAACCCGAGAAATAATCACTCGCTGCCGGGAAATCGTGCCCAGGACTCGGCTCGATCAGAAGATGTTCGGGTTGATCCACTCACTTTTATGCAGGCCATTATGACCCATGTGCAGTTGCTCAATCATCATTGCGCCACTCTGGCCGAATTAATCGAGCGAACTCTCCCGTATGAGACGGCTGCTAAGGAAAGTGCTGAACAACAACCTTCATTTGTCAGCAAGGAATCAACGAAGCGTAATCAATCCGAAGGTGGTCAGTCAACCTTCAAGAAGCCTTGTGTGAGTCCTGTCGTTTCTGAGCGACCTCCTACGGCGCATAATCGTGCGGGATCTCATTCCCGAGCGGCCAGTTCGGCCATCACCTATTTCAATTGTGGAACGCCGGGTCATTTCAGCACTGAGTGTCTGAAACCGTCTATCACGTGCTATAATTGTGGGAATTTTGGGCATAAGGCCCGTTTTTGCCGAAAGGACTCCAAGTCGGCTCCGGCGGCATCTCAGGCCCCAAAACAACCAGCGTTTCAGAATCAGACTGCTTTGTCATCGTCGTTTAAGGCAATGGAAGCAAATAGAGTTGGAGCTCGTATTTATCAGACGGGAGCGTCCGGTTCGGGGGCCGGCAAGTCCCAGATTCATATGATGAGGAGGATCGACGATCCGGTGGCCCGAATGATTTCAGATATACTCGTAATTTTATTTCAACTTGTGTGTACCTTTTGATGCTGGTACACCGCATTCTTTCATTTTCAAATCATGCTTGAATAGACTTATTTCGGGATAGTTCTATTGCTTGTGGACCTCATACCATCGGTCTACCTGACGATGGAAGAATTTTCGGAATCATACCGAATTAAGCTTAATGACCGCGATTGGTTGATGGATCTAATCGTGGTGAACTTATCTTAGGACGATGTAATTTTCGGTATTAGTTGGTTTGATCGTCTTGATACTATCCTCAGTATTTGTTAGCGTTTGGTCGCTATCTTTCCGTCGTTGGTTGTCGAATGTGTGCTTCAGGGAAGTAATCCCCGTTGTTCCAGAAGAAGTATTATTATGACGAAAGCAGAGAAATTCCGCAATCGAACTATTCAATCATTCATTGTATCATTCTCATCGATTGTTTTTTTAAAGACAATCGAGTCATTCAATCATTCATTGTATCATTTTCATCGATTGGCCTTTCAAAGGCAATCGAGTTATTCAAACATTCATTGTATCATCTTCATCGATTGGCCTTTCTAAGGCAATCGAGTTGTTCAAACATTATTGGTATCTCTTTTTATCGATTGACCATTCTAGGGCAATCGAAGTGTTCAATCATTCGTGGTATCATTGTCATCGATTGACGATGTATTTCCAGACAAGTTATCTGGTTGCCTTCTCATAGAGTAGGGGAATTCAGGAGTGAGTTGGAGCCGGTACGTCCCCTTTATCGAAGGCACCGTATCGGATGGCCCCGACCAGAATGCAGGAGTTGAAGATTCAACTTGAGGAGTAGTTCGAGAAAGGTTATCTCCGACCGATTGCGTCCCCGTGAGGAGCACCAGTGTGATCTGTCAAGGAGAAGGATGGCTCGTCTCGTGTGTGTATTAACTACCAGGAGTTGAATAGGGTGATGATCAAGAGTAGTATCCCTTACCCCGTATTGATGATTTCTTAGATCAACTTCAGGGAGCTTCAGTATTTTCCAAGATCGACTTAAGATCTGGATATCATCAGTTGCAGATCCGAGAGTCGGACATCGCGAGGACGACGTTTCGAACACGCTATGGTCATTATGAGTTTGTGGTTATGCCGTTTGGATTGACTAATGCACCTGCGGTATTCATGGTGTTAATGAATCGAGTTTTCATCGACTTTTTGGATCAGTTTGTTGTTGTCTTCATCGATGACATTTTGATTTATTCTCATGACCGAGAGGAACACGAGTTTCATCTTCATCAAGTGCTCGACGTGTTGAGACGAGAACGACTTTATGGGAAGTTTTCCAAATGTGAGTTCTGGATGTCCGAAGTGACTTTTCTCGGACATGTAATTTCATCAGACGGAGTTCGTGTCGATCCTCAGAAGACGGAGGCTATTCGAGACTGGCTACCTCCGAAGAACGTTAAGGAAATCCGAAGTTTCCTCGGTTTAGCGGGTTATTATCGGCGATTTGTGGAGGGATTTTCTAAAATCGCTCAACCCTTGACGAACCTTTTACGGAAGGATAAGAAATACACGTGGTCCGAAGCGTGCCAACGGAGTTTTGAGGAACTCAAGAGCCGGTTAATGTCAGCACCTGTACTTTCCTTGCCGCAGGGACGGAAGGATTTGTGGTTTATAGTGATGCGTCCGGACAGGGTCTCAGATGTGTACTCATGCAGAACGGGAAGGTTATTGCCTATGCTTCACGGCAGTTGAGACCTTACGAGGTTAATTATCCGACACACGACCTTGAGCTAGCAGCCGTGGTGTTCGCTTTGAAGATTTGGCGTCATTACCTTTATGGCATCACTTGTCAGATATTCACCGATCATAAAAGTTTAAAGTATATATTTACTCAGAAGGAGTTAAATATGCGACAGAGGCGGTGGTTAGAACTAATCAAGGATTATGATATTGAGATCCTTTACCACCCGGGCAAGACGAACGTTGTCGCCGACGCCTTGAGTCGTAAGTCCGTTCAGGAGCAGATGCTTGCTCGTTTAACAGTTCAGAAGGAGCTTCAGCAGGAATTCCTTAGACCCGAGATCGAGGTCCGGCCGCCAATTCGGGAGAGCTTTGTATGTTAGAGATTTCATCGTCACTTGAGGAGGTAATCGAGAGAATTAGAGTTCGACCCTTCATTGTTGCGCATCCGTGAGGATGTGGCTCGGAAAGCCCCTGGATTCGTGGTCCACGAGGATGGACTTTTGAGGTTTAAGAACCGGTTGTGCGTATCGCGAATGACGAGTTGAAAAACTCTATTTTGAGAGAAGCTCATGCTACCCCTTATTCTGTTCATCCGGGGTCCAGCAAGATGTATAAGGACTTGAAACAAAATTAGGTGGAGTAATATGAAGTAGAAGTCGCAGAATTTGTTTCGAGATGCTTAACTCACAACAAGTTAAGATTGAACATCGGCGATCGGGTATGCTGAAACCTCTCCCTATTCCGGAGTGGAAGTGGGAAGACATTTCTATGGATTTCATCACGAGTTTGCCGACGAGTCGTCGTGGCATGAATGCGATCTGGGTGATTGTGGACCGCTTAACTAAATCAGCTCATTTCCTTGAGATCAAGGATACGTGGGGTCCCGAGAGACTTGCCCAGTTATTCATCAAAGAGATAGTGAGACTGCACGGTACTCCTAAAAGTATCGTTTCCGATCGTGACGGACGATTTATATCCCATTTTTGGAAATCAGTTCATCGTGCTATGGGAACTCAGCTTAATCTCAGTACTGCCTTTCATCCTCAGTCCGACGGACAATCAGAGAGAACTATTCAGACATAAGAGGACATGTGTAGGGCATGCATCCTCGATTGGAAGGACGATTGGGAAGCCCAACTACCACTGATCGAGTTCACGTATTATAATAGTTGGCATGCCTCCTTTAAGATGGCACCTTACGAGGCCTTGTACGGTCGTCGTTGTCGATCTCCTTTGTGTTGGGATGACTTGTCAGAATCAATCGGCACCGAACCCGATATGCTTATAGCCACCCGGGAGAAGGTAGCTTTGATCAAGAGTCGTATGTTGATGCAGTCGGCGAAATCATATGCAGATAATCGTCGTCGACCACTAGAGTTCGAGACGGGTGACCATGTTTTGGTCAAGGGATCCCCGAGTCGAGGTATTTTCCGTTTCGGAAAACGGGGGAAGTTGAGTCCGAGATTCATTGGACCGTTTGAAATTTTGGATCGAGTAGGCGAGTTAGCTTATCGATTGGCGTTACCTCCGGCGTTGAGCCGAATTCATAATGTGTTTCACGTCTCTCAGTTGCGGAAGTATGTTGTCGACCCGAGTCACATACTTCAGTTCGACGAAATCGAGATCGCGGATGATCATTCGTACGAGGAGCGTCCTATACGAGTATTGGAGCGGCGAATCAAACAGTTGAGGAACAAGACGATCCCTTTGGTCAAGATTCAGTGGTCCAGACACGGAGTCGAAGAGGCTACTTGGGAAACCGAGGATAGTATGCGGGAGGGTTATCCCGAGTTGTTTGACCCTTAGTTTCTGTAATACCCGAGATTTCTGTTATGTAATTGGAACGTGTGATATTGTAATGATTGTACTTTTGTCTAAGTACTATTCTCCGTATTTTATAATCCGATGTTGTCGAGCGTATGATTTCATGTATGAGATTTACAAATTGCAATTCCGCGCATGTAGCGCACGCTATCGGCTATGTTTAGCGTGCGCTAACGTGGATTCATAGCGCACGCTACTGAGGGTCATTAGCGCACGCTATGCGTGGTCAATTTGATTGGGACGTGCGGTAGGTGAGATCTGGCCGGGGGACCCCTGTCGGATCGTGTCGGGATGTACCTGGACGGCTTTTGGGGAAAAGCCGAGTCAACGCCTTAGCGCACACTACAAGTATATACGTAGCGCACGCTAAGTGCCGAGTACAGTTTAGTCAGTGAGCCGTTAGCGCACACTACGAACAGGGTCTAGCGCGCGCTAATAGCCATTTATTATAAATAGGACAACATCCTATTCGTGATTTCAGTTCTCTCTACTCCCATTACCCGAATTCCTACACTTAGAACATAACTTCCTTCATCCTAAAGACTTCATATCAACACCCTAGCTCGTGATTGAAGATCGTACATCGTTGGAGATTGGCGTTCAAGCTTTCGGTGTTGGATTGCTTCAATTTCCTCCGTGTTCTTTACTACCTTGAGGTAGGTGATTCTTCACCATTACTAGTAGTGTTCTTTAGGATGTTGATCATGTTCATTTAGTCAGTTAGATTCGTTATTAGTCGTACATCGTGTGTTAGAAGGATATTTTCGACGTTCGACACTTATTCATCGTATAATCCATTGAACCTTTTAGTATGTGGATTCCTAAGTATGTTTTGTATCTTCAGAACTAATCGACCAGTATGTGAAGATTACCTAGTTCGTATGTTTTACGTAAGGAATCTTATGTTTTGAGACTTGGAATAAATCGGAACTTAGAATATTTCTTGAAGATCGAAGATAAGATTTGATGTTGAGTTGATTATCCGTATATTTGTACCTCATGATCATGGAACTTCCACAAACCTTATTAGCATGACATGATTGAGGATGACTTGTTGTATCAATATAGAATTCATGAATTCACCACCTTTCAACCCAGTTTTTCCGGTAGCAGTATTCTGCCATGCAAGGTTAGCGCACGCTAACATATGTGAGTTAACGTGCGCTATCGAGGTTCAGTTAACGCACAATACGTACGTAGCGTACGTTATATATCAGCCGATTCGAACTGTCAGTTCGTAGCTAGCGCACGCTAGTCTTACACGATAGCGTACGTTAACAGGTCGGCTTAGCGCACGTTACGTAGAGTACGTAGCGCACGCTAAGCAGTCCAGGCAGATTGTTTGTTTTGAACTTTTCGGCCGTAGACCGAATTGTTAGGCCATCGTTCGACTTGAGATGATTTGTATATCATTCCTTTTGTTAAGGTTCGAGATCGTTACGTTGATCGAAGGAGGCGGCCTTCGAGTGTGTTGAGATCATCGAGGTGTTTCGTCCTTGCCATTTTCGAGGCAAGTATCATATGTCGAATTCGATTTATATTGAGAACTTTGATCATGCTTGTGGTTTTGTTCATATTGTTGAATATGAAATGTATTTCTGAAAATTCTCGTGATATTCATTGTTACTTGTTCGTATTGATGAACATATTGAAATGCATATGTGTATGCATAGTTGATTGATTTATGGTATAAATGATCCGAGGGGGTCATGAGGATCTATGCTGAGGGCGCTGGATCGAATGTCCACCATGCGTTGGTCCGACGGGATCATCATGGGGATCTATGCTGAGGGCGCTGGATCGTTGGACGGGTTTTCCACCATGCGTTGGTCCGACGGGATCATCATGGGGATCTATGCTGAGGGCGCTGGATCGCTGGATTACCTTGTATTGTGTTGATGGAATCGTGAGGATTCGCATCATTGGATTCCGGTGGCGGAAGTCTGTTTTGCATGTTTTATGATGCATTGATGATTTATTGTATGATGATACTTGTACTAGCATTGTTTTGCTAACCCCTTCTGGGGTGGACATTGTTTTGATGTTCAGGTATCCGAGGAGCGGGGAGGCAACCACAGTACCGACAGGACGATGAAATGGCTCAGTGATGTGACTGATGTTATTGTTATTGTGATTTGTCTGCTTGGTTCGTTTAGTACTTGAGTACGTCTGTTTTAATAAAGTCAATTCGATATGGTTGTATAAGTTAACTCATTTGATCGGTTGAATCAAATCTGTATTTGAACTTCAGTTGTTCGATTGTATTGTTTTTACACTTCTTCTAAAATTAGCCTAGTAAATCCTTATCTAAAGGGTTTACGACGCTGTAATTATTCCGAATATCTCGGGGTGTTACAGAATATGGTATCAGAGCTAAGATTTATGGATATCTTGGCAGTCGGGTTAGTTGGGTCTGTTTACGTTATTGATTATTGGTCGTTCGTAACATCACTGCTGAGCCAGCATCGTCGAGTGGACTGTGGTTGTAAGTTTCCTAATCTCAAATACTACTGTTTTATTTAATTCATGTCTTGTAAACATTGATGGATGTACTTTGAGAAAGTTTGTCCTGGATATTGAGTATTTATGTTTACAGTATGTTGAGAGGAGGTCGTGGACGCGGACGCGGTCGTGGACGCGGACGTGGAAATGCGAGGCAAGAAGAGTCGGTATCTACCCCAGAGATAACCGCTAGTCGAACGGATTCCCATTCCGGGGACGGCGAGGATCGGCAAATAATAATGTAGATCCTAACGTGCGGGAGTGCTTGGCCAGTGGTTGCCCAGATAAACCAGGTTTGCTCAAGTTGTGGACCGCATGCAGACGGCGATGGGACAACAAAGATAACGTGGAAAATCGAGGAGATAGATGGTCGACCAAGTGATTAAATTGCATCCTCCGAAATTTGACGCTCGCCGAGACGCTTTCTTGGGATCATTGGTCAAGGAATTGGAAAAGATTTTTGCGAGATAAACTGTCCCAACGATAGGAAGGTTCCGGTCGCCCGGTATCTTTTGGCCGGGAGGCTTTCGACTGGTGGGAGGCCATTCGACCGGAGGAGCACAATGTTGACTGGACGGAATTCAAATTGATGATGGAGGCACAGTATTGTCCTCGTCCAGTTAGAGAAGCCCGAGTTCGGGAGTTTTTCTCACCTCAAAATTCGGAAGTATCTGTGACGGACGTGATTAAGACTTTTAATCACCAACTGACTTATGTGCGCCACTTGGTCAGGACCGAGGCGGAGAAGATTTTTCATTTTGACATGCGAATGAAGCCGGAAATTCAGCAGTACATGTCCGGATTTGAATGTACCACCTTGCGACAGTACCAGGACAAGGCGTTGGCCTATGATATGAAGGAGGCAGCAGTAGAGAAAGCGACGGAAGCAAAGAAACAGAAGGTGTCTGGCAACTTCACGGAGGATAAGAGTAGCGGGCCTCGCAGGGGTCAGTCCTCTTTTCATTCATCCAGAGACCTCCGCATCCTTCTCGAGGTGGAAAGAAGTTCCGGCAGCACCAAGCTGCTTTGACGCAGGGAAGAAGTGTTATAACTGTGGCAAAGCGGGACATGTTCGACGTGATTGTTTCGCGCCTGCTGTAACCTGTTTCGAGTGTGGACAGGAAGGACATCGCGCAACATTTTGTGGGAATGCGACCCGATCTTTTGGTACTCTCACTCCAGCTCCAGTTCCGAAGGAGACGAGTGTGAACCAGACGCAGCAGAGTGGATTTCCGCAGCAGAACGTTGGGAAGAGAGAGACATCCAGTGCTGGGTCCGTTCCTCCGCGCCTGTACGAAATGAGGAAATCTGATGATCAGAACACAGCTGTTGCATCAGGTACGATTCAGATCCTTTTGCAACCGGTTAGTGTCTTGTTCGATTCGGGAGCTACGCATTCTTTTATATCTTTAAACTGTGTTAATCGTTTGAAAATCTCGTGCTTGTATAATTGTGAACCTTATGTTGTGGGATTACCGAGCGGAGAGAAAATTGTGGGAACCCTAGAAGCTAGGGATTTCCCAGTATCTATAGAAGGAAGAGAGTGGCCATCGAATCTCATTGTAGTTGACATCTACGGTGACGATTTAATTCTCGGAGATGATTGGCTCAACCGTTATGGAGCTGTTCTGTATTACCGAGAGAGAGTCATTTCCATCATTGCTGATGACAGATCTGAACACTTATTCCGAGGATGGAGACCAGGAAGCTCGGGAAAATTGATCAAAGCAATGAAAGCCGTGAAATTACTGAAGCAGGGATGTCACGGACTTTGGTGCTATGCCATGAGGAAAGAGGAAGAAGTAGAGCTCTCGTCCATTTCAGTTGTGAATGAGTTCTCAGATGTATTTCTGACGAACTACAGGTTACCTCCACGAGGAGTGGAATTCACTATCGAATTAGAGCTGGAGCGGCTCCTATTTCCAGAGCACCATACCGCATGGCGCCAACCGAGATGTATGAACTCAAGAAGCAACTGGAGGAATTGTTACGAAGGGCTATATCCAACCTAGTGTTTCTCCTTGGGGAGCGCCCGTTCTCTTTGTCCTAAGAAAGACGGATCCCTCCGATCGTGTATTGATTACAGGGGAGCTCAACAAGATGACGATCAAGAATAAGTATCCTATACCTCGGATCGACGACTTGTTTGATCAAGCGCAAGGGGCAAGGGTATTCTCGAAGATTGACTTGCGATCGGGATACCACCGGTTGAGAATTAAAGAATCGGATATACCAAATCGCTTCGGATCGATGCAGACGCATTATGAATTCGTAGTGATGCCGTTTGGACTTACCAATGCTCCTGCAGTATTCATGCAATTGATGAATCGGGTATTCTTGGAATACTTGGATAAATTTGTGGTCGTCTTCATTGACGACATCTTGATATATTCGAAGGACGCAGAGGAGCATGCCGAACATCTGCGTGTGGTTTTGAGCACCTTGAGGAAGGAACAGCTGTATGCAAAACTTTCAAAATGCGAGTTCTGGCTTAAGGAAGTAACCTTCCTTAGGCATGTGATATCAGCCGACGGAGTTCAGGTGGACCCGAAGAAAGTCGAAGCAATCTTGGATTAGGAAGCTCCTAAAAACGTGAAAGAAGTCCGAAGCTTCTTAGGACTTGCTGGATATTATCGCCGCTTTGTAGAGGGATTTTCCAAAATTGCTCGTCCGCTCACCCAGCTGTTACAGAAAACTCAAATGTTCATGTGGAATGAAAAGTGCCAGGCTGGTTTTGACGAACTTAAGAGGAGACTGACAACAGCACCTATATTAGCGCTGCCAGAGGGAACTGATGGATTCATGGTATACATCGACGCTTCAAATCAGGGTTTGGGTTGTGTGTTGATGCAGAAGGATAAAGTGATTGCTTATGCTTCTCGGCAACTGAAACCGTACGAGATTAATTACCCTACTCATGATCTGGAGCTAGCAGCTGTGGTCATTGCCTTGAAAATTTGGCGACATTATTTGTATGGCACTCATTGTCAGATCTTTACAGATCATAAGAGCCTCAAGTACATTTTCAGTCAGAAAGAGTTAAACATGAGGCAGAGAAGGTGGCTGGAACTGATCAAGGATTACGACTTGGAGATTCTCTATCATCCGGGGAAAGCAAACGTAGTAGCTGATGCTTTGAGCCGTAAACCTGTTTCTCTTCGAGTGTTGGAAGCACTTACGTCCCAAACCAGTATTCAACGAGAACTGATCCGCGAGGGGATTGAGGTATGGGCACCAGGAATCCAAGGGCGACTTTATGTGATGGAACTGACTTCATCATTAGTCGAGGAGATCAAGTCTAAACAATTGAACGATTCTCTGATCCTTCGATTATATGACGAAGTAAAGAAAGGAAAAGCCCCAGGATTCGTGATACAAGACGATGGGGTTACGAGATTTCAGAGTCGACTTTGCGTTCGAGGATGATGATTTGAGACGGACAATTTTGAAGGAAGCTCATAGCGCGCCCTATTCTATTCACCCAGCGCAGTAAGATGTATAAGGATCTAAAGCAAAACTTCCGGTGGGGAATATGAAGAAGGACGAGCATCACGTTTCGAAGTGTTTGACTTGTCAGCAGGTTAAGATTGAACATCAACGACCTGCCGGAATGCTAAAACCGCTTCCGATCCCTGAGTGGAAGTGGGAGGATATCTCGATGGATTTCATCACTAGTATGCCGAGGACTAGAACGGGAATGAACATGATTTGGGTTGTAGTTGATCGACTAACCAAGTCGGCTCATTTCCTGGGAATTAAAGATACATGGGGACCCGAGAGATTGGCACGAGTATTTATTGCAGAGATAGTCAGATTGCATGGGACGCCGAGGACCATTATTTCGGATCGAGATGGTCGCTTTGTGTCACATTTCTGGAAAGCAGTTCACAGGGCTCTGGGGACTGAGCTCAACTTTAGCACAGCTTATCATCCCCAAACGGACGGCCATCCAAAGGACTATTCAAATGTAGAAGACATTCTTAGAGCTTGTGCTTTGGATTGGTCAACTAATTGGGAAGTTCATTTGCCATTAGTTGAATTCACCTACAATAATAGTTGGCATGCTTCAATTAAGATGGCACCATTTGAAGCTTTGTACGGGAGAAGATGCCGATCACCCCTATGTTGGGATGATTCTTCGGATTTGATCGGGACGGAACTGCATTGATTATTCAGACTCAAGAGAAGATAGCTTTGATTCGAGAGAGACTGTTGACTGCCCAGAGTCGACAGAAGTCTTATGCAGATGTACGTCGTCGCCCTCTAGAGTTCGACGCTGGGGACCATGTACTATTGAAGGTGTCTCCTACACGAGGGATTTTCCGTTTTGGGAGGAGAGGCAAGCTTAGTCCGAGATATATCGGACCATTCGAGATCCTCGAGAGAGTTGGAGATTTAGCATACAGGTTGGCCTTACCGCCATCGCTGAGTCACGTTCACAATGTGTTTCACGTATCCCAATTGCGGAAGTATGTACCGGACCCGATCCGTCATTGATTTCGACGAGATCGAAATAGCCAATGATGGCACCTTCGAAGAGAGACCAATCAAGATACTTGAGAGCCGGATCAAACAATTGAGGAATAAGCCAATACACTTGGTTAAAGTACAATGGTCACGGCATGGAGTCGAAGAGGCCACTTGGGAAATGGAGGATAGTATGAAGACTAGATATCCGGAGTTGTTTTCATCTTAAGTTTTGGGACGAAATTCTTTTTAGGGAGGAAGGATGTAATACCCGAGATTTCTGTTATGTAATTGGAACTTGTGATATTGTAATGATTGTACTTTTGTCTAAGTACTATTCTCCGCATTTTATAATCCGATGTTGTCGAGCGCATGATTTCATGTATGAGATTTACAAATTGCAATTCTGCGCATGTAGCGCACGCTATTGGCTATGTTTAGCGTGCGCTAACGTGGATTCATAGCGCACGCTACTGAGGGTCATTAGCGCACGCTATGCGTGGTCAATTTGATTGGGACGTGCGGTAGGTGAGATTTGGCCGGGGGACCCCTGTCGGATCGTGTCGGGATGTACCTGGACGGCTTTCAGGGAAAAGCCGAGTCAACGCCTTAGCGCACGCTACAGGTATATGCGTAGCGCACGATAAGTGCCGAGTACAGTTTAGTCAGTGAGCCGTTAGCGCACGCTACGAACAGGGTCTAGCACGCGCTAATAGCCATTTATTATAAATCGGACAGCATCCTATTCGTGATTTCAGTTCTCTCTACTCCCATTACCCGAATTACTACACTTAGAACATAACTTCCTTCATCCTAAACACTTCATATCAACACCCTAGCTCGTGATTGAAGATCGTACATCGTTGGAGATTGGCGTTCAAGCTTTCGGTGTTGGATTGCTTCAATTTCCTCCGTGTTCTTTACTACCTTGAGGTAGGTGATTCTTCACCAATACTAGTAGTGTTCTTTAGGATGTTGATCATGTTCATTTAGTCAGTTAGATTCGTTATTAGTCGTATATCGTGTGTTAGAAGGATATTTTCGACGTTCGACACTTATTCATCGTATAATCCATTGAACCTTTTAGTATGTGGATTCCTAAGTATGTTTTGTATCTTCAGAACCAATCGACCAGTATGTGAAGATTACCTAGTTCGTATGTTTTACGTAAGGAATCTTATGTTTTGAGACTTGGAATAAATCGGAACTTAGAATATTTCTTGAAGATTGAAGATAAGATTTGATGTTGAGTTGATTATCCGTATATTTGTACCTCATGATCATGGAACTTCCACAAACCTTATTAGCATGACATGCTTGAGGATGACTTGTTGTATCAACATAGAATTCATGAATTCACCACCTTTCAACCCAGTTTTTCCGGTAGCAGTATTCTGCCATGCAAGGTTAGCGCACACTAACATATGTGAGTTAACGTGCGCTATCGAGGTTCAGTTAACGCACAATACGTACGTAGCGTACGTTATGTATCTGCCGATTCGAACTGTCAGTTCGTAGCTAGCGCACGCTAGTCTTACACGATAGCATACGCTAACAGGTCGGCTTAGCGCACATTACGTAGAGTACGTAGCGCACGCTAAGCAGTCCAGGCAGATTGTTTGTTTTGAACTTTTCGGCCGTAGACCGAATTGTTAGGCAATCGTTCGACTTGAGATGATTTGTAATCATTCCTTTTGTTAAGGTTCGAGCTCGTTACGTTGATCGAAGGAGGCGGCCTTCGAGTGTGTTGAGATCATCGAGGTGTTTCGTCCTTGCCATTTTCGAGGCAAGTATCATATGTCGAATTCGATTTATATTGAGAACTTTGATCATGCTTGTGGTTTTGTTCATATTGTTGAATATGAAATGTATTTCTGAAAATTCTCGTGATATTCGTTGTTATTTGTTCGTATTGATGAACATATTGAAATGCATATGTGTATGCATAGTTGATTGATTTATGGTATAAATGATCCGAGGGGGTCATGAGGATCTATGCTGAGGGCGCTGGATCGAATGTCCACCATGCGTTGGTCCGACGGGATCATCATGGGGATCTATGCTGAGGGCGCTGGATCGTTGGACGGGTTTTCCACCATGCATTGGTCCGACGGGATCATCATGGGGATCTATGCTGAGGGCGCTGGATCGCTGGATTACCTTGTATTGTGTTGATGGAATCGTGAGGATTCGCATCGTTGGATTCCGGTGGCGGATGTCCGTTTTGCATGTTTTATGATGCATTGATGATTTATTGTATGATGATACTTGTACTAGCATTGTTTTGCTAACCCCTTCGGGGGTGGACATTGTTTTAATGTTCAGGTAGCCGAGGAGCGGGGAGGCAACCACAGTACCGACAGGACGATGAAATGGCTCAGTGATGTGATTGATGTTATTGTTATTGTGATTTGTCTGCTTGGTTCGTTTAGTACTCGAGTACGTCTGTTTTAATAAAGTCAATTCGATATGGTTGTATAAGTTAACTCATTTGATCGGTTGAATCAAATCTGTATTTGAACTTCAGTTGTTCGATTGTATTGTGTTTACACTTCTTCTAAAATTAGCCTAGTAAATCCTTATCTAAAGGGTTTACGGCGCTGTAATTATTCCGAATATCTCGGGGGGGACGAAACTCTTTTAAGGGGGGGTGTATGTAATACCCGGTTGTAATTCAGTCATTATCATTCAGTAATTTCATTCGGTGATTATCACTCAGTGGATTTTCACTCATTTATAATCATTCATCAATCATGTTCATTCACTCGTGTTCACCGTTCGGAAAAACTTCGAGTTGTGTATCGTTATTATCCATTGTTTCAACTTTCCGTATATGAGTTCGACTTTGTTAGATCACCATTAATTTTTGGTAACTCCAAAAATTCTGAATCTTTGCAATATTATAGAGCATCGAGTTAGCTTTCCAATGGTTCAAACGGTGAGTCAATCGGAGTCCGGGCGAGAGAGTTATGGTCGTTTTAGCTCACCCGCTCATTTTTTCAGTTATTGGCCGATCACTGCCGACCGAACTCGGCCGTCGCCGACACGGCTGCGGCCGTGCTGTACTCGTCCGGAAATGCCGAAGTCTCTGCCACAGGACTCGACCGTGTCGTCTGGCACGGCCGAGTCGAACCCTTCCGGATAAGCCAGAACCGACTGCCCAGACGCCCGACCGTGTTTGAGGACACGGTCGAGTCAATGCCGAGCGCCGCGCGGTACCGAGTCACTATCGGACAGGTCACTATCGGTAGGCCCCTTCGCGCCGCGACCGTGTCAAGCAGGACACGGTCGAGTCCCTACCGGCTAGCTGCGCGCCGCGACCGTGTCAGGCGGACACGGTCGAGTCTGTCAGACGAGTCAACCCCTATAAATTCGTTTTTTGAGCATTTCAGCTCATTTCTTCCATTTCTTCCACCTTCATACGATAGAGAGAAGCTTGAGGGAGATGTTTTGTCATCATCAATCACTTGTGTGTTCGGATTTCATCATCTTGATTCATTGGAAAGCTTGGATAGTCGATTTTACATGTTTTCATCGGATCGAATTGGTTGGATCTTCAAGAGGTATGTTGTGTCAAGAATTAACACCTTCCGACTGGCGATCGCCTCGGAGGTCGGGCGACCGAGTCACTGCCGAGCGGCCAAGGCAGATCTGCCGACCAGCGACCGGGCGGCCAAGCCTTAAACCCAGCGGACAAGCTACATCGGCCATCCGAAGGTCCCAGGACCAGTTCCGGTGCCGAGCGATCGACATCAAATACGATCGCCTCTCGGTACTCGACGACCGACTCCTGGCGACCGACAAGCGGGCGATCCTCTCTCAGCATCTGCCGATCGACCCTTGGTGACCGACCAATGCCGACCCTCAGCAACTGGACGATGGCGACCTCTGATGACCAGCTAGAGACGACCGCCTCATGTCGATCAGCGCCGATGGCCATCCAGTCGGCAAAGGCCGAGCCTCAAGACTGGCACCACGTGCAAGAGCCAAGACAAGATCCGCGAATCTCGGGCCATTGACCACAGCCTGGCAGGATCTCTCCACCAGCCGACAAGCCGCCGAAAGCTGTCAGTAGGGCCGCATGTGACTGACTCCGGACGCGTGCTGGCCCCTCATTGGACCGCCCAGCTGGCTGCCTGCTGTAGCTTTGGACTTTAGGCAGACTGCCAGCCTCTTCCTTGGACTTTAGCCCAACAGCTCGGGTGATCGCCCCATTATAATATTGGCCGGCGGACGATCGCCCCATTATTATAATGGCCGGAAGGCGATCGCTCGCTAGAGGACAGGACCCGGCTGCCCCTATATGTACATGGCTCCCAGCACTTGTCCAAGGGACCGAACTTTTACCGCACAAAGGCTCCAGAACTTGAACTCTCTGGCATTCTCGCATTACACACGCAATACAGAAGCAAAATACACCGCACTTGGCTATCTCCAACTCTTGGCAACAGCTATTATTCGGTCTTACTTCTCCCGGCCTCTCTCATCGAGAAGACGATCGGAAGGGACGAAGAACACCGAGCTTCGCTCAAGAGCCGGATTAACAGAGTCTTTTTACACTCATTGTATTTAGATTTCTCTCATTAATACTTGTATCCACGAATATTTGTATTAATATCATCTCGCGAGAGCATTCAAGCCCGGGCCTAACAAACCCGGCAAATCTTGTATTATTTATCTTCTCTCGGAAGTGCTCCCGCAATTGTTGTTTGTTGTCCGTCTCCAGCAGTATTTAATCTTCGGATAGATATTTTGGGCAACAACAATTGGCGCTAGAGGAAGGGGCTCCAACCCTCGAATTTTTATACCTACCGTCCCGAAGAACACTCACTGTTCTCGGGGCAGATACTTGAAGTGACACTCACTGCGCTTCAAAGAAATCCTACAGAAATCATGTCTTCCGCCTCCGCGTCGAAGAAAGCCGACAGCCGGCGGACCCCGTCCCGGTCCGAGCCGCGGCCGATGGTGGAAGGTAGCCGCCGCGGTCAGAGACGCTCGATCCCGTCCCGGGACGGCGGCCCGAGCCTCTCGCTCGATCAGTTCCGAACCAATGAACAGATCGAAGAGGCCATAGCCGTCCTTCAGGAGCGACGGAGTGCTCTCGACACGCCTCCTGCTATCACCCCCTCGGTCTCCCGCCGGAAGTCCAAGCAGAAGCTCAAGGCATTACTGGCCGAGCGATCGCCAGGAGGCTCTCGCCCGCAAGAAGAGGCGCTCGGCAACCGGGGCACCTCTGTCTTCGATCGCCTGGGCAGTGACCCGACCTGGCGACCAGGGCAGTCCGGCCCCAGCTACGAGACGACGGAGTTTGAGTCCGTCACCAGGAGCTCGGCCTACCCGGCTCCCATAAGGCAACCCAGCCGCCTGGCTCCCGCTCGCCAAATTGCAGAGGTCGGCAGCAGCGGAGTCCGGAGATCGGTATACGATCGCCTCGGCTCCCGCTCCCAAAGCCGATCGGCGAGCAACCGAGCCACGGCAATTGCCGCATTGCAACGTCAGCTCGACGACGTGAAGGCGCTCCTGCAATCCAGTGCAGGCGCCATGAAGACGATCGCCGAGCCAAGCGAGCCGCTCGCGATCGACATCGAGCTCGCCCCCGTGCAGCACAGGATCGCTCCCCCGCAAACACCCATGTACGAGGGGCGATCGGACCCCCAGACGCACCTGAGGAAGTTCAACATCTACATGACCGGGTGTGGGGCATCGGACGCGACCCGGTGCCGAATGTTCCCTCTGACACTAGACGACCTCGCCCACCGGTGGTACACCTCATTGCCACCTCGGTCCATTGGCTCCTTTAACGAGCTGGCGCACGTCTTCACGGAACACTTCACCACCAGGGTCGTCCGGCCAGAAGGTCGCCTTCGCATGATGCAAATCAAGCAGGGAGAAGAAGAGTACGACTCGGACTACATCGACCGGGTAGACGTGATCATCCTCAACGGCGAGCCCGTAAACGATGAGACCACCCTCTACGCGGTCCTAGGAGGTTTTCAGGGTTTTTCGCCTATGTTCAGGCATCTCACGAAGACCCAACCGACGACCTACGCAGCCTTTCGGGCTAGAGCCGCAGATTTCCTGGCCAGACAGAGGTTTCTTCTTAGCCTAGGAGTAGAGCGATCGGCGCCCGCGCGACGACCTCCAGTCTGCCAGCCCGATCGCTACTATCCAGCAGAGCCGGAGGACTCGCTCACCGCCTACAGTCCACCATTTTAAATAAGGGACTAACTCCCGCCCGATCGCCGATATCGACCTACGAATAAAGCGATCGGCTGCCGAGCGGCGATCGCCAGTCTTCCGGCCCGATCGCCGATCATCACGCTACATCATCAGCAATCCGGAGGACACGATCGCCGTCTACAGTCCAGCATTTAACATGAGGAACTAAGGCTCGCGATCGCCTCCACCGCACATCATAAAGCCATGGCCCTGGCAGTCGATGGAACCGGCTGTTTCGGCCATGCAAGGTCCCTTTCGGCCGAGATCGCCCGCCCTTCGTTTAAATACGAGGCCGGCGTAGTCTAAGGGCTCTCCAACATTAAACAGTGGACACATGCCACAACCCCCGTCTCAACGTACACCGTCGAGGTCGGCCATCTCCATGGCTGGCCGAGGTGGAAGCAGAGCTAACAAGCCGCGGAGGTGGAGTTGATTCATCCGACGCTGCCCCGCGCAAGGACTCCTCTAGACCGAGACCGCATGCCCTTCGTTTAAATACGAGGCGAGGCGCAGCCTAACAAGAGGACCCTCATAATAAAGTGAGTCACGAGACACTCAATGTCTTCGCGCACCAAGACACGGTCATGGAGTCGGTCCATCGATCTCCGCGACTGTGCACGATTTCTCAAACAAGCAAAACCACCAAGTTTTCGTGGGGGATCGGCCAATGTTGTTTTTGCAGGTACAAGACCGAAAGATAGCTAGCCAATCGACCATGATAGCCCAAGTCCGAATCGTAAGTCAGCTCAGATCGCCCGTCCTCATCCATACACGATCACCAGCAAGAACCACCTCGCCCCATGTCTTCAACATAGGAGCAAGCTGGGGGGCAATTGTTGTGTCAAGAATTAACACCTTCCGACCGGCGATCGCCTCGGAGGTCGGGCGACCGAGTCACTGCCGAGCGGCCAAGGCAGATCTGCCGACCAGCGACCGGGCGGCCAAGCCTTAAACCCAGCGGACAAGCTACATCGGCCATCCGAAGGTCCCAGGACCAGTTTCGGTGCCGAGCGATCGACATCAAATACGATCGCCTCTCGGTACTCGGCGACCAACTCCTGGCGACCGACAAGCGGGCGATCCTCTCTCAGCATCTGCCGATCGACCCTTGGTGACCGACCAATGCCGACCCTCAGCAACTGGCCGATGGCGACATCTGATGACCAGCTAGAGACGACCGCCTCATGTCGATCAGCGCCGATGGCCATCCAGTCGGCAAAGGCCGAGCCTCAAGACTGGCACCACGTGCAAGAGCCGAGACAAGATCCGCGAATCTCGGGCCATTGACCACAGCCTGGCAGGATCTCTCCACCGGTAGACAAGCCGAAAGCTGTCAGTAGGGCCGCATGTGACTGACTCCGGACGCGTGCTGGCCCCTCATTGGACCGCCCAGCTGGCTGCCTGCTGTAGCTTTGGACTTTAGGCAGACTGCCAGCCTCTTCCTTGGACTTTAGCCCAACAGCCTCTTCCGGGCTAGAGCCGCAGATTTCTTGTCCAGGCAAAGGCTTCTTCTCAGCCTAGGAGTAGAGCGATCGGCGCCCGTACGGAGACCTCCAATCTCCCAGCCCGATCGCTACTACCCAGCAGAGCCAGAGGACTCGATCCCCGCCTACAGTCCATTTTAAATGAGGGACTAGCCGCCGCCCGATCGCCAATATCGACCTACGAATAAAGCGATCGGCCGCCGAGCGACGATCGCGATCTTCCCGGTCGCTACTGAGATCGAAACCCGGCGGACACGATCGTCATCTGATCCAAAGATATAACATGACGGACTAAGGCATAAGATCGCCTCCACCGCACATCATAAAGCCATGGCCACAGCGCGATGGAACCGGCTGCTTCGGCCATGCAAGGTCCCTTTCGGCCGAGATCGCCCGCCCTTCGTTTAAATACGAGGCCGGCGTAGTCTGAGGGCTCTCCAACATTAATCAGTGGACACATGCCACAACCCCCGTCTCAACATACACCGTCTAGGTCGGCCATCTCCATGGCTGGCCGAGGTGGAAGCAGAGCTAACAAGCCGCGGGCATGGAGTTGATTCATCCGACGCTGCCCCGCGCAAGGACTCCTCTAGACCGAGACCGCACGCCCTTCGTTTAAATACGAGGCGAGGCGCAGCCTAACAGAGGACCCTCATAATAAAGTGAGTCAAGAGACACTCATTGTCTTCGCGCACCAAGACACGGTCATGGAGTCGGTCCATCGATCTCCGCGACTGTGCACGATTCCTCAAACAAAGCGAAACCACCAAGTTTCCAAGAGGGATCGGCCAATGTTGTTTTTGCAGGTACAAGACCGAAAGATAGCTAGCCAATCGACCATGATAGCCCAAGTCCGAATCCTAAGTCAGCTCAGCAAGATCGCCCGTCCTCTTCCTTACACGATCGCCAGCAAGAACCACCTCGCCCGATGTCTTCAACATAGGAGCAAGCTGGGGGGCAATTGTTGTGTCAAGAATTAACACCTTCCGACCGGCGATCGCCTCGGAGGTCGGGCGACCGAGTCACTGCCGATCGTCCAAGGCAGGTCTGCCGATCAGCGACCAGGCGACCAAGCCTTGACCCAGCGGACATGCTAGACTGGCCAACCGAAGGCCCCAGGACAAGTCCCGGTATTGAGCGATCAACCTCAGATACGATCGCCTCTCGATACTCGGCGACCGACCCCTGGCGATCTACTAATGGACGATCCCCTCTCGATACTCGTCGACCGACTCCTGGCGACCGACAAGCAGGTGATCCTCTCTCGGCATCTTGCCGACCTACCCTTGGAGACCGACCATTGCCGACCCTCATCCACTGGCCGATGGCGACCTCGGATGATCAGCTAGAGACGATCGCCTCATATCGATCAGCACCGTTGGCCATCCAATCGGCAAGGGCCGAACCTCAAGACTGACACCACGTGCAAAGGCCGAGACAAGATCCGCGAATCACGGGCCATTGACCACAGCCAGGCAGAATCTCTCCACCAGCCGACAAGCCGCCGAAAGCTGTCAGTAGGGCCGCATGTTGACTGGCTCCGGACACGTTCTGGCTCCTTATTGGACCGCCCAGCTGGCGCCAGCCACTGCTTTGGACTTTAGCCCGACAGCCAGCATCTTCCTTGGACTTTAGCCCGACAGCCCAGGAGATCGCCCCATTAAAGTATTGGCCGGCAGACGATCGGCAGATTATAATATTGGCCGGCAGGCGATCGGCCGCAAAAGGACAGGACCCGGCTGTCCCTATATAAACGAGGCTCCCAGCACTTGGACACCTCCTCCGCAATATCGCGATTCAAGCACACAAGACAGAGACAATATACAGCACTTGGCTAATCTCCAACTCTTGGCAACAGCTATCATTCGGTCTTACTTCTCCCGGCCTATCTCCTCGAGCAGATTATCGGCGGGGACGAAGAACACCAAGCTTCGCTCAAGAGCCGGATTAACAGAGTCTTTTTACACTCATTGTATTTAGATTTCTCTCATTAATACTTGTATCCACGAATATTTGTATTAATAACATCTCGCGAGAGCATTCAAGCCCGGGCCTAACAAACCCGGCAAATCTTGTATTATTTATCTACTCTCGGAAGTGCTCCCGCAATTGTTGTTTGTTGTCCGTCTTCCATCAGTATTAATCTTCGGATAAATATTTTGGGCAACAACACGCTAACAAGGCCTTCAACCCACTCCAGTAGCTTCTGGACTATTTTTGTACCTCCAGTTAGTGTGTGCTAATGAAGCCTTAGCGTGCGCTAGCAACGCTCCAGTAGCGCGCGCTATCCCTGCACGTAGCGTGCGCTATTCCTACTGCACAGGCAGTAAGATCGCACCAAAAGTTATCACAACAATGATACTTCCCAATGGAACGACAAACACACAACTAATATGAATCGCAACCAAAATGCGTCAATACATGACACACGATCATATAGGCACGAACAACATGCAATCCACTAAATAGTAGAAAAAAATTCCATGCAACCGAAAACGAAAATCTCGGGCATTATAGTAAACAGCCTAGATGGTAAATATACAATAAGCTGTATGATTTTTGAAGTTAATTACATAGCGGAAGTCTGTTTAGTGAGTTGCTTTAAATACCGCAACTGGTTGTTCTCCTATTTGCTTGATGCGTACATGGTTTAACAATGTATACTTAATAAATCATAGTAGAATGAAACCAGTAAAGACATAAGGTAAATAATACACAGTGTTATGTGGTTCGAGGTAAACTCCTCTACGTCCACTGCTCCTCCACAAAGGAGTAAGGAGTTTATTAAAATCACTACATACACAACTATGTGACTTTAACTAAATTGGTCTCTGTATCGTTCACACAGATTGATACAGGGACTGTAGCTTTGGGCCGTTCACACAGATTGGCTTAAGCTCTTTCGACTTATTTCTTATAACACGGATCGAAGCTTCGTCTTTAATGCTATTCTTCCCACACAGATCGGAATACTCAAATATCCTTAGTCCACACAGGGCTAATGATTATCTCAACGGTAAGGGTAGTACACTTCCAAACAGCAGCTATATCTTTGATGAACGTTCGTTATATACTGTGCTGCTTGCGTTGAGGACTTAGTATATTTCTTCGCTTGGGTATTGCTGTTTATTCACGAAATATACTGCTCATTAATAGCTAGAATGTCAGAGTAATCTGTCAGAGTATGCGCGATAATGAATAACTTCAGTGTGTAAAGTCCTCTTGCTTGGGGCTATTTATAACCTTGGAAATGTATCCATTATAAATGTAGCCGTTGCTGGTTGGTGATAAGTTGATGTCTCTGATTGGCGGCTGCTGAATGTTTGAATTAAAGTAGATCACATTTAATGCTTCAGACATTCTTTGTCTTTCCATTAAATGATCTTCAGAGCGTTCAGACTTGTCTCTCTCCAGCCGCATTAAATGTTGTCCTATCAGCAATAAATGCTGCTTTTAACCATGAATACTTTATGAGTAAAAAATGTTTATTTCACAACGGTTTAAAGCTATTTCCAACCAGTCCTGTTGAATGTGTTTTACTTTTCCTAAGTAAAACACATACAATCTTACAGCTGTATCCAACGTACCATTTCTCTTGCTATATGAAGTAGGCTCTGTAGGATGGACTCTGTAGAAGATCTCTTTGCTCTATGGATGGGCTATATGGAGAATTCTAATAGCTTTCATACTTAATGATATTCCGACTTCTTTGAGACTTCTTTGCTGTATATTGGCAATTATCAAAATAGGAATATTTATCCTAACAATTTCCCCCTTTTTGATAATGCCCAAACTTCCTCTAGATACCTTCTCCTGGATACAGAGAGGTTGTCTTCAAGTCTTCTGTCGATTGATCTAATCTTCATAACTTATTTTAGAAATTTGAATTTCTCGCAGGTAAGTTCTAAGATGAAAATCCTACATGACTTAAATGTATTACAATTGATCTTATGATTGGCGCGTAGGCAAAATCTTACAGGGTAAAATCTAAATTGCATAAAACTTGATCTATGAACTGTTCGCAGACAAGTTCTTACAGCTTTGAGTATTAACAAGTTTGTACTTGTTGAAATATAGCAAAACTTTGTAATCAAATAGTAAAAACAATAAACATAGATTATGAACTGTAATCTTTCAAGAAATTGAATTTTATTGCTAATGATCGAAAAATACAAGTTCTTGAAAAAATAAAGACACAAACAGATGCATAATGTATTGGTAAGCCTACAGAAGAAATAAATACAATGAAATTGTAATACCCGGTTGTAATTCAGTCATTATCATTCAGTAACTTCATTCGGTGATTGTCACTCAGTGGATTTTCACTCATTTATAATCATTCATCAATCATATTCGTTCACCGTGTTCACCGTTCGGAAAACTTCGAGTTGTCTATCATTATTGTTCATTGTTTCAACTTTCCTCATATGAGTTCGACTTTGTTAGATCACCATTAATTTTTGGTAACTCCAAAAATTATAAATCTTTGCAATATTATAGAGCATCGAATTAGCTTTCCAATGGTTCAAACGGTGAGTCAATCGGAGTCCGGACGAGAGAGTTATGGTCGTTTTAGCTCACCCGCTCATTTTTCAGTTATTGGCCGATCACTGCCGACCGAACTCGGCTGTGTCATCCGACACGGCCCGTGCCGTACTCGTCCGGAAGTGCCGAAGTCTCTGCCTCAGGACCCGACCATGTCGTCTGGCACGGCCGAGTCGAACTCTTCCGGATAAGCGAGCCATCGCCCACGCCGGCCAGTGTTACGGGACACGGTCGAGTCATGCCGAAGTCGGCGTCGGACGGGTCACTATCGGAAGGCCCTCCGCGCCGCGACCGTGTCAAGCAGGACACGGTCGAGTCCCTGTCGGCCAGCTGTGCGACACGACCGTGCCGATCGGCACGGGCCGTGTCCGGCAGGGCAGTCAACTCCTTTAAATTCGTTTTTTCAGCATTTCAGCCCATTTCTCTTCCTTTTCTTCACCTTCAACCGAGAGAGAAAGCTTGAGGGAGGGTTTTTCCTTCACAAATCATTTGAGTGTTTGATTTTCTTCATCTCCTTTTGATCGTGAAGCCCGGATAATCAATCTAACGCGTGTTCTTCGGATTAAAGTACTTGGATCTTCAAAGGTAATATTCTCCAACACCTTGGATTTCGATTTTTGTGTTGAGATACGATGTTTTGGACGTTATAATCATGATATATGAAGGGATATGTATATGATTATGAGTTTGTATAAGGATTCATTGGATTATTGAGGAATTATTCAAGAACACCTTGAAAATCGAGTTGGAATTAGGGATTTTCGACTAATTGTTGTTATAATCACGTTTTTGGATATTCATAACGGATTATTGATCGTATTAGAGATGTTTTGTTGGTTTGAAACACTTCTTGGGGATTTTAGGTTGATATTGTTGAGGTTTAGTTGTAAACAATCGGTGTTTGGACGCAACGTGTTTGATTTAATGCCTCTATGGACTTAGTTTAATCGTATCGACGTTTTGAGTTCGTTATATTCGTGTTTGATTCGTATATTGAACGGATTGTTGGATATTGTATAATTCAAGGTTGTTCGAGCGACCGATATCTCAATTAGGACGTTGTTCGTGGAAGAATAATTGTCACCGGTATTGTGTAAGTTAATTCTTACTCGGTTAAAAGGATATTCATCCCTTTTGTTGTTGATCATTCATAATCATAACTCATTCATCATTATATTAATCATTTTGAGTCCTGTAATTGTCGAATAATCATTTCATTCACGAGGAACGACGGTTTCAAATCATTGCATTGGGTTATCAATCACTTCACTATTATTTTCATCTCGGTGAGTCATTCTTGGCCTTGTCTAATTATTATTCATTGATATTCATTATGGTCATTCTCGTTCATGTGACCTTAAGGTTCATATTGCGTGGCGGGTGTGGGTGTGTGGAATTTTTAGTCGGGCACACGATGGTTATGTATTGGGTTTACCGATACATTGGGCCGTCTTGACGGAAAGCGTTACACCGTGAGACTAATTAGGTACAAGGACGGGTGTGTCCGGTCATTCGTCTTGTACACTCGCACAGAACACTACGGGCGTACTATGGAACTCCTCTTCAGCGTAATTCATAATTAAGATATTTCATAACTTCAGATATAATCATGATTGTGTATTTTCAACTCTTGAGGATTGTTGTTCTTTGTAACTGACCCCGTTTGGGGATTTTGTTTTTCAGGTCATGGCAAGGCAAACGCACGGGAATAGCATGTTGATGTCGAGGAGTCCTAGTGATACTAGTAGGGGCCCCCGATATTTCAGTTATTCATGTTATTGTCCTTTATTTTCCGCTGCAGACTTTCATTTGAATACTCCGTTTCATTCACTATTGTGTATTTTATCTTCATATAAAATACACTAGTATTCGGTATTGTCCTGGTGTGTTGTAACTAAACTCCTCATCGGAGTAATTATTGTTGTAATGTAGTTCGGTACTACATTTATCTTGTGTAATTCATTCATTTTCATTTGCCATGTGGGTCCTAGTTGGGGATCTACGGCACTGTAATATCCGCCTAGTTTGGGGTGTTACAGAGTTGGTATCGGAGCGTGGTTTTGAATACTACCTTCCGAGTCATGTCTCATTTGAAATCATCGTCATCAGACTAGTATCATTGGACTTTCGCGTCACGTGTGACCTGTGCAAATGCCGAGCCAATCAGACCGAAAGAACTGTAAGATTTCTAACGCCATGGTATAATTTCTGGCAATAGTCATTCATTCATCATTCATCAATTTACAATCCTCAAACATCATCATTCATTGTGATTAGGACGATCATGTTAACTCATCAATCACTTAATTCATTTCATTACTCAGTTAATAATCAGGACGATCATGTTAACTCATTAATTACTCAATTCATTTCATTATTCAGTTGTCAATCTGGATGATCATATTATCAATCTTGTTAAGTTATTCAAGATAATCATTTCAAGAATTTCATCAGATAATCATGTAACTTCAGTAAATCATTCATATAATCACTAAGTTAGAGCATGTATACTCATTTTCATCATCTCATGACATAATCATAACGTGTTAATCATGCGGGAAATATAATCATTATGCGACCTTCCTACTTCAGTATGGAGAGAGCTGTCAGGGGATGCATGGGGAGAGGCCGCGGTGCGGACCGAAACCCGAGAAATAATCACTCGCTGCCGGGAAATCGTGCCCAGGACTCGGCTCGATCAGGAGATGTTCGGGTTGATCCACTCACTTTTATGCAGGCCATGATGACCCATGTGCAGTTGCTCAATCATCATTGCGCCACTCTGACCGGATTAATCGAGAGAACTCTCCCGTATGAGCCAGCTGCTAAGGAAAGTGCGGAACAACAACCTTCATTTGTCAGCAAGAAATCAACGAAGCGTAATCAATCCGAAGGCGGTCAGTCAACCTTCAAGAAGCCTCGTGTGAGTCCTATCGTTTCTGAGCGACCTCCTACGGCGCATAATCGTGCGGGATCTCATTCCCGAGCACCCAGTTCGGCCATCACCTGTTTCAATTGTGGAACGCCGGGTCATTTCAGCACTGAGTGTCTGAAACCGTCTATCACGTGCTATAATTGTGGGAATTTTGGGCATAAGGCCCGTTTTTGCCGAAGGGACTCCAAGTCGGCTCCGGCGGCATCTCAGGCTCTGAAGCAATCAACCTTTCAGAATCAGACTGCTTTGTCAACGTCGTTTAAGACACTGGAAGCAAATAGAGTTGGAGCTCGTATTTATCAGACGGGAGCGTCCGGTTCGGGGGCCGGCAAGTCCCAGATTCATTTGATGAGGAGGATCAACGATCCGGTGGCCCGAATGATTTCAGGTATACTCGTAATTTTATTTCAACTTGTGTGTACCTTTTGATTCTGGTACACCGCATTCATTCATTTTCGAATCATACTTGAATAGACTTATTTCGGGATAGTCCTATTGCTTGTGGACCTCATACCATCGGTCTACCTGACGATGGAAGAATTTTCGGAATCATACCGAATTAAGCTTAATGACCGCGATTGGTTGATGGATCTAATCGTGGTGAACTTATCTTAGGACGATGTAATTTTCGGTATTAGTTGGTTTAACCGTCTTTATACTATCCTCAGTGTTTGTTAGCGTTTGGTCGCTATCTTTCCGTCGTTGGTTGTCGAATGTGTGCTTCAGGGAAGTAATCCCCGTTGTTCCAGTAGAAATTTTATTATGGCGGAAGCATAGAAATTACGCAATCGAACTATTCAATCATTCATTGTATCATTCTCATCGATTGGCCTTTCTAAGGCAATTGAGTTATTCAATCATTCTTTGTATCATTTTCATCGATTGGCCTTTCTAGGGCAATCGAGTTATTCAATCATTCATTGTATCATTCTCATCGATTGGCCTTTTTAAGGCAATCGAGTTATTCAATCATTCTTTGTATCATTTTCATCGATTGGCCTTTCTAGGGCAATCGAGTTATTCAATCATTCATTGCATCATTTCCATCGATTGGCCTTTCTAAGACAATCGAGTCATTCAATCATTCATTGTATTATTTTCATCGATTGGCCTTTCAAAGGCAATCGAGTTATTCAAACATTCCTTGTATCATCTTCATCGATTTACCTTTCTAAGGCAATCGAGTTGTTCAATCATTATTGGTATCTCTTTTTATCGATTGACCATTCTAGGGAAATCGAAATGTTCAATCATTCGTGGTATCATTGTCATCGATTGACGATGTATTTCCAGACGAGTTATCTGGTTGCTTTCACCTAGAGTAGGAGTGAGTTAGAGCCGGTACGTCCCCTTTATCGAAGGCACCGTATCGGATGGCCCCGACCAGAATGCAGGAGTTGAAGATTCAACTTGAGGAATAGTTCGAGGAAGGTTATCTTCGACCGATTGCGTCCCCGTGAGGAGCACCAGTGTGACCTATCAAGGAGAAGGATGGCTCGTCTCGTGTGTGTATTAATTACCAGGAGTTGAACAGGGTGATGATCAAGAGTAGTATCCTTTACCTCGTATTGATGATCTTTTAGATCAACTTCAGGGAGCTTCAGTATTTTCCAAGATCGACTTAAGATCTGGATATCACCAGTTGCGGATTCGAGAGTCGGATATCGCGAGGACAACGTTTCGTACACGCTATGGTCATTATGAGTTCGTAGTTATGCCGTTCGGGCTAACTATTGCACCTGCGGTATTCATGGAGTTAATGAATCGGGTTTTCATCGACTTTTTGGATCAGTTTGTTGTTGTCTCCATCGATGACATTTTGATTTATTCTCGTGATCGAGAGGAACACGAGGTACGTCTTCATCAGGTTCTCGACGTGTTGAGACGAGAACAACTTTATGGAAAGTTTTCTTAATGTGAGTTCTGGAGGTCCGAAGTGACTTTCTCGGGCACGTAATTTCATCTGCCAGAGTTCGTGTCGACCCTCAGAAGACGGAGGCTATCCGAGATTGGCAACCTCCGAAAGATGTTAAGGAAATCCGATGTTTCCTCGGATTAGCTGGTTAATTATCCAACCCACGGCCGGAGCTAGCAACCGTGGTTTTCGCGTTGGAAATTTGGCGTCGTTACCTTTATGGCATCACCTGTCAGATCTTCACCAATCACAAGAGTTGAAGTATATATTTACTCACAAGGAGTTAAATATGCGACAGAGGCGGTGGTTGGAACTAATCAAATATTTTGATATCAAGATCCTTTACCACCCGGGCAAGGCGAACGTTGTCGCCGACGCCTTGAGTCGTAAGTCCGTTCAGGAGCAGATGCTTGCTCGTTTACGATTCGAAGGAGCTTGGCGGGAACTCCTTAGACCGAGATCGAGTGCAGCCGGCGAGTTCAGGGACAGCTTTGTATGTTAGAGATTCCATCGTCACTTGAGGAGGTAATCAGAGAGAATCAGAGTTCAAACCCTTCATTGTTGCGCATCCGTGAAGATGTGGCTCAGGGGAAAGCCCCTGGATTCGTGGTCCACGAGGATGGACTCTTGAGATTTGAGAATCGGTTGTGCGTACCGGCGAATGACGAGTTGAAAAACTCGATTTTGAGAGAAGCTCATGCTACCCCTTATTCTGTTCATCCGGGGTCCAGCAAGATGTACAAGGACTTGAAACAAAATTACTGGTGGAGTAATATGAAGCGAGAAGTCGCAGAATTTGTTTCGAGATGCTTAACCTGTCAACAAGTCAAGATGGAACATCAGCGACCGTGAGTATCGTCTGGCTCCCTATTCCAGAATGGATGTGGGAAGACATTTCTATGGATTTCATCACGAGTTTGCCGACGAGTCGTCGTGGCATGAATATGATCTGGGTGATTGTAGACCGCTTAACTAAATCACCTCATTTCCTTGAGATCAAGGATACGTGGGGTCCCGAGAGACTGGCCCAGTTGTTCATCAAGGAGATAGTGAGACTTCACGGTGCCCCTAAGAGTATCGTTTCTGATCGTGACGGAAGATTCGTGTCTCATGTTGGAAATCATTTCATCGTGCTATGGGAACTCAGCTTAATCTCAGTACTGCCTTTCATCCTCAGTCCGACGGACAATCAGAGAGAAATATTCAGACATTAGAGGACATGTTGAGGGCATGCGTCCTCGATTGGAAGGAAGATTGGGAAGCCCAACTACCATTGATCGAGTTCACGTATAATAATAGTTGGCATGCTTCCATTAAGATGGCACCTTACGAGGCCTTGTACGGTCGTCGTTGTCGATCTCCCTTGTGTTGGGATGACTTGTCAGAATCAATCGGCACCGAACCCGATATGCTTATAGCCGCCCGGGAGAAGGTAGCTTTGATCAAGAGTCGTATGTTGACATTTCGAGTCGGCCAATCATATGCAGATAATCATCGTCGACCACTAGAGTTCGAGACGGGTGACCATGTTTTGGTCAAGGTATCCCCGAGTCGAGGTATTTTCCGTTTCGGAAAACGGGGGAAGTTGAGTCCGAGATTCATTGGACCGTTTGAGATTTTGGATCGAGTAGGCGAGTTAGCATATCGATTGGCTTTGCCTCCGGCATTGAGCCGAATTCATAATATGTTTCACGTCTCTCAGTTGCGGAAGTATGTTGCCGACCCGAGTCACATACTTCAGTTCGACGAAATCGAGATCGCGGATGATCATTCGTACGAGGAGCGTCCTGTACGAGTGTTGGAGCGGCGAATCAAAAAGTTGAGGAACAGGACGATCCCTTTGGTCAAGATTCAGTGGTCCAGACACGGAGTCGAAGAGGCTAGTTGGGAAACCGAGGATAGTATGCGGGAAAGTTATCCCGAGTTGTTTGACCCTTAGTTTCGGGGACGAAACTCTTTTAAGGGGGGGTGTATGTAATACCCGGTTGTAATTCAGTCATTATCATTCAGTAACTTCATTCGGTGATTGTCACTCAGTGGATTTTCACTCATTTACAATCATTCATCAATCATATTCGTTCACCGTGTTCACCATTCGGAAAACTTCGAGTTGTGTATCGTTATTGTTCATTGTTTCAACTTTCCTCATATGAGTTCGACTTTGTTAGATCACCATTAATTTTTGGTAACTCCAAAAATTCTAAATCTTTGCAATATTATAGAGCATCGAATTAGATTTCCAATGGTTCAAACGGTGAGTCAATCGGAGTCCGGACGAGAGAGTTATGGTCGTTTTAGCTCACCCGCTCATTTTTCAGTTATTGGCCGATCACTGCCGACCGAACTCGGCCGTGTCGTCCGACACGGCCCGTGCCGTACTCGTCCGGAAGTGCTGAAGTCTCTGCCTCAGGACCCGACCGTGTCGTCTGGCACGGCCGAGTCGAACTCTTCCGGATAAGCCAGAACCGACTGCCGACACGCCCGACTGTGTTCCAGGACACGGTCGAGTCATGCCGAGTCACTGTCGGACGGGTCACTATCGAAAGGCCCTCCGCGCCGCGACCGTGTCAAGCAGGACACGGTCGAGTCTCTGTCGGCCAGATGTGCGACACGACCATGCCGATCGGCACGGGCCGTGTCCGGCAGGGCAGTCAACTCCTTTAAATTCGTTTTTTCAGCATTTCAGCCCATTTCTCTTCCTTTTCTTCACCTTCAACCGAGAGAGAAAGCTTGAGGGAGGGTTTTTCCTTCACAAATCATTTGAGTGTTTGATTTTCTTCATCTCCTTTTGATCGTGAAGCCCGGATAATCAATCTAACGCGTGTTCTTCGGATTAAAGTACTTGGATCTTCAAAGGTAATATTCTCCAACACCTTGGATTTCGATTTTTGTGTTGAAATATGATGTTTTGGATGTTATAATCATGATATATGAAGGGATATGTATATGATTATGAGTTTGTATAAGGATTCATGGGATTATTGAGGAATTATTCAAGAACACCTTGAAAATCGAGTTGGAATTAGGGATTTTCGACTAATTGTTGTTATAATCACGTTTTTGGATATTCATAATGGATTATTGATCGTATTGGAGATGTTTTGTTGGTTTGAAACACTTCTTGGGGATTTGAGGTTGATATTGTTGAGGTTTAGTTGTAAACAATCGGAGTTTGGACGCAACGTGTTTGATTTAATGCCTCTATGGACTTAGTTTAATCGTATCGACGTTTTGAGTTCGTTATATTCGTGTTTGATTCGTATATTGAACGGATTGTTGGATATTGTATAATTCAAGCTTGTTCGAGCGACCGATATCTCAATTAGGACGTTGTTCGTGGAAGGATAATTGTCACCGGTATTGTGTAAGTTAATTCTTACTCGGTTAAAAGGATATTTATCCATTTTGTTGTTGATCATTCATAATCATAACTCATTCATCATTATATTAATCATTTTGAGTCCTGTAATTGTCGAATAATCATTTCCTTCACGAGGAACGACGGTTCTAAATCATTGCATTGGGTTATCAATCACTTCACTATTATTTTCATCTCGGTGAGTCATTCTTGGCCTTGTCTAATTATTATTCATTGATATTCATTATGGTCATTCTCGTTCATGTGACCTTCTGGGTTCATATTGCTTGGCCGGGTGTGGCTGTGTGGAATTTTTAGTCGGGCACACGATGGTTATGTATTGGGTTTACCGATACATTGGACCGTGCACACGGGAAAGCGTTACACCGTGAGACTAATTAGGTACAAGGACGGGTGTGTCCGGTCATTCGTCTTGTACACTCGCACAGAACACTACGGGCGTACTATGGAACTCCTCTTCAGCGTAATTCATAATTAAGATATTTCATAACTTCAGATATAATCATGATTGTGTATTTTCAACCCTTGAGGATTGTTGTTCTTTGTAACTGACCCCGTTTGGGGATTTTGTTTTTCAGGTCATGGCAAGGCAAACGCACGGGAATAGCATGTTGATGTCGAGGAGTCCTAGTGATACTAGTAGGGGCCCCCGATCTTTCAGTTATTCATGTTATTGTCCTTTATTTTCCGCTGCAGACTTTCATTTGAATACTCCGTTTCATTCAGTGTTGTGTATTTTATCTTCATATAAAATACACTAGTATTCGGTATTGTCCTGGTGTGTTGTAACTAAACTCCTCATCAGAGTAATTATTGTTGTAATATAGTTTGGTACTACATTTATCTTGTGTAATTCATTCATTTTCATTTGCCTGGTGGGTCCTAGTTGGGGATCTACGGCACTGTAATATCCGCCTAGTTTGGGGTGTTACAGAAATAAGCTAGCTCCTATAATGTGAGTGCTTCCAAGGCCTCCTGTCAGGATCATTCACAGTGCCTTTCCACCAGTTGACTAGTGAATCATTGCCTCGATCCCTGTAGATACTTCTTACTTCAGGGGATTTATCGTAAGCAAGGATCCAGTTTTCCGGATGGGTGACCCGTTTAATTTTCTGGTGCTTTGATTTCATCAGCATTTTCAAAGGGAGCCTTCCTTCCACTAACAACCTTGAGAATTCATTTGCGGCATCTTACATCGTCTTGAATTGGTTGAAGAGGGCAGACTCCCTGATGAGCATACAAGAGTATCTCACCAATTCATTTTTCTTCCAACTTTTCAGATCATCGGCTGAAGGCTGTCGGTCAGTGAGCAGAAGAATCTTGGATGGCTTATTGTTCTTCCATGGGATGTTGGGTTCCTGGAACTCAGGTCGAGAGACAGTTACCCTGTATCCCTTTGTAGCTTGACTTGACCCAGTAGCGTTCAGTCGACCAATTGCAATAGCAACAGTTTCTTCCAGCGTTGCATCCATCTCTCTCTCTCTCTCCAATATCCATCTATGGGCAACCTCTCTGGACTCTTCTCTCTTTTTGTCATCATCAAGATCTGATACCTTGCTGTGAATCTCCTGTAGGAGCTTCATAGGCGCATCCTATTTGGTCTTCAGATCATTGACGCTTTCACCAGTGTGCCAACCACCAAACACAGATCATCGATCTTATGATTGTGCTCAGTTAGTCGGATGCCAGTATGCTGTAGGGCGGCAACCATTTTGGCCTCGGCAACTCTGAGCTTTTCTTGTTCCTATCACAGGATTCTCTCCTGATGCTGTTTTAGTTGGTTGATCGCCTGCCATAATGCTGTAGGCATCAGGCGGAATGCATCTTCCACGTCATTGATAGCAGATTTGAGCTTAGGGATCTCGTCCTGGGCAGTCTCTCTCATCCAATCGAGTTCCTTGCCAACATCATATAAAGCCTTGGCGGCGTCCTGCAAAAAGACTGTTTGGCGACCGATGGAATGAAGTTGCTTGATGTGGGCTTCTGTGCGTGGGGATCCAGGGTGCGCAATTTTTTAATCCTCAGGTTCTTCGAGTTGATGAAGAACCACATGATGACGGGGTCTTCATGGTCTGTCTTCTGGCAGAAATCTATCATCGAAGTCAGATTTGGAGCCAACAAAGATGGGAGTTGCAGGGGCATCTGGAACAGGAGCTTCAGAAGCAGGGGCTTCGGAAGGTGGTGCTGTAGGTTCAGTCTCGGAGACAGAAGGAACTGATTCCTCCTGTATGAGTTGCTCGTATGTAGTCGGAAGTACAGGAAGGACTAAATCTTGCTTCTGACTCTCAGCTTCCGCCAGATCCGGAAGAGGGACTGAATCCTCTTGGCGGATAGCGTGGGCTTCATTGTCTTCAGATTGCAGGACAGTTTGGCCATCCTGTTCGGGAGCAGCTTGCTCTTCAGAGATGAGAGGAGGGACTGATTCCTCCTGTTTTTGTTCTTGAGCAGCTTTCTGTTGAGGGGAAGGGCACGGTTGTCTGTCAGAATCCCCCTAACCCTATTGGTTTTGGAGTTTGGCCATCTAACCTTCCCTGGCCTCTTCGCGGCTGATCCGTGCACCGGCCTGTAGGGCATCATCAACATCATCTGAGTCAGGGTCGGAGTGGTGGCAGGGTGAAAGATCTTTGTCACTAGACTGTTACTTCCCTTTGAGTCTAGCGTTTTATTTATCTGTGTAGAAGTTTGAGATTAGCTCGCGGCAAAAGTGATCCTCCCAGTGGATCAGGACTTCGACGTTCTGGGTGGCCGTGACCTCCAGAGCAAATATTTCCTCATCCTTCCAATCGGCCCAGTGATACAAGGTGTTGTACAGGCGACCCTATATGACTTCCAGATTTTGAAGCGTTCGAAAGCTTCCTATATTTGAACCTGGAGGAGTGCATTATTTATAATGTCAGTTGGGGAGGGACTCCGTACAGTAGTTGGGTCTACCGTCAGGATGGGATCCTCAACAGGTGTGGGAGCCTATTGTGGAGAAGGTTCCCGAACAGGGGATGGTACCCTGTGGGGAATGGGACTCCGTACAGTGGTGGGAATCCTGATTGGAGTAATGACTTTTAGATCTAAAGGGGCAGCCGACTCGCCGGAACCCTCCAACTTCGCAAACAGTTGGTCATCCGTCATAGCCGCCACATGCTCGGGATCTACTATTTTTGCAGCAACTTTTTCATCCATAGAGGTTGCGCCCTATGGGGTTGGTTCAGCTATAGGAACATATGGAGCATCTACGGTGACCGATGTAGTCACTGTAGCCTCAGACTTATAAGACTTCTTGGTCTTCTTCTTCTTCTTCTCGACAGCATTAGGCGAACGGCTGTCGGCAACAATTCTCTTCTTCTTTTTCTCCTCGCTTGATATCCTCAGAGTGACGTCCCTCGGGTCACCTGAGCTCGCCATGCTTCGAGGATGGGGCCTCTTAGCAATCAATCGTGTGCCAATTTTCTTAGCATCAACAGACTGTTTCACTTTGAAATGAGTGAGGATGTAGTTCAGGATGAGGCCAAAGGATTTCTTGGCAGGTTCAGGCTTAGGGGCCTCTTCCTGAATTATTTTCAGCAAAATTTGACACCAGTTAGCCTTCTATTTCGACATGATGGCCACCATCATTCTGAAGCGGAGGTTGGTGCACATTTTAAAGGCTCCTGTTCGGTTTTCAACCACTCGGAAATAGAAGTCGTGCAGATAGACGTACGGCAGTGTGAAGGTTTTCTTGTGGCATGAGGTGGGAGATTCTTAGCCATCTCATCGCCAGTGAACAGTTTCCAGTTGGCGGTCAGTAGGCTTTCCGACCCGAAGGTCTCCAGTTCTTCCATTTTTAGGCCATCAAACGGTAGCCTGTACAGCTTCTCCAATAGTTCTCTGTTCACAGAGAATTCAATTCCTTGGACCATCGCGGTGATTTCAGAATTCTCACCTCCTCTCCTATGAGATGAGCACTTGAACAATGCATCTAAATAGAATTCCTCCACGATCTGCTCATCGTAGAGATCAGCATGGTGACTAGCAAAGTGGTAAATCCCTTATTTTTTCACCATAGAAACGACAACCTCCATCCCAATGATGTCTTCTCCTTCAAGGTCGATTCTCTCCATTACAACAGACCTGGCAAATATATGCCCATCAATTATGGTTTCTTTCTTCTTCATCGAAAGGGAAGATGTGTGAGAGGTCGACATTCTGCAGATGAGAAGATTTGAAGTGACAAAGAATCACACAAAAAATGCAGAGAATTGCACAAAATATGTAAACTGTTTGCTTAAGACTCATTTAATATGCTGAAAGCGTAAAGAGTCTAAGGAAGCAAAATACAGTCCTTTTATAGGATGCAAGGAAGATTATGGTTATACAGTGAATGGTCAAATTTGAGGGATGGGAACAGTATTTTAAAATAACGTACAATATGGATTCAGAGTAAGTAATACATGTGATCCATCTATTTTTGAAATGATGACCGATCCCACTTCTGACAGTTCGTCTTCCCTTATTGCACGAAACAACAGATTGAAATTACTGAAATCATGGTATTTGAGGCAATAAAGTCCAGGTGTCCTCAAAACCATTAAAGGATAAGACGTTTGAATTTTAAACAGGGCACGTGGACTTAAAACATTTTATATATGAGTAGAATAGTATTACAATATTAAATGACATCCTACAATACATGTGCTATATCCGCGAAAATACAGCGTTCCCCTTTAAAAGGTATATACTGTTGGGATTCGGTGCCTAAAACGAAGGCCCAGCGGAAGCGGTAAAACGAAAATTAATTCGATCCGAATCCCTACGAGGATCGATTGAGCTACGTATATACGAATATCAAAACGAAATACAAGAGATACGAGAAACATACCCTCGTAGTCCGTTGATTAAATGGATAACCTTCTCTTGAGCTATTCCCCAAGCTCTTGAACGATCCAATGCCGAAAACACCGCGTCTCTACTTGCCACGCGCCGGAGAAATGACCAGAACAACAATCACCTTGCTATCCTCCGAGGATACGGCTAGAGCTAAGTGATAAAGCTATATATTTGTGATTACAACACTCCAAGTGTATAACTCACTTACTCTCAATGAATCTCTCAATTTTCTCCAAGAACAATTAAGATGATATGAAGAAGATGATGAAGATAATTGAGAAAAAGGTTTTTCTCTTTCTCTCTCTCTATTTCACTTTCACGTATGGAAGCTTGTGTGTGTAAGTGATAGTCATCCTCCTTTATTTATTCAACTCCCCACTACCTTTAACAACTCATGCATGTGGGAATCTAACCCCACCTCCACAATAATAATACATTAAAGAATGGAGACATAAGTCCAAAAGGAAGGTGGGTGGAATGTGGGGGGCGGCCCATGCTAGAAATCGGACGAGTTCGGTTCGTTTCGGACTCGCGAGGGTCTAAACAGATAAACTCCGATTCCGTATCGATGTATTTATATCGATTAATTAATCCAATTAATTAAACATATCAAATACAAAATAATATAATTAATTTCTCCAAGAAATAATTATATACATGAATTAAATTAATCACCCGAGAATTTATTTAATTCATTAGGTAAATCAATTTATCCAATAAATCGATTTAAACATCCAATGTTCCAAAATTAGATATCCAATATCTAATATTCATAATGAGAGAATTAGCTTGAATCATTCCGTCGTCAATCCTATTGCGCGACTCGGTAGGTCCGTCTCAGTCAGCAATGGGAGGAACCAAAGAGTAGTAGCACCACCTAGCCGGCTGGCGGCTACACTGTACTCCGAGAACGAATGATTGGGATCATTCAAGAACCATTCTGTCGTGAATACCAGTATACGTATAAACCCTTCTTTCAAATGTCCCGATCAAGTTATAGGGTCACGGTCAGTCAAACCCTATCTGTACTTGACGCTATGCATGCGTTAATGCAAATCGAGATCATCGAGCTGTCGTGTATCTAACACAAATAGCTCCAATGCTTTGGCTAAAGACTTATGATCTCATCTGCCAATAACCGCACAGGACATATAACCCGCTCACTAACGGGAGAAAGAAATCTATCTTGGTATTCAGTAGGACCTGCTACTTGCCCGTCAAGATGCACGTCGAGGTTGACCCCCACCTTCCGGTTTACAGGGTCGAACTACTCTAATGAAAATCTTGACGTCACAAGCACATCCCTACTAAATCCTCAAGTCGAAGGTTCACAAATACCTATCACAACCTTTCGATTCCGTCATTGACTGTCCCGGAGTGAAATCCATGTGACGAATCGAGGGTGAGTCGGTTCGAGTATACTAATCCAATTAGCATACCTATAACGTGTGCTCCCACTAACCATTAGCGTTCGACAGGCACTCTCCATGTCAAAGAACACGTCATACAAGTCTTCACATAAACTTAACGCCCAGTCAAGTTTCATCGACTTGCGAACGATTAAGTATTTGAGCTATAACCTTTCCAGTGCCGACCCGCTTATCCAATAAGGAGTGGAACGTTTTGCTCTCAAATACACGGACTAGTTTCTATGTGTTTATTTACGAGTTAGGAATGCCAGTAACTACCAGTAAATAAAGAAATATTCATTTGCCTTATATAAATGGTTTACATAATTACAAGTACAATGCCCTCACTCAACAACCTCTGAGTGGCATTCGAGGGCATACTCCTAACATATACATGATTCAATTTTTACACCAATTTTTGGATGAATACTGTATTCATGGGTCGTACTGTATTCCCCCTTTATTAATGTACACGTCAGCTGTAGGAAGGTTTCGTGCCATCTCTATCCTACAGTAAGATCTGACTTATTCTGAGTGTATAGTTACTTAAAGTGGATACTGTATTATTAGGTCTTACAGCATTCCCCCTCAATTGATGAGTAAATATGTAAAAACTTATAGGGAGTCAGGCTATGGCATTCCCAATTCTTGACGAAGCATGCAGAATATGGTTGTGCTGAGAGGTTTTGTAACGATGTCGGCCAACTGAATATATATATGAATTTTCTCGATCCGAACATCCTTATTCTCAACATGATTTCTGATGAAGTGATTCTTCATATCAATGTGCTTAGCTCGCGAGTGCAATACACGATTGTGCGTTATTGCAATTGCAATCATGCTATCTCACATGATTGGCATCTTTGTGGCAGTGATTCCATAATTCTGTAGCTGCTATTGCATCCAGAGAATCTGCATACAACAACTTCCAATGGCATAATATTCCGATTCAGCTGTAGAAAGCGAGTTGGCGAATTGCTTCCTACTCAACCATGACACAAGTCTAGGTCCAAGAAAGTGACAAGTACCGCTTGTACTCTTCTTATCCAACTTACAACCTCCAAGATCCGAGTCGTTGTAGCCTACCAAATCGAATCCTCCTTTCTTAGGATACCACAATCCTACATCGATTGTTCCTTTGACGTACTTAAGGATTCATTTGGCTATCGTGAAGTATGACTCTTTAGGTGCTACTTGGTACCGAGCACACACCCCTACAGCAAACTGGATATCAGGCCTGCTAGCCGTTAGGTACAGGAGTGAGCCTATAAGCTTCCTGTAGAGTGATTGATCAACCGTCTTTACAGCTTTGTCAGCACTAATTTGCGTGGAAGTGCTCATGGGGGTTGACAAGGATTTGGAGTTGTTCATCCCAAACTTGTTGAGCATCTCCTTGCTGTACTTCTCCTGGTTGATGAAGATTCCTGTAGGCAATTGCTTAACCTGCAATCCTAGGAAATAACTATGTTCTGCCATCATACTCATTTAAAATTTACTTTGCATGAGATGAGAGAACATTTGACATAAAGCAAGGTTAGTAGAACCAAATATAATATCATTGACATATATTTGCACCACTAACAGGTCATCACCTTCCTGTATTTTTAATAGAGTCTTCTCCATAGCACCTTTCTCAATTCCATTATTGATAAGGTACAGGGATAGGGTTTTATACCAAGCTCTAGGTGCTTGCTTAAGTCCATACAGAGCTTTCTGCCTGTGTACCAGATCTCCGTCTTCAGTGTTGACAAACCCTGGTCACTATCAAAATTCACACTTTAGCCGACGACTTTTAAGTGTCGTCGGCTAAACTTTGTACTTTAGCCGACGACCCATACTACCGTCGGCTAAACTATTTTAGCCGATGACTTGATCTGGGTCGTCGTATAAAGTACAACGTAGTCGTCGGCTAAAGTTTAACACTTTCGCCGACGACTTTTGTAATGGTTTAGCCGACGACCCAGATCAAGTCGTCGGCTAAACCTCCAATTTAATATTATATATCGTCCCCAGTTATTTTCAGGCAAAAAAACCTTGATTTTGTCGAAGACTTGGAGGATTAGCCGACGACATTGACCTTTAGCCGACGACTAAGAGGATTAGCCGACGACATGGACTTATTATCGGCCTACGGTTTTTTAGCCGACGACTCAGAGGATTAGCCGATGACATTGACCTTTAGCCGATGACTTTAAGTTGTTGCCTAAACCCCCGATGTTTCCACCGGTGGCTGTTCAATATAGACTTCTTCGGCGAGATCTTCATTCAGGAATACCCTTTTGACGCCCATTTGATATACTATAAAGCTCTTATGGGCGAAAAATGCTAGGAATATCCTGATGGCTTCTTCCTGTCTGTAGCCTTGTGCGACTAGATGGGACTGATAATAAGTCCATTCCCATCTTTCTTATTTCTAAATACCCATTTGGTTCCAATTACGGCTTGATGATCTGGCCTGGGTACTAGATACCATACATTGTTTATTTCAAAACCATTAAGCTCTTCTTCCATAGAAGTAATCCAGTGAGAATTATTTAGAGCTTCATTGGTCGAAACAGGTTCGGATTGGGCTAAGAATACGGCAAGAGTGCACATTGCTAGTCTTCTAAGTTTAGCTTGAGATTTCCATACAGGAAATGGAGATTTCCTATATTCAGTCTCTTCTTGCGCACACAATACAGTTCCTTGTGTATTCTGTATTCTTCTACAGGTAGATACACCGGCATCAGTGTCACCTATAATCAATTCCTGGGGGTGATCTCTCAACCATCTCATGTCAGGTTCTAATTCAGCATCCCATAATGTATCTTGTGGTGCTGTAATTTTGGCTTTAGTTTGTACAACATCGGCTTCAACTACTTCTGATCTTACGTCTGTAATACCCGGTTGTAATTCAGTCATTATCATTCAGTAATTTCATTCAGTGATTGTCACTCAGTAGATTTTCACTCAATTATAATCATTCATCAATCATGTTCATTCACCGTGTTCACCATTCGAAAAAACTTCGAGTTGTGTATCGTTATTGTTCATTGTTTCAACTTTCCTCATATGAGTTCGACTTTGTTAGATCACCATTAATTTTTGATAACTCCAAAAATTCTAAATCTTTGCAATATTATAGAGCATCGAGTTATCTTTCCAATGGTTCAAACGGTGAGTCAATCGGAGTCCGGACGAGAGAGTTATGGTCGTTTTAGCTCACCCGCTCATTTTTTCAGTTATTGGCCGATCACTGCCGACCGAACTCGGCCGTGTCGTCCGACACGGCCCGTGCCGTACTCGTCCGGAAATGCCGATGTTTCTGTCACAGGACCCGACCGTGTCGCAGCACGGCCGAGTCGAACTCTTCCGGATAAGCAAGAACCGACTGCGGACACGCCCGACCGAGTTCCAGGACACGGCCGAGTCATGCCGAAGTCCGCCGTCGGACGGGTCACTATCGGAAGGCCCTCCGCGCCGCGACCGTGTCAAGCAGACACGGTCGAGTCCTGTCGGCGGTATGCGACACGACCGTGCCGATCGGCACGGGCCGTGTCCGGCAGGGCAGTCAACTCCTTTAAATTCGTTTTTTCAGCATTTCAGCCCATTTCTCTTCCTTTTCTTCACCTTCAACCGAGAGAGAAAGCTTGAGGGAGAGATTTCTTCATCAATTATCATTTGAGTGTGTATTTTTCATCACCTTCAATCATTTGGGAAGCTTGGATAGTCGATTTTACACGTTTTCATCGGATCGAATTGGTTGGATCTTCAAAGGTAATATTCTCCAACACCTTGGATTTCGATTTTTGTGTTGAAATACGATGTTTTGGACGTTATAATCATGATATATGAAGGGATATGTATATGATTATGAGTTTGTATAAGGATTCATTGGATTATTGAGGAATTATTCAAGAACACCTTGAAAATCGAGTTGGAATTAGGGATTTTCGACTAATTGTCGTTATAATCACGTTTTCGGATATTCGTCTTGGATTATTAATCATATTGAAGATGTTTTGTTGGTTTGAAACACTTCTTGGGGATTTGAGGTTGATATTGTTGAGGTTTAGTTGTAAACAATCGGAGTTTGGCCACAACGTATTCGATATAATGCCCCAATGAACTTAGTTTAATCGTATCGACGTTTTGAGTTCGTTATATTCGTGTTTGATTCGTATATTGAACGGATTGTTGGTAATTGTATTATTTAAGGTTGTTCGAGCGACCGATATCTCAATTAGGACGTTGTTCGTGGAAGGATAATTGTCGTCGGTGTTGTGTAAGTTAATTCTTACTCGGTTAAAAGGACATTCATTACTTTTGTTGTTGATCATTCATAATCATAACTCATTCATCATTATATTAATCATTTTGAGACATGTAATTGTCGAATAATCATTTCATTCACGAGGAACGACGGTTCCAAATCATTGCATTGGGTTATCAATCACTTCACTATTATTTTCATCTCGGTGAGTCATTCTTGGCCTTGTCTAATTATTATTCATTGATATTCATTATGGTCATTCTCGTTCATGTGACCTTCTGGGTTCATATTGCGTGGCCGGGTGTGGTTGTGTGGAATTTTTAGTCGGGCACACGATGGTTGTGTATTGGGTTTACCGATACATTGGACCGTGCACACGAGAAATCATTACATCGTGAGACTAATTAGGTACAAGGACGGGTGTGTCCGGTCATTCGTCTTGTACACTCGCACAGAACACTACGGGCGTACTATGGTACTCCTCTTCAGCGTAATTCATAATTAAGAATTTTTTTTCATAACTTCAGATATAATCATGATTGTGTATTTTCAACCCTTGAGGATTGTTGTTCTTTGTAACTGACCCCGTTTGGGGATTTTGTTTTTCAGGTCATGGCAAGGCAAAAGCACGGGAATAGCATGTTGATGTCGAGGAGTCCCAGTGATACTAGTAGGGGGCCCCGATCTTTCAGTTATTCAAGTTATTGTCCTTTATTTTCCGCTGCAGACTTTCATTTGAATACTCCGTTTCATTCAGTGTTGTGTATTTTATCTTCATATAAAATACACTAGTATTCGGTATTGTCCTGGTGTGTTATAACCAAACTCCTCATCGGAGTAATTATTGTTGTAATGTAGTTCGGTACTACATTTATCCTGTGTAATTCATTCATTTTCATTTGCCTGGTGGGTCCCAGTTGGGGATCTACGGCACTGTAATATCCGCCTAGTTTGGGGTGTTACAACGTCGGCGGGATTGATTTCTAAGTCCACGCCAGGCTCTATTGGAGTTTGAATATCATCAATAGATAGAGTTGGGATGGTGTAGGTTAAGCTTTCTACTCCTGTAAGATCATAATGGGGTTCATCAAATACTACGTGGATAGATTCCTCTGTGGTCAGCTTTCTTTTGTTAAAGATACTGAAAGCTTTGGTGACAGAGGAGTATCCTACAAATATCCCTTCATCCGAATTTTCGTCCAAGGTTTTGAGTTGATTTTTTCCATTATTCAGAACATAACACATGCATCCAAAGATGTGAAAGTATGCAACTATAGGAGTTTTATTGTTCCATACCTCATAGGCTGTTTTATTGTGATGGTTGTTGATGATACAACGGTTTTGTGTGTAGCACGCTATATTTGTTGCTTCTCCCCAGAACATTTGCGGCAATTTGCTTACAGCAATAATGGTTCTTGTTACTACTTTGAGCGTCCTATTCTTTCGCTCGGCAATATCATTTTGTTGAGGATTCCAAGCTGCTGAGTATTCGTGGTGTATTCCATTATCCGAATAGTATTGCTCTATAAAGTGATTTGTGAATTCAGTACCTCTGTAGTAACGAATGGACATGATGTTAGGAATACTTATTAGATTTTAATGATGTCATCCCTGTATTTCATTATTCAAATGTATGTTTTAAATACTTGGAAAAATGTAAAGAAGAATCAAATATCTTCTGTAGGCCATGTAAGTTTGGCTAAGAAACGGCTAAGTATAAATCTCAGACAAGTTCAATATCAGACAAGTTTTGGTCAACGGACAATCAGAGAGGTTGACCAAAACACTGTAGATAACAAGTTGCAGACAAGTGTAAATCAGAGAAGTCTTGGTCAACTCAACTGTTCACAGAATATTGACCACATAAGACTTATCATCACGCAACATTCTGAAGAAAGTGATTTATCATAGAAGGGCTGGTCAAAATTATTATCAGAGAAGTTTGACCAATCTGCAGTCAAGTAATCAGACGGAGTCCAATCAACTGAAGTTTAACCATAAAATCATATAAGTTCATCAGGTCTGAAGACTTCAGATAGATCGTCAGATCAGAGAAGATTCATCGCGACAGAGAACTTCATCTCAGAGAAGTTACAACATAGAAGTCCAACATCAGATAAGAGAGATCAGATAAGTGATCATCCAAGTAACTCAGTCCACGCCAGCATGCGTTGAAAAGTCAATAATCACGAAAATTCATATGCAGGCGTAGAGAGAGAAACTGGAGAGATTCACAGAAAGCAATGAATTAAATATTCATCGAGATCCACACTCTGAAGACTTTATGCATACTACAATCTAAAGATTCGGCGCTACAACGTGAAAGTCTTCAGAACGGTCGGAATTGAATTAAAAATTAAGGGAATCCAGCCTTGCAACGTTTGTAATGGAGAAAACAAAGAAGTGCATTTCTCCAACGGACGGATTTGTTACAGTAAGTGCAACGACTATGAAGGAAGCTCAAGGATCGAACTCTATAAATATCTGAAGATTTGAATTGAGCATACACAACAACGAAGCAAACAATATTCTCAAGCGAACAAAGCAATCAAAGCATTCAAGCTATCAAAAGCATTCTATAGCTTTGTGAAAAGAGCAGCTTAACAGATCTTATTCGAAGAAACTCTTTGTTGGAGAAGACAACACTCCTGTCTAAAACTTGAGTACCGGGGTTACTTTATTGGATGAGGTTCTTGAAAGTAGAGAGGTTGTAAAGGCATCCAAGGATCGTAGATCAAGTGGTGCAAGGCAGCAAAGGGAGTTCCAACGGCAAGGAATTCCATTGGTTGGAAGCTGTTGTAATTAGTTGAATCACTGTAACATTTATCACTAGTTGAGAGTTATAGTGAATTCATCTCCAACTGGTTTGGAGAAAACTGGATTAGTAGAGAATTACCCCACCTCTGATATCACTATAATTGCGTGCGTATTTTACTGCCTTAATCATCATACTTACCTGCTGCATACATATTTACTGTTCCATTATTTAGTTATCTGCCTTAATCATCATACTTACCTGCTGCATACATATTTACTGTTCCATTATTTAGTTATCTGCTTTCGTCATCAGCTGTGTCTTCCACATATCTTGTCTATAGAGGACTTCAAGTCATCTGTACTTATCACATCTGAGAAACACTTGACTTCAGGAAAAGAGTTTCAATAAGTCTATTCACCCCCCCTCTATACTTATTCCTGACGATTTGTGACCTACAAGTGGTATCGGAGAGGTTGGTTCAATTTTTCAGAACCAGATCCATATATCGAGGATATATATTTTAATCTCTCATTTAGAATGGAACATATGCAACACATGCACTAAAGGTTACCTGTTTTTTCAGTTCACGAGTATGATCTTTGGAAGATAAGAATGCAGGCACATTTATCATCTATACATGACGACACGTGGTGCATAATTGAAGATGGTCCTTTCATCTTTGAGAAGGACAACTCCCCTGAAGAAATTGCAGCCGGGAATACACAGAAGATCCCCAAGTAGAGGATGGAGATGACCCATAAAGAAAGGAAGCTGGCCAATCTCGAAAACCGAGCCAGAGATGTGCTGTACCAGACCCTTTAAAAATCAACCATGGTCAAGATCAAGAATTGTAAGAATGCCAAAGAAATTTCGGACACATTAGCTGTAATGTGTGACGGAACTGATAAAAGAGAATAAATTGTCAATTGCTACTCAAAAGTTTGACAATTTCAAAATGAAGAATGGGGAATCAATTGATCAAGTGGACACAAGATTCACAGAGATAATAAATGAAGTCAATTCTCTGGGAAAATCATATGGAAACAGGGAGATGGCCCTGAATGTTCTAAGATATCTCAACCCATATTGGAGTATGAAGGAAGTGGCCATGAAAGAGTCCAAGGATCTCAACAAGATAAAGATCCAGGAGCAATTTCCTGATCTAAAGGCTTATTGGTTCAAGCTTCCATGTTCATCATCAACCGAGCCTGCAGAGAATGGAATAGCATTTGCAGCTGAGTCCTCTGTCAAGAACCTATCTGAAGTCAAGCCTCCAAATCCCCTAGATTTTGAGGAAGAGATGGCATTCATAATGCAAAGATTCAGCAATTTCCGAAAAAACTACTCCAAGTATAAGAAGAATTATAAAGAAAATCCAAGGAGGAATCAAAAGGCTGGAAGCTGGAAGGTTGAATGCTACAATTGTCATAAGACAGGACATATATAAATTGACTGTCCTGATCTTAAGAAGGATGAAGGCAAGAAAGAAGTGGCCAGAAAAGAAGACAAGAGAAAAGCTTTCATTGGAGAACACCAAGAGAGAGTAGAATCTAGCAGTGGATTCTTCTATGATGATGATGAGGAGTACAATTGTCAGATGGCCAACATAGTTGATGAAGAGGTAACATCCAAACCCTCAATTTCAAATAATAACAGCTCATACATATCTCAAGATATGGACTTACATGAATATGTCAATCATCTTCTCAAACACTTTGAGAAATTAAAATCTGCACACTTAACTGTATCAGCCTAGAAGACCCAGCTGCAAGATGAGAATAGGCAGCTGAAAAATAACTTTGAAAAATGCAGCCTAGAGTTAAATAAAACTAAATCTGAATTTGAAAAACAGGCTGAAGACAAGTTAAAAAACCAGGCTGATAATACTACTGCTGAGATCAAAAGATTAACTGTTTTAAATAGCGAGAAATCAACTGCACTTGCTCATGTTAAATCTGAGTTTGCTATGCTGACACTGCCAAGTAATAAACAATCTAAGGAAATAACTTCTCTCAAGGTATCTATAACCTTGAATGAGTTGTGTATGAATAAAATCCCACTTTATTCCAAATCAAGCCTTGGCTATGACCCCAACACTCCATCTAGTTAAAAAACTACTTTCATCAAGGGAGAAACACTTGTCCCAACTGATGAGCCAACTTACAAACCTGTATTTCAAAATAGACAGCAGCCAAGTCAAAAGTTTAGGCAACAACCAAGGTTCACAAGGCAGCCACCTAGACAAGAGACTAGGCAATGTCCATGTAATATCCGTAATTTCGAATTTCGGTAATTTTCTTTTTTTCGGCCAAAGTCCATTTTGACGACTCGCTCATGACCGTTTCGTCATTTTGAGAATGATTAATTCTGCACTTTTTGTCATCCGAGTTCGTTTCGGTATCGTTTGAGTTCCGAGCTTTTTAGCGACTTTTCCGCACTTGAGCTCGATTCTTGCGAATCTCGTCCGAAACTGTTGTTTCGAGTTTCTCGTAAGTTCATTTGATGTTATTATTCATGTTGCGAGCTTTGGTTTGGTGTTTCGATCGCGTATCGTGATTTTCGGACGTTTTGGGCCATTTTCGTAATTTCCCAAAGTTTTGGGTAATTACTTCCGTTGTTGAATTCCGAGCCTTCGGGTGGTCGGAATTGTGTGTTCTCTTAGCTCTTAGATTCGTCTTTGCGAGTACGTCGTAACCGTATCATCGATTCGTATTCAGGTTCGGGTTTCGGGGTCGTTCGGGCCGTCGGAGTTGGCCCCGGCCGAGTCATGGCCGGGCAACCTGGGCCCAGGCCGGCACTGGCCGAGTCACGGCCGGTAGTGCTCGGCAGCTTCTGGCCGAGTCACGGCCGGCAGTGCTCGGCAGCTTCTGGCCGAGCAGTCCGTGGGCCGCGGCACACTCTGTGGCATTTTTCGGCCAAACCGACTGTACCGGGTGCCGCGGCACACTCCGGCCGAGCCGCGGCACACTGCCGACCACTGGGAGCCATTTTTGGGCCTGTGCCGCGGCACACTGTGCAGCCTATTTATGGCCCTGCAGACGGGTTTTTGGCCATTTTTCTCACTCGTTTTCTTCCCTTCCGCGGCTGGAGCTTGGTTAATCATGGAGAGATGTTGTTGGACAATAAATCCATGAATTTTTGAAGTTCATATCATCAATCATCCATCCTATAACATCCTCCGATCTACCGAATCAGGTCAGATTTTCTAGAAATCTAATTTTGGGGATTTTGGGTATTTTGTTCGTTTTCGTCCGTTTAATCCGATTTAACTTAGGATTTTGATGGATTGATGATTACTTAGATGTATTGTATCGTTTCCCTTGTTATTCCATGGTTGGATCGTATCGATTCGTTGTTTTGGTCGAGTTCTTGATCGATGCCTTGAAGGTGTCCGGTAAAATGTCATAGAGGGGTTTTCGGGCGTTCTACGATTATTCTTCCTCGTATGATCGATGATTTATTGATTATATGTTGTTAGGGTCGAATTCTTGTGAAGAACTCGAGTCGGAACCCTTCCGCTCGCCGCTTTATTCAAGCTTCTCGATCGTGGGTGTATTCTTTTCCTTCGCCGGGGAATCGTAGGTGTTCGAGGTGTCCCGACTGAGCCGTGATTGTAGGAGTGTCCGGTATCGATTATCGAGGCAAGTATCTTGCCCATACATTACGTGTTTTGTGGATATTATGGTTGTTAATCGTCGATATGTGCTAAATAAATGCTAATAACCATTTTTCAAAAGAATCGGTATATTTACCATCATGGTTTTTGTAAAGGTGACCCGTGTGTGTCGGGAATTAATGTGCTTAGTTGAATATGTGTGCTAGTGTCGAGTATAGAATCACCTTACTTTCTTGTGATGTCATTGCGTATGATTATGTCGTTGGTAAATATAAAGTGTAATTCTTTTGTCAAATTATGTGCTTGGAGTCCCGTGGCTATGGACGAATATGTGAGTTTTTGGTGATATTGGTTGTGTCGTTCGGTGCTGTTGAAATCTTGTGCTCCCTTGTGAATTGATATAGTTCTGGGTCGTGAGTACGTGTTGGATAATTTGGCCATTCTAGCAAGGTACCTCGACTATATATATTTTGTGTGTTTGACCTTTGAGAGTCGTGGTTTTGTAATGTGAGTTGTTACTCTTCCACCGGGATGGCATGTGGCCTCCGGGGCCGATACTAATGGGTACGGCCACTAAGTGGACTTGGGTGCGTGTGTTGATGTTCTTCCACTGGGACGGTTCGACGACATCGGGGCCGATACTAATGGGTACGGCCGCGGAAGGGGTTTCCCACCTGGGACGGTCCGACGGGGCCTCTGGGGGCCGATACTAATGGGTACGGCCACGGGTTACCAAGTGTGGTTTCTGTGATATTGATGTTGATGTTTTGATGATTAATTGTGATATTGTCCGGAGTATCACAATGCTTTGCGCTCGGGGTCGAGAGACATTATATATCGAGTCTTGGTGCTTGGCTAGAATGGCATAAGATTAATGTGTTATGTGTAATGTGTCCTTGTAAGTGAATTGAAGTGGAGGGCCGGGTCGTGGACCCTGTGTTTTGTGACCGGAACGGTTGGGTCGTGGACCCCGTGTTTTGTTAAACGGATTTGTATTTTGGAAATTGAACTTTGGGGCTGTGACCCTAAATGGCTTTCGAGGAATTAAGAACTTTTCAATTTTTGATGTTTTCAAAACTCCCGAGATTTGGAAATGTTTTCAAAATGCTTACTTGCTTCGTTTCTGCTTTCAAGACTTGGACTATTTTTTTTACTAAATATATCTCGGGAAGTCTTTCGTTATATTCTCGGAATGTGTTGTGTATGGCTCGTATTTGTACTTTATACTTGCACTAGCGAAACAATGGAGTTTCTTGACCCCGAGTAATCGGGGGTGGATATCTCAGTATTATGTCCGTACATGCAGTTTTCGGGAGCAAGACACGGGATCGGTACGAGGGATGATGAAAACGAATGATACTAATCACACGAAGGCCGCTTTGGGTTCGATTAGTCGAGTCCATTGTATTGTCTTTTCCATTGCCTTATTGTTCATTGTTGCGAGTATTTTACCCTTACATGGGTATGAGTCTGGATGAGTTTATGTATTTTGATTTGTAAGTCGGTGACGCATGCACCAAATCGGTCTATTGGTTCGTTATTTTGATTCGTCGGTATGTGATGTAATGTGTTGTTTTGATGTCTAGCCTGGTGGATCCTCACGGAGAGGGTCTGCGGCGTGTAATATTCCCGGTTCGATCTGGGGGTGTTACATTTATGGTATCAGAGATTAGGTTGCGGAAACCTAGGCTGTCGGGTCCAGTCGTGTATTGTTGGGTCTTGTCTTGTCAGATTGAGTCTGACTGATGTCGTGTCGCGACGCGTCGTTTGGAATGTCGGCCGTGATTAGTATCAGGGTGCAGCCATCATCTTCGTGCGATCTGTGGATGTAAGTCTCCCTACTACAGGTTGTACCACGAGCTATACGAGCCTGTGTGATTTTGTGTTATGTAGTTAATATTTGAAGGTGCATCGTGAGTAAGTGACATATATTTGTTGATTCCCATCTTGCGCTAAAATGTAGAATGATATTGCTGAATGTATCTTTGTATAAATCATTTTTCTTGCAAGAGTATAAACCTTGGAATTTTAAGTTTTCGAATCCTTTCGGGGAGTCACGTAAAATTTTTAAAATGCCCTCCAAGGGAGGAAGAAGTTGATTTTCATATGTTGACCACAAGGCTGTAAGTTCTGAAAACTCGAATTATTGATAATTCTTTTCCACTGTGTACTATAAGTTTTCAAAACACGAGTTTTGAACTCAAATGAGTTCTACAAAATATACTCAAGACGTGACCCTTGTTTTTAACTTTTTGGTTTTGAATGACAATTGCCTTTTGATGGTTGCTCATGATGTGTTGTAATTATGTGAATCGATGGCTTTGAGATTCGAATATTGTTGTTGTTTAATTGTGACCTTCGATTCCAGTAATGTCGTATATATGTTCGCAATCATGTTGCTAAAATAAAACCGTTAGCGCACGCTAAGTGTAAGGCTAGCGCGCGCTAATGCAGCATGGGTAGCGCACGCTAAATATGTGTTGTAGCGAGCGTTAGTCAGTCTGGGCAGAGGCTATGGAACCGCATTATAGCCGTTAGGTCTAACTTTTGCGGCCAATCACCTGTAGTTGTATTCTCTACGTAGTGTCTAGTGATAACAACTGTTGTGCGTGAATGTGTGTTAAGACTTTTCGTATTGCTAGGTGATATTTGATTGTGTTTGATGAATTGATAAATTATGTCTGCTGCGAGTGTGTTCGAACACGCTTTTCTAAAACTTTCATAAGTTTGTGCAAGTGCGATTAGCCGGCTTCGTATGAACTTTGGAAATTGTTTGAAATTTGCGAGCCGGCCTAGGATTCTCAAATAAAACCTCGACGGTATTTGAAAGAGTTGTTTTAAAGTACCTTGAACATTTTGTAAAATATTACCGTCGTTGATGTTTGTGAAGTGTTGGGAGAATTTTCGAAAATAATTTTAATGTATTGTTGCATTTTCAAATAATTCGAGTGAATGATTTTCAAAAATCTTTCACACCATAAAAATATTTTATTTCAAAAACTAATGCGATTTTTATTTTCAAAAATATATAGTGAAAGATGAAAAATCTCACTCGATGTAAAGTTCAAACTCGGAATTGGAAATGTTAGAGTATGTAAGAATGATTTGATGATCTTGCATGGTTAACTTGTTAGTTGTTAACGGTGATGATGATACGTAGAGGCATGATGACTTCAAATGATTTCAAATGAGACGGTTAAAGTATGTTGTTTGCAAGTTTTGATGAAACAACCCGAGGTACCAAAAGTACTTTTAAAGTTTATTTTAAATAGATATACAAATCCAAGGATTTTCAAAAGATTTCCTTTAAAAGGATACCTCGTGGATTTTCTTTTCGAGTTGTTATTGGTTATCTTATGTGATATGTCGTGCTGAGTTGGTACCTTAGTATAATATTTTGCGAAGTTGTGTGTTGTGTCAAGAATTAACACCTTCCGACCGACGATCGCCTCGGAGGTCGGGCGACCGAGTCACTGCCGAGCGGCCAAGGCAGATCTGCCGACCAGCGACCAGGCGGCCGAGCCTTAACCTAGCAGACAAGCTATATCGGCCAACCGAAGGTCCCAGGACAAGTCCTGGTGCCGAGCGATCGACCTCAGATACGATCGCCTCTCGGTACTCGGCGACCGACTCCTGGCGATCGACTAGCGGACGATCCTCTCTCGGCATCTGCCGACCGACCCTTGGTGACCGACCAATGCCGACCCTCAGCAACTGGCCGATGGCGACCTCTGATGACCAGCTAGAGACGACCGCCTCATGTCGATCAGCACCGATGGCCATCCAGTCGGCAAAGGCCGAGCCTCAAGACTGGCACCACGTGCAAGAGCCGAGACAAGATCCGCAAATCTCGGGCCATTGACCACAGCCTGGTAGAATCTTTCCACCAGCCGACAAGCCGCCGAAAGCTGTCAGTAGGGCCGCATGTGGCTGGCTCCGGACGCGTGCTGGCTCCTCATTGGACCACCCAGCTGGCGCCAGCCTCTTCCTTGGACTTTTGCCCGACAGCCCTGGTGATCGCCCCATTATAATATTGGCCGGCAGACGATCGCCCCATTATTATAATGGCCGGAAGGCGATCGCCCACCAAAGGACAGGACCCGACTACCCCTATATATACAAGGCTCCCTGCACTTGTATTTTCTCTCTGGCATTCTCGCATTACACACGCAATACACAAGCAAAATACACAGCACTTAGCTATCTCCAACTCTTGGCAACAGCTATCATTCGGTCTTACTTCTCCCGGCCTCTCTCATCAGGCAGACGATCGGCGGGGACGAAGAACACCGAGCTTCGCTCAAGAGCCGGATTAACAGAGTCTTTTTACACTCATTGTATTTAGATTTCTCTCATTAATACTTGTATCCACGAATATTCGTATTAATATCATCTCGCGAGAGCATTCAAGCCCGGGCCTAACAAACCCGACAAATCTTGTATTATTTATCTTCTCTCGGAAGTGCTCCCACAATTGTTGTTTGTTGTCCGTCTTCCAGCAGTATTAATCTTCGGATAAATATTTTGGGCGACAACAATTGGCGCTAGAAGGAGGGCAATCCAACCCTCGATTCTTTATACCTACCGTCCCGAAGAACACTCACTGCTCTCGGGGCAGATACTTGAAGTGACACTCACTGCACTTCAAAGAAATCCTTCAGAAATTATGTCTTCCGCCTCCGCGTCGAAGAAAGCCGTGGACCCGGCCGCACTTCCCGCTCCGTCGGCCCGAGCCGCAGCCGATGGTGGAAGGCAGCCGCTGTGGTCAGAGACGCTCGATCCCGTCCCGGGACGGCGTCCCGAGCCTCTCGCTCGATCAGTTCCGAACCAATGAACAGATCGAAGAGGCCATAGCCGCCCTTCAGGAATGACGGAGCGCTCTCTACGCGCCTCCCTCTATCACCCCCTCGGCCTCCCGCCGGAAGTCCAAGCGGAAGCTCAAGGCGTTACAGGTCGAGCAATCGCCAGGAGGCTCTCGTCGGCAAGAAGAGGCACTCGGCAGCCGGGGCACCTCTGTCTTCGATCGCCTGGGCAGTGACCCGACCTGGCAACCGGGGCAGTCCGGCCCCAGCTACGAGACGACGGAGTTTGAGTCCGTCACCAAGAGCTCGGCCTACCCGGCTCCCAGAAGGCAGCCCAGCCGTCTGGCTCCCCCTCGCCAAATTGCCGAGGTCGGCAGCAGCGGAGTCCGGAGATCGGTACACGATCGCCTCGGCTCCCGCCCCCAAAGCCGATCGGCAAGCGACCGAGCCACGGCGATAGCTGTGATGCAACGTCAGATCGACGACATGAAGGCGCTCCTGCAATCCGGGGCAGGCGCCATGAAGACGATCGCCGAGCCGAGCGAGCCGCTCGCGATCGACACCGAGCTCGCCCCCGTGCAGCACAGGATCGCTCCCCCGCAAACACCCGTGTACGAGGGGCGATAGGACCCCCAGACGCACCTGAAGAAGTTCAACATCTACATGACCGGGTGTGGGGCATCGGACGCGACCAGGTGCTGAATATTCCCTCTGACACTCGACGACCTCGCCCACCGGTGGTACACCTCTTTGCCACCTCGGTCCATTGGCTCCTTTAACGAGCTGGCGCACGTCTTCACGGAGCACTTCGCCACCAGAGTCGTCCGACCTGAAGGTCGCCTTCGCATGATGCAAATCAAGCAGGGAGAAGAAGAGTCCGACTCGGACTACATCGACCGGGTAGACGTGATCATCCTCAACGGTGAGCCCATAAACGATGAGACCGCCCTCTACGCGGTCCTAGGAGGTTTTCAGGGCTTCTCGCCTATGTTCAGGCATCTCACGAAGACCCTACCGACGACCTACGCAGCCTTCCGGGATAGAGCCGCAGATTTCCTGTCCAGGCAAAGGCTTCTTCTTAGCCTAGGAGTAGAGCGATCGGCGCCCGCGCGACGACCTCCAGTCTCCCAGCCCGATCGCTACTATCCAGCAGAGCCGGAGGACTCGCTCACCGCCTACAGTTCACCATTTTAAATGAGGGACTAACTCCCGCCCGATCGCCGATATCGACCTACGAATAAAGCGATCGGCTGCCGAGCGACGATCGCCAGTCTTCCGGCCCGATCGCCGATCATCACGCTACATCATCAGCAATTCGGAGGACACGATCGCTGTCTACACCCAAGATTTAACATGAGGAGCTAAGGCTCGCGATCGCCTCCACCGCACATCATAAAGCCATGGCCCTGGCAACGATGGAACCGGCTGCTTCGGCCATGCAAGGTCCCTTTCGGCCGAGATCGCCCGCCCTTTGTTTAAATACGAGGCCGGCGTAGTCTGAGGGCTCTCCAACATTAATCAGTGGACCCATGCCACAACCCCGTCTCAACATACAACGTCGAGGTCGGCCATCTCCATGGCTGGCCGAGGTGGAAGTAGAGCTAACAAGCCGCGGGCGTGGAGTTGATTCATCCGACGCTGCCCTGCGCAAGGACTCCTCTAGACCGAGACCGCACGCCCTTCGTTTAAATACGAGGCGAGGCGCAGCCTAACAGAGGACCCTCATAATAAAGTGAGTCACGAGACACTCAATGTCTTCGCGCACCAAGACACGGTCATGGAGTCGGTCCATCGATCTCCGCGACTGTGCACGATTTCTCAAACAAGCGAAACCACCAAGTTTCCATGGGGGATCGGCCAATGTTGTTTTTGCAGGTACAAGACCGAAATATAGCTAGCCAATCGACCATGATAGCCCAAGTCCGAATCCTAAGTCAGCTCAACAAGATCGCCCGTCCTCATCCTTACACGATCGCCACCAAGAACCACCTCGCCCCATGTCTTCAACATAGGAGCAAGCTGGGGGGCAATTGTTGTGTCAAGAATTAACACCTTCCGACCGGCGATCGCCTCGGAGGTCGGGCGACCGAGTCACTGCCGAGCGGCCAAGGCAGATCTGCCGACCAGCGACCAGGCGGCCGAGCCTTAACCCAGCGGACAAGCTATATCGGCCAACCGAAGGTCCCAGGACAAGTCCTGGTGCCGAGCGATCGACCTCAGATACGATCGCCTCTCGGTACTCGGCGACCGACTCCTGGCGATTGACTAGCGGACGATCCTCTCTCGGCATCTGCCGACCGACCCTTGGTGACCGACCAATGCCGACCTCAAGAATCGCCGATGGCGACCTCTGATGACCAGCTAGAGACGACCGCCTCATGTCGATCAGCACCGATGGCCATCCAGTCGGCAAAGGCCGAGCCTCAAGACTGGCACCACGTGCAAGAGCCGAGACAAGATCCGCGAATCTCGGGCCATTGACCACAGCCTGGCAGAATCTTTCCACCAGCCGACAAGCCGCCGAAAGCTGTCAGTAGGGCCGCATGTGGCTGGCTCCGGACGCGTGCTGGCTCCTCATTGGACCACCCAGCTGGCGCCAGCCTCTTCCTTGGACTTTTGCCCGACAGCCCGGGTGATCGCCCCATTATAATATTGGCCGACAGACGATCGCCCCATTATTATAATGGCCGGAAGGCGATCGCCCACCAAAGGACAGGACCCGACTACCCCTATATATACAAGGCTCCCTGCACTTGTATTTTCTCTCTGGCATTCTCGCATTACACACGCAATACACAAGCAAAATACACAGCACTTAGCTATCTCCAACTCTTGGCAATAGCTATCATTCGGTCTTACTTCTCCCGGCCTCTCTCATCAGGCAGACGATCGGCGGGGACGAAGAACACCGAGCTTCGCTCAAGAGCCGGATTAACAGAGTCTTTTACACTCATTGTATTTAGATTTCTCTCAATAATACTTGTATCCACGAATATTCGTATTAATATTATCTCGCGAGAGCATTCAAGCCCGGGCCTAACAAACCCGGAAAATCTTGTATTATTTATCTTCTCTCGGAAGTGCTCCCGCAATTGTTGTTTGTTGTCCGTCTTCCAGCAGTATTAATCTTCGGATAAATATTTTGGGCGACAACAATTGGCGCTAGAAGGAGGGCAATCCAACCCTCGATTCTTTATACCTACCGTCCCGAAGAACACTCACTGCTCTCGGGGCAGATACTTGAAGTGACACTCACTGCACTTCAAAGAAATCCTTCAGAAATTATGTCTTCCGCCTCCGCGTCGAAGAAAGCCGTGGACCAGCCGGCCAGACCCCCCGTTCCGTCCCAGTCCGAGCCGCAGCCGATGGTGGAAGGCATCCGCTGTGGTCAGAGACGCTCGATCCCGTCCCGGGACAGCGTCCCGAGCCTCTCGCTCGATCAGTTCCAAACCAATGAACAGATCGAAGAGGCCATAGCCGCCCTTCAGGAATGACGGAGCGCTCTCAACGCGCCTCCCTCTATCACCCCCTCGGCCTCCCGCCGGAAGTCCAAGCGGAAGCTCAAGGCGTTACTGGTCGAGCGATCGCCAGGAGGCTCTCGTCGGCAAGAAGAGGCACTCGGCAGCCGGGGCACCTCTGTCTTCGATCGCCTGGGCAGTGACCCGACCTGGCGACCGGGGCAGTCCGGCCCCAGCTACGAGACGACGGAGTTTGAGTCCGTCACCAAGAGCTCGGCCTGCCCGGCTCCCAGAAGGCAGCCCAGCCGTCTGGCTCCCCCTCGCCAAATTGCCGAGGTCGGCAGCAGCGGAGTCCGGAGATCGGTACACGATCGCCTCGGCTCCCGCCCCCAAAGCCGATCGGCAAGCGACCGAGCCACGGCGATAGCTGTGATGCAACGTCAGATCGAAGACATGAAGGCGCTCCTGCAATCCGGGGCAGGCGCCATGAAGACGATCGCCGAGCCGAGCGAGCCGCTCGCGATCGACACCGAGCTCGCCCCCGTGCAGCACAGGATCGCTCCCCCGCAAACACCCGTGTACGAGGGGCGATAGGACCCCCAGACGCACCTGAAGAAGTTCAACATCTACATGACCGGGTGTGGGGCATCGGACGCGACCAGGTGCCGAATATTCCCTCTGACACTCGACGACCTCGCCCACCGGTGGTACACCTCTTTGCCACCTCGGTCCATTGGCTCCTTTAACGAGCTGGCGCACGTCTTCACGGAGCACTTCGCCACCAGAGTCGTCCGACCTGAAGGTCGCCTACGCATTATGAAAATCAAGCAGGGATAAGAAGAGTCAGACTCGTACTACATCGACCGGGTAGACGTGATCATCCTCAACGGTGAGCCCATAAACGATGAGACCGCCCTCTACGCGGTCCTAGGAGGTTTTCGTGGCTTCGCCTATGTTCAGCATCTCACGAAGACCCTACCGACGACCTACGCAGCCTTCCGGATAGAGCCGCATTTTCCGTCTGTGCAAAGGCTTCTTCTTAGCCTAGAGTAGAGCGATCGGCGCCCGCGCGACGACCTCCGATCTCCCGGCCGATCGCTACTATCCAGCAGAGCCGGAGGACTCGCTCACCGCCTACAGTCCACCATTTTAAATGAGGGACTAACTCCCGCCCGATCGCCGATATCGACCTACGAATAAAGCGATCGGCTGCCGAGCGACGATCGCCAGTCTTCCGGCCCGATAGCCGATCATCACGCTACATCATCAGCAATTCGGAGGACACGATCGCTGTCTACAGTCCAGCATTTAACATGAGGAGCTAAGGCTCGCGATCGCCTCCACCGCACATCATAAAGCCATGGCCCTGGCAGTCGATGGAACCGGCTGCTTCGGCCATGCAAGGTCCCTTTCGGCCGAGATCGCCCGCCCTTTGTTTAAATACGAGGCCGGCGTAGTCTGAGGGCTCTCCAACATTAATCAGTGGACCCATGCCACAACCCCGTCTCAACATACAACGTCGAGGTCGGCCATCTCCATGGCTGGCCGAGGTGGAAGTAGAGCTAACAAGCCGCGGGCGTGGAGTTGATTCATCCGACGCTGCCCTGCGCAAGGACTCCTCTAGACCGAGACCGCACGCCCTTCATTTAAATACGAGGCGAGGCGCAGCCTAACAGAGGACCCTCATAATAAAGTGAGTCACTAGACACTCAATGTCTTCGCGCACCAAGACACGGTCATGGAGTCGGTCCATCGATCTCCACGACTGTGCACGATTTCTCAAACAAGCGAAACCACCAAGTTTCCATGGGGGATCGGCCAATGTTGTTTTTGCAGGTACAAGACCGAAATATAGCTAGCCAATCGACCATGATAGCCCAAGTCCGAATCCTAAGTCAGCTCAACAAGATCGCCCGTCCTCATCCTTACACGATCGCCACCAAGAACCACCTCGCCCCATGTCTTCAACATAGGAGCAAGCTGGGGGGCAATTGTTGTGTCAAGAATTAACACCTTCCGACCGGCGATCGCCTCGGAGGTCGGGCGACCGAGTCACTGCCGAGCGGCCAAGGCAGATCTGCCGGCGACTGTGCGGCCGAGCCTTAACCCAATGGACAAGCTATATCGGCCAATCAAGGTCCCAGGACAAGTCCTGGTGCCGAGCGATCGACCTCAGATACGATCGCCTCTCGGTACTCGGCGACCGACTCCTGGCGATTGACTAGCGGACGATCCTCTCTCGGCATCTGCCGACCGACCCTTGGTGACCGACCAATGCCGACCCTCAGCAACTGGCCGATGGCGACCTCTGATGACCAGCTAGAGACGACCGCCTCATGTCGATCAGCACCGATGGCCATCCAGTCGGCAAAGGCCGAGCCTCAAGACTGGCACCACGTGCAAGAGCCGAGACAAGATCCGCGAATCTCGGGCCATTGACCACAGCCTGGCAGAATCTTTCCACCAGCCGACAAGCCGCCGAAAGCTGTCAGTAGGGCCGCATGTGGCTGGCTCCGGACGCGTGCTGGCTCCTCATTGGACCACCCAGATGGCGCCAGCCTCTTCCTTGGACTTTTGCCCGACAGCCCGGGTGATCGCCCCATTATAATATTGGTCGGCAGACGATCGCCCCATTATTATAATGGCCGGAAGGCGATCGCCCACCAAAGGACAGGACCCGACTACCCCTATATATACAAGGCTCCCTGCACTTGTATTTTCTCTCTGGCATTCTCGCATTACACACGCAATACACAAGCAAAATACACAGCACTTAGCTATCTCCAACTCTTGGCAACAGCTATCATTCGGTCTTACTTCTCCCGGCCTCTCTCATCAGGCACACGATCGGCGGGGACGAAGAACACCGAGCTTCGCTCAAGAGCCGGATTAACAGAGTCTTTTACACTCATTGTATTTAGATTTCTCTCATTAATACTTGTATCCACGAATATTCGTATTAATATTATCTCGCGAGAGCATTCAAGCCCGGGCCTAACAAACCCGGAAAATCTTGTATTATTTATCTTCTCTCGGAAGTGCTCCCGCAATTGTTGTTTGTTGTCCGTCTTCCAGCAGTATTAATCTTCGGATAAATATTTTGGGCGACAACAATTGGCGCTAGAAGGAGGGCAATCCAACCCTCGATTCTTTATACCTACCGCCCCGAAGAACACTCACTGCTCTCGGGGCAGATACTTGAAGTGACACTCACTGCACTTCAAAGAAATCCTTCAGAAATTATGTCTTCCGCCTCCGCGTCGAAGAAAGCCGCGGACCAGCCGGCCAGACCCCCCGTTCCGTCCCAGTCCGAGCCACAGCCGATGGTGGAAGGTAGCCGCTGCGGTCAGAGACGCTCGATCCCGTCCCGGGACGGCGGCCCAAGCCTCTCGCTCGATTAGTTCCGAACCAATGAACAGATCGAAGAGGCCATAGCCGCCCTTCAGGAACGACGGAGCGCTCTCAACGCGCCTCCCTCTATCACCCCCTCGGCCTCCCGCCGGAAGTCCAAGCGGAATCTCAAGGCGTTACTGGTCGAGCGATCGCAAGGAGGCTCTCGTCGGCAAGAAGAGGCGCTCGGCAGCAGGGGCACCTCTGTCTTCGATCGCTTGGGTAGTGACCTGACCTGGCGACCGGGGCAGTCCGTCCCCAGCTACGAGACGACGGAGTTTGAGTCCGTCACCAGGAGCTCGGCCTACCCGGCTCCCAGAAGGCAGCCCAGCCGTATGGCTCCCCCTCGCCAAATTGCCGAGGTCGGCAGCAGCGGAGTCCGGAGATCGGTACACGATCGCCTCGGCTCCCGCCCCCAAAGCCGATCGGCAAGCGACCGAGCCACGACGATAGCTGTGATGCAACGTCAGATCGACGACATGAAGGCGCTCCTGCAATCCGGGGCAGGCGCCATGAAGACGATCGCCGAGCCGAGCGAGCCGCTCGCGATCGACATCGAGCTCGCCCCCGTGCAGCACAGGATCGCTCCCCCGCAAACACCCGTGTACGAGGGGCGATCGGACCCCCAGACGCACCTGAAGAAGTTCAACATCTACATGACCGGGTGTGGGGCATCGGACGCGACCAGGTGCCGAATTTTCCCTCTGACACTCGACGACCTCGCCCACCGGTGGTACACCTCTTTGCCACCTCGGTCCATTGGCTCCTTTAACGAGCTGGCTGATCGCTTGAATTCGCGTAATATGGTTTTCAAATCCGATCAATTTTAAAATTTGTAAAACCTCGAAGTATTTCCAAGGTGTCGAACCCAAGGGAATTGATATGTCGAAAATAAAGGAAGTAACTCTACTCAAAATTTGACTGCTATTTAGGAATCCGAGAATTGGGTTTATTTCTAATTATCAAACTTTAAAAATCAAAAAAATAAAAATGAAATAAAAGATGAATTATCTAAATCAAGCAAACAAAGCAAATTAGCAAGATAAAATCACAAGCGAAAGCTAATTGATCCTAGGGTAGTATCATCTAATTGAGTTCACACAATCCATTCACTTGATTCCTTTTCCCCAAACTTTAATTCAATCCTAGAAATAATCACTCAGCCGATCTAAAATTCCGATCAAGGCAACCTAGAAAGATAGTTAATTTAAACCCTTTTCCCCGCCAGGGCTCAAAGAATTTAAATCACTTAAAAAGCGCCAACTTATTTATCTATGATTTATCTTACTCCGTCAGGTCTTAAGATCAAATCATATTGTGCATCAAGTATTTCCACTAATCAATTACTCCTTCCGGACAAAATTAATTAGCTAACATGCATCGATTAAGGGCCCTTTAATCTAGCATGAGATTTAACACATCTTGATCACAAGCCTAGGATGAAAGGTAAAATGGTAATCAAAGGAACATCATGTGAACATCAATTAAAATTACTAACCCTAGAATCAATCAATGGATTTAGCCAGACATAATTGAAATTAAACAAGAAATTGATGGAGAATGCATATTATTAATATGAAAAGAGAGATTACAACCCTTACGGATGAACTCTGAGTCTTCAATCTCTGAAAAACAATAATCGTTGCTGCCTCCAAAAAGTTCTTGTATTAAAGGAATTAAAATTGCAAAGAAGATGTAAAAGTGTGCTAAAAATTGATAAAGGATGATAAAAGCTTGATAAAAGATGGTGGAAGATCATAAAACTAGGGCTAGGAGGGGGTGTATATAGTCTATGGGGGTTAAAATCCCGATCGGAACTAATCTAGGAAACAAAATCTATCCAAAAGAGTCACAATCCGTCAAAACACGAGATCCCGCGGAGCAGCCTATCGGACGCACCTATCGGCCGATAGGCTGGCCCGATAGTTGGTTCGTCGGTCGACTTCACTTGATAAGGCCCGGACACCTTTCGGACCCACCTATCGGCCGATAGGCTGGCCCGATAGGTGGTCTGACTTTTGCAAAAATCCGTTTCTTCCGTCCGTTTGACTCGACTCTCGGTCCTTTGTCTCGTTTTGGGTCCTTTTAGCTCTAAAAACCTGCAAACACACTAAAACCAACCCAAACGCGTAATACGGCTCGACAAATCATAAATAAGCCAAATACGAGCACATTAATCACGAAACTAGATAAAAACCTAGTATAAAATCCTAGAAAAATGTGGTAAAATTACCACTTATCAAACCCCCCCAAACTTAAGCCTTGTTCGTCCCGAACAACAAAAAGAAAAGAAAAAGAAAGTCGTGAATCATCGTGCAACTCATAGTGTTCAACCTAATCAATACTATCCTGTAATTCTCTCTAAATAATCCGAATGTCGTAAAAGCGAGCTGCACTCAGAATAATGATTCCGCAAAGTAGTCAAGTTCAGTCCTAATCATTCGTTCATGAAGAAAATCCAGCTCAAAGATTAACAAAACGTGAGTCAAATCGACCGTCAATATGAAAGGCTAAAATAAACAAGCTAGTTCGTCCTGCTACACAGCCTAGTGGCACAATTTTCACGAGTTTCATAACAAATAAACCTCGGACAGTATTCCCTTATATGTATGTTCAAGAATTTGATTCGAGTTGACCACTAGGTTAGGATCTCGGGATGTTTCATCGGGGTAATCCTAGGGTGGAACTTCCATTCTCATGTATTAGGAAACCGTTTGACGTAAAAGACACTCATGGGGCACATGGATGCTTCTAGTTACTAAGTTCCCGTCTACAGCGGAGAAACAACTCGAATATATAATTTCCGCATGTCCGAATCAAGGTCGCCATTTTGCGCGAGAGTAAACAGCGGGTCACGCGAATACCCCCGGTTACTAGGTTCCCTATCATTGGCACATGTGAAATATCTAAATCACTTGTCTAATCAGAGTCGTCGTTTTACGCGAGGGTAAACAACGGGTCACGTGAATGCCCCCGGTTACTAGACTTCCCTTCATAGAACAACATTATTTCGACTTTTGGGAAAAACTGACCGACTTTAAACTCAATCTAAGTGCCAACACGACTAAAGAAACAGTACGACTCACTATCCGGAAGATGTAACCAAACGTATTGACGGTGATTTTAAAACAAGTATGTATCGTCTCTTATCTGCCAAGACCTCTACAATCACGAAAAATTTTGGACCTAAATGAATACTATGCAAAACAGAAATAACTGACTACAACTCGACTAAAACTCGACCGTTTCTTCAGAGAGAAAAACAGTGTCGTAACATCGGTATCACACAAATAGAAGCACGAAAAATTCACGAATAAAGAAAAACTAAGACAAGCAAGGCTATCTAAAAAAAAAAAATTAAAAATCTACCCAAGCAAGGCATCAAAGCAAACAACGAAAAGCAAATAAAAGCAAACACGAAAGCAAAAAAAACTACTACGACCTAAAAAAAAAATAGAAACTAGCAAACACACCAAACGAAAATGAACATAAAAATCTAAAAACTAAGCAACCAAAAGCCAAATCCACGCAACACCAATATGACAAGCACAAATAAGAACAACGGGCACCAACACAAGCAAATAATTGTACAAGGCATACAAGGTACTCACACGTAAAGAAATTAACAAAGCCGCACTTCTTCCCCCCCCCCAAACTTATTTCGCATCCCAAAGGAGGAATAAGTTTGAAAAGAGAAAGGAGTGGCTTTGTTAACGGAGTACCTGATCACTGTGGCGGAAATGGCGGGTTTGTCGGCGAGCTCGGATCATAGCGGGCATGTGAATCGGGGAAAGGAGCAAAGTGGTACATCTCGTGTAGCATTCGGTTGTAGTGGTCCTCCTGGGCCCACCTATCTTCCTGCCTCTTCCTCTCTTGCTCCCTCCAAGCAATCTCCTCTTGTCGCCACAGTCTGTCCTCTTCGGCTCGTTTCTCCACGAGCTCATACAACTCATTGACCCGAGTGGCAACAACACCCACCCGAGTCTCAACCTCGCCCAGCCGAGTTCCCAAAGAACCAAACTCGGTTGTCAAAGAACGCATACTCGCCAAATGATAATTGTCTTGCGCCTTCATATTCTCCTCGTGCATCTCTCTCTCTCTCTCAAAAAATCTCGACTCAAAAGCCTCAAAATCCGGAGCTCTCATCTGAAAACTACTACCTCCACCGGTGGGAATCTCGTCACGGCTACCCCCCTCGGGTATATCATCCAGCTCCTCCTCGGCTCCCTCCAAGAACGGCTCATCAATAGTCACCTCCCGGCGTTGCCTCTTACGAGACGCATCCAATGGTCGGATAAGTGCCAAATGAGCCTTGGAGCTCATACTCCACCTCGCATATACATCGGGTGCGTCGCCCATCACAGAGGTCAAGGTCGGAGAGGGGAGTCGGAAGAGGGACACGGTTTTGTTCCGACCGTGCAATTTCCAGTCGAACCCCTCGGTGAAGGCAAGCATCTCTTGCCTCTGCAGTGTCGGTTTATCCAAATAGATGTCGTAGGACACCGGCTCTCCTGTAATGCGCACCCCGAGATGCTCCGCGATAGGGGTCACGAACGCCCCAATCCCAATCCTCTGCTTCCCGGTCAGCCGGGCTTGTTTCTCCATGTGCTCAATCAGAAAACATCCGGCGTGCTTCCGCCTACCGTTCAAGGCCGACCATAAAAGGTGAAGATCAGTGGACAAGCACATCCCCGAGTCGGCACGGCTCAAAATCGTCGAGGTGAACAGACGGTGGACATAACGGAGAACTGGGTTCCTGATCGAGGAGGCTTTGGCATACGTCGGATTATAAATGAGAAGTGTCTCCTCCCTGCGGTAAATCATCTTGGACCACAGCTCTATGTTTTCTTTGGCATGATCGCCCTGCTGGAATGACCCGTCCTCGGCCCCGTTGATAATGGCATTAACTTCGTCGGCCGAGAGCTCCCTTTCTATGTTGTCTAGGTTGAAGCGAATAGATGTCAGAGTCCAGTGCTCCCTAAAAACCTCAAGTGTGTACAGAAACTCCACGGTGAGCACGTGGTAAGCGAGATAGTTTGCCCGAAAAATTTGCTCAAACCCGCACTGTCTTGCTAGTAACATAATATCATCGTATATCCCCATACCCCGAGCCGTCTCCTCATGCAAAAATCGGCAATGCTTGTGTGACATTCCGATAAGGTGCGACCACCTTCTTTTAGACTCAGATCCAGTCAATCTTAGCTTGAACTTCTTCGGGTCGAGCGCAGCAGGGATCGGAATAGCCGGCACTACCTTCGTCGGAGCCCTTTCCTTCTCTGTGGTTGCCTTAGACTTTCCGGCCTTACTCGGCTTCGACTTCTTGCTTTGCTTTCCATCCATTTCAAAGTTCCTACAAAACAACCATCCAATCAATATCCAATAAGCAACTCATATTGCAAACATTCAACAAGCGTCGACATAATCCAATAATCCCACAATATCAACTCAGAGCCCTATAATGTCCAATAAACATCAAAATCATAGACCCGACAGCCATATACTACGATCAATAAATCACACAACCTCCTCCAAACTTAGACTCCCCCATTTCATGTTCAAAGGATCAAAATCATAACCCACAATAACAAAACAACACACTACGATCATATTAGGGCAAATTCTCTCCAATCCAATCTAATTCATCAACAATTCAACTCATATCAATCCCAATTAACAATTCAATTCAACAAATTTACCCAATTTCAACAAATTCGAAATTAGGGTTCTTCCAATTTGGGTTTTTTTTCAAAATTCGTTCAATTTCATCAATTAATCCCCCAATTCGAAGTACCCATGAACAATCAAGCATAGATAACATGTTTCCATCAAGATTCTATCAACAATCGGGCATAAAATTCAAAGAACATCAAAGTCTAACAAAAGCCCCCAAAAAATGGATCCCCAATTCGAAATTCAACAAAACTCCAAAAAGAATCCGTCAAAATGCTTCAAAACATGTATAGAATTGAAAAACAAGAGGATTAAGTGTCGAAATTAAGTACCTTGATCGAGTTTTTAAGGAAGAACAATAGAAAGAAATCGCCCCTTGCTCTTATCGGCCGATATATGTGTGTGTGTGAGAAAATCGGGTGGTGAAGGTGTTTAAAAGGGGTATTAATCAACCGGGTCGAAGCGGATACTGGGCCGGGTATGTCCTATCGGGCAGGCCTATCGGCCGATAGGCTGGGCCGATAGGAACTACTGAAACTTACGTACCTCATATCGGGTCATGATATCGGTCGATAGGGTCTGCCTATCGACCACTGCTTGTAACATTTAATTTTTTTTTTTTATTTTCCTCAGCCTATCAGCCGGGCCTATCGGCCGATAGGCTCTTCCGATAGGTTCGTCTGTCTCAAAATTTTTTTTCAACTTTTTCTATTTCGCATAAATAAGCCAAATACGAGCACATTAATCACGAAACGAGATAAAAACCTAGTATAAAATCCTAGAAAAATGTGGTAAAATTACCACTTATCACTGGCGCACGTCTTCACGGAGCACTACGCCACCAGAGTCGTCCGACCTGAAGGTCGCCTTCGCATGATGCAAATCAAGCAGGGAGAAGAAGAGTCCGACTCGGACTACATCGACCGGGTAGACGTGATCATCCTCAACGGCGAGCCCATAAACGATGAGACCGCCCTCTACGCGGTCCTAGGAGGTTTTCAGGGCTTCTCGCCTATGTTCAGGCATCTCACGAAGACCCTACCGACGACCTACGCAGCCTTCCGGGCTAGAGCCGCAGATTTCCTGTCCAGGCAAAGGCTTCTTCTTAGCCTAGGAGTAGAGCGATCGGCGCCCGCGCGACGACCTCCAGTCTCCCAGACCGATCGCTACTATCCAGCAGAGCCGGAGGACTCGCTCACCGCCTACAGTCCATCATTTTAAATGAGGGACTAACTCCCGCCCGATCGCCGATATCGACCTACGAATAAAGCGATCGGCTGCCGAGCGACGATCGCCAGTCTTCTGGCCCGATCGCCGATCATCACGCTACATCATCAGCAATCCGGAGGACACGATCGCCGTCTACAGTCCAGCATTTAACATGAGGAGCTAAGGCTCGCGATCGCCTCCACCGCACATCATAAAGCCATGGCCCTGGCAGTCGATGGAACCGGCTGCTTCGGCCATGCAAGGTCCCTTTCGGCCGAGATCGTCCGCCCTTCGTTTAAATACGAGGCCGGCGTAGTCTGAGGGCTCCCCAACATTAATCAGTGGACCCATGCCACAACCCCGTCTCAACATACACCGTCGAGGTCGGCCATCTCCATGGATGGACGAGGTGGAAGCAGAGCTAACAAGCCGCGGGCGTGGAGTTGATTCATCCGACGCTGCCCCGCGCAAGGACTCCTCTAGACCGAGACCGCACGCCCTTCGTTTAAATACGAGGCGAGGCGCAGCCTAACAGAGGACCCTCATAATAAAGTGAGTCACGAGACACTCAATGTCTTCGCGCACCAAGACACGGTCATGGAGTCGGTCCATCGATCTCCGCGACTGTGCACGATTTCTCAAACAAGCGAAACCACCAAGTTTCCGTGGGGGATCGGCCAATGTTGTTTTTGCAGGTACAAGACCGAAAGATAGCTAGCCAATCGACCATGATAGCCCAAGTCCGAATCCTAAGTCAGCTCAACAAGATCGCCCGTCCTCATCCTTACACGATCGCCAACAAGAACCACCTCGCCCCATGTCTTCAACATAGGAGCAAGCTGGGGGGCAATTGTTGTGTCAAGAATTAACTCCTTCCGACCGGCGATCGCCTCGAAGGTCGGGCGACCGAGTCACTGCCGAGCGGCCAAGGCAGATCTGCCGACCAGCGACTAGGCGGCCGAGCCTTAACCCAGCGGACAAGCTATATCGGCCAACCGAAGGTCCCAGGACAAGTCCTGGTGCCGAGCGATCGACCTCAGATACGATCGCCTCTCGGTACTCGGCGACCGACTCCTGGCGATCGACTAGCGGACGATCCTCTCTCGGCATCTGCCGACCGACCCTTGGTGACCGACCAATGCCGACCCTCAGCAACTGGCCGATGGCGACCTCTGATGACCAGCTAGAGACGACCGCCTTATGTCGATCAGCACCGATGGCCATCCAGTCGGCAAAGGCCGAGCCTCAAGACTGGCACCACGTGCAAGAGCCGAGACAAGATCCGCGAATCTCGGGCCATTGACCACAGCCTGGCAGAATCTTTCCACCAGCCGACAAGCCGCCGAAAGCTGTCAGTAGGGCCGCATGTGGCTGGCTCCGGACGCGTGCTGGCTCCTCATTGGACCACCCAGCTGGCGCCAGCCTCTTCCTTGGACTTTTGCCCGACAGCCCGGGTGATCGCCCCATTATAATATTGGCCGGCAGATGATCGCCCCATCATTATAATGGCCGGAAGGCGATCGCCCACCAAAGGACAGGACCCGACTACCCCTATATATACAAGGCTCCATGCACTTGTATTTTCTCTCTGGCATTCTCGCATTACACACGCAATACACAAGCAAAATACACAGCACTTAGCTATCTCCAACTCTTGGCAACAGCTATCATTCGGTCTTACTTCTCCCGTCCTCTCTCATCAGGCAGACGATCGGCGGGGACGAAGAACACCGAGCTTCGTCAAGAGCCGGATTAACAGAGTCTTTTTACACTCATTGTATTTAGATTTCTCTCATTAATACTTGTATCCACGAATATTCGTATTAGTATCATCTCGCGAGAGCATTCAAGCCCGGGCCTAACAAACCCGACAAATCTTGTATTATTTATCTTCTCTCGGAAGTGCTCCCGCAATTGTTGTTTGTTGTCCGTCTTCCAGCAGTATTAATCTTCGGATAAATATTTTGGGCAACAACATTGTGCAATCGTATTGAGTGGGAATCCGCTTAGTATGCCGATGGGCAGAGGACGCAGTCGTGACCACGATACTAATGGCCATGAAGATCGGATGTGGACCAAGAGGATATGTTCGGGAAGGTTGCTATTCCAGCACTTCGTTCTCGTTGTTTATGTTTCGGGACGAAACCTCTTTTAAAGGTGATATGATGTAATACCCGCATTTTTCTTTCTTTCTCTTCTGTTTCGTCCAACCGTATCGACTCGACTGTGTTCGTTGATGCTTCTGACCTGGTGTTGTTTCCCATCTTTGTCATTCGAACGAGTTCTGATATTGTCCCAAATTGATCTATATATCGTTGTGACCTTTCCAAGTTCGGAAAATTAGTCTCGTTTTCGATCTTCCAACCCTTGGGCGGTGGAATTCCGTATTTGTTCAGCGATTGGCTTGCGTTTTGATTGATGTACCGTTGGGTTGGTCAATCGTATTGATTTTCATTCGTTGTGTTTTGTGATTGTTCGGATAATTGACTTGATTGTATTATCCATTTGATGACGCTTGTCACTTGTTGGTTTTATTATATCCCTAACGGCGGCGTTGTGTTGGTCGTCGTGGAGCGTGTTTTCACGCCGTATATTCCTTTGCGTTGCTTGTAACGTTTCGCCGATGGGCGTAAGTTACGCATTTCCTTGCGTATCTCGTTGAGTTTTCCTGGTGGGATATTGCTTCTCCCTACTTGTTTTAAGTTTCGGGACGAAACTTCTTTCAAGGAGGGTAGAATGTAATATCCGTAATTTCGAATTTCGGTAATTTTCTTTTTTTCGGCCGAAGTACATTTTGACGACTCGCTCATGACCGTTTCGTCATTTCGAGAATGATTAATTCTACACTTTTTGTCATCCGAGTTCGTTTCGGTATCATTTTGTTGAGTTCCGAGCTTTTTAGCGACTTTTCCGCACTTGAGCTCGATTCTTGCGAATCTCGTCCGAAACTGTTGTTTCGAGTTTCTCGTAAGTTCATTTGATGTTATTATTCATGTTGCGAGCTTTGGTTTGGTGTTTCAATCGCGTATCGTGATTTTCGGACGTTTTGGGCCATTTTCGTAATTTCCCAAAGTTTTGGGTAATTACTTCCGTTGTTGAATTCCGAGCCTTCGGGTGGTCGGAATTGTGTGTTCTCTTAGCTCTTAGATTCGTCTTTGCGAGTACGTCGTAACCGTATCATCGATTCGTATTCGTGTTCGGGTTTCGGGTCGTTCGGGCCGTCGAGTTGGCCCGGCCGAAGTCATGGCCGGCAACTCAGGCCCGGCATCGCCGAGTCACGGCCGGTAGTGCTCGGCGGCTTCTGGCCGAGTCACGGCCGCGGTGCTCGGCAGCTCTGCCGAGCGGTCCGTGGGCCGCGGCACATCTTTGGCGGCGCGGCACACTCTGTGGCATTTTTTCGCCAAACCGATCAGGGTGCCGCGGCACACTCCGGCCGAGCACACCGCCGACCACTGGAGCCATTTTTGGGCTGTGCCGCGGCACACTCCCCAGGCCGCGGCACCGTGTGCGGCTTATTTATGGCCCTGCAGACGGGTTTTTGGCCATTTTTCTCACTCGTTTTCTTCCCTTCCGCGGCTGGAGCTTGGTTAATCATGGAGAGATGTTGTTGGACAATCAATCCATGAAGTTTTGAAGTTCATATCATCAATCATCCATCCTATACCATCCTACGATCTACCGAATCAGGTCAGATTTTCTAGAAATCTAATTTTGGGGATTTTGGTTATTTTGTTCGTTTTCGTCCGTTTAATCCGATTTAACTTAGGATTTTGATGGATTGATGATTACTTAGATGTATTGTATCGTTTCCCTTGTTATTCCATGGTTGGATCGTATCGATTCGTTGTTTTGGTCGAGTTCTTGATCGATGCCTTGAAGGTGTCCGGTAAAATGTCATAGAGGGGTTTTCGGGCGTTCTACGATTATTCTTCCTCGTATGATCGATGATTTATTGATTATAAGTTGTTAGGGTCGAATTCTTGTGAAGAACTCGAGTCGGAACCCTTCCGTTCGTCGTTTTCTTCAAGCTTCTCGATCGTGGGTGTATTCTTTTCCTTCACGGGAATCGTAGTTGTTCGAGGTGTCCCGACTGAGCCGTGATTGTAGGAGTGTCCGGTATCGATTATCGAGGCAAGTATCTTGCCCATACATTACGTGTTTTGTGGATATTATGGTTGTTAATCGTCGATATGTGCTAAATAAATGTTAATAACCATTTTTCAAAAGAATCGGTATATTTACCATCATGGTTTTTGTAAAGGTGACCCGTGTGTGTCGGGAATTAATGTGCTTAGTTGAATATGTGTGCTAGTGTCGAGTATAGAATCACCTTACTTTCTTGTGATGTCATTGCGTATGATTATGTCGTTGGTAAATATAAAGTGTAATTCTTTTGTCAAATTATGTGCTTGGAGTCCCGTGGCTATGGACGAATATGTGAGTTTTTGGTGATATTGGTTGTGTCGTTCGGTGCTGTTGAAATCTTGTGCTCCCTTGTGAATTGATATAGTTCTGGGTCGTGAGTACGTGTTGGATAATTTGGCCATTCTAGCAAGGTACCTCGACTATATATATTTTGTGTGTTTGACCTTTGAGAGTCGTGGTTTTGTAATCTGTGAGTTGTTACTCTTCCACCTGGGGATGGCATGTGGCCTCTGGTGGCTGATACTAATGGGTACGGCCATGGAAGTGGACTTGGGTGTGTGTGTTGATGTTCTTCCACCTGGGGACGGTTCGACAGGACCTTTGGGGGCCGATACTAATGGGTACGGCCGCGGAAGGGGTTTCCCACCTGGGGACGGTCCGACGGGGCCTCTGGGGGCCGATACTAATGGGTACGGCCACGGGTTACCTGTAATACCCACGATTTCCGTTTCGGTTATTTTGGATTTTTTTTTGGATATTTCCCGGTTGTCGAGTTCCGGTATCATTTTCTCGACAACTGATTTTGGCGTTTAAGACCGTAGGTGATGATTTGTTATCCGTTGTTTTCATTTCGGACCAATGATGTTGTCCCCGAGTATTTTATCGTGTTCGTTCCGTGCGATTTCAGAAAATCGAGTCGTCGAATCATGGTGGTCGGACACTGGCCGGACGGTTGGGGACGGTGGCGGGCCAGTGCCGGCCCGATCGCGAGTGCGAGCCTTGCCGGCGGTTGCGGCGAGAACCGGCATAGCGCACGCTATGGCCGGAAAGTAGCGCACGCCTTCGGCCGGGAGCGGCGCACGCTATGGCCGGTTGGGCTGCGCGCGCTAGTCGGCCGAGGCACTAAGGGCGAAAGGTTACGGGCGGGAGATCGGCAGTAGCGCACGCTATCGCCGGAGGCTGCATGCCTTCTGCCGGCCGATAAGCGCACGCTTCTGGCCGGAAAAGGCAGACGCTTACTGGCCGAGCCAGAAGTCTCTGGATTGTGGCTGGGCCGACAGCGCACGTGTTCAGCGCATGATGGCGGGCCCGGCCGAACATTCTCGACCATGACCGCCCGCTAGCGCACGCTAGCTCTGCAGTCTAGCGCACGCTAGGCTGCACCAGTATAAATATGACCGAGCAGTCCTGTTTGCACTCATTTTTCATTTCCTTCCTTTCGTGTACGCCGCTGGAGTCTTTGAGGTGACGAAGGCATGTTGTTATACAACTAATACACGAAGTTTGGGAGCTTATAACATCGATTAATCACTCCATAACATCCTTCAATCCAGCGAATCAAGGTTAGTTTTCCTAAAATCCTAGTTTTGGGGAAAATTGGGGATTTTGTTGATTTCGCCCGTTTGATTCGTTATAACTTAGAATAGTGATGGATTGATGATTATTAAGTTGTTTTATATCGAATCCCTTGTTTTTCCACGGTTGGATTGCCGAGGATTCGTCGTTTTATTGAGTTTCTAATCGACACCTTGAAAGTGTTTGATAAAATGTCACAAAGGGGATTCGGGCGTTCTACGATTATTCTTCCTCGTTCGATCGTCAATTTATTCATGGTATGATGTTGGGGTCAGGTTCCTTGCGAAGAACTCGAGTCGGAACCCTTCCATTCGCCGTTTTCCGATCGGTAGTGTTACCGTCGTTTCCGCCGAAGAGTTGTGAGCATTCGAAGTCTTCCGGTTAAGAGATGTTCGTCAGAGTTGTAACACCCTCAAGATATTCGAGGTATATTACAGCGCCGTGAATCCCTATATGGGACCCACCAGGCTGAACAGCATCATACTCATCGACTCACATAAACGACAACCCAACACCATGTCATAAAGACGCAAAACAGAATAATCCCCCCCGGTTCAACCGGTCAAACATAACATCATCAATCAACACAAACATATAGGCAACAATACAATCCGGACGGACAAGAACTCTTAAGTACTCGAGTACAACTATTAGTTCAAAAGCCACAAAAGATGAAAAGACAAAAAGACATTAAGACGTCACTTATGCACAATCATCACGCATGACCATCATCCGTGTCTTGGTCAGTAACCGCTCGTCCCGATGAACCTGACCTGAAATTCATAAAACGAATTTCCCCAAAACGGGTCCCCAAAGGGGTTAGCAATTACGCTAGTACAAGTAACCAGATGAACGACTTACATCTTACACATATAGTAATGCATGCAATTCAAGAAAACATAGTTCCAAAACACTCATTTCCGGAAATGCCAATGATCAAACCACATTTGTAAAAATGCACCACAATTAACCGCGGACCCACAACTTCGTGGATCCCTGCCGAGACCCCGTCGGATCTAACCCACAGTGGTTAAAAGCAAGCTCGCGGTCCCACGGCCGTGGAACCCTACCGAGACCCCGTCGAGTCTAACCCAGATGAGCATACACACACACACAATTTCTCATACAAAACTACTATGTCAAGATTGTAAGTTCATAAGGATACTTGCCTCGATTAAATAGACGATGACACGAACGGAACGGAAGAATCAAGCACAACCACGAGGAACCGGCGAAAATGAACCTAACGATTCGAATAACACAATCACAACCAACTCTAGACGATTACGGAAATGGAATACACCCGGAAACCCGCCTACGATTCATGTATATTCGTACCAAAAATAACAACGAGGGCGGACCACAACCAAACCCTCCCGATTCCGTAAAAATCCACAAAATATCCATGAATCCGTAGGAAAACTAAAGATACTAACAATACTAATCGTATACATCATGAATCCACCAACAAAACGGAACGAATCGGAAGAAAAACCCAAAACCCCCAAATTAATCGAAAATAGGGTTTTAGAATATTACCTTAGGAGATTCAAGTACCAAGATCCGTAGAGCACGTGTTAGATTGATTGCCCGGGCTTCACTACCGAAGAAAAATGGTGAAAATCAACCCCCCCAATGGATGAAGATGAAGAACTCTTCCCCTCTCTCTCACTCTCTCTCGCGATGCAGGTGAAATGAAGAAGAAATGGTCGATTTCGTCTAATAAAGACGAAGTTGCACGGTTGACCGTGTGCAGCCGCGGCACGACTTAGGTGTGCCGCGAATGTGCCAAAAATTTACTCCCGTGTTTCGGCATTGTGCCGCGGCACGGCTGCGTGTGCCGTGGCACACGGCATGATTGGGTTTTGGTCGCAGAAGACACACGAGTGTGCCGCGGCACCGGACAGTGTGTCGCGGCACTGCTGTCTTGTGCCGCGGCACCGGATGGGTGTGCCGTGGCACACAGTACAGTTTGTCCGACCAACAACTGAAGGGATTTGTGTGCCGCGGCGCACACACCTTGTGACGCGACCCACACCCCCTTTTGGGTTCCAAAATGATAAAAATGATCCGGAAAGAGAATAAAACGATAGGAATCAATATTTGGGAACCAACAACACGAAATGGATCCACGGCAACCCCGAAACGGCGGTTCCGCACAACAATAACGAGAATACCGTTCAACAGTTTGACAGGAAGGACACGCTGAGAAGTACACGAGGGTCACTACGATCTAGAAATACACCAAAAACGAAAATACAAGGGAAAGAAAAATACGGATATTACATTCTACCCCTCTAAAAATAAGTTTCGTCCCGAAACTTAAGAAACAAACAACTCCGGGTACCTAGCACGCATGCTATCCTCGGTTTCCCAAGTTGCTTCCTCGACACCGTGTCTTGACCACTGCACTTTGACCAAAGGGATGGTTTTATGCCTCAATCGTTTCTCACGATGCTCCAAAATCTTCAAAGGACGCTCCTCAAAAGTAATATCTTCAGCAATATCAATCTCGCCATAATCGATGACGTGACTAGGATCCGGGACATATTTCCTCAACTGGGAAACATGAAAAACGCTATGAACATGACTCAAGGCTGGAGGTAATGCCAAACGGTACGCCAATTCACCGACTCGCTCGAGAATCTCAAAGGGTCCAATAAATCTCGGACTCAGCTTCCCTTTCTTCCCAAAACGAAAAACTCCCTTCGTCGGCGACACCTTTAGCAAAACGTGGTCTCCCACCTCGAATTCCAAAGGTCGACGATGGACGTCGGCATACGACTTCGCCGACTCAGGCGCCAACATCCGTTCCCGAATTAATTCTATCTTCCGCCTCGTCTCTAAAATGACATCCGGCTCGGTCCCGACCAAATCGGACGCCTCATTCCAACAAATCGGTGATCGACATCGCCGCCCATAAAGTGCCTCGTACGGCGCCATCCGAATCGACGCGTGCCAACTATTATTGTACGTGAATTCGATCAATGGCAAATGCTCCTCCCAAATACTACTCCAATCGAGGGCACAAGCACGCAACATGTCCTCGAATGTCTGGATAGTGCGTTCTGACTGTCCATCTGACTGGGGATGAAAAGAGGTACTCAAATGCAAACGGGTACCCAACGCCTTATGCACCGCCTGCCAAAAGTGCGATACAAAACGGCCATCACGATCCGAAACAATAGACTTCGGAGTACCGTGAAGTCTCACAACAATCTGCGATAAACACACGAGCCAGTTTCTCCGGGCCCCAAGTGTCCTTGATGCCCAGAAAATGTGCCGACTTGGTCAGGCGATCAACAATCACCCATACCATATTCATGCCCGACCTCGATCTCGGCAAACTCGTAACGAAATCCATCGATATATCTTCCCATTTCCATTCCGGAATGGGAAGTGACTGCAAAAGCCCAGCCGGTCGCTGATGCTCGATCTTGACCTGCTGACAAGTTAAACATCTCGCTACAAACTGTGCGACGTCATCCTTCATGTCATTCCACCAGAAGTTCCTCCTCAGGTCCTTGTACATCTTACTCGAACCAGGATGAACGGAATAGGGTGTGGAATGGGCCTCACGCAAAATACTCTGTCGCAACTCTGGATCGTTCGGCACACAAAGCCGACTCTGGAATCTCAAAACACCATCCTCGTGAATCAAAAACCCAGGAGACTTTCCCTTAAGAACGTTCTCTCGGATTTGAGTAATCATCGGATCTTCTGACTGCTTCAGCTTAATCTCATCGATCAAAGACGACGAAATTTCCAAAGCACGAAATTGTCCGACAGTTCCCGGCAACAGAACCTCAACATCTAACTCGATTAAGGCTCGCCGAAGCTCGGACTGAGACGTAAGGATCTCAAGCGATCGCAATGCAATCGGTTTCCGACTCAAGGCGTCGGCCACGACGTTCGCCTTGCCCGGATGATAAAGGATTTCGAGGTCATAATCCTTAATCAGCTCTAACCACCTCCTATGCCTCATATTCAATTCTCGCTGGGTAAATATGTATTTCAAACTTTTATGGTCGGTAAAAATCTGACATGTAGAGCCGAAAAGATCGTGACGCCAAATCTTGAGCGCAAATACGACTGCCGCTAACTCCAAATCATGAGTAGGGTAGTTAAGCTTATACGGCCTCAACTGTCTCGACGCAAAGGCAATGGTCTTGCCGTGCTGCATTAATACGCACCCAAGACCCTGACCCGAAGCATCGCTATAAACGGCAAAACCCTCGTTGCCACATGGCAACGCCAAAACCGGGGCTGAAGTCAACCGCTTCTTCAGTTCCTCAAAACTCGACTGCCTCTCGTCATTCCAGACGAACTTCTCGGATTTCTGGAGCAACTGCGTAAGTGGCCGAGCCAGTTTCGAGAAACCCTCGACGAACCTACGGTAGTAGCCAGCCAAACCCAAGAAACTACGGAGCTCCTTCACATTCTTGGGCGGTGCCCAATCCAACACGGCCTCGATCTTCTGCGGATCCACACGAACCCCCTCGGCTGAAATCACGTGACCTAAAAACATCACTTCCTTCAGCCAGAACTCACATTTCGAGAACTTCGCATAGAGTTGCTCGGCCCTCAAAATGTCTAACAATATCCGCAAATGATGGGCATGCTCTTCCTCGTTCCTCGAATAAATAAGAATATCGTCAATGAAGACGACGACACACTTATCCAAATACTCGATAAAGACTTTGTTCATCAATTGCATGAACACCGCCGACGCATTAGTTAACCCGAAAGGCATGACTACGAACTCATAATGTTCGTACCTCGTCCGAAAGGCTGTTTTCGGCACATCGGACTCTCTCACCCGGAGCTGATAGTACCCCGATTTCAAATCAATTTTCGAGAATACTGCAGCTCCCTGCAACTGATCGAACAAGTCATCAATTCTCGGCAAAGGATACTTGTTCTTGATGGTCACCTTGTTTAGTTCGCGATAGTCGATACACAAACGTAGTGAACCATCCTTCTTCCGCACAAACAGGACCGGTGCGCCCCAAGGCGAGGCGCTCGGTCGAACATACCCCGACTCAAGAAGCTCACTCAACTGCTTCTTCAACTCGGACATCTCTGAAGGTGCCATGCGATAGGGTGCCTTCGAAATAGGATCCGCACCCGGCTCTAACTCTATAGCGAACTCGACCTCACGATCCGGTGGCAATCCCGGTAACTCGTCAGGAAAAACATCAGGAAATTCATTAACGATTGGAATCGACGAAAGCTCGACTCCACCATCCTCTGCCTTCAAGGCGTAGCACCAATAGCCGGTACACCCCTTTCGCAGGAGTTTCATCGCCTTCAAGGCGTTAATAACGAAGCTGGTTCCCCCTCTTTCGCCCGGCGAAAGAGTGCTCGGTGCCATCATCGGCTAACATGGTGATGATTCTCGTGCGGTAGTTCATAATTGCACCATGCCGCTCGAGCCAATCATCCCCGAGAATTAAGTCCTCACCCTCAATACCCACAACAATAAGATTAGAGGGCCAAGCCCTCTCGCAAATAAACACAGAACAGTCTTGAACCTCCTGATCACCAACGATCCTATCACCGCTAGGAAGCTTAACGATGAAGGGCTCACAAGGCGTCAAACGGTCGAGACTCAAACGGCGCACACAATCCAGAGATATGAACGAAAGCGTAGCACCGGAATCGAAAAGCACACTGACAGGATGAGAAAGAATATAAACGGTACCTGTCGCCACGGTAGCCGCTAGGTCTTCGGCTCTCCGCATCTCATAGACACGCGGGTGGGCGGAGCCGACACCGAAGCTCCCCCTTAGAGGGCGACCCGACCTCTCCCGACTAGCACTTGGCGGGGATTGAGGAGCAAACGATCCCGATTCACACTTGGTTTCTAGGCGCTGGAATGGAAGCCCGGCACCAAGGAGTTTCTCCCTCTCGGCCTGACGGCCTTGTGACCGTGGCCACTGCGATTACACGTCGGCAAAGGGTTCGGACAAATACGGCGATGTGGCCTGCGTCCTGATTAAAGCATTTCACCTCTCGAGAAGGGGCAGCGCAGCCCTACTGGGAAACCCAGTAGATCGAGTGGGCCACCACCGGAAAAATTAGCAGATCAAATTCTGCGACCCCCACCTTTGTGGCGAAAAATTCCCGGTGGACTTACGCTTCTTACTCTCGCGGGCCGCCTCACTCGCCGTCACGGACATATCGTAAGCAAGGGCCCCTGCTCGGTAATCTTTCAAGGTAGTGCATACAAGTCCCGACATATAGTCCCGAATCGGCAACTTCATCCGTGCGGAGAAATGGAAAATTTTGTCGCTCTCCTCGACAACTTGGGTCTTCACATAACCCAACTCCTTATTAAAATCAGCAATAGCTTGAGATACGGGATATCCGCGGTTGAGCATCATAAAAGCATGTACCCGAGCTCTGCACATCGCCACGGCAATATTCAGTCTCCATCAACTCTTGAAACTCAGCCCACGAAGCAGCATGATCTTTGGGCCCAACGGCCTCCCACCAGTCCGTGGCGTCCCCTGTGAGAAAGTATTGAGCAATAGGGACTCTACGTTCCTCGGGACAGTTAGTGGCAACGAAGACCTTAGATATCTCCTTGATCCACCCTTCCCAGCCAATCGGGTCTGAAGCTCCCGAAAACTGAGGAGGATGCATCTTGATAACATCTTGGAGCCAACGATCCGCTCCGCCCCGATTAGCGTGGGCACGATCCGGTTCTAAACCGCTGAGCTATCGCCGCCATTTGGTTCACCATTTCTTTGCATAACGGCCGCAATACCAAGATCGGCACGCTCCTGAGAAGAAGCATGGCTATGACGGTCGCCGGTACTGCCGGCTCCCGAAGATTGTGACGTGGCCGCCCCACCGGCTGCCCCACGTCCCCGGCCGCGTCCACGACCACGAGCACGACCACGACCTCTTCCAGCATCCATACTGGAGTTAAATAAGTAGCAGAAGCCATACGAGGGTAAGTACGAGAAAAGAACAATCACAAGTCGAGAATCAAAGGTACGATACAAGGAAATAATGAACAGAGGAAGGAAAACTTACGGACACTGGTAGTACTGGAATCATGGCATCGTGACGATGATGTGCAAAACAAAACACCACAAGACCCAATAAACCAACAAGCCTAGGTATCCATAAACCTAGAGCGCTCTGATACCATTTTCTGTAACACCCTCAAGATATTCGAGGTATATTATAGCGCCGTGAATCCCTATATGGGACCCACCAGGCTGACCAGCATCATACTCATCGACTCACATAAACGACAACCCAACACCATGTCATAAAGACGCAAAACAGAATAACCCCCCCCGGTTCAACCGGTCAAACATAACATCATCAATCAACACAAACATATAGGCAACAATACAATCCGGACGGACAAGAACTCTTAAGTACTCGAGTACAACTATTAGTTCAAAAGCCACAAAAGATGAAAAGACAAAAAGACATTAAGACGTCACTTATGCACAATCATCACGCATGACCATCATCCGTGTACTGGTCCAGCGCCCGCTCGTCCCGATGAACCTGACCTGAAATTCATAAAACGAATTTCCCCAAAACGGGTCCCGAAAGGGGTTAGCAATTACGCTAGTACAAGTAACCAGATGAACGACTTACATCTTACACATATAGTAATGCATGCAATTCAAGAAAACATAGTTCCAAAACACTCATTTCCGGAAATGCCAATGATCAAAACACATTTGTAAAAATGCACCACAATTAACCGCGGACCCACAGCTTCGTGGATCCCTGCCGAGACCCCGTCGGATCTAACCCACAGTGGTTAAAAGCAAGCTCGCGGTCCCACAGCTTCGTGGAACCCTACCGAGACCCCGTCGAGTCTAACCCGCAGTGAGCATACACACACACAATTTCTCATACAAAACTACTATGTCAAGATTGTAAGTTCATAAGGATACTTGCCTCGATTAAATAGATGATGACACGAACGGAACGGAAGAATCAAGCACAACCACGAGGAACCGGCGAAAATGAACCTAACGATTCGAATAACACAATCACAACCAACTCTAGACGATTACGGAAATGGAATACACCCGGAAACCCGCCTACGATTCATGTATATTCGTACCAAAAATAACAACGAGGGCGGACCACAACCAAACCCTCCCGATTCCGTAAAAATCCACAAAATATCCATGAATCCGTAGGAAAACTAAAGATACTAACAATACTAATCGTATACATCATGAATCCACCAACAAAACGGAACGAATCGGAAGAAAAACCCAAAACCCCCAAATTAATCGAAAATAGGGTTTTAGAATATTACCTTAGGAGATTCAAGTACCAAGATCCATAGAGCACGTGTTAGATTGATTGCCCGGGCTTCACTACCGAAGAAAAATGGTGAAAATCAACCCCCCAATGGATGAAGATGAAGAACTCTTCCCCTCTCTCTCACTCTCTCTGGCGATGCAGGTGAAATGAAGAAGAAATGGTCGATTTCGTCTAATAAAGACGAAGTTGCACGGTTGACCGCTTCGTGTGCCGCGGCACAGCTTAGGTGTGCCGCGGCCACGTGCCAAAAATTTACTCCTGTGTTTCGGCATTGTGCGCGGCACGGCTGCGTGTGCCGCGGCACAGTCTGATTGGGTTTTGGTCGCAGAAGACACACGAGTGTGCCGCGGCACCGGACAGGTGTGCTGCGGCACCGGCCTGGTACTGTGCCGCGGCACCGGATGGGTGTGCCGTGGCACACAGTACAGTTTGTCCGACCAACAACTGAAGGGATTTGTGTGCCGCGGCGCACACACCTTGTGCCGCGACCCACACCCCCATTTGGGTTCCAAAATGATAAAAATGATCCGGAAAGAGAATAAAACGATAGGAATCAATATTTGGGAACCAACAACACGAAATGGATCCACGGCAACCCCGAAACGGCGGTTCCGCACAACAATAACGAGAATACCGTTCAACAGTTTGACAGGAAGGACACGCTGAGAAGTACACGAGGGTCACTACGATCGAGAAATACACCAAAAACGAAAATACAAGGGAAAGAAAAATACGGATATTACAAGAGTGTCCAGTATCAACTATTGAGGCAAGTATCTTGCCTATACACTTCATATTTCGTAGTAGTTATAGTCGGTAATTGACTAGGTGTGCAATTGAATTATTTTTAATGAACTTATAAAAGAATCGGTATATTCTCGATAAAGGTCTTCTATAAAATCTACTTATGTGTTTGTGAACGATTGTGTGGTTCTGAGGATATGTACTAGTGGTGTGCTTTGGAATATCTTCTTTACGTTTGGTATCGTTGTGCGTGATTATGTTGATAGTGGACTTAAGGTTATGTCTTTCTGACAAGAAGTGTGTATATATGTGTGGACGTGTGTACTATTGATGAGTTTGTGATGATGTGTGATGTGAGTATGTGTCGGATGTTGTGGCCATTCCTAGCAAGTACCTTGATTTACATTTGAAGTACTTCGGGGGAATATGTTTTTGAATCGTGATTTTATGAAAGTGGTAATTTCAGAAAATGTGGTTTGTGCCATGTGGTTACTGAGAGTGTGTGAACCGAGTTAAAACCAGTGAGGGTCCCCTGGGGTCCGGTAGGCTGCGTATCCCTACGGATCACTCGGTGGGGTTGTACAACCAGAGAGGGCCTGACGAGGACTCCCTGGGGTGTGTATCTCGCAGGAGGTACAGGGCCGGTACAGCTCGGGAGGTTGTTTTGTGATGATGAATATGGCACGATGTTGTTTTCGATAATTGTGATATGTCCGGAGTATCACATATGCAAATTCCCAAAGTGAGATACATCATATGTAAGGTCTTGGTACTTGGCTAAAATGGCACCGGTATAAGCATCGTATATTATTTGTTTCATGGTTGCAATATTTTTGGCATAAGGATACGGGCCCTATGATTGTTTCCGTACATTATGATTTGGTTATGTATCGAGTGTGGCCGTTGTGTTATTCACTCGAGTATGGGATATGGATGATTTGGGTCGTGGACCCTGTGTTTGTGACCATATTGGTATCTTTGAGCAAGAACAATTCTTTGGCCCGTGTCCCTATGTGGTTTGTCGAGTTAAAGATTTATTAGCCCAGAAATGTCTTTCTAAAACTCCCGAGACTTTTGTTGTTGCCCAAAATATTTATCCGAAGATTAAATACTGCTGGAGACGGACAACAAACAACAATTGCGGGAGCACTTCCGAGAGGAGATAAATAACACAAGATTTGCCGGGGTTGTTAGTCCCGGGCTTGAATGCTCTCGCGAGATGTTATTAATACAAATATTCGTGGATACAAGTATTAATGAGAGAAATCTAAATACAATGAGTGTAAAGAGACTCTATTAATCCGGCTCTTGAGCGAAGCTCGGTGTTCTTCGTCCCTGCCGATCGTCTGCCTGATGAGAGAGGCCGGGAGAAGTAAGACCGAAAGATAGTTGTTGCCAAGAGTTGGAGAAAGCCAAGAGTTATGTGTTTTGCTTATGAAATGCGAGAATGCCAGAGAGAGAATACAAGTGCAGGGGGCCTTGTATATATAGGGGCTGAGATGCCTTGTGTCCTAGTGGGCGACCGTCTTTCGGCCATTAATATAATGGGGCGATCGTCCTAAAGATCACACAGGCAGCCTGCCAACAGTCCAGAGATCCAACCGGAAGTCAGCTGTGTGGTCCAATGAGGAGCCAGCACGCGTCCGGAAGTACTGTCACAGGTGGTCCCACATCGTTACTTTCGGCGGACTTGTCAGTAGGTGAGGTAGGTGCCAGGCTGTGGTCACATGTCTTGTCTGCCAGCTCCTTTTGCAGGTCTGTGGCCCTGTTGGTAGGTGAGGTAGGTGACAGGTCTGTCAGTGCCTTTTGTGGATCTGCACGTGGGTGCTGTCCTGTGGCTCGGCCCTTGCCGACTGGATGGCCATCGGCCCAGATCGTCATGATGCGGTCGTCTCTAGCTGGACACCGAGGATCGTCCTCGGCCAGTCACTGAGGGTCGGCACTGGTCGGTCACCAAGGGTCGGTCGGCAAAGCGCTGAGAGATGATCGTCCACTTGTCGGTCGCCAGGACTCGGTCGCCGAGTACCGAGTGACGATCGTATCTGAGGTCGATCGCTTGGCACCGGGACTTGTCCTCGGACCTTCGGTTGGCCGATTTAGCTTGTCCGCTGGGTTAACGCTCGGCCGCCTGGTCGCTGATCGGCAGATCTGCCTTGGCCGCTCGGCAGTGACTCGGTCGCCCGACCTCCGAGGCGAGCGCCGGTCGGAAAGTGTTAATTCTTGACACAACAATTGCCCCCCAGCTTGCTCCTATGTTGAAGACATGGGGCGAGGTGGTTCTTGCTGGCGATCGTGTATGGATGAGGACGGGCGATCTGAGCTGACTTAGGATTCGGACTTGGGCTATCATGGTCGATTGGCTAGCTATCTTTCGGTCTTGTACCTGCAAAAACAACATTGGCCGATTCCCCACGGAAATTTGGTGGTTTCGCTTGTTTGAGGAATCGTGCACAGTCGCGGAGATCGATGGACCGACTCCATGACAGTGTCTTGGTGCGCGAAGACATTGAGTGTCTCGTGACTCACTTTATTATGAGGGTCCTCTGTTAGGCTGCGCCTCGCCTCGTATTTAAACGAAGGGCGTGCGGTCTCGGTCTAGAGGAGTACTTGCGCGGGGCAGCGTCGGATGAATCAACTCCACGCCCGCAGCTTGTTAGCTCTGCTTCCACCTCGGCCAGCCATGGAAATGGCCGACCTCGACGGTGTACGTTGAGACGGGGGTTGTGGCACGTGTCCACTGATTAATTGTGGAGAGCCCTCCGACTACGCCGGCCTCGTATTTAAACGAAGGGCGGGCGATCTCGGCCGAAAGGGACCTTGCATGGCCGAAGCAGCGGTTCCATCGACTGCCAGGACCATGGCTTTATGATGGGCGGTGGAGGCAATCTTATGCCTTAGTCCGTCATGTTAGATGCTGGACTGTAGATGGCGATCGTGTCCTCCGGGTTGCGGATGATGTAGCGTGATGATCGGCGATCGGGCTGGAAGACTGGCGATCGTCGCTCGGCTGTCGATCGCTTTATTCGTAGGTCGATATTGGCGATCGGGTGGGAGATCGTCGTCCGGGTGCCGATCGCGCTGCTCACAGGCTAAGAAGAAACCTTTGCCTGGCCAGAAAATCTGCGGCTCTAGCCCGGAAGGCTGCGTAGGTTGTAGGTTGGTTTTTCGTGAGATGTCTGAACATAGGCGAAAAACCCTAAAATCCACCTAGGACCGCGTAGAGGGCGGTCTCATCGCTTATGGGCTCGCCGTTGAGGATGATTACGTCTACCCGGTCGATGTAGTCTGAGTCGGACTCTTCTTCTCCCTGCTTGATTTGCATCATGCGAAGGGGACCTTCGGGTCGGACGACCCTGGTGGCGAAGTACTCCGTGAAGATGTGCGCTAGCTGGTTAAAAGAACCAATGGACCGAGGCGGCAACGAGGCGTACCACCTGTGGGCGAGGTCGTCCAGCGTCAGAGGGAACATTCGGCACCTGGTCGCGTCTGATGCCCCACACCCGGTCATGTAGATGTTGAACTTCCTCAGGTGCATCTGGGGGTCCGATCGCCCCTCGTACACGGGTGTTTGCGGGGGAGCGATCTTGTGCTGCACGGGGGCGAGCTCGATGTCGATCGTGAGCGGCTCGCTTGGCCCGAAGATCGTCTTCTTGGCGCCGCCACGGATTCGAGGCGCCTTCATGTCGTCGAGTTGACGTTGCATCGCAGCCATCGCCGTGGCTTGGTCGCTTGCAGATCGGCTTTGGGAGCAGGAGCCGAGGCGATCGTGTACCGATCTCCGGACTCCGCTGCTGCCGGCCTCGGCAATTTGGCGAGGGGGAGCCAGACGGCTGGGCTGCCTTCTGGGAGTCGGATAGGCCGAGCTCCTGGTGACGGACTCAAACTCTGTCGTCTCGTAGGCCAGGGCCGGATCGCCCCGGTGCAGTCGGAGTCACCGCCAGGCGATCGAAGACAGAGGTGCCCTGGCTGGCGAGCGCCTCTTCTTGCGGACGGGAGCCTCCTCGCGATTGCTCGTCCAGTAACACCTTGAGCTTCCGCTTGGACTTCCGGCGGACGACCGAGGGAGCGATAGCGGGAGGCGCGTCGAGAGCACTCCGTCGCTCTTGTAGGACGGCCAGGGCCCCTTCGATCTGTTCCTTGGTTCGGAACCGATCGAGCGAGAGGCTTGGGACGCCGTCCAGGGGCGGGATCGAGCGTCTCTGACCGCGGCGGCTACCTTCCACCATCGGCTGTGGCTCGGACTGGGTCGGAACGCAGCTTCCGGCCGGCTGGCCGGCGGCTTTCTTCGACGCGGAGGCGAAAGACATGATTTGTGGAAGATTTCTTTGAAGTGCAGTGAGTGTCACTTCAAGTATCTGCCCCGAGAACAGTGAGTGTTCTTCGGGACGGTAGGTGTAAAAATTTGAGGGTTGAAGCCCCTTCCTCTAGCGCCAATTGTTGTTGCCCAAAATATTTATCCGAAGATTAAATACTGCTGGAGACGGACAACAAACAACAATTGCGGGAGCACTTCCGAGAGGAGATAAATAACACAAGATTTGCCGGGGTTGTTAGTCCCAGGCTTGAATGCTCTCGCGAGATGTTATTAATACAAATATTCGTGGATACAAGTATTAATGAGAGAAATCTAAATACAATGAGTGTAAAGAGACTCTATTAATCCGGCTCTTGAGCGAAGCTCGGTGTTCTTCGTCCCTGCCGATCGTCTGCCTGATGAGAGAGGCCGGGAGAAGTAAGACCGAAAGATAGCTATTGCCAAGAGTTGGAGAAAGCCAAGAGTTATGTGTTTTGCTTATGAAATGCGAGAATGCCAGAGAGAAAATAGAAGTGCAGGGGGCCTTGTATATATAGGGGCTGAGATGCCTTGTCTCCTAGTGGGCGACCGTCTTTCGGCCATTAATATAATGGGGCGATCGTCCTAAAGATCACACGGGCAGCCTGCCAAAAGTCCAGAGATCCAACCGGAAGTCAGCTGTGTGGTCCAATGAGGAGCCAGCACGCGTCCGGAAGTACTGTCACAGGTGGTCCCACATCGTTACTTTCGGCGGACTTGTCAGTAGGTGAGGTAGGTGCTAGGCTGTGGTCACATGTCTTGTCTGCCAGCTCCTTTTGCAGGTCTGTGGCCCTGTTGGTAGGTGAGGTAGGTGACAGGTCTGTCAGCGCCTTTTGTGGATCTGCACGTGGGTGCTGTCCTGTGGCTCGGCCCTTGCCGACTGGATGGCCATCGGCCCAGATCGTCATGATGCGGTCGTCTCTAGCTGGACACCGAGGATCGTCCTCGGCTAGTCACTGAGGGTCGGCACTGGTCGGTCACCAAGGGTCGGTCGGCAAAGCGCTGAGAGATGATCGTCCACTTGTCGGTCGCCAGGAGTCGGTCGCCGAGTACCGAGTGACGATCGTATCTGAGGTCGATCGCTCGGCACCGGGACTTGTCCTCGGACCTTCGGTTGGCTGATTTAGCTTGTCCGCTGGGTTAAGGCTCGGCCGCCTGGTCGCTGATCGGCAGATCTGCCTTGGCCGCTCGGCAGTGACTCGGTCGCCCGACCTCCGAGGCGATCGCCGGTCGGAAAGTGTTAATTCTTTACACAACAACTTTTTAAATGCTTTTCAAAGAGCCTGCGTGTCTCATTCCAATTTTTCATGGTTTGAACTATTTTATTCAATGAAATATCTCGGGAAATCTTCATTAGGTTGAACTGTGGAATTAATCAAGTTTTTATATTCTTGGAATATGTTGTGTATAGCTCGTATTTGCACTTTATACTTGCACTAGCAAAACAGTGGAGTTTTGCTAACCCCCGAGTATTCGGGGGTGGATGTCTGTATTGCGTCCAGGTACTTGCAGGTTGCTGGGGAGCGAATCACAGGATCGGTACGAAGGATGATGGAAGACGACGATGCTAATCACATGAAGGCCGTGTTGGGTATTTGGTGAAGTCATATTGTTTTGTCTTTTTGTTGGGGTATTTTCCAATTTTTGGGAAGTATTAATGTATCCTAACCCCTGCGTGGGTACGAGTTAGAAAAAGGAGTTTTGTATGTTCGATGTAAAAATTTTTGGTAAAAGACCAAATCGGTCTAATGGTTCATTATTTAGCCATATCGGCTTAAAATGTGATGTATTGTTTTCGTATTTAGCTTTGGTGGATCCTCATGGAGAGGGTGCGGCTGTAATATTCCCAAGTGGTTTGGGGGTGTTACAGAATATGGTATCGGAGCTTAGGTTGCGGAAACCTAGGCTATCGGGTCCAGTCGGGTATTGTCGTGTCTTGTTCTGTCAGATTGTGTCTGTCTAAGTCGTGTCGCAACGCGTCGTCTGTGATGTCGGCCGTGATTAGTATCGAGGTGCAGCCATCATCTTCGTGCGATCTGTGGATGTAAGTCTCCCTACTATATTGTGCCTTGTGATATACGAGCTTGTATGATTTTGTGTTATGACGTGGAGTTTAAAGGTGATTTGTGATTATGTGGCCTATGTTGTTTGATCCTCGTATGATGCTAGAATGGAAGTGGTGCCAACATATATGTATTTATACACACATCCTGATATAAGTCGTCTTTACAAGAGTAATAGCCTTGGTGTGGTTACGCAAAGAAAGATTCATCAATGTGATATTTTAAAACTTTACATGTTTTTGGGGAGTCACGTATATTTTGTTTTAAAACATCCTCCAAAGGGAGGAAAAAGTTGATTTTGTATAATGACACGAGGGCGAAATTTTTTTAGAATTCAAACTACCGATATTTTATTTTCATCTTGTATTATAAGTTTTCAAAACACGATTTTTGAACTCAAGTGAAGTCTGCAAAATGTAGACAAGACGTGACTCTCGTTTTCAATTTATCGGTTTTATGACTGTTAGTCGGCAAATATGTGATGATGTTCTTGTTGTTCGGGCAGTGTTGCCAGTTTTAAATTAAAACTATGATGTGAATGCTGGGTCGTTCGATTTGTGGGCATTGTAATAGCTCTCTTTAATAAGAGGTGAGATTTCGGTCTTTGAATAACAATTGTCTTTTGATGGTTTCTCATGAAGTGTCGAATCAATGGCTTTGGGACTCGAACGTGTTGTTCATTTGTGACCATTGATTTTAGTAATGTCGTATATATGTTCGTAATCACGTGCTGAATTTGAGCTGTTAGCGCACGTTAATGTTGTTGTAACACGCGCTAATGCAGCATGAATAGCGCACGCTAAATAATTGTTGTAGTGTGCGTTAATTAGCTGGGACAGAGGATGTGGAACTGCATTTTAGCCGTTAGGTCTAACTTTCTGATCGGTTATGCATGATCGTATTCTATGTGCGTTGTCTAGTGATGACAACCGTTTTATGTGGACGAGTGTTGTGACCTTTCATTCGCGCTATGTGATAATTGATTTTGTTCGGTGAGTTGATAAATTATGTCTGCTGTGTGTGTGTGTTCGAAATGTTTTCCTAAAACTTTCATAAGTTTGTGCAAGTTGCGGAAATCAATTTTTGAAACTAATTTGACGTTGCGATTAAGCCGGCGGCTTTGTATGAACTTTGGAAATTGTTTGAAATTTGCGAGCCGGCCTAGGATTCTCAAAATAAAACCTCGACGGTATTGAAAGAGTTGTTTTAAAGTACCTTGAACATTTTGTAAAATGTTACCGTCGTTGATTCTTGTGTAGTGTTGGGAGAATTTTCAGAAATGACTTTAACGTACTATTGTATTTTCGAATAATTCGAGTACATGATTTTCAAAAGATTTTCTTTAAAGGGATACCTCGTGGATTTTCTTTCCGAGTTGTTATTGGTTACCTTATGTGATATGTCATGCTAAGTTGTACTTTAGCATATTTGTTTTTGCGAAGTGGTGCAATCGTATTGAGTGAGAATCCGCTTAGTATGCCGAGGGACAGCGGATGCGACCGTGACCGCGGTACAGTTGGTTATGGAGACTAGATGCGGGACCAAGAGGATATGGCCGGGAAGGTTGATATTCAAACACTTCATTTTCGTTGTTTAGGTTTCGGGGACGAAACCTCTTTTAAAGGTGATATGATGTAATACCCACATTTTTTTTCTTCTCATTTCCGTTTCGTTCGATCGTATTGAGGCGATTGTGTTCGTTAATGCTTCTGACCTTGTGTTGTTTCTCACATTTGCCATTCGAGCGAGTTCTGATATTGTTCCAAATTGATGTGCATATTGTTGTGATCCTTCCAAGTTCGGATCGATTTCTGGTGAACCGTGTTCGAAACTAACACCTCGTGCTTCCTACAAGTTATTGATGTATTGATTTGAGGTATGAATTTCAAAGGTTATCGTTGTTGTTCGATCATTGCTATTCGTTCGTCGTTGTCCAATCATTATCGTTTGACCTCGAAACCGTGATTATTGAACATCTGGGCCATTTTGCGATTTCCATAAGTGTTGGGAAATTGTCTTCGTATTTGATCTTCCAAATCTGTGAGTTATTGGAATTTCATACCTTTCAGCGTTGGAATCGTGATTCGATTTTTGTATTGCTCGGTTTTATCAAACGCAGCGATTCATGCTCGTTGCTTTTCGTAAGAATTCTTGCGTATTGAATCGGATCGTAGTGGCTTTATACTGCCTGGAGTTCTGGTGTGTTGTCGAGAGTCGCCTTGCTTTTGTTTTAAGTTTCAGGACGAAACTTATTTTTAGGGGGGTAGAATGTAATACCCATGATTTCCGTTCCGGTTATTTTGGATTTTTTTTTCGGATATTTCCCGGTTGTCGAGTTCCGGTATCATTTTCTCGACAACTGATTTTGGCGTTTAAGACCGTAGGTGATGATTTGTTATCCGTTGTTTTCATTTCGGACCGATGATGTTGTCCCCGAGTATTTTGTCGTGTTCGTTCCGTGCGATTTCGGAAAATCGAGTCGTCGAATCATGGTGGTCGGACACTGGCCGGACGGTTGGGGACGGTGGCCGGACGGCTGCCGGCACTGGCCGGACGAGTGCAAGCACTGGCCGGGCGGTTGCGACAGGAACCGGCGTAGCGCACGCTACGGCCGGAAAGTAGCGCACGCTACGGCCAGGAGGCAGCGCACGCTATGGCCGGTTGGCTGCGCGCGCTAGTCGGCCGAGGCAGTAAGGGCAGAAAGGTTCTGGACTGGGGAGATCGGCAGGTAGCGCACGCTACTGCCGGACACTGCGCACGCTACGACCGGCCGATAGCGCACGCTACGGCCGGAAGGCTGCGCACGCTACCTGGCCGAGCCAGGAAGTCTCTGGATTGTGGCTGGGCCGACAGCGCACGTGTTCAGCGCATGATGGCGGGCCCGGCCGAACATTCTCGACCATGACCGCCCGCTAGCGCACGCTAGCTCTGCAGTCTAGCGCACGCTAGGCTGCACCAGTATAAATATGACCGAGCAGTCCTGTTTGCACTCATTTTTCATTTCCTTCCTTTCGTGTACGCCGCTGGAGTCTTGGAGGTGACGAAGGCATGTTGTTATACAACTAATCCACGAAGTTTGGGAGCTTATAACATCGATTAATCACTCCATAACATCCTTCAATCCAGCGAATCAAGGTTAGTTTTCCTAAAATCCTAGTTTTGGGGAAAATTGGGGATTTTGTTGATTTCGCCCGTTTGATTCGTTATAACTTAGAATAGTGATGTATTGATGATTATTAAGTTGTTTTATATCGAATCCCTTGTTTTTACATGGTTGGATTTCCGAGGATTCGTCGTTTTATTGAGTTTCTAATCGACACCTTGAAAGTGTTCGATAAAATGTCACAAAGGGGATTCGGGCGTTCTACGATTATTCTTCCTCGTTCGATCGTCAATTTATTCATGGTATGATGTTGGGGTCAGGTTCCTTGCGAAGAACTCGAGTCGGAACCCTTCCATTCGCCGTTTTCCGATCGGTGGTGTTACCGTCGTTTCCGCCGAAGAGTTGTGAGCATTCGAAGTCTTCCGGTTAAGAGACGTTCGTCAGAGTGTCCAGTATCAACTATTGAGGCAAGTATCTTGCCTATACACTTCATATTTCGTAGTGGTTATAGTCGGTAATTGACTAGGTGTGCAATTGAATTATTTTTAATGAACTTATAAAAGAATCGGTATATTCTCGATAAAGGTCTTCTATAAAATCTACTTATGTGTTTGTGAACGATTGTGTGGTTCTGAGGATATGTACTAGTGGTGTGCTTTGGAATATCTTCTTTACGTTTGGTATCGTTGTGCGTGATTATGTTGATAGTGTACTTAAGGTTATGTCTTTCTGACAAGAAGTGTGTATATATGTGTGGACGTGTGTACTATTGATGAGTTTGTGATGATGTGTGATGTGAGTATGTGTCGGATGTTGTGGCCATTCCTAGCAAGTACCTTGATTTACATTTGAAGTACTTCGGGGGAATATGTTTTTGAATCGTGATTTTATGAAAGTGGTAATTTCAGAAAATGTGGTTTGTGCCATGTGGTTACTGAGAGTGTGTGAACCGAGTTAAAACCAGTGAGGGTCCCCTGGGGTCCGGTAGACTGCGTATCCCTACGGATCACTCGGTGGGGTTGTACAACCAGAGTGGGCCTGACGAGGACTCCCTGGGGTGTGTATCTCGCAGGAGGTACAGGGCCGGTACAGCTCGGGAGGTTGTTTTGTGATGATGAATATGGCACAATGTTGTTTTCGATAATTGTGATATGTCCGGAGTATCACATATGCAAATTCCCAAAGTGAGATACATCATATGTAAGGTCTTGGTACTTGGCTAAAATGGCACCGGTATAAGCATCGTATATTATTTGTTTCATGGTTGCAATATTTTTGGCATAAGGATACGGTCCCTATGATTGTTTCCGTACATTGTGATTTGGTTATGTATCGAGTGTGGCCGTTGTGTTATTCACTCGAGTATGGGATATGGATGATTTGGGTCGTGGACCCTGTGTTTGTGACCAGATTGGTATCTTTGAGCAAGAACAATTCTTTGGCCCGTGTCCCTATGTGGTTTGTCGAGCTAAAGATTTATTAGCCCAGAAATATCTTTCTAAAACTCCCGAGACTTTTTAAATGCTTTTCAAAGAGCCTGCGTGTCTCATTCCAATTTTTCATGGTTTGAACTATTTTATTCAATGAAATATCCCGGGAAATCTTCATTAGGTTGAACTGTGGAATTAATCAAGTTTTTATATTCTTGGAATATGTTGTGTATAGCTCGTATTTGCACTTTATACTTGCACTAGCAAAACAGTGGAGTTTTGCTAACCCCCGAGTATTCGGGGGGTGGATGTCTGTATTACGTCCAGGTACTTGCAGGTTGCTGGGGAGCGAATCACAGGATCGGTACGAAGGATGATGGAAGACGACGATGCTAATCACATGAAGGCCGTGTTGGGTATTTGGTGAAGTCATATTGTTTTGTCTTTTTGTTGGGGTATTTTCCAATTTTTGGGAAGTATTAATGTATCCTAACCCCTGCGTGGGTACGAGTTAGAAAAAGGAGTTTTGTATGTTCGATGTAAAAATTTTTGGTAAAAGACCAAATCGGTCTAATGGTTCATTATTTAGCCATATCGGCTTAAAATGTGATGTATTGTTTTCGTATTTAGCCTGGTGGATCCTCATGGAGAGGGTCTGCGGCGCTGTAATATTCCCAAGTGGTTTGGGGGTGTTACATTACCAAGTGTGGTTTCTGTGATATTGATGTTGATGTTTTGATGATTAATTGTGATATTGTCCGGAGTATCACAATGCTTTGCGCTCGGGGTCAAGAGACATTATATATCGAGTCTTGGTGCTTGGCTAGAATGGCATAAGATTAATGTGTTATGTGTAATGTGTCCTTGTAAGTGAATTGAAGTGGATGGCCGGGTCGTGGACCCTGTGTTTTGTGACCGGAACGGTTGGGACGTGGACCCCGTGTTTTGTTAAACGGATTTGTATTTTGGAAATTGAACTTTGGGGCTGTGACCCTAAATGGCTTTCGAGGAATTAAGAACTTTTCAATTTCTGATGTTTTCAAAACTCCCGAGATTTGGAAATGTTTTCAAAATGCTTACTTGCTTCGTTTCTGCTTTCAAGACTTGAACTGTTTTTTTTACTAAATATATCTCGGGAAGTCTTTCGTTATATTCTCGGAATGTGTTGTGTATGGCTCGTATTTGCACTTTACACTTGCACTAGTGAAACAGTGGATTTTTGCTAACCCCCGAGTAATCGGGGGGTGGATATCTGTATTGTGTCCAGGTACATGCAGGTTTTCGGGAGCAAGACACAGGATCGGTACGAGGGATGATGAAAGACGAATGATACTAATCACACGAAGGCCAGTTTTGGGTTCAGTTAGTCGGAGTCCATTGTATTGTCTTTTCCGCTGTCTTATTGTTCATTGTTGCGAGTATTTTACCCTTACATGGGTATGAGTCTGGATGAGTTTATGTATTTTGATTTGTAAGTCAGTGACGACAGACCAAATCGGTCTATTGGTTCGTTATTTTGATTCGTCGGTATGTGATGTAATGTGTTGTTTTGATGTCTAGCCTGGTGGATCCTCACGGAGAGGGTCTGCGGCGTGTAATATTCCCGGTTCGATCTGGGGGTGTTACAGTCCAAGACATAAGCAGCAGCCAAGACACTATGCCAATTATTATCAGAGACTCCCTAAAAACAGATTTCAAAATGGGAGAGGCAAATGGAAACCTCAAGGTTATCCAAGATTTCAAAATGAACAGGTGTGGAGATCCCAACGATTTAAGAAATGGTCTCAGACAAGATTTAGAAATATCCCACACCCTAAATCTTATCAGGTATATCCAGTATATAATCCTATCCAGGGATATAGGCCTAGATCACACACACCTTTTAGGGGCAATCAACATAAATTTCATAATTCAAGGAGAAATAAATTCTCCAGGAAACCTACTAACCCCCGAGGACCCACACAGATTTGGGTACCTAAATATCTGCTTGTTTGATTGCAGAAAAGGTGGAAGGACTACTACCACATCTCCTCAAACTCAAACATGGGAGGAGAAGAATGGTTTGTAGATTCTGGATTCTCAAGGCACATGACTAGGAATAAGAAGGTGCTATCGAATTATATCAAAGAAAGAGGCCCTGATGTAACCTTTGGAGATAGCTCTAGAGGTCAGACAAAAGGATTTGGAGAGCTGCACAGAGGAAACATAACAATATCTAAAATCCATTATGTCAATGGGCTCAAATACAACCTCTTGAGCACAAGTCAGTTCTGTGATGAGAAGAATCTAGTAGTTTTCACAATTTGTAAATGCATGGTGATAGATATCCTATCAGGGCAAGTGAAGCTACAAGGATTCAGAAGGAGATATGTCTATATGATAGATTGGAATACAGGCACTCCAAACACCTGCTTCCTATCCAAGACAATTGCTGAAAATGGATGGCTGTGGCACAAAAGGCTATGTCACCTGAACTTCAAATCCATCAACAAGATTAGCTCTCAAAAGATGGTCAGACGAATTCCTGAAGAAGTTTTCAAGAAGGAAGCTCTCTGTGATTCATGTCAGAAAGGGAAGCAAATCAGAGCATCATTCAAACCAGTTCAATCCTAACCAAGGATATAGGCCCAGGCAATACACACCTTTTAGGGGCAATCACCATAACTTCCATAATCCAAGGAAAAATCAATTCTCCAGGAAACCAACTAACCCCCGAGGACCCACACATATTTGGGTACCTAAATCTCTGCTTGTTTGATTGCAGAAAAGGTGGAAGGACAACTACCACATCTGCACAATTTCAATTATAGGAGGTGAAGAATGGTTTGTAGATTTTGGATGCTCAAGGCAAATAACTGGGAACAAGAAGGTGCTATGAAATTATACCAAGGAAAGAGGCCCATATGTAACCTTTGGAGATAGCTGTAGAGTTCATACAAAAGGGTTTGGCGAGCTGCACAGAGAAAACATAACAATATCCAAAGTCTACTATGTCAAAGGGCTCAAATACAACCTCTTGAGCATAAGTCAGTTCCGTGATGAGAAGAATCTAGTAGTCTTCATCATTTGGAAATGCATGGTGATAGATATCTTATCTGGGGAAGTGAAGCTACAAGGATTCAGAAGGAGAGATGTCTATATGATAGATTGGAACACAAGAACTCTCAACACCTGTTTTCTATCTAAGACAATAGCTGAAAATGGATGGCTGTGGCACAAAAGACTATGTCACCTGAGCTTCGAAGCCATCATCAAGATTAGTTCTCAAAAACTGGTCAGAGGACTTCCTGAAGAAGTATTCAGGAAGGAACCTCTCTGTGATGCATTTTAGAAAGGGAAACAATCCAGAGCATCATTCAAACCAGTTCAGCTTACCACAAGAATTCTAGATCTACTACATATGGATCTCTTTGGAAAGCATGCTCTAGTAGTAGTAGATGATTATTCAAGATATACATGGATTGTTTTTCTCTATAAAAAGAGTGAAACTTTGACAAAATTACCTGAGCTGCTAAGGAAGATTCAGAATGAGAAATCCCTCTCAATCATCAAGATCAGATCAGATAGATGAGGAGAATTTCTCAACAAAGCAATAACTGAATACAGTGATCAGAATGGGATCCAACACGAGGTTTCTGCATCCAGGACTCCACAGCAGAATGGTGTTGCTGAAAGAAGAAACAGAACCTTGAAGGAAGCTGCTAGGTCTATGATTGCAGAAGCTGACCTGCCAAAGAGGTTACAGCATTCCACACTCAGACAAGAGTATGATTGTAGGGAGACATGGCAAAACTCCCTATGAGGTTTGGAATGGCAGAACACCAATTGTTGCATATTTTCATATTTTTGGTTGTAAGTGTTTCATCTATAACAATGGTAAAACCCAACTGAATGCCTTTGATGTTAAAACTGATGATGGTCTCTTTATGGGATACTCACAAATAAGCAAGGCATACAGAGTATTTAACAAAAGAACTTTAATTGTGGAAGAAACACCTCATGTTGTGTTTGATGAATCTACTATTGAGTACAGGAAACAGGTGGAATTAATTGAGAATAAGTTCAAATCTGTAACCCTAGAAGAAGTCATCATTCATGATACAGGAATGATGGACTCACCTGCAGATCAGCCTGAAAACCGAACTGCAGATCAGATAGGACCTCAAAACCTACCTGATCCAGATGCAACTGATGAAGACCCATATGTAGCTGATAAAGACTCATCTGCAGATCAGACATGATCCCCACCTGCATATGACAAGACCGTAGCTGATCCAGTTGCAGACCAAGGAGGTCAGAACCAAGCTGAAGCAAAGGGAGAAGAAGTTCACCAAAGCAACTCTAGAGGGGGAACAAACCATGAAGAAGAAGAAATACCCAAATGGATTATAGATCATCACATTCAACAGATAATTGGAAACCTAACTAATGGAGTCAGTGTTAGGAGTATGCCCTCGACTACCACTCAGAGGTTGTTTAGTGAGGGCATTGTACTTGTAATTATGTAAATCATTATCATAAGGCAAATGAATGTTTCTTTATTTACTGGTAGTTACTGGCATTCCTAACTCGTAAATATACATATAGAGACTGGTCCGTTTATTTTAGAGCAAAACATTCCACTTATTATTGGATAAGGGGGTCGACACTGGAAAGGTTATAGCTCGAATACTTAATCATTCGCAAGTCGATGAAAATTGACTGGGCGTTAAGTTTATGTGAAGACTTGTATGACGTGTTCTTTGACATGGAAAGTGCCTGCCGAACGCTAATGGTTAGTGGGATCACACGTTATAGGTATGTTAATTGGATTAGTATACTCGAACCGACTCACCCTCGATTCGTCGCACGGATTTCACTCCGGGACAGTCAATGAAGGAATCGAAAGGTTGTGATAGGTATTCGTGAACATTCGACTTGAGGATTTAGTAGGGATGTGCTTGTGACGTCAAGATTTTCATTAGAATAGTTCGACCCTGTAAATCGGGAGGTGGGGGTCAACCTCGACGTGCATCTTGACGGGCAAGTAGCAGGTCCTACAGAATACCAAGATAGAATTCTTTCTCCCATTAGTGAACGGGTTAGATGTCCAATGCGGTAATTGGCATATGAGAGCATAAGTCTTTGTCCAAAGCATTGGAGCTAGTTGTATTAGATACACAAGAGCTCGATGATCTCGATTTGCATTAACGCATGCATAGCGTCAAGTACAAATAGGGTTTGACTGACCGTGACCCAATAACTTGATCGGGACATTTGAAAGAAGAGTTTATACATATACTGGTATTCACGACAGAATGGTTCTTGAATAATCCCATCATTCGTTCTCAGTTGGGGTACAGTGTAGGCCGCCAGGCTGGCTAGGTGGTGCTACTACTCTTTGGTTCCTCCCATTGCTGACTGTGACGGACCTACCGAGTTGCGCAATAGGATTAACGACGGAATGAATCGAGCTTATTCTCTCATTATGAATATTAGATATTGGATATCTAATTTATTGGGACATTTGGATGTCTAAATCGATTTATTGGATAAATTGATTTTCGGCCTAATGAATTAAATAAATTACTGGGTGATTAATTTAATTCATGAATATAATTATTTCTTGGAGAAATTAATTATATTATTTTGTATTTGATATGTTTAATTAATTGGATTAATTAAATGATATAAATACATCGGAACTGAATTGGAGTTTATCTATTTGGACTCACGGGAGTCCGAAACGAACCGAACTCGTCCGATTTCTACATGGGCCCCCCCCCCCCAATTTCCACCCATCTCCTTTTGGACTCTTGTTCTATTCTTTAATGTATGATGATTGTCTTGGTGGGGTTTGATTCCTAATGTGCATGAGTTGTACATGTGGGTGGAAATTGAATAAAGAGAGGAAGACTTTTCATCACTCTCACCCCATTTTAATTCCATTCCATACGTGAGATAGAGGAAGGAGAGAGAGAGAGAGAAAAAGAATTTAGAGTTCATTTCATGGTCTTCAACTTCATCTTCATCTTCTTCATTCTTTTCTTCAATTTTCTTAGAGAAATATTGAGAGAAAAATAGAGAGAAAAATAGATTAACACTTAGAGTGTAATAAACTTTATATTCAAGCTCCTATAATCTTGTTCTAGCCGTATCCTTGGAGGATAACGAGGTTTAGTCGTTCCGGTCGTTTCTCCAGCATTGACAAGTAGAGACGTTGTCTTTTCGACGTTGGATCATCTAAGAGCTTGGAGCGGATTGGATACGTAGAGATCAAGCAAAGCTTGGAGAATAGCTCAAGAGAAGGAATCCATTTAATCAATGGACTACAAGGGTGAGTTTTTATATCTCTTGTGATTTCGTTTCTTTATTCATATATACATAGCTCGATCGATCCTCGTAGGGATTCAGATCGAATTAATTTTTGTTTTACCGCTTCCGCTGGGCCTTCGTTTTAGTCACCGAATTCCAACAGTGGTATCAGAGCGTAGATCTTGTGATCGTATATACAATATTGGCATTTGTAATGCTTGATTAGATGGTATATGATTTGGAATCATAATCGTATTAATCGTTGATTTTCTATTGTTCATCCCAAAAAATTATGTTTTGATGATTTTATGTTACAATGTAAATCTATTTTTCTTTTGAAAAACTGATTTAAAGTGTAATATAAAGATTAGAAAAATGTTATTTTTGGAATCAGGGTGAAAAACGTGCCGAAAACGTAATCGGACCCGGCAGCCTGGGGCTGGCCGGGCGCTGCCTTGCGGTCCGAGGCAGCAGATCGCGATCTGGACCTGTGATCGGCCAGGATCAGCAGTCTGTGCTGGCCGCTGCCTGGCAATGGTCTCGACCCCTGCCGGCCCTGCTCGGCAGCCTGCTGGGCAGCTTGTTGGGGTGCTCTGGCCGTGTTTTTTCGACTCCGTTTATTATATTTCGTTCGATAATTAATTTCCCACAAATTAAATTGGATTTAATTTGACTAAGATTTAATTATGGTAATTTTAATCTTTGGGGAATTAATTTAATGAAATATTTTATCGTCCGGAACAAGTTAAATTGATGGTTGTTTGAATTAATTGGATTAATTTGTTTTGAATGAATCGATTGGATCGGTTCGTATTGTTGATTGGATCAATGTATCTCTACGCTTTCCATTTATATAGTATTTATTGGATGAATGCTTTTGAATGGGGATGTGGTTCGTGGACTTAGTTTTTTCAATTGTTCGTTTTATTCCATTGGGTTGTAAAGGCCGTTTTGAGCCTATTTATTTTACTAGAAATATTTGTATCAAGGATGCAATTTTCAATGTAAAATTTATATGTAATGACGAAGACCGGAGGAAGATCCATTTCTAGAAGACGAATATTCAAGACGAAGACTTGTAATTAGATTACAGAGTTTTTGTTTTCTAGGAACGGTCCATGAACCACATGTTGGTAGCAACTAGGTTGTGAATGGTTGTTTCATATTGTATGAATGCCATAAACGCGCTTAAATGAATTAATGTGCAATGTGTAATATTAATCACGATAATTCTCCCACAACAAGTTATTAAGTTTATAAGGTTTCAAGGTTTTCCTTCCCTCCATCGAGCTTTCGGGAAATTGAAATCCAAACCGGATGAGCTATGCTTCCGAGTTATCGGGGTAGTCATTCGGGGAGGACGGATAAATTACCGGGAGCGCATTGGATGCCTTCAGTTGGAGCAAATTTTATCCCTAGAATCCTGATAGGTTGCCGGATAAGATTCAATTGTGAAACTGATTTGCATCAATGGTATAAACTTAACTTGTTCACGAACCATAGAAAACGACTAGGTTGAGGGGAGTGAACAAGGGGAAAAAGAAGATCGAATCATCTATTAGATGGGTTGGTGTTGGACACCACTTTATGAAAATTAATAGACTAGAAACCTGTTCGGTTGCCCTCTATTAAGATTTATAAAGAACTCGATCACCACTATGAAGTAGAGCGACGATACTTCCGGATTTCACATGGGAGTGTGTTATTCCGATAAAAATAGTGGGAGCTGGGTAACAAGAATAGAAAAGACCTTAATTCTATACTCAGATCATAATATAACAAGTCACTAATTAATCTGTTATACTTAATGCAGACATAACTCTCAATATGATAATGAAGCCACTCACAATTCTACTCGAAAAGAACACCCTGATTGGATCTAACTTTGTGGACTGACTTCGCAATCTGATGATTGTCCTCAGTATAGAGGCACTGGGATACGTCTTGGACACGGACATTCCGGCGCCTCCTGTGCGGACCAGAGCCAATCACGAAGAGATTGAAAACCACGAAAATTGGGTTAAGGATGACGTAAAAGTTCGTGCATACATGATGGCTTCTATGTCTAATGCGCTTCAGAGAGCTCATGAGAAAATGACTTCTGCTAGGCAGATTCTATCTCACTTAACCGAACTTTATGGTGAGCACAGCAGAACTGCTAGATATGAGATATCCAAGCAACTATTCAGTGCAAGGATGAAGGAAGGTGATAAGGTTGGGGAACACGTCCTTAAAATGATATCCATGATCGAGAGATTGGAGGCTCTTGATTTTAAAATGGATACTTCTCTCCAAACCGACCTTATCCTACAGTCTCTCCCTGATTTCTTCTCACAGTTTGTTATAAACTTCAACTGCAATGAGATTGCATGTAATTTAACTGGGTTAATGAAAAAACTTGTGATCGCTCAGTCCCAGATGAAGACTCCACGGATGAAGGAGTCTGCTCTTGTAATTTCTCTGGACCTCGGAGGTCTAAGAACAAGAAGAAAAAGACCAAGAAGCAGATGGGACCACAATCCAAGGACTTCAAGGGAAAGGGCAAGGCCCCGATGGTTCCAAAGAACAAGAAGAAGAAGGATGCTGGTCTCAAGTGCGGTGAGCGTGGCCACTGGGCTAGAGAGTGTCCGATTCTTCATGGCACTTCAGGTACAGAACTTTTAGTTTTGGAAACAAATTGTTCTGCTACTATATTTTCTACTTCATGGATACTGGATTCTGGTGCTAGTTCTCATATTTGTACCTTGAATCAGGATCTGGATCAAAGTAGGAAGCTTGGAGCTGGAGAAGTTATGATCACAGTCGGAAGCGGGCATAGTGTCGAGGAGACCAGCATAAGATCACTTCTTTTACGTTTAGAAGTCGGGTTTGTTTTGACTTTAGAAGATGTACTTGTTTTGTCCAAGGGGCACCAGAACATTATATCCATTCCGGTCATAGACCGAAAATGCTTTTCATTTTTCATTGGTGATGGTTCCTGCAAAATTTATTTCAGAAATAAACTAGTGGGTACTGCTACATTGTTAAATGGATTGTATCATCTAAATCTCAGCAACAAAGTAGTTGTGAATACTATGACTAGAAAACGTGGTAGGGATGAAACCAATCAAGTTTTGAAATGGCATCTTACACTTCGTCATGTTGATCAGACCAAGGTTTACAAGATGGAAAAAGATGGACTTATGGGTCCATTGGGATCGGATCCTTTTCCTACTTGTGAATCTTGCCTTAAAGGCAAAATGACTAAGTCCCCCTTCACAGGGACTTTTGAAAGAGCCGCTGATAAACTGGGATTAATCCATACCGACGTATGTGGTGCTTTGGAAGCAGCACGTGATGGATATCAATATTTCATTACGTTTGCAGATAATCATACTAGGTATGGTTATGTATACTTAATGAAACATAAATCCGAGAAATTCCAGGAATTCAAGGCCCTAGTCGAGAAACAAACTGGTAATCAATCAAAGCACTCCGGTCGGACCGAGGTGGTGAGTATATGAGTACGGAGTTTGACGAGTTCCTTAAGGAACATGGAATAGTTTCACAAGTAACACCTCCAGGTACTCCTCAGTTAAATGATGTGTCAGAAATAAGGAACCAGACCTTGTTGAACATGGTCCGTTCCATACTGGGCTATACTGACTTACTGATTTACCTATGGGGGTATGCACTCCTGACTGCCGCTTACATCTTGAACAGATGTCCTTCCAAATTCATTCCTAAAACTCCATATGAGATGTGGGAGGGCAGGAAACCAAGTCTTAATCATATTAGAATTTTGGGATGTCCCGCCTATGTCAAGAAGACTAAGATGGAGAAGTTGGAAACTAGGTCCGTGAAGGGACGTTTCATTGGATTCCCGTCTGGGATGATGGGGTATCTATTTACATGCCTGAAGATCGAAAGATTGTTGTTGCTTTACAAGCACACTTCTTGGAAGATGAGTTCATTCAGGAAGGCGGATTAGGTAGAAGTATTTCTTTAGAATAATACAATGAAACTCCTCATGAGACACCTGTGCAAGAAAATGGAACCAAATCTTCTGTAACACAAGTACAACCACCTCGTAGGTCAAGTAGGGTGTCTCATTTACCTGAGAGGTATAGTTTTATGCACTTGGAGGAACTGGTTTTCCACGAGGTTCCAGGTGATAAACAAGAGACCAACCCACGACCAATGACCTAGCAATGGTGGATGTAGACTCCATGAAATGGATTGTAGCAGTCTTCATGTAGTTGGGACCTTCGTTTTGACGAGACAGTCAAAGAGTTTGACTTCGTGCAAAATGAAGAGGAACCTTGTGTATACAAGAGGGTTAGTGGGAGCAAGATCACATTCTTAGTACTTTATGTAGATGACATTTTAGTGATAGGAAATGATGTGGGAATGCTCAGTTCTATGAAAGCTTAGCTTTTGAGTAATTTCTCCATGAAAGACTTAGGAGAAGAAACCTATATTCTTGTGATTCGACTCTCCTGGGATAGATCGAAGAGAATGATAAGTTTTTTCCAAGCCCTCTATATGGATAAAATCTTTAAGAGATTTAAGATGGATTACTCTAAAAGAGGGTTCCTACCGATGCGACATGGAATAAAACTCTCCTCGAAGATGTGTCCTCTGGGGTGAGGAACAACGAAAAGAAATGAGTAATATACCATATGTTTTGGACGTGGGTAGCCTTATGTATGCTTTGTTGTGTACAAGACCTGACATTACGCATGCTGGAAGCGTGGTAAGTAGGTTTCAGGCAAACCCAGGTGGGGAACATTAGACCACAGTAAAGAACTTTCTCAAGTACTTTCGAAGGACTAGAGATCTGGTTCATTAATATGGAGATGGAGAACTGAATGTGATGGTCTTCATTGATTTATACTTCCAAGGACATAAAGACGACTCAATGTCTATTTCTGACTAAATTTTACTCTTAATGGAGGAGCAGTAACTTGGCATAGTGCCAAGCATAGCACGACTGCTGATTCCACCAGTCAGCCTGAGTATCAAGCAGCCTCGGAGGCTTCTAAGGAAGGGTTTTTGGATTTAGAACTTACTGGGTAAACTTCACGTGACACCATGTGCTACGCCGCCTGTTCTCGTTATTATACGATAACAATAGAGCGGTAGCACAGGCCTAGGAGCCGAGGTTTCATAATAATACAAAACATATTGAGAGAGAGAGTATCATCTCATAAGAGAATTTGTTCGCAAAGAGATACATTGTGCTGCATAGATTAGACTCAGCCGACTACGTCGCTGATCTACTGACCTCGCCACTTTCTCAAAATAGCTTAGAGCGTCATCTGGAGAACATGGTTATTAGATACCATAGTGTGTGGCATTGAGTGCAAGTGGGAGATTGTTAGGAGTATGCCCTCAAATTCCACTCAAAGGTTGTTGAGTGAGGGCATTGTACTTGTAATTATGTAAATCACTATCATAAGGCAAATGAATGTTTCTTTATTTACTGGTAGTTACTGGCATTCCTAACTCGTAAATATACATATAGAAACTAGTCTGTGTATTTGAGAGCAAAACGTTCCACTCCTTATTGGATAAGGGGGTCGGCACTAGAAAGGTTATAGCTCAAATACTTAATCGTTCGCAAGTCGATGAAACTTGATGGGGCATTAAGTTTATGTGAATACTTGTATGACGTGTTCTTTGACATGGAGAGTGCCTTTCGAACGCTAATGGTTACTGGGAGCACACGTTATAGGTATGCTAATTGGATTAGTATACTCGAACCAACTCACCCTCGATTCGTCGCACGAATTTCACTCCGGGATAGTCAATGACGGAATCGAAAGGTTGTGATAGGTATTCATGAACCTTCGACTTGAGGATTTAGTAGGGATGTGCTTGTGACGTCAAGATTTTCATTAGAGTAGTTCGACCCTGTAAACCGGGAGGCGGGGGTCAACTTCAACGTGCATCTTGACGGGCAAGTAGCAGGTCCTACTGAATACCAAGATAGAATTCTTTCTCCCGTTAGTGAGCGGGTTCAATGTCCTATGCAGTTATTGGCAGATGAGATCATAAGTCTTTGGCCAAAGCATTGGAGCTAGTTGTATTACATACACGAGAGCTCGATGATCTCGATTTGCATTAACGCATGCATAGCTCAAGTACAAATAGGGTTTGACTGACCGTGACCCTATAACTTGATCGGGACATTTGAATGAAGGGTTTATACGTATACTGGTATTCACCACAGAATGGTTCTTGAATGATCCCATCATTGTTCTCAGTTGGGGTACAGTGTAGGCCGCCAGGCTGGCTAGGTGGTGCTACTACTCTTTGGTTCCTCCCATTGCTGACTAAGACGGACCTACCGAGTCGCGCAATAGGATTAACGATGGAATGAATCGAGCTTATTCTCTAATTATGAATATTAGATATTGGATGTCTAAATCGATTTATTGGATAAATTGATTTTCGGCCTAATGAATTAAATAAATTACTGGGTGATTATTTTAATTCATGAATATAATTATTTCTTGGATATATTAATTATATTATTTTGTATTTGATATGTTTAATTAATTGAATGAGTTAAATGATATAAATACATCGTAACGGAATTGGAGTTTATCTGTTTGGACTCACAGGAGTCCGAAACGAATCGAACTCGTCCGATTTCTACATGGGCCGCCCCCTATTTCCACCCACCTTTCTTTTGGACTCTTGTTCTATTCTTTAATGGATGATGATTGTCTTGGTGGGGTTTGATTCCTCATGTGCATGAGTTGTACATGTGGGTGAAAATTGAATAAAGAGAGGAAGACTTCTCATCACTCTCACCCCATTTTAATTCCATTCCATACGTGAGATAGAGGAAGGAGAGAGAGAGAAAAAGAACTTAGAGTTCATTTCATGGTCTTCAACTTCATCTTCATCTTCTTCATTCTTTTATTCAATTTTCTTAGAGAAATATTGAGAGAAAAATAGAGAGTAAAATAGATTAACACTTAGAGTGTAATAATCTTTATATTCAAGCTCCTATAATCTTGTTCTAGCCGTATCCTTGGAGGATAACGAGGTTTAGTCGTTCCGGTCATTTCTCCGGTGCGTGACTAGTAGAGACGTTGTCTTTTCGACGTTGGATCATCCAAGAGTTTGGAGCGGATTGAATACATAGAGATCAAGCAACGCTTGGGGAATAGCTCAAGAGGAGGAATCCATTTAATCAACGGACTACAAGGGTGAGTTTTTATCTCTTGTGATTTCGTTTCGATATTCGTATATGTAACACCCCAATCCACTTAGGGATCTTACATGTCGTAGACCCTTTCTTCAAGGATCTACCAGGCTGGTAAACAACGTTGAACTTCTCAACAATGCCTTTAAGGCTAAAAATGACTCAGTAGACCGATTTGGTCTTTCATTAAATACATACAACTCAATACATGCCCACACAGGGGTCGAATACATAATGCTCCCGTACAACGAGGAAAAATATACTACAGCAGAAATAAAATACAACTGAACCAATACAACAACGTACGGTTCCTCATGTGATTAGTATCGATCATCTTTCATCATCCTTCACGCCGACCCTGTGCCACGCTCCCTGAAACCTGAATGCAATACAGACATCCACCCCCCGAATAATCGGGGGTTAGCAAAACTCCACTGTTTTGCTAGTGCAAGAACAAAGTGCAAAAATACGAGTCATACAATTCAAATTCCACGAATAACAATAACCAGGAATCTTCAAAGATCCAAACGAAACGAAAAGTACTTCTCGAGGCAAGAGTTTGGGTAAAACATTCCAAAACCGAAAGATCACAAATCAAGGGAAACAATTTATAAAATAGTTTAAAATGCCATCGAGAGTTTTAATAGAAAACAATTTAGGATTACCGAGTCCTTATCTTTCCAAAATCCACAGAGGTCACAGCCCAAAGGTTTTGTTTTCACAACTGAAACCAACAACAATACACAAGGTTAAAACCCACGTCACGCGTCCTCGACGGACATAAAATACATACGCACCCGTGAAGTTTCACTCGTGAATCCAGGGCAAAACCATTGGACTCCCTCCGTGGCCCATCGAACCCTCCTGAGGTGAGCAAACACATTCACAAAACATACACATGCACTCGTGACGTTTCACTCGTGAATCCAGGGCTATACCATTGGACTCCCTCCGTGGCCCCGTCGAACCCTCCCGAGGTGAGCAAACACATTCACAAAACATACACACGCACTCGTGAAGTTTCACTCGTGAATCCAGGGGAATACCATTGGACTCCCTCCGTGGCCCCATCTAACCCTCCCGAGGTGAGCAAACACATTCACAAAACATACACGCAAAGGTATCGCCTAGGACCGGGACGCCACCACAAATCCCACCCGAGGCCTCGAAGGACCCTCCCGAGCTGGCTAGCGAAACAATCAAGCACATGCATTGCCTAGGACCGGGATGAAGCCACAAATCCCACCCGAGGCCTCTAAGGACCCTCGCGAGCTGGCTAGCGAAACAATCATGCACAAATAACATATCACACCAAGGATATCCAAACAATTCAGCAAGAGGCATCAAACACTTAGCAAAACACCACGTCAAACCATAACGCACCGAATTGAGATAATATATGTACACACGGATTATCAAGCGCAACATCAACACCAAACATATCCAAAGGATTCACATATTCACTTACAACCCACACAATTTACAAAACACACGCGTTTTGAAAGTGAGCCCTTAACGAGGCTAAACCAAATCTTTTGAAAGTTCAATTCAAACGATCAAACAAACACATAGAGACGATCACTAATTATCATATCCACAAAACAAGAATTGTATGGACAAGGTACTTGCCTAGGAACCACGATCGTAACAAGACGATGGACGGAATGCAGTCGAATAGCCTCGAACTCCCAAACATTATCAAGTATGCGATAGAACCGAAATTACTACGGGAAAACACCACACGAATCATCAATCACCAATGGAATTCAACATTGGAATCATCGAGCAGCTATAATCCTCCGTAAGGAACAACATAACTCAACAAAACAACACCGAAATGAACTCGGACGTCGAAAAGTGCAGAATTAAACATTCTCAAAATGACGAAACGGTCTGAAGCGAGTCGTCAAAACGGACTACCATGAAAAAGAAAATTACCAGAAAAAATTGCGGATATTACAGTATATACGTAGCTCGATCGATCCTCATAGGGATTCAGATCGAATTAATTTTCGTTTTACCGATTCCGCTGGGCCGTCGTTTTAGGCACCGAATCCCAACAGTCAGAACCAGACAATCCACAATACCTGCAGGAGCAACAATGTTCTCTTGTTTCATGTCTCAAATGGAACCCAAGACAACAGAGCAAGCACTGGAGGATTACTCATGGATCAATGCAATGCAAGAAGAGATCAATCAGATGGAGAGAAACAATGTCTGGGAACTAACAAGCAGACCAGATCACAAGAAAGTTATTGGTACCAAATGGGTGTACAAGAACAAGTGTGATGAAGATGGAGCCGTAGTGAGGAGTAAAGCCAGACTTGTTGCTAAAGGCTATGCACAATGTGAAGGAATAGATTTTGATGAAACCTATTCACCTGTTGCAAGATTGGAAGCCATCAGACTTTTCCTTGCATATGCAGTATTCAAATATTTTGAAGTCTATCAAATGGACGTGAAAAGTGCCTTTCTCAATGGAATTCTACAAGAAGAAGTCTGTGTGGAGCAACCCCCTGGATTTGTCAAAGGAGAGAAAGTCTACAAGCTTTTGAAAGCTGGACTCAAGCAGGCACCAAGAGCATGGTATGAAACACTATATGTGTTTCTATAGAAGAACGGTTTCAGCAAAGGAACGGTGGACAAGACCTTATTTAGAGTAGAGCATGAAGGCCACATATTATTAGTACAAATATATGTAGATGACATCATATTTGGCTCAACCAACCCAGAGCTATGTGAGAAGTTCTCAAATCTCATGCAAGGAGAATTTGAGATGATTATGAAGGGAAAGCTAAATTTCTTTCTTGGTTTGCAAGTCAAGCAGATGGAAAATGGAATTTTCATCAATCAAGCCAAATATACAAGAGATTTAATCAAGAGATTTGGAATGGAATCAGTCAAACCAGCAAGAATACCAATGAGCACAAGCCTACACCTAGATGCAGATGAAGGATCCATATCAGTGGATCCAACCCACTACAGAGGACTTATTGGATCACTTCTTTACCTAATTGCAAGCAGACGAGACATATCATATGCCGTAGGAGTGTTTGCACGATTTCAATCCAAACACAAGTAGTCTCACCAGGAAGCAGCTAAGAGGATTATCAGATACCTTAAATCTACAACCAATGTTGGATTATGGTATCCTAAAGATGACAACTTCGAGCTATCAGTGGAGCGTGCCAATTCCTAGAAACCAGACTTATATCGTGGTTTAGTAAGAAGCAGGTATCTAACTGAATATGATCCACAAAGTTAGAATACCTAGCTGCAGGTAGCTGTTGTGCACAGATTCTTTGGATCGGACAACAGCTAAGGGACTACAACATCATCGCAAACGAAGTTCCTATATGGTGTGATAACAACAGTGCAATTGCAATAACCAATAATCCAGTATTGCACTCAAGGACAAAGCACATTGATGTTAAACATCATTTCATCAGATACCATGTGCTTAATAAAAGAGTTAGAGTGGAAAGAGTCAGCACCGAATACCAAATTGCTGACATATTCACTAAACCTTTTCCAGAAGAAAGGTTTTTGGAGCTAAGCAGGGAACTTGGCCTACTAGATTGGGAATCTAGTACATACGAGAAAGCTACCTAATGATCGGATCAGACGAGCGAGGAAGAGTTACCTGATGCAGTCAAGTAGAATCTACCTGATCAGAAGCGAACATGCATCCCACTTGGACAGATCAGGCAAAAAGCTAAAAATACACAGATGAAGCTGACCTCAACCAACACACCCTACCTGATGCAGAAGCCAACTTATGCAGATTAGATAAGGAAAAGTTAGTTGACCCACAGACGACACAAGCTACCTGATGAAGAGCAGACAATAAGTCAAACGGTCAACCAGCTAAGTTTTCCTATCCCTGACCGACTCTTGAATATTATATTATTATTTATTTACACGTAGCAAATACACGTTCACACGACCGCCACACTGTCCAATTAAAAATTCAACCGTCATTTTTCAAATTCTCAAAAGGTGGACCGCCACTTAATTTAATTTATTATTAAAATCAAAATGTCTTTACGAATGGCTATTTAAGGCAGCAATAATCACAAACTTTAGCGTCTTCAAACTTGAGAAACCCTAATTTTCAAAAAGCAGTTTTTTTTTTTTTTAATTTTCAATACACGGTGAAAAAACTATCTTTTGCAGAAATAGAAGCATATTTTGAGGGAGTTAACCTAAAACTCGTGTAGGACCAAATAATTTCCAGCCTCATGGTCGACTTTTAAAGCTTATTGGAGGCGATTCCGGTGTCGGATATGCACTTTATCATCCGTACGATGAAGAAGAATGGGATCTACCCATTTCTGGACATTAACCCTAAATTTCTCTACAAGGAAGAAGTTATTTCTTTCTCCAAGGAAGCCGAAGTCACTGAAGCGGGAATCAAAAGCTCGATTTTTAGAGAAGAAGTGACGATTTCTCCTCAGACTGTTGCAGAGGCGTTCGGAATGAGATCTCGGGGCATTGCTGTTGAAGCCCTCAAACAGAGCGCGGTGGAGACCTGGTATGAAATTAAGCTACCGGAACAGCCGTCCAAACTCAAACTGACGGAGAAGAGAGGTGATTTGAAGAAAGAATACAGATATGTTTTGGATATCACAATAAGATTGTTATGGGAATGGCAGGCAGCTACGATCAGCTGTCATCCACCAAGTTTATGGTGCTGGGAGCCATTATCCAGCAATAGAGGATTGACTGGGCTGACTATATCTACAGGCAGTTAGTCCGCGAAGTCAACAAAGTGAACTGGATGGAAGATGAGAAGAAATTCAAAACTAAGCTGGCATTCAGAACCCAAATCAGCTGAATTTTGGAATTTCTTGGAAAAGCGAAAGGGAATGCATACCACTTTCATGTGAACAAGAGACTTGGTCATCTAGACTAAGAGACATTGAAGAAACTGGGAGTAGAGAGGAAGGCATCCCATTTATTGAAAGCAATGTCGAGTGGACCTCCCCCCTACAGAGTGCCTTTGGACTAAGACGAAGACTGCTCTAATGCGCAGACCTACCCGCCGTGCAGAAGTCACTTGCAGTCAGCAAGCCATCTGCAGAGAAGAATTTATATGCAGATCACTCAGACTCGGACGATACCCCTCTGGCACTGAGATTCAAGAGGAAGGCACCAGTTGCAGAGGAGGTGGTTCAAGTTACTTCATCTCCAGATCAATCTAAGATAAGGCTGAGATGCCTTGATTTTGAAAAAGCAGAGCAGCTACCACAGTCACCTGCACCTGAGCCATCTTAAGACACTGCAGCTCAGATGCAGATATTTACAACTCCTGCACCTGCTCCTACTCTTGAAGCGGATCAGCCTGATCACTCAGACCTAATGGCTGACATAATCCCACTGCTGACCCTTCCTAGTATGATAGAGGAGGAAGATGCAGATCTAATGATTAATTTCCCTGAAGCAGGATATTCTCTAAATCTTCTGGAGAATAATTCATTGGAGCTGACAATCGATCAACTACACCTGGTAAAACATCATTCCCTAAAAGTTTCATTTATCAATGTTTATGAGGAATGGAAGAATTTAAAATCTCTTTCATTTAGTCAATTAAAATTGTCTATTGAGAAGAGTAGCTGAGAATATCCCCAGGATATAGAGCAACTTCTCGTGACTTTTGGTCATGAGACAAACATAATTTTGATGCTCCGGGAGAACTAGTTCCTGTCCAATTTCAAAAATAACATGGACCAGTTCGTCCTCTTTGTTATGGAGGGTGTGATGGCTGGAAAGGTAGTTGAAGATGAAGATGAAGGAGAAGAGGAAAAAAGGATCAGGATAAAAGAAGTTGAAAAAGAAGAATCTGAGATAAGAGTGGAAGAAGAATAAAAAATAAAAGTTGAAAAACAGCATGAAGAAGAAGTTGAAAATGAAAAAACAGAAGAAATTGACGAAGATGAAGAAGGAGAAGAAGTTGAAGAAAAAGAAGATGATGAGGACGAAGAAAAGAAGGATGAAGATGCTGATGCTGATGAGCCTGGGGCACCTAATCAAGCCTCTATCTCACATCAGTCAGAGGATGAGGATGACAGAACGGGGACCCCTGACAAAACCCCATCTGATCAACCACCTGTAGACATGAGTCTGCCATCAGACAGGTCGACTGCCAAGCGACCTGCAGTAGTTGAAGTCTCTGGAGAAAACTCACCTCAGAGAACGCCTATCTCCTCTGCGATGACTGACCTGATCAGGCGCCTTGTAGAATAAACAATTACCTAGCTGATAGCAACTGACATCAAGCCTGACCACCAGTCCCTCAATTAAAAAATGGACACCTTACTGCAGAAAAGGGATCCTACCCCTCCACTTACTAATTACAGAATGCCTCTAGGCATGTCTGATTGGATGACAAGAGTGGAACAACAGCTAGCTATATTAATTGATGCTGGCAAAAGGGGGAAGTGAGAGGACAATGGGAAGTAAAAGGAAAGCTGCAAGAGCAAATCAAAATCCCCATCAGGCAAGAGGAAGAGTATGTTAAAGAAGTCAGAGAGGAACTGAGGACCAAGGCAAGGCATGACCTCCCTCTGATACAAGCTGGGACTTCTAAGAGAAAAGAGATGGCTGCTCCTGCTCCTGCTGATGACCAACCTGCAGCCAAGAAGAGGAGAACCAGACTGTGGGATGAGCCAAGATATGAATGGGAAGGCAAAGAACTTTGGAATGTTGAGGAGTTTTTACCTGCTGAGTATTGTTCAATTTGGGGAGAGGTAAAGAAGCAGTTCATTAAAAAGTATTATCTCTGGGAGTTACTCCAGGATAAAGACTGCTCCTCACAGAAGACATATATTAATTACATGGACTCAACCTAGTATAAGCTCTGAGCTATGCAAAGAAAATATGCAAAGAAATTTGATGCCTACCTCAAAATCCCAGAGTTCAGACCTGAAGAAGCTCCTACTTTAATGAATAATGAGTTGGATGAGTTGGCTCTTCAGAATGAAATCAAGACGCTATGTGTAGAGCACAACTTCTCATCTGTGGAGGAGCAAGCATTCGCCTCTCTGATCATTAAGAGGAAATATGGCTTAGCACCTGTCTCCAAAATACCTATTGGTGCAAAACTTCTAAGGTCTCTCCCTCCAGCTAAACAGCCTGTGAGAAGAGGAAGAGGGAGAGGTAGATAGGAATTTTGTATTTTGCTTGTAATTTTTACTTTGAAATTTACATGTAAATTTTGCATTACTTGCAAAATTCTTTCTGTATTTTTGATCATTCAAACAACACTGTACTTGTAATCATCAATGAAAGTTTTATAATCGTCATTTGAATGACAACTACTAGTTGTCTCAAAAGAAGACCGAGTTTGATTTGTGTCTTGCACTTGATCATGTGCAGACTTGTATACATTTGAATATTTTGTTTTAAGTTTTGCCATCATCACAATAGGGGGAATTGGTTAGGAATACTTATTAGATTTTGATGATGTTATCCCTGTATTTGATTACTCAAATGTATGTTTTAAATAGTTGGCAAAATGTAAAGAAGAATCAAATGAGTATCTTCTATAAGCCATGTAAGTTAGGCTAAGAAATAGCTAAGTATAAATCTCAGAAAAGTTCAATATCAGACAAGATTTGGTCCAGACACATCAGAGAGGTTGACCAAAACACTGTAGATAAAAAGTTGCGGAGAAGAGAAGATTGACCACATACGACTTATCATCAGGCAACGTTCTGAAGAAAATGATTTATCAGAGAAGTACTAGTAAAAATTATTATCAGAGAAGTTTGACCAATATGCAGTCAAGTAATCAGATGGAGTCCAGTCAACTGAAGTTTGACCATCAGATCAGATAAGTTCATCAGGTTAAAGACTTCAGATAGATCATCAGATCATAGAAGATTCGTCGGGACAGAGAACTTCATCTCAGAGAAGTTACAACAGAGAAGTCCGACATCCGATAAGAGAGATCAGATAAGTGATTAGCCAAGTAACTCAGTCCACGCCAGCATGCGTTGAAAAGTCAATAATCACGGAAAGTCACATGCAGGCGTAGAGAGATAAACTGGAGAGATTCCTGGAAAGCAATGAATTAAATATTCATTGAGATCCACATTCTGAAGACTTTATACATACTATAATCTAAAGATTCGGTGCTACAAAGTGAAAGTCTTCACAACAGTCGGAATTGAATTAAAAATTAAGGGAATCCAGCCTTGCAACGTTCGGAAAGGAAAAACAAAGAAGTCCATTTCTTTAATGGACGGATTTGTTACAGTAAGTGCAATGGCTATGAAGGAAGCTCAAGGATCAAACTCTATAAATATCTGAATATTTGAATTGAGAATATACAACAACGAAGTGAACAAATTCTCAAGCGAACAAAGCAATCAAAGCATTCAAGTTATCAAAAGCATTCTATAGCTTCGTGAAAAGAGCATCTTAACAGATCTTATTCGAAGAATCTCTTTGTTGGAGAAGACAACACTCGTGTCTAAAACTTGAGTACCGGGGTTACTTTCTTGGACGAGGTTCTTGAAAGTAGAGAGGTTGTAAAGGCATCCAAGGATCATAGATCAAGAGGTGCAAGGCAGCTAAAGGGAGTTGCAACGACAAGGAATTCCACTGGTTGGAAGCGGTAGTTGAATTACTGTAACATTTATCACTGGTTGAGAGTTATAGTGAATTCATCTCCAACTGGTACGAAGAAAAGTGGATTAATAGAGGATTACCACACCTCTGAGACCACTATAATTGCCTGCGTATTTTACTGCCTTAATCATCATACTCACCTGTTGCATAAATATTTACTGTTCCATTGTTTAGTTATCTGCTTTCGTCATTAGTTGTGTCTTCCGCATATCTTGTCTACAGACGACTTCAAGTCATTTGTACTTATCACAGCTAGGAAGCACCCGACTTCAGGAAAAGAGTTTCAATAAGTCTATTCACTTCTCCCCCCTTTAGACTTATTCCTAACGACTTGTGACCTACAAACGATACTCAACCCTTTCTCATTCTGTAGCTTTCTCAGGTGCTCTGGAAACTTTGTTGAGGTTTCTTTCTTCTTGATTAGAAAGATTGTCCAAGTATAACTGGAAAAATCATCAATAATAACAAGACAATATTTCTTACCTCCCAAACTTATAGGGTCTACAGGGCCATAGAGGTCCATGTGTAGCATATCCAGAACCTTGTGGGTGGATAGGTATGATTTTCTTTTCAGGGTGGTTTTGACTTTGCCTTTCTAATAGGGTCCACAGACGCTGTCTTTATGGAATGACACAACAGGCAAACCATTAACCATTCCCTATCTAGCAAGTTTGTTAATTATCTTGAAGTTGATATGAGACATCCTCTTGTGCCATAGCCAGCTTTGATCTGCAGTGCCTTTGGATACAAAACACGGAATAGTGGAGATCGTAGGATTCCAGTAAGCAATATACTTATTACCTGATCTGCTTCCTACGAGAACAATTTCTTTAGTCTTGATTTCCTTCACTCTACAGTGGTCTACATATAATTTGACCGAGAACTGTTTGTCACAGAACTGGATGATACTAAGTCTATTGTATTGCAGGCCTTCAACATAGGCAACATCAATGACTTCGAACTTTCCGACAAGCAAGGTTATCTTCCCTCTTGTTCTTGCTTTGGACTTGTCACCGAAGCGCACCTTTGGACCACGACCTTATACATAATTTGATAGCTTGTTGATATCTCCTGTCATGTGCCGAGAACATCCTCTGTCAAAGTACCAGATGTCCTTTTTCTTTTATATCCTGTAAAAAGAGAGATTAAGTAGATTTAGATCCCATTTGATTGTTAGATCCATATATGTTAGTGCCTTTAGGAACCCAAATTTGCCTGCCAACAATTGGTTTTTTGTAGGTTGATTTTGGTACAGTCTTGCAAGCTCTACGTGGGGCAGGCATGTAGTCACTGTAACCTTGATAATTATGCATGTAAAATATAGGATTTTGGTTCTAGTACGATTGCCGTCTAGGAGGGGGAACCATTTTCTTCGACCTTACAGCTTGCCTTCTGGGTCTCCAGTTGGATTCCCAGAGCTGTTGTGGTGCTTGTTGGTGATACAACAATTTTGTGTATTGCACGTATTATTTGTTGCTTCTCCCAAGAAACACTAAGGAAATTTGCTTGCAGCTAACATGGTTCGTGTTGCTTTTTTCAGCATCCTGTTCTTTCGTTCGGCAACAACATTCTGTCAAGGAGTCTGCTGAGTATTCTTGCTATATGCCATTGTCCGCACAATATTGCTCTATAACGCGATTTCTGAATTCTTTGCCTCTATCGGAACGAATAGATACAATACTCAACTCTTTCTCATTTTGGAGCCTTTTTGGGTTGTACGACAGATTTGTGGTTGTATTTTTCTTCTTATTTACGAAGATGGTCCAAACATACCTGAAAAAATCATCAAAAATGACAAGACAGTATTTCTTACCTCCCAGGCTGACAGGGTCTACAGGACCATAGAGATCCATATGTAGCAATTCCAGGACCCTGTGTTTGGGAAGAGAAGATTTACTCTTGAGAGAGGTCTTGTCCTGCTTGCCTTTCTGATAGAGTCCACACACAGTTTTTATGAAATGAGACATCGGGCAAGCCTCTGACCATTCCCTGTCGAGCTAGCTTGTTGATGTTCTTGAAATTGATATGCGACATCCTCTTGCGCCATAGCCAGCTTTGAATTACAGTGCCTTTGGAAACAAAACAAGGAATTATGGTACTAGTGGATTTCCAGTCAGTAATATACATGTTACCTGACCGACTTCCTGTAAGAACAATTTGCTTGGTCTTAGTGTCCTTCACCCTGTAGTGGTCTACATAGAATTTGATCGAGAACTATTTGTCACAGAACTGACTAATGCTAAGTAATTTGTATTGTAGTCCTTCTAAGTAGGCTACATCGGTAACTTTGAATTTTCCTACAAGCAGGGTTCTTTTCCATCTTGTTATTCCTTTGGATATTTGTCACCAAATCGCACCATTGGACCGCGAGCTTCTATATAATCAGACAGCATGGTGATATCTCCTGTCATGTGGCTAGAATATCCACTATCGTAATACTAGATGTCCTTCTCCTTGATATCTTAAAATTAAAAAGATTAAGTATATTTAGATCCCCTTTGATTTTTGGGTCCTTGGTTATTAGTGCCTTTTTGTACCCAAATTTGCATGACAGCAATGGGTTTGTTGTAGGTTGCATTTGGTCATATTTTGCGAGATATATGTGGGACAGGCACGTAATCGCTGTAAGCATGGTTATTAGGCATGTGAAATCTAGAATTTTGGCTCCAGTTGTTAGAAATATGCCCTCGAATGCCACTCAGAGGATGAGAGAGTGAGAGCAATTGTATTGTAATTATGAATATTATATTTAATAAGGCAATTATTATTTCTATATTATTGTATATCACTGGCATTGTGATTTGGTATATAGAATAGTAGTCCTTGCATTTGAGAGTGAACATTCTACTCCTTATAGAGATAAGGAGATAGGCACTAGAAGTGTTTAGAGCTCGAATGCTTAACTAGTTCGCAAGTCGATAAAACTTAACAGGACATTAAGTTTTAATAAGACTTGTATAACTGATGCTAGGACGTGTGCACGTCTTGATAGCATAGTTATAAGTATATTGGTGGGACCAGATACTCGAACACGACTCATACTCGATTCACCACACGGTATTCACTCTCAAAGAGTCGATGACGAATCGAAAGGTTGTGATAGTATACGTGGACCTTTGACTTGAGGGTTCAGAGAAGATGTGTGCATGACGTTTAGTTTGTCATTAGAGTAGTTAGACTCATTTGCTTAATTCTTGAGTCGACCTCGAAGTGCGGACTATACGGGCAGTAGCGATCTTTCTTTGTACGCCAAGAAAGGATTCTATCTCTGTTAGTGAGCGGCGAATGTCTATACGGTTAATGGCAAATAAGATCATAAGTCTTTGGCCAAAGCATTACGATATAGTCGTATTAGATACACTATTAATCACTCGGTCTTGATTTGCATTAACACATGTATAGAGTTTAGTCAACAATAGGGTTTGACTTTACCGTGACCCGAAGACTTGACCGGGACATCTGATGAAGGGTCTATACGTATATAGTATTCACGACATAATGGTTCTGGAATGATTCGTTCATTCGTTCTCGATCGGGGTTTACAGTGCGGCCCGCTAGGTGGCTAAGTGTTGCCCGCACTCATTGGTTCCTCCCAATGCCTACCGAGACGAACCTACGAGTCGCGCAATAGGATCATTGATGGATAAATATGAATTAATAATCTCTCTTATAATATTAGATATTAGATATCTAATTTTGATTTATCGGATAAATCAAATAGCGGTCTAATGAATTGTAAGTAGTTCTTGGGTGATTACTTTAATTCATAAATTATATTTCTTAGAGAAATATATATTTGTGTTTGATATAATTAATTAATTGGATTAATTAATTAGTCCAAACACATTGGAAATAAAACGGATTCGTTTGACGAACATCCGGTACCACGAGGATTCGTTTTGTGAACATCCAAGATTACAGCCGAGTAAATTCGACCGTCTTCTTGGAAATTTCCCTTAAGGCCACCACCCCTCCATCTCTTGTCTCTTATATACTTATTTTATGTCACTAGGTGACATATGTGAGGTGTATTTGATACCCTCAATCATGTGTTAAAGGTAGACTTTCATTTTTATAAATAAAAGTCTTTAAAAAGGAGTTATGACAACTTCTTCTTGCTTTAACTCATAATCACGAATTTGAGAGAGAGAGTAAGGTAGAAAACTTCATCTTGATCTTAGAGACAAGATATAAGAAGAATACATTGAGAGAGAAAATTCCTACAAGCTTCCCTAGCCGCATTCTTGAAGAAAGGAAGCTTGTCGATTTTTCCATCAAGTTCCGGCGTGTGAAGTAGAGGCATCTTGCTTTAGGTGCTTGGAACGAAGGGCTCTTCATCATCATCATCATCATACGAAGGTTTTTCAGAGACATCATAGGTATGGGACTTTGATTCCTTGATCTTCGTATTTTCTTTTCGTATATACGTTACTTGATCGATCCTCTTAGGGATTCCGTTTATTCTTCCGTTGCGTTTATTTTCCGAGGAATCACAACGGTGGTATCGGAGCGAGGTCAAATATATCGTATATACGATCATCTTTGCATTTGGAATGTTATTTGATGATGTTTATGATTTAGAATCATAATAGATATAATCGAAGAAATTTAATCGTTCGTAGTAAGTCAAGTTTCGACTATTTTATGTGAATTATAAATCTGAAAAATTTGATTTTTGTTGATTTATAAGTTCTTCATGAAGTTAAGAAACTTTTTCGCTTTAGGCGAGTCGAAAAAATGAGAAAAAGCGGGGTTAAACACGAATACCGCACGAAGACGCAGTGCCGGCGGCTGCTGGGATCACTGCTGGCGGCGAGAGTGACTCGCTAGCTCATGTAGCTGCTCGGCCAGCCTGCCGGGCAGTGGCCGAGAGTGACTCGGTCCCGGCGGTTTCGGGTTTTCGGCCCGATTTTGAATCGGGCCGTGGTGGGCACGTCTAGGATTTTCCGACTCCATTTTTGTGTTTATATTTCGTTGTAATAATTTCCAAATTTAAATTGGATTTAATTAGATTTAATAAAATATTTGGAATATTTTTTTAAGGGAAATTATTAGACGAGAATATTATTTTGGCCGGATTACTTTGAACGGATTAAAATGACGATTATAAATATTAATTTGATTAATATTGTAGAAATTAAATAAATTAATTTTTTATATTAATTGGATTAATATATTAATTGATTATTTAATTTTATTTACCGTTACATGTTGTATTAAATGCCTTATGTGATGGTGATATAGCTCGTGGACTTAGTTGTTGATTTCTTCGATTCGATATGGTTGTAAAGGCCATTTTGAGCCTATTTATTTTTACTAGAAAATATGTATAAAAGGATGTATTGTTCAATGATGTAATTATTCATATGGCTATGACGAAGACCGAAGACGACCACCGGAAGACGAAGAATCAATACCGTATTTTTCTTTTCGTTATTTGGCTTGGCCCAATACTTAGGAAAAAGTCCATGAGCTATATGTTGGTAGTAACTAGGTTGCTATTTATTGTTTTTCATTTTGAATGATTGACAAATCACAAACCGCGCTTATAAACGGATTAATGTGCAAAGTGTAACATATAATCGCGTTAATACTCCCACTTACAAACACTAAGTTATAAAGGTTACGAGGTTTCCTACCCTCCGTCAAACTCATGGAAAATTGAAATCTAAACCGAATATTATTCTTAGAGTATGTCGGGTAATATTTTTGGGGAAAGTTGATAAATTCCTAGAGTGCATTAGATGCCTTTGGTTGTGACAAATCAAACCCCTATAAACCGTATGGGTTGCCGGTAAGATTCAATTGTCGGACTAATAGGAGTTGACGGTTTAAACTTAGATAGTTCAATGAGCCATAGAAACCGAATGGGTTGAGGGCAAGTGAACTAGGGGTAAAAGAAGATCGAATCATCCATTAGATGGGTTGGTATTAGACACCACTTTATAAAGAATAATAGAATATAAACCGTATGGGTTGCCCTCTATTAAACTTTGTAAAGAAATCGATCACCACTATGAAGTCACCCAAGACTTAGGATTTAACATGGGAGTGTGTAAATGCCGATAAAATAGTGGGAGCCGAGTTATGAATAAAGAAAGTCCTTAAATTCTTTACTCGGATCATAATTAAACAATCACTAACAAATCTCAAATTATTCTCTGCTTAACAAAACTCTCAATATGACAATGAACCCACTCGCTATACTACTTGAAAAGGACGTCTGGAGTCCGAACTATGTGGGTAACCGGAACTTGAGGATTGTCCTAACTATGGAAATCTTTGGGATACGTCTTGAGGCAGACATCCCGGCGGCTCCTGCAAGAACCCGAGCCAATCAGAAGATGTCGATGCCCATGAGAAATGGGTAAAAGACGACATAAGAGTGCGAGGGTACATGTTAGGCTCAATGACCAATGAGCTTCAACGTGCCCATGAAAAGATGACGTCTTCACGAGCCATCTTAGCGCACTGGCCGAGCTCTATGGAGAGCATAGCCGAACCGCTAGATATGAGATATCAAAGCAATTATTCGGCGCCAGGATGAAGGAAGGAGAGAAGGTTGGGGACCATGTCCTCAAGATGATCTCGATGATTGAGAGATTGGAAGCTCTTGATTTTCGATGCATGCATCTCTCCAAACCGACCTTATCCTGCAGTCACTTCGACTCCTTTTCCCAATTTGTCATGAACTTCAACCGCAATGAGATTGCATGTAACTTAGCCGGGCTAATGAACAAACCGACGACCGCCTAGTCTCGATGAAGACAAAGGAAAGGAAGCTGCACTTGTGATTTCTTCTAAGACTTGGAAGTCCAAGAATAAGAAGAAAAAGAACAAGAAGCGATTAGGTCCGATAGCCAAGATCGACAAGGGAAGGGGCAAGGCCCCAATGGTTCAAAAGAGCAAAGGGGCCAAGAAAACGGATGTATGCCTCAATGCGGTGAGCTAGGCCACTGGAAGAGGTATTGTCCAAAGCTTGACCATAATGCGCCTTCAGTACGGAACTATTGGTTTTAGAAACAAATTGTTTTGTAATCAGTATATTCTACTTCTTGGATACTTGATTCCGGTGCGAGTTCTCACATTTGTACAATGAATCAGATCTGGAACGAAGTAGGAAGTGGATTCGGGGAGGTGATGGTCACCGTCGGAAGTGGGCATAGTGTCGAGGCTTCGATATCGGATCCCTTATGTTGGATTTAGAATCTGGTTTTATTCTCACTTTAGATGATGTACTTGTTTTGCCCAAGGGGCACAAGAATATTGTATCAATTCGGTCATGGACCGAAAGGGATTTCACTTCTTTATTGGAGATGGGTCTGTCGTATTTATTTCGAAATAAATTGGTTGGTATCGCTACATTATTAAATGGTTTATACCATTTAAATTTAAAGAATAAGACAACCGTGAACACTATAACTAGGAAGCGTGGTAGGGATGAAACGAACCAAGCACTTAAGTGGCATCTTAGACTTGGTCATATCGGTCGGACCAAGGTTCATAAAATGGAGAAAGATGGGCTTACGGGTCCATTGGGATCGATCCCTATCCAACTTGTGAATCTTGCCTTCAAGGCAAAATGACTAAGTTACCCTTCGCAGGACTTTTGAAAGAGTCTGTGAAAAACTTGGATTGATCCATACCGACGCGTCTGTGGCCCTTTTGAAGTGGCACGAGACGGCTTTCGATATTTCATTACATTTCGATGACCATACTGTATGGATTCGTACTTAATGAAACATAAGTCTAAGCTTTTGATAAATTCAAGGAATTTAAAGCCCTAGTTGAAAATCAAACAGTAACCGTGTTAAGACTCTTCGGTCGGGCCGGGTGGTGAGTACATGAGTACGAATTTGATGAGTTCTTAAAAGAACTAGGAATAGTGTCACAATTCACTCCTCCAGCTACTCCACAATTAAATGGTGTATCAGAAAGAAGGAACCGAACCTTGTTGGACATGGTTCGCTCCATGCTTAACTATACTGATCTACCGATTTATCTCTGGGGTTACGCGCTCCTTACTGCTGTGCATATCTTGAACAGATGTCCTTCCAAATCCGTTCCTAAGACTCCCCATGAGATGTGGAGAGGTAGGAAACCAAGTCTTAATCACATTAGGATTTGGGGATGCCCTGCTTATGTCAAGAAGACTAAAGTAGAGAAATTGGAAACTAGGTCTGTGAAAGGTCGTTTCATAGGATATCCAGGATTCCATGGGATATCTATTCTACATGCACGAAGATCATAGGATCATCGTTGCTATACAAGCACACTTCTGGAAGATCGGTTTATTCAGAAGGAGGGCGAGTAGAAATATTTCTTTGGAAGAAATAAAAGAAACACCAAATGAGACACATTGGCAAGATACAAGAACCGAACCTTCAAATACAAATACAACCTCGCAAGTCTAGTAGAATTTCTCAATTCTAGGAGAGGTATGGCTATCTCGCATCAAGAGGAACTGGGTGTCCATGAGATGACAGAAAGTAGTCAAGAGAAAGATCCTTCTACATACGACCAAGCGATGGTAGACGTTGACTCCACCAAATGGCAAGAAGCTATGGAAGCTGAGATAGACTCAATGCATGCTAATCAGGTATGGACTTTAGTAGATCGTCCTAAAGGCATAGTGCCTATTGGAAACAAATGGATCTATAAGAGAAAGACTGATGGAGATGGCAAGGTTGATACCTATAAGGCCAGGCTTGTGGCAAAGGGTTATTCCCAAAGAGAAGGAATCAATTACTTCGAGACCTTCTCGCCTGTAGCTATGATTAAGTCTATTCGCATGATGCTTGCTATAGCAGCCCACTTAGATTATGAAATATGGCAAATGGATGTGAAAACGGCATTCCTAAATGGATTCCTCGAGGAGGAGATTTATATGGAATGTACTAAGGGATTCATATCTCAAACCAATATTCATGAAGTATTAAAACTTCAGCGTGCCTTTTATGGACTGAAGCAAGCTTCACGGAGTTGGAATCTTAGTTTTAACGAGACAGTCAAAGAGTTTGATTTTGTCCAAAACGAATAAGAGCCATGTATTTACAAGAAGGTTAGTAGGAGCAAAATTGCGTTCTTAATACTATATGTAGATGACATTCTACTTATAGGAAATGACGTAGAATGCTCGTTACGTGAAAGCTTGGCTTTCTAAAGAGTTCTCAATGAAAGACTTGGGAGAAGCTACCTATATTCGGGGTATTCGTCTCTACCGGATAGAGCGAAAAGAATGTTAGGTCTTTCCCAAGCCCTCTACATAGAAAAGATCCTGAAGCGATTTAGGATGGAAGATTCTAAAAGAGGGTTTCTACCTATGCAACATGGTGCAAAACTTTCCTTAGAGATGTGTCCTCAAAGTGAGGAAGATAGAAAGGAAATGAGCAAGGTACCTTATGCTTCAAAGATGAGGTAGCCTTATGTATGCAATGATTTGCACTAGACCGGACATTGCCTATCTTTGTGAGCGTAGTAAGTCGGTTTGATCAAATCCAGGCGGAACATTGGATCAGAAAGAACATTCTTAAGTACCTAAGGAGGACTAAAGACTTGGTTCTTACATACGGCGGTGGAGAACTAAGAGTGATGGGTTATACGGACTCAGATTTTCGGGGACATGGATGCTCGGATGTCCACATCAGGTATATCTTTACTCGAATGGTGGGGCGTTTCTTGGAGAAGTGCCAAGCAAAGTTCGATTGCTATCTCCACATGTCAAGCCGAATATCGTGCACGGAGGTCGCTAAAGAAGCTTTTGGATAAAGAAGTTCACCGAGGAACTTCAAGTGGTTCCTAACGCAGAAGCCCGTGACACTGTTTTGTGACAACGACGGAGTGTTGCACGTGCTAAGGAGCCTAGGGCTCACCACAACACCAAACATATTGCGAAAATATCATTTTGTTAGAGAAATGGTTCGGGATGGGAATGTTACATCAGAGAGTAGACACGGAAATAACGTTGCCGATCCGCTTACCAAGCCACTATCTCGGAAGGTCTTAGAGAGACATCTGGAGAGTATGGGTATTAGATACCATAGTTTGTGGCATTGAGTGCAAGTGGGAGATTGTTAGAAATATGCCCTCGAATGCCACTCGGAGGATGAGAGAGTGAGAGCAATTGTATTGTAATTATGAATATTATATTTAATAAGGCAATTATTATTTCTATATTATTGTATATCACCGCATTGTGATTTGGTATATAGAATAGTAGTCCTTGCATTTGAGAGTGAACATTCTACTCCTTATAGAGATAAGGAGATAGGCACTAGAAGTGTTTAGAGCTCGAATGCTTAACTAGTTCGCAAGTCGATAAAACTTAACAGACATTAAGTTTTAATAAGACTTGTATAATCGATGCTAGGACGTGTGCACGTCTTGATAGCATAGTTATAAGTATATTGGTGGGACGGTATACTCGAACACGACTCATACTCGATTGATCACACGGTATTCACTCTCAAAGAGTCGATGACGAATCGAAAGGTTGTGATAGTATACGTGGACCTTTGACTTGAGGGTTCGGTAGAAGATGTGTGCAGTGACGTTTAGTTTGTCATTAGAGTAGTTAGACTCATTTGCTTAATTCTTGAGTCGACCTCGAGTGCGGACTATACGGGCAGTAGCGATCTTCTTTGTACGCCAAGAAAGGATTCTATCTCTGTTAGTGAGCAGCGAATGTCCTATACGGTTAATGGCAAATAAGATCATAAGTCTTTGGCCAAAGCATTACGATATAGTCGTATTAGATACACTATTAATCGATCGGTCTTGATTTGCATTAACACATGTATAGAGTTTAGTCAACGGTAGGGTTTGACTTCTAGTGACCCGAAGACTTGACCGGACATCGATGAAGGGTCTATACGTATATAGTATTCACGACATAATGGTTCGGAATGATTCGTTCATTCGTTCTCGATCGGGGTTTACAGTGCGGCCGCTAATTTGGCTAAGTGTTGCCCGCACTCATTGGTTCCTCCCAATGCCGGTGAGACGAACCTACGAGTCGCGCAATAGGATCATTGATGGATAAATATGAATTAATAATCTCTCTTATAATATTAGATATTAGATATCTAATTTTGATTTATCGGATAAATCAAATAGCGGTCTAATGAATTGTAAGTAGTTCTTTGGGTGATTACTTTAATTCATAAATTATATTTCTTAGAGAAATATATATTTGTGTTTGATATAATTAATTAATTGGATTAATTAATTAGTCCAAACACATTGGAAATAAAACGGATTCGTTTGACGAACATCCGGTACACGAGGGATTCGTTTTGACGAACATCCAGTACACGAGCCGAGTAAATTCGACCCGTCTTCTTGGAAATTTCCCTTAAGGCCACCCCCCTCCATCTCTTGTCTCTTATATACTTATTTTATGTCACTAGGTGACATATGTGAGGTGTATTTGATACCCTCAATCATGTGTTAAAGGTAGACTTTCATTTTTTTATAAATAAAAGTCTTTAAAAAGGAGTTATGACAACTTCTTCTTGCTTTAACTCATAATCACGAATTTGAGAGAGAGAGTAAGGTAGAAAACTTCATCTTGATCTTAGAGACAAGATATAAGAAGAATACATTGAGAGAGAAAATTCCTACAAGCTTCCCTAGCCGCATTCTTGAAGAAAGGAAGCTTGTCGATTTTTCCATCAAGTTCCGGCGTGTGAAGTAGAGGCATCTTGCTTTAGGTGCTTGGAACGAAGGGCTCTTCATCATCATCATCATCATACGAAGGTTTTTCAGAGACATCATAGGTATGGGACTTTGATTCCTTGATCTTCGTATTTTTCTTTTCGTATATACGTTACTTGATCGATCCTCTTAGGGATTCCGTTTATTCTTCCGTTGCGTTTATTTTCTGAGGAATCCCAACACCAGTATGGTTTTTGTCTTGGAGGAGGAACCATATTCTTTTCCCTTGCTGTCTGCCTTCTGCATTTCCAATTCGATTCCCAGATTTGTTGTTGGTAGAATTATACGACAGCTTGCTTACGTGGCAGATACTTGATTTCTTGTACCCAGTATCTAGGGGAACTGTATTTGGTAGTACTGAGGTTCATGCCATTGATACTTAGGTACCACCTTCATTCTAGCCAGCTGCTGACACTATTGATATGCTCGAGGATCATACTGTGATGTCTGGTATTGAGTCTTACATGTCTGTGAGACTGAGGTTTTCGTTGCTTATGATATGAGATGGGTGGTAGAATGGCAGCCTTTGTTATCTGAGAAAAGGTAGCTGTAACCTTTACATGAATACCCTTCGGGACATCTTTAGGTTCTGGAATGGGTTCCGCTCCTTTGACAAATTCCGTAACAGTTTTGGCTTTATGGGAGAACATGTTGTATACCAAGCCATGTTTGTCGTGGGCACGTTGTCCAGTGCTTAGGATGTATTCCATCCTCCTAAATGATTTATCAAAGGACTTAAGGATGGTCTCAAGTTCTCCTTCTCTTTTCTCGAAAGATGTATTTTAGCCTCTAACAAAGTATAATCATTTGTCTTGCATTTACTATGTGTTTTTACCTCATTTAGTTCGGTTGCAAATTGATGATTGCTTTCCATGAGTTTTTCATGAATGTCTTGCTATTTTCACAATACAGAGACATATTTTTATAGTTTTTTTCAGCAGATCGTCTTCGTCCTTCAGCTCTTAATTTTGAAGGAGAGAGATGTAGGTTTTCTTGTTTAAGCATCTCATGGGCCTTCTAAATAGTTCTGAACTCATTCATCATATTTTCAAATATATGTGATGCATTAATAGGAGTAGCTGATGTTGAGCTTACCTCCTCCTCACCGTCTTCATCATCATCTTCTTTAGCCATAAAACACATGTAGGCTTATCTTCGATTTCATCATCGGAGGAGTCACTGTCAATAATTTCCTCTAGGCACTCCTCTGTTTTGATCGGGGTGGGCAAGGCATCTGATTCTTGATAAGGGACTTTCGCTTGTTTCACCAAATGCGCTTTTATCGTCCTTTTCTTGTTGCTCAGCTTCGGGCAACTTCTGCACTTTAGGATGAGGACATCTATTTCATAGTGTCCTGATTTCCTGAAATTATATTGCACATGTTAGAAGCTGCGGACAATGGTGATTCCGAACCCACCTTGTTATATGTTTAGGCCTGTATGGGGCCTTTTCAGATTTCTTAATTAACTTTCAAAATTTATGCATGAGCAAGGCCATTTCATCTTGTGGCAGGATGTCATCAACGATGTGAACTGCCTTGGATGCGGCTTTGAATGTGCTTGGGACAGAGCTGTGTCTCCTGTCAGATACAGCAGTGAGTGTTGTAGTCTTAGAAGGTGACTCTGTAACACCCCCAAGATTTATCGGGACGTTACAGTGCCGTGAATCCTGTGTGGGACCCATAAGGCTAATTTTAAAGATTTTATAAATTCCTTTAAATAATTATTAAGAGAGTAATACCACGATAATACATATACGAAAAAGAAATACTTTAGGAGAATAAATTCGCAAATACAGTTATTACATAATTTTGGAATCTTCAAGAGTTTAATTCAAAGGAAACGAAATGACAAGACTCCTTTCCAACACAGCTCAAGCATGACCGGAACCTTCGGGAATGTCCTGCACATATTCAACAAATTTTCCTGACACGAAGAATTGTGCCAGCAAACCTAGGTCAGACAGTACAATTAAAAATTCATCGACAGAATAAGATAACTCCATGGAACAACATCATAATTCGAATTGGCAATAGTTCACAAAATACTCAACATTGTCTTTTCTACCAACACATAAACTCCCAAGGTCGCAACCAAGGGTCACGGAAGTATCTACACAAGAATACTCCGGACGTGGGTACCATCAAGGTTTTATCCCTCAACACATTTCCGCATGGTTACCATTCAGGTTTTACCCCCAACACATCGGCCCATTAATATTATAATTTATAAGGGAAGATGAAAACATAAAATTCACAAATAACGACACACAATAAATCTCGGCATTTCATAGATTAAATTAACATAGTCTGAGCAAGATATCACTAGACTTAACTCCAACGAGAGTAATTTCCTTGCTAACACAATGGCTCGAACGTTCACAATCGAAAGTTCAACCTATTACGTATCCGTCGACTAATACCTCATGGTGATAATGACGAATAACGACAATTACCCTCTCCCGATAGAGTTCTAAACCTAGTTCGATTCATAACGTTGGGACCAAAATTCTACGTTAAATAATAATGTGAATTATTTACAATCCTCAATTCCTCGATTAGCAAATCCTTACAATATGTCTTCGATACGATTTCTACTACAATCAACGTTATTAATTTGTTAATTGTTTTAGTTCGAATGTTCCCAATTATGGGGTAGAGTGGTCGGACATGATTCTAGCATGAAAAATCTTATATGTATGATCGTTTTATCCAGTTCGGTATTTCGTGATTTTAGTTCATCTCAAAAATTCTAACGAGTTAAATCAACAGCTAACCGAATTACCAACACAATCTACTACACCATTTATCCAATTGCACTAACGTTTTTATAGGTGTAATCATAAGCTTGTAATTCGATACATGATTTCTACGGCGGAATACACAAGTTGCTAACTCAAGATAGGTTTGCATTCAACGATTATGATTTAACGTTAGTTTTCCCAGTTCGATGATCTTTAGTAGTGCAAAACTACCTAAGGCACCCGAAATCAAATACAATATGGCTAGAAATACAGAAATAGGTTCAAATATTTTTTAGACTAACCTCAAACGATGAAGAACAGCCGAGAACAATGAAGAACAACAAAGAACGGGGACAACACCTTCAAAAATCTCCTTCGAAGCTTGAACAATCAACTCTACCATGATAATGCACGGGCTAGGAAGGCTGGAAATCAATCAATGTAGCAAGGGGACGTTGAGAGAGAGAGGGGGAGTGTCTTTGGGTCGTGAGAAATGAAAGAGGAGATGTTATTTTATAACATTAGGATGTTATTAACGTACGTTATGCCTTTAGGTTTATGTACATAAGGTATTTAACGTACGTTATGTCTTAGCAGATAACGTACCTAAGGTATGTTCAAAAGCTTCTGCCCAGAATGACACCCAACATTACGTACGTAATGACATAGTAGCGTACGTAAAAATTCTAACGTAACATTCATAATGTCTACTGATTAACGTATGTCATGGTCAGTTAACTCGATTGTCTTCTAGTGCGCCGAAAGTTGTTCTGATAAGCATGTTTGAAGATTCTTGTCCATAGACTGAAGACTGAGTAACGTACGTAAAGCATAACCTTTAACGTACGTAAAACGAGGCGAGTTGTGTACGTAATGTATACATTGTAACGTACATTAGGTATGTTTAATTCACTTAGTTATTTATCACACTTAACCATCACGACATGACTTCCTTTAGACGCGTCAAGCAATTTCCTCGGGGAACAATATGTTGGCCACCGTCATATTTGCACCAGTAATTGCTCAAAGTCATCAAGGTATGTTACCGACATGTCATCAACATCATACAATTTCCTCACCGTAAAAAATAAATGTGGACAAGGTTTTGTTCACAACGACACGGTCTAAACACAACGTATAAAAGTACAAGCATCGTGAGATAGAGCACAATGTTAATTGCTAAAAATGAAATCTATATTATTTAACAGCCTGAAATACCCATGGTATTACAGACTCTTCGGCCTTCTCTCTCCTGCGAATATCGTACTCAAAAGCATTGAGGTCAGAGAAGACATCGAAAGTACATATATCATTTAAATTACAAGACACAACATAGCCGTGGTCTTAATGTCCCATCAGGCAGGGAGTGATCTAAATATTTTAAGGTTTTTCTCCTTTTGAGTAAACACTTTACCTAATACTTCAAGTTCACCGAAAATGCCACTAAATCTGAAGTCAATCCTGGAATGTTTCAGAAGATTTCATTTTAAAGGATTCACATTGCTGAGTTAGTTTTGAAATCTTATTTTATTTTGAGAGATCAGTTCCCTGATATATAAATTTAAGTTTCTTCTAGATTTCCTTGTATGTCTTGCAGTTTTTTACCTTGGAGAATGTGCCTTTTCAAGAGTGACAAATAGCGCCGGTGAGTATCGACGGGCTACACAAAGCCCATTCTTGGCCACGTTACCAAGATTTGCATGCTTGCGATCGTCACTTGTCCATTGTTCCGTTCCTTGTCAAGCATTTATGCATGAGGTTGACCTTGAATGAGTCGATTCTTGATCGACTCATTTTATTCTATTGAGTCATGTTTTTGTTTGCTTTTTAGTGTTTTTGTTCTCTTTTATGCTTGGTATGTTGTGTTTTTGTTTTATTGGTATCCGAGCAAAGATTGTGGTGAAATATGTGCTTTCATTGCCAATATTGGAGTTTATGACGATCAATAGCAAGTCGGGTGCAAAAACATCGCTCGGGCGATGAAAAACAAAGCAACCTCGGTCGTATTTTCTAAATTCCAGAACCATCACTCTGAATTTGGATGTGTTCTCTATTGATATAGATTATTTGTGAAATTATCTTCGAAACGGTATATCATACGCTAAATTCCGAGGTGTATTGATGTAAAAACGAAAGATCAAGCTGAAGAAGACTAGAAAATTGGAGTCAAAACAAGGAGAAACGACCCGAGCCGCGTCAGGCAACTCGACCCGGTTCATCAAGGCAGTAAGAATTCACTTTCTGGAGCTGTTCAACACGGGCCATGTTACAGGACACGGCCGGGTCACGCGTCCAGTGAAATTTTCAATTCCAGAGCATTACAACACGGGCCATGTCACAGGACACGGCCGGGTCCATTGGACAATGAGATTTTCATTTTCAGGACAGTTCGACATGGGCCGTGTCACTTTTTGGTGCATGACCTATTCATTGACATTTTTACACGATTTGGAGGGATTTTCTTGGCTTTTTTGCTTTATAAAAAGGTCTTGGGGACCTATAGAGGGCAGATATTCTGATCTTGGAGATATTTTGTATAGAAAACACAAGATTTGTGGAGAAAACACCAAAAAGGGGGGAAAAGAGAGATATTATTTGATCATCTTCCTTGTATGTTCATCATTTTGAAAAATATATTTATGAGTGATTATAATTCCTTGTATCATTTGTTATGAGTTCTTGAAGGAAGAACATCAAACCTTCATCGGGAACTCGATTTCGGCTTTTACAAGGGAAGGTTTTACCATGTTTTGTTTTACGATTATCACTATTATTGTTGAAATAATTATGTGTAGCTAATCTTTTCATATGGGTTTTTATATTGATCCACACACATGATGTCGATTGTTAGTTTCAATTGATTTTCCGGGTAGAGTTTGGGATTATTCCTCTTTGTTTGTTATTCGCATAAGAACATTTGAGTTAGATCATCAAACCTATTTCATAGTGGTTATTATTGTCAAAACGAGGGTTTTTGTCGGAGTCCGCCATCAAACGACCCGATAAGAAGCGATTTTTAATGTTCTAAACCCTTTTTATGCGATCTTTTAGCGATTTACCTCATCAAAAGTAGTCGGTTAATCGATTGTTAGTTAGGGATTCATCCCCATCAAAAGAGTATCTCTTATTTTCGAAAAGAACAATCATGATATTTAGAATTACCGCCATCAAATGGATTTCTTTTAATCGTGAGCAATCGATAATTCCAAACCTTATTTCTTTGAGCATCGGAACTAATAATTGATTACATGTGTGTCGGTGATTCTAAACTCCCATATGAATCTCATAATTGTAATCTCTTAATTATCCAACCATTAATTTGATGTTGTTAACGTTTCGTTTATTTTAATTTTCTGCATTTTTGATTGTAATCCTATCAAATAATTGGTGTATTTTACTTAACTTTACTTTTATTAATTCGACTATTTGCCAAACATTATTGAATTTCAAACCTTTCCAACTCCTCGTGAGATCGACTTCGGAGATACTTGTCGCTACCTACAAAAGCGATTCGTACACCTGCGAGTTTTAATTTGTTCATCAAGTTTTTGGTGCCGTCGCCGGGGAGTTGGCGTTTAATTTTTGATCTTGTATTAATAATAGTTGAATTGTTTTTCTTGATCATTTTTCCATATTCATTATTTTCGATAAAGTCTAAAAATTCACTCTAACTTCTTTTGTTTATGCTTGGTAGGAGATCGTTGGGAAACCCGATTCTTCCACCTATAGACGAAGTTCAAAGAATTAGATCACCAAAAACAATAGCCACATCATTAATGGCAAACGAAGAGGAGAATCCGGATCTTGAAAAGCGACTTTTGCTCAGGGAGGAAAGCCCTCGTCAACCGAGACATGAGAATGTTACGCAAAATTTAGATGAAGAAAACATTCGTCAACTGAGGTTTTCGAGATATGAGAATGTTGGGCGCAATCAAGGGATACTCGAAGCTCAACAAGGGAGATACTTTTATCCGAGACAACCACCCGTTGGAGTGCAATATGGAGCAAACTATTATGGGATGGAAGCAAACTACAATATGCCGCAACAACCTCTAGTTGAGCATCTAATGCGGGACTATGCAAAGCCCGTGGTTAATACCGCTATCTCGTGCATCCAATTAGCACCGGCAGCAAGGAACTACCACATCAACGGATTTCACATCGAGCAATTGCCCTCATTTCACGGATTAGCACGTGAGGATCCGTTGTCGTTCATCCGGGACTTCTATGTGGGGATTGACAACTTCCCATTAAATGGGTTGAGCAAGGATCAACTAAGAATGAAGTGCTTCCCTTATACACTCAAGGATGGGGTGAAACAATGGTTGATGACTTTGGCACCGGGCTCACTAAGAACGTGGGATGAAGTTTATGATAAATTCATTACCAAATATTTCTCTCATTCGAAGACTACATAATTGAGAACTCAAATATAAACATTTGGACAACAAGAGGGAGAGGCATTTCACGAAGCATGGGACCGAAGATGCTCCCCATTTAATGCCCACACCATCACTATCAGCTTCAACTACTTAATAAATTCTTCTATGATGGGTTGACTCAATATTGCCAAGGTGCGGTAGATAACTCAGCCGGTGGTTCGTTTTAGGGGTTATCGGAGAGACAAGCTTATGATGTGTATGAAATGTTGGGAGCTAATTCACAACAAAAAAGTGTACGTGTTCGTAGGGGAGCTGTGAACCAAGTAAGCGAGAAGGACGAGATTCAATCTAAAATCGATGAGTTAACAAGGGAACTAAGACAACTCAAGACTCAAAATAAATCTTCGAGCTCACGAGTTTGCGAGATTTATAGAGCACCCGGACATGATGCTAATTCTTGCCCACATACTTTTCCGGAAGAAAAAACCGAACAAGTGAATTGGGCTATGGGACAAAGCACGGGAAGGCCCAAATGGGAGGAGAGGAGAAATAATTATGGCGGAAATGCAAAAAATGCACCTCTCCCAAACACTTATCATCCTGGGCTAAGAAACCATTCGAATTTCTCATGGAGAAACAACAACCCGATGCCATACGACACAAGCGCCCAAGCTCAATACAACGGAGGAAACCGAGCCCAACAAACAACGCAAAGTGAACCACCTCCACAGCAAAGGAACTCTCTTAAGGAGAGTATTGCCGCATTCATTAAGGAGAGCGGGGAAAACCGAGCAGAGAACAATAAAAGGTTCGAATCTTTAGAAGCCTCGGTGAAGAAAATGGAAATTCAAATTGGGCAACTTGCTACTGAGGCACGTAGACAAGAAAGGGGTAAACTACCAAGTCAACCCGAGCCAGGTCAAGCTATTACCACCCTCCGAAGTGGTAAAGTGATAAATAATGAGACAATTCCGGAAGCAAAAGAGATGGGCGGTGGGAAACAAGACGAGTCGGGAAATCAAGAAGAGAGAGTAGACGAAGCAACTTCGACTTCCAAGCTTCACAAATATACTCAACCATATAAATCACCAGTCCTTTTTCTGAGCCCACTTAGAAAAGCAAAGCAAGATGAGCAATTTTCCAAAATCTACGACATGCTTTCGAAGGTTCATGTCAACTTACCTCTCTTGGATGTTGTGAAGAAGATTCCCGCTTACACAAAATTTTTCAAAGAGTTGACCTCCAACAAAAGACGATATTTTGGGAACGATAAAGTGGTGCTCTACGAGGTAGAAGCAAGGAGTCAAAAAAAGGGTGATCCCAGAAGTTTTATGTTCGACATCACTATGGGAGATAAGAAGGTTGCTCGTGGTATGCTTGATTTGGGAGCAAGTGTGAATCTCATGCCATACTCGACTTATTTGAGGCTTGGACTCGGAGGAATCAAACCAACAAGAATGACTCTTCAAATGGCGGATAGTTCGGTGAAATACCCCAAGGGAATCATTGAAGACCTATTAGTGCAAGTGGACAAGTTGGTGATTCGGGCCGATTTTGTTATATTAGAGATGAGCGATTTCGCAACAAGCGAAAGTGAAGGGACAATACTTCTAGGATGGCCATTCATGCATATAACAAAAACAATCGTCGATGTTGATGAAGGAAAGGTCACCATAACCGTCTTGGGCGAAACTGTGGAAATCGACGTGTTCGGTTCATCTCCTATCCCTTCTCATATTTATGCTTCCCATGATTGTAATTTTATTGATTGCATTGATTCTTTGGTTGATGATACATATTTGTATGACGATGTAGGGGACACGTTGCATGATGCTCTAACCGTTGAGCATGATATGGGGCTGAATAATTTAGAAATTTAAGAATATGTGGCATTGCTAGATAATTCCGAACCATTTGATGAAGTTGACGAACTTAATATGCCTTTGGAATAAATTTTGAGGAGCCCGTTGAATTCACCCCGCCCAACTTGAATTGAAAGAACTTTGGGCACATCTTAAATATGTTTTCTTAGGCAAAAGTGACACTTACCCTATAATTGTCTCTTCCGAATTAACTCATTTGCAAGAAAATAAATTAGTAGAAGTTTTGACTAAATTAAAGGAAGCGATTGGGTGGAGTATTTCTGATATCAAGGGGATAACTCCTGTAAGGTGCATGCATAAAATAATTCTTGAGGATAATGTTAAACCTATTAGGCAAGCCCAAAGGTGTTTGAATCCGAACATGCAGGATGTGGTTAAAAAGGAAGTTTTGAAGTTACTAGATGTCGGAGTCATCTACCCGATATTCGTTAGTAAGTGGGTTAGTCCTGTGCATGTAATGCTTAAGGAATCTGGAATAACGGTGGTTCGTAATGATAAAAATGAATTAGTGCCCACCAGAAAAGTGACCGGTTGGAGAATGTGCATTGATTATCGGAAATTAAATGCCGTAACGAAAATATATTATTTTCCCTTCCCTTTCATTGATCAAATGTTGGAACGTTTAGATGGGCATGATTATTACCATTTTTTATATGGTCTTTCAGGTTTCTATCAGATTCCCATTGCTCCAGAGGATCAAGAGAAGACCACTTTTACTTGCCCTTTTGGCACTTTTGCCTTTAGGAGGATGTCGCTTGGTCTTTGCAATGCTCCCGCTACTTTCCAAAGGTGCATGCTTTCCATATTCCCTAACTTGTTGGAAAAGTCCATTGAAGTATTCATGGACAAGTTTTATGTGTTTGGAACCACTTTGGATGATTTTTTACATAATTTGACTGTTGTGCTCGGACGATGTATTGAGTGTAATCTTACACTTAGTTGGGAAAAGAGTCATTTCATGGTTAAACAAGGGCTTGTTTTGGGTCATGTTGTTTCTAATAAGGGAACGGAGGTTGATAAGGCTAAAGTTGATTTAATTGTTAAATTACCTACACCTTCGTGTGTAAAAGAAGTTCGAAGCTTCTTAGGGCATGTCGGGTTTTATAGGCGTTTCATTAAAGATTTTTCGAAAATTGCCTGCCCCTTAAGTAACCTTTTGTGTAAGGATACTAAGTTCGATTTCACCGAGGAATGTTTGGTTGATTTTAATGCTTTGAAGGAAAATTAAACTTCCGCGCCTATTGTTGTTGCACCCGATTGGTCTTTACCATTTTAAATTATGTGCGATGCGTCTGACTTTGCTATTGGTGCCGTTTTGGGGAAGAGAGTGAAGAAATTTTGCCATGTAATTTATTATGCTAGCAAAACACTCGATGAAGCCCATGCCAATTATACCACCACCGAAAAAGAATTTTTAGCTGTTGTGTTTTCTTTAGACAAGTTTCGATCCTATTTGATTGGTTCGGAAGTAATTATGCATACGGATCACGCTGCATTGGAATATTTGTTAAAAAAGTCCGATACAAAGCTAAGATTGATTCGGTGGGTTCTTTTGTTGCAAGAATCTGATTTGGAGTTTAAGGATAAAAAGGGTTCGGAAAACGTAGTTGCTGACCATTTATCTAGATTAACTGAGGGAGATAATTTTAAGCTCGATAGCTCTTTGCCGATTGTTGAAACTTTCCGTGACAAACAATTGTTTGATGTGAGTAAGACACCTTGGTATGCCGATATTGTTAATTATATTGTTAGTGGTGTTTTACAGCCTGACATGACCTTTCAGGAGAAGAAGAGATTTATTTCCATGTGCAGGCATTACTACTGGGACGACCCCTACTTAATCAAGTTGGGGCCCGATCAAGTATTCCAACGTTGTATCCCGGAAGAAGAGTACAAGAGCATCTTGTCATTTTGTCATGACTTGCACTGTGGGGGACATTTTAGCGTGAAGAAAACGACACACAAAATTCTTCAATCTGGATTCTATTGGATGACATTATTTAAGGACGCTTATTCCTATTTCAAGAGTTGCGATCATTGTCAACGAATGGGGAACATAAGCAAAAGAAATGAGATGCCGTTGACGAACAATCTTGTAGTAGAACTTTTCGATGTTTGGGGAGTTGATTTCATGGGTCCCTTTATACCTTCCTTTGTCTTTGAATATATTTTAGTTGCTGTGGATTACGTTTCTAAGTGGGTGGAAGCAATTCCAACCCGGACTAACGATGCTAACATGGTTTGCATTTTCTTTAAGGATGTGATTTTTTGCAGGTTTGGGATGCCTAGAGCTGTGATTAGCGATAGAGGCACACAATTTTGCAACAGACAACTTGCAGGGTTGCTCAAGAAGTATAGCGTGACACATAAGGTCGCGACGGATTAACATCCACAAACCTCCGTGCAAGTTGAAGTGAGTAATCGATAGATAAAGGCAATACTTGAGAAGACAGTGAAGCCGACAAGGAAAGATTGGGCGTTGAAGTTGAACGACACCTTATGGGCATATCGCACGGCTTAAAAAACTCCGATTGGAATGAGCCCGTATCGCCTCCTTTTTGGGAAGGCATGCCACCTACCTGTTGAGTTAGAACATAAGGCGTATTGGGCTATCAAAGCGCTAAATTTAGATCAAGAAAAGGAGGGGGAAGAACGACTTATACATTTTAATGAGTTGGAAGAGATGCGATACGAGGCATACGAAAATGCTAAGCTCTACAAGGAATGGACGTAACGGTATCACGACAAGCGTATCATTCGCAAATCTCTCGAGCCTGGGATGGATATCTACTACATAACTCTCGTCTTAAGCTCATGCCGGGAAAATTAGTGTCGCGATGGGGCGGACCTTTCAAAGTCGTTCAAGTATGGCCACACGGAGCAGTAGAACTCCTTGATCCACAGAAGAATGAGCATTTTAAGGTGAACAGACATAGAGTGAAGCCATACTTCGGCCAAAGTGAAGAAATCAATGTGTTTGAATGCATAGAGGTGCATGATGTCGAAAATTGAGTAAGACAGAAAGAAGTCGAGCTAATGACTATTAAAAAGCACTACTTGGGAGGCAACCCAATGGTTTAGTTAGATTTTCATCTTTTTGTTTTTCGATTTTATTTTCCTTATTCGTTTTTGCTTGGTTCGAGACTGACCGGTTCGACTTTAGGTGTTAAAAATGCAGAGAAACGAGAGCGTTATCAAAATTCACATTCTGGGCAGGTTGGACACGGGCTGTATCATAGGACATGGCCGGGTTAGCAATACAGTGAGTTTTTGCAATTCTAGGCAGGTTGGACACGGGCCGTGTCACAGGACACGGCCGGGTTAGCAATACAGTGAGTTTTTGCCATTCTGGAGGAGTTGGACACGGGCCGTGTCACAGGACATGACTGGGTTGGTAAGGCAGAATGTTCTTTTTAATTTTCGAGCAGGTACGACACGGGCCATGTTCTGTGACATGGGCCATGTCTGTCGGGGGTATATAAGGGACACCAGGCCGTGTCCCTTCATTTTTCATCTTCCCCCCAATATTTTTTCCCCTCTCCCGAACCCTAGCGCCGATTTCTCCATTTTTCTTTATTTTCAAAGGGAATTTATACAAAATAAAGGAAAGAAACAAGAATCATTTACAATATAATAATTATTCAATCGATTTCATTACTCCAAGCAGCGAATCGGACGAATCGGGCACCTGGTCTTTAATTTTTTTCTCTTCAAAATCTCGGAATCCAAGGTATGTTTTCATGTTTTTGATGATTCTTCTTGTTTATGAACATGCTATGATGTTTGAATTACAAGTTTTTGACTATCTAGAGTTCATGAATTAAATTGAAGATGATAATTTGGGGATTTTTGATTGTTCTTGATTTTTGACGATTAAATTACTTGATTGGAAATTCTTGTAGTTAAGGGGTGTTTTACATGATGAAAATGATGAATTCTAGAGGATTCGGAAGATAAATTTTACTTGGGGGTTTTTTTGATCGATAAATGGTTATATTGGGGTTATTCCGTACTTTGGTATAAGTTTGGGGAGGAATGCGTTATTAATTCTTGAACAAATAATAAATTGAAGATTTTTGCAGAAAATGGCTAGAGGACGTGGACGTGGAAAGTCTCAACGGGGAAGGGGTAGGTACGCGATAGAATAACATCAACCGGCACGAGTACCGATCCAAGGGGCTGTCGAAACCCCCGAATTGTACGGAATTGATCTCCCTGAAACACGACAAGCTAGGTGGGAAATGCTAGGCCAGAAAAAAATGCTTCCTACTCGATGGCCTGATAATTAATGCATGATCGCGATGGGTATAAAGGATGACGTGATGAAATATCTAGAGAGGGTTAGTTGGGGCTGGATGATGACGCAAAAATGGGACACATACAAATGCCTTACAATGGAGTTCCTTAGCACTCTTACAGTCAGAGAGATCCTGTCACTAGAGAACCGGCCACAATAACATTCCGGCTTAACAATAACGACAAGAGGCTAACCATAAACCAGCTGGAAAACATTTATCATGCGACAAATGATGGAAATTACCAAATAAACTAGTTCGAGTGTGAAACATATTGGCGGGATATGGTGGAATATCCCGGGAGCCCGGCACGGTATTACATTGCAAAGTCGGTCAAAGGATCGAGTCTTCGCAATCCAATACTTGGATACCTACAAAAAGTGATTGCAAACACTGTCAATGGCTGAAAGGAGACTGGGCCAATTACACTGCGGGAATTATACGTCCTGACCCACATGCTCGATAATCTAACTCCAGCCACCGGGGCAATCATAGCCGAACATTTTGAGGATGTTGCGACGAAGCCGAAAGGGGATATTTGGATAAGGGGTTTGATTACCCCTATCGCACTTCATTATGACATTTCCTTAGATCAGAGGACTCCCCTATAATATCCGTATTTTTCTTTCCCTTGTATTTTCATTTTTGGTGTATTTCTCGATCGTAGTGGCCCTCGTGTACTTTTCAGTGTGTCCCTCCTGTCAAACTGTTGAACTGTATTCTCGTTATTGTTATGCGGAACCGCCGTTTTGGGGTTGCCGTGGATCCATTTCGTGTTGTTGGTTCCCAAATATTGATTCCTATCGTTTTATTCTCTTTCCGGATCATTTTTATCATTTTGGAACCCAAAAGGGGGTGTGAGCCGCGGCACAAGGTGTGTGCGCCGCGGCACACAAATTCCTTCGGTTGTGGGTCGAACAAACTGTACTGTGTGCCGCGGCACACCCATCCGGTGCCGCGGCACAAGGTGCGAGGCAGTGCGGCACACTGTTGATGCCGCGGCACACTCGTGTGACATCTGCGTCAAAACCCATCAGACGGGTGCGCGGCACACGCAGTATCTTGGCGGCACAATGCCGAAACCTGGGAGTAATTTTTGGCCTGTGCCGCGGCACACTTCGGCTGTGCCGCGGCACACTTCGGCTGTGCCGCGGCACACAAAGAGGTCAACCGTGCAACTTCATCTTTATTAGACGAAATCGACCATTTCTTCTTCATTTCACCTGCATCGCGAGAGAGAGTGAGAGAGAGGGGAAGAGTTCTTCATCTTTATCCATTGGGGGGTTGATTTTCACCATTTTTCTTCGGTAGTGAAGCCCGGGCAATCAATCTAACGCGTGTTCTACGGATCTTGGTACTTGAATCTCCTAAGGTCCATTTTCGTCGGTTCCTCGCGGTTGTGCTTGATTCTTCCGTTCCGTTCGTGTCATCGTCTATTTAATCGAGGCAAGTATCCTTATGAACTTACAATCTTGACAAAGTAGTATTGTATGAGAAATTGTGTGTGTGTGTATGCTCACTACGGGTTAGACTCGATGGGGTATCGGTAGGGGTCCACGGAGGTGTGGATCGACGAGCTTTGCTTTTAACCACTACGGGTTAGATCCGACGGGGTCTCGGTAGAGGTCCACGGAGGTGTGGATCGACGGTTAATTGTGGTGAATTTTACAAATGTGATTTGATATTGGCATTTCCGGAAATTAGTGTTTTGGAACTATGTTTTTCTTGAATTGCATGCATTACTATATGTGTAAGATGTAAGTCGTTCATCTGGATACTTGTACTAGCGTAATTGCTAACCCCTCTGGGGACCCGTTTTGGGGAAATTCGTTTTATGAATTTGGTCGGAGTTCATCGGACGAGCGAAGCTGACCAAGACACGGATGATGGCCATGCGTGATGATTGTGCATAAGTGACGTCTTAATGTCTTTTTGTCTTTTCATCTTTTGTGGTTTTTGAACTAATAGTTGTACTCGAGTACCTAAGAGTTCTTGTTCGTCCGGATTATATTGTTGCCTATTATGTCTGTGTTGATTGATGATGTTGTGTTTGACCGGTTGAACCGGGTGGATCATTCTGTTTTGCGTCTTTATGACGTGGTGTTATTTTATTGTTCCTGTGAGTCGTTGTGTATGATGCTGTCCAGCCTGGTGGGTCCCATATAGGGATTCACGGCGCTGTAATATATACCTCGGATATCCTGGGGGTGTTACAGAAAATGGTATCAGAGCGCTAGGTTTATGGATACCTAGGCTTGTCGGTTTATTGGGTCTTGTGGTTTTTTGTTTTGCACATCATCGTCACGCTGCCATGATTCCGGTACTACCAGTGTCCGTAAGTTTTCCTTCCTCTGTTCATTATTTCCTTGTATCGTACCTTTGATTCTCGACTTGTGATTGTTCTTTTCTCGTACTTACCCTCGTATGGCTTTTGCTACTTATTTAACTCCAGTATGGATGCTGGAAGAGGTCGTGGTCGTGGTCGTGGACGCGGCCGGGGACGTGGGGCAGCCGGTGGGGCGGCCACGTCACAGTCTTGAGGCCGCGATCTGGCGACCGTCATAGCCATGCTTCTTCTCAGAGCGTGCCGACCTCGGTATTGCGGCCGTTATGCAGCAAATGGTGAACCAAATGGCGGCGATAGCTCAGGCGGTTCGTAACCCGGATCGTGCCCATGCTAATCGGGCGGAGCGGATCGTTGGCTCCAAGATGTTATCAAGATGCATCCTCCTCAGTTTTCGGGAGCTTCAGACCCGATTGGCTGGGAAGGGTGGGTCAAGGAGATATCTAAGGTCTTCGTTGCCACTAACTGTCCCGAGGAACGTAAAGTCCCTATTGCCCAATACTTTCTCACAGGGGACGCTACGGACTGGTGGGAGGCCGTTGGGCCCAAAGATCATGCCGTCGTGGCCGAGTTTCAAGAATTGATGGAGATCGAATATTGCCGTGGTCGGCCGAGTGCTCGGGTACATGCTTTTTATGATGCTCAACCGCGGGATATCCCCGTATCTCAAGCTATTGCTGATTTTAATAAGGAGTTGGGTTATGTGAAGACCCAAGTTGTCGAGGAGAGCGACAAAATTTTCTATTTCTCCAGACGGATGAAGTTCCCGATTCGGGACTATATGTCGGGGCTTGTATGCACTACCTTGAAAGATTACCAGAGCAGGGCCCTTGCTTACGATATGTCTGTGACGGCGAGTGAGGCGGCCCGCGAGAGTAAAGCGTAAGTCCGCGAATTTTCGGGCCACAAAGGTGGGGGTCGGCGAAATTTCGATCTGCTAATTTTTCAGTGGTGGCCGGCTCGATCTCTGGGTTTCCCGTAGGCTGCAGTGCCCCTTCTCGAGAGGTGAAATGCTTTAATCGTGGCGGCAGGCCACATCGATCGTATTTGTCCGAACCCTTTGCCGACGTGTAATCGGTGTGGCGGTCGGGTCACAAGGCGCTTTCAGGCCGAGAGGGAGAAAATCCTTGGTGCCCGGGCTTCCATTCCAGCGCCTAGGGAACCAAGTGTGAATCAGGGATCGTTTGCTCTTCAATCTCCGCCGAGTGCTAGTCGGGGGAGAGGTCGGGGTCAGCCCTCTAAGGGGGGAGCTTCCAGTGTCGGCTCCGCCCACCCGCGTGTCTATGAGATGCGGAGAGCCGATGACCCAGCGGCTACCGTGGCGACAGGTACCGTTTATATTCTTTCTCATCCTGTCAGTGTGCTTTTCGATTCCGGTGCTACGCATTCGTTCATATCTCTGGATTGTGTGCGCCGTTTGAGTCTCGACCGTTTGACGCCTTGTGAGCCCTTCCTTATTAAGCTTCCTAGCGGTGATAGGATCGTTGGTGATCAGGAGGTTCGAGACTGTTCTGTGTTTATTTGCGAGAGGGCTTGGCCCTCTAATCTTATTGTTGTGAGTATTGAGGGTGAGGACTTAATTCTCGGGGATGATTGGCTCGAGCGGCATGGTGCAATCATGAACTACCGCACGAGGATCATCACCATGTTAGCCGAGGATGGCACCGAGCACTCTTTCGCCGGGCGAAAGAGGGGGAACCAGAAATTCATCATTAACGCCTTGAAGGCGATGAGTCTCCTGCGAAAGGGGTGTACTGGTTATTGGTGCTATGGCTTGAAGGCGGAGGATGGTGGAGTCGAGCTTTCGTCGATTCCAGTCGTTAATGAGTTTCCGGATGTATTTCCTGACGAGTTACCGGGATTGCCACCGGAACGCGAGGTCGAGTTCGCTATAGAGTTAGAGCCGGGTGCGGCTCCTATTTCGAAGGCGCCCTATCGCATGGCACCTTCAGAAATGTCCGAGTTGAAGAAGCAGTTGAGTGAGCTTCTTGAGTCGGGGTATGTTCGACCGAGCGCCTCGCCTTGGGGCGCACCGGTCCTGTTTGTGCGGAAGAAGGATGGCTCACTACGTTTGTGTATCGACTATCGCGAACTAAACAAGGTGACCATCAAGAACAAGTACCCTTTGCCGAGGATTGACGACTTGTTCGATCAGTTGCAGGGAGCTACGGTGTTCTCGAAGATTGATTTAAAATCGGGGTACTATCAGCTCCGGGTGAGGGAGTCCGACGTGCCGAAGACAGCTTTTCGGACGAGATACGGACATTATGAGTTTGTAATTATGCCTTTCGGGTTAACTAATGCGCCGGCGGTGTTCATGCAGTTGATGAACAAAGTCTTTATCGAGTATTTGGATAAGTGCGTCGTCGTCTTTATTGACGATATTCTTATTTATTCGAGGAACGAGGAAGAGCATGCCCATCATTTGCGGATAGTGTTAGACATTTTGAGGGCCGAGCAACTCTATGCGAAGTTCTCGAAATGTGAGTTCTGGCTGAAGGAAGTGATGTTTTTGGGTCACGTGATTTCAGCCGAGGGGGTTCGTGTAGATCCGCAGAAGATCGAGGCGGTATTGGATTGGGCACCGCCCAAAAACGTGAGAGAGATCCGTAGTTTCTTGGGTTTGGCTGGCTACTACCGTAGGTTCGTCGAGGGTTTCTCGAAACTGGCTCGACCACTTACACAGTTGCTCCAGAAATCCGAGAGGTTCGTCTGGAATGACGCGAGGCAGTTCAGTTTTGAGGAGCTGAAGAAGCGTTTGACTTCAGCTCCGGTTTTGGCGTTGCCATGTGGCAACGAGGGATTCGCCATTTATAGCGATGCTTCGGGTCAAGGTCTTGGGTGCGTATTAATGCAGCACGGCAAGACCAGTGCCTTTGCGTCGAGACAGTTGAGGCCGTATGAGCTTAACTACCCTACTCATGATTTGGAGTTAGCGGCAGTCGTTTTTGCGCTCAAGATTTGGCGCCACTATCTTTTCGGCTCTATATGTCAGATTTTTACCGATCATAAAAGTCTGAAATACATATTTACTCAGCGGGAGTTGAATATGAGACAGAGGAGGTGGTTAGAGCTGATTAAGGATTATGACCTCGAAATCCTTTATCATCCGGGCAAGGCGAACGTCGTGGCCGACGCCTTGAGTCGGAAACTGATTGCATTGCGATCGCTTGAGATCCTTACGTCTCAGTCTGAGCTTCGGCGGGCTTTAATTGAGTTTGGTGTTGAGGTTTTGTTGCCTGGAGCTGTCGGGCAACTTTGTGCTTTAGAGATTTCGTCGTCTTTGATCGATGAAATTAAGCTGAAACAATTAGAAGATCCGATGATTACCCAAATCCGAGAGAACGTTCTTAAGGGAAAGTCTCCTGGGTTTGTGATTCACGAGGATGGTGTTTTGAGATTCCAGAGTCGGCTTTGTGTGCCGAACGATCCAGAGTTGCGACAGAGTATTTTGCGTGAGGCCCATTCCACACCCTATTCCGTTCATCCTGGTTCGAGTAAGATGTACAAGGACCTGAGGAGGAATTTCTGGTGGAATGACATGAAGGAGGAGGTCGCGCATTTTGTAGCAAGGTGTTTGACTTGCCAGCAAGTCAAAATCGAGCATCAGCGACCGGCTGGGCTTTTGCAGTCACTTCCCGTTCTGGAATGGAAATGGGAAGATATATCGATGGACTTCATTACGAGTTTGCCGAGATCGAGATCGGGCATGAATATGGTTTGGGTGATTGTTGATCGTCTGACCAAGTCGGCACATTTTCTGGGCATCAAGGACACTTGGGGCCCGGAGAAGTTAGCTCGTGTGTTTATCGCGCAGATCGTGAGACTTCATGGTACCCCGAAGTCTATCGTTTCGGATCGTGATGGCCGTTTTGTATCGCACTTCTGGCAGGCGGTGCATAAGGCGTTGGGTACCCGGTTGCGTTTGAGTACCTCTTTTCATCCCTAGTCAGATGGACAGTCGGAACGCACTATCCAGACTTTCGAGGATTTGTTGCGTGCCTGTGCTCTCGATTGGAGTAGTGACTGGGAGGAACATTTGCCGCTGATCGAATTCACGTACAACAACAGTTGGCACGCGTCGATTCAGATGGCACCGTATGAGGCACTTTATGGGCGGCGATGTCGATCACCGATTTGTTGGAATGAGGCGTCCGATTTGATCGGGACTGAGCCGGATGTCGTTTTAGAGACGAGGCGGAAGATAGAATTAATTCGGGAACGGATGTTGACGGCCCAGAGTCGACAGAAGTCATATGCCGATGTTCGTCGTCGACCTTTAGAATTCGAGGTGGGAGACCACGTCTTGCTGAAAGTGTCGCCGACGAGAGGAGTTTTCCGTTTCGGGAAGAAGGGGAAGTTGAGTCCGAGATTTATTGGACCCTTCGAGATTCTCGAGCGGGTCGGCGGGTTAGCATACCGTTTGGCGTTACCCCCGGCCTTGAGTCACATTCATAGTGTTTTTCATGTTTCCCAGCTGAGGAAATATGTTCCGGATCCTAGTCACGTCATCGATTATGGCGAGATTGATATTGCTGAAGATATTACTTTTGAGGAGCGTCCTTTGAAGATTTTGGATCATCGTGAGAAACGACTGAGGCATAAAACCATCCCTTTGGTCAAAGTGCAGTGGTCGAGACACGGTGTCGAGGAGGCAACTTGGGAAACCGAGGATAGCATGCGTGCTAGGTACCCGGAGTTGTTTGTTTCTTAAGTTTCGGGACGAAACTTATTTTTAGAGGGGTAGAATGTAATATCCGTATTTTTCTTTCCCTTGTATTTTCATTTTTGGTGTATTTCTCGATCGTAGTGGCCCTCGTGTACTTTTCAGTGTGTCCCTCCTGTCAAACTGTTGAACTGTATTCTCGTTATTGTTATGCGGAACCGCCGTTTTGGGGTTGCCGTGGATCCATTTCGTGTTGTTGGTTCCCAAATATTGATTCCTATCGTTTTATTCTCTTTCCGGATCATTTTTATCATTTTGGAACCCAAAAGGGGGTGTGAGCCGCGGCACAAGGTGTGTGCGCCGCGGCACACAAATTCCTTCAATTGTGGGTCGAACAAATCAGACTGCACGCGCACACCCATCCGGTGCCCGCGCACGGCTGTGCGATGCCGCGCAGACACTGCTCGTGCCGCGGCACACCTGTTCGGTGCCGCGGCACACTCATGTGACATCTACGTCCAAAACCCAACTGTACCGGGTGCCGCGGCACACGCAGGCTGTGCCGCGGCATAATGCCGAAACCTGGGAGTAATTTTCGGCTGTGCCGCGGCACACAAAGCGGTCAACCGTGCAACTTCGTCTTTATTAGACGAAATCGACCATTTCTTCTTCATTTCACCTGCATCGCGAGAGAGAGTGAGAGAGAGGGGAAGAGTTCTTCATCTTTATCCATTGGGGGGTTGATTTTCACCATTTTTCTTCGGTAGTGAAGCCCGGGCAATCAATCTAACGCGTGTTCTACGGATCTTGGTACTTGAATCTCCTAAGGTCCATTTTCGTCGGTTCCTCGCGGTTGTGCTTGATTCTTCCATTCCGTTCGTGTCATCGTCTATTTAATCGAGGCAAGTATCCTTATGAACTTACAATCTTGACAAAGTAGTATTGTATGAGAAATTGTGTGTGTGTATGCTCACTACGGGTTAGACTCGACGGGGTCTCGGTAGGGGTCCACGGAGGTGTGGATCGACGAGCTTTGCTTTTAACCACTACGGGTTAGATCCGACGGGGTCTCGGTAGGGGTCCACGGAGGTGTGGATCGACGGTTAATTGTGGTGAATTTTACAAATGTGATTTGATATTGGCATTTCCGGAAATGAGTGTTTTGGAACTATGTTTTTCTTGAATTGTATGCATTACTATATGTGTAAGATGTAAGTCGTTCATCTGGTTACTTGTACTAGCGTAATTGCTAACCCCTCTGGGGACCCGTTTTGGGGAAATTCGTTTTATGAATTTCAGGTCAGGTTCATCGGGACGAGCGGGCGCTGGACCAGTACACGGATGATGGCCATGCGTGATGATTGTGCATAAGTGACGTCTTAATGTCTTTTTGTCTTTTCATCTTTTGTGGTTTTTGAACTAATAGTTGTACTCGAGTACCTAAGAGTTCTTGTTCGTCCGGATTGTATTGTTGCCTATTATGTCTGTGTTGATTGATGATGTTGTGTTTGACCGGTTGAACCGGGTGGATCATTCTGTTTTGCGTCTTTATGACGTGGTGTTATTTTATTGTTCCTGTGAGTCGTTGTGTATGATGCTGTCCAGCCTGGTGGGTCCCATATAGGGATTCACGGCGCTGTAATATACCTCGGATATCCTGGGGGTGTTACATCCCCTACCAGGAAACAAGCCGCTCTCTCTCTCTCTGTGTTGAAAGTTATGAATATCCTGGATTACGAATCGCGCACAGTATTCCTCCAGAACGACAATGACCATTTCCTTCTCCCGAATATGCCTCTGAAGACCATAAATAGTATTAGGGACATAGAAAATTTGCGGATGGCTACAGAAGCGCAGAGACGTGCACGAATGGAAGCTGGATTGGCCCCCCGGGTCACAGCCCTCTTGACCAAAATGTTCGACCTCGGCGCACGGTGGATGAAGACAGGGCCGAGAGAATAGAAGAGGAAGAGGCGCATGAAAGAGGCCAGGATGAAGAAGAGGAAGACGACGAAGAAGAAGAAAGCCCCAGAGATCGGCCTGAGACATCGAGGTAGGTCGAGACTAGACATGCCCCATCACGTCCAACACTAAGGGAGGAGTTTGTAGCCTTCCGAGAGGAGACTAGACAGAAGCAGGACGAGATGTTACAGAAGCAGGACTAGATGTTGTCTCTTTTGAGACAAATGCACGAGTGGCATGTCCATCAAGGCCACTTCCCTCCGCCCCACCAGTAGAACCGGTCGTAAGTATTTCTTCACCCATGAAATTCTTTTATTTAAATACTATACCCCCTTTGTGCGTATATTCTTTAATTCAAGTTTGGGGGATATTGGGTCAATAAATACTTTGTTACCTTTGTTTTGTTTGTTTTTGGATATTATTTTGCTTGTTTGGTTATTTTTGCTTGTTTTTGTCGGTAGACTTTTTTTTGGTGTTTTTATAAACTTTTAGTGTGTTTTGAGTATCTTGCATTTTTGATAAATACTTGGAAGAATGAATTCTTTTCTTGGATGCCTCGGGATTTATTTCATTATTTTGATATACAAATCGAGGATAATTTGAAGAGGAAAAATTGTTGACAATCGAAACGGGTGTGAAATTGAATAAATAGTTTAATATCTTGGAGGTATGAACAAATCTACTTGTGAGCTTTTGAGCCTTCGTGCATTTTCAAATATGTAAGTTTCATTGTCGAGTGTTTCATTCATGATTTAAGACTCTAGAACTTGCCTCTTGGTATCTTATTCGAAACTACTAGTGTGGGTGCAATTGAGTGAAAATGATTTTAGGCGTCTTTGATCTTAACCCTTTCATTTTTCCAACAATTGATTATCCCTTAATTAAACCCAATTGAGCTCATTGTCTATTTCATTGTCAAACCACATATTGATCTTTCCATTGCTATAATTCTTTGACCCATACTTGAACGATTAGAAATTATTTTTGACAAGGATACAAATATTGTGGTGACATTGGGTGATATATATATTGTTGGTAGTGTTGAAATGGAGAACCTAATTACTCCGCTATTTTTGGGAACTTAGTAGCCGGGTGTATTCATGTGACCCATGTTTACATTCGCGTAAAACAGTTACCTTAGATATGAGTATGCTTGTAAGCAGTTTGTGTATGTTTTTATCCTAGTAACCGAGTGTATTCATGTGACCCATAGTTTACATTCGCGTAAAACAGATAATAAAACAACCCAAGTAAAAAAAATCGGAGCAATAAGGACGACATAAGGATGCGTTTCTCACTTTCAAAAGCGCTTGTTGCAAGTGTTACATAGTTAAGGGGTTGAAAGAAGCAAACTTCAAAAATCTTGAGCTTCTAAGTAATTATGGTGATTTAGTTATAAATTGCTCAAGTCAAGTCACCTTAGCCATATTTATCCCACCCCGACCCAAGCCTACATTACAGCCGAGTAAAGTCCTTTTTGATTCACAATTTTGTATACACAAAATAGTGGTAGAGATGTAGACGATTGGCAAGCCTATGAGGTTCTTTATTTCATTGAATGAGTTCCGAGCGTATACGTATCCCTATATCACTTTGAGAGTGAGTGAATACAGTTGACTGGTGAGGTTTATATTTGACAAGTATTGACTATGATGATAAAGAAGCACCCCGGAGATTTGAAAACTTTAAAGAACTCAACTTATTTTACATGAAGCGTATTGATGAAATTTTCAAAGTGGTCCTTTGAGGTATGTTGAGAGATGAGTTCCCCTTGAGAGTGGTTATTTTAAAGAGCATTGCTCGGGATGATCAAAGTTTAAGTTTGGGGGATTTGATGAGTCGATTCTTGATAGACTCATTCTATTCTATTGAGTCGTGTTTTTGTTTGCTTTTTAGTGTTTTTGTTCTCTTTTGTGCTTGGTATGTTGTGTTTTTGTTTTATAGGTAGCCGAGCGTAGATTTTGGTGAAATATGCACTTTTATTGCCAATATTAGAGTTTATGACGATCAATAGCAAGTCGGGAGCAAAAACATAGATCGGGCGATGAAAAACGAAGCAACATCGGTCGTATTTTCTAAATTCCAGAATCATCACTCTGAATTTGGATGTTTTATTTATTGATATAGATTCCTCTTGAAATTAGCTTCAAACGGTATATCATACGCTAAATTCCGATGTGTATAGATGCAAAAATGAAAGATCAAGCCAAAGAAGACCAGAAAATTGGAGTCAAAACAAGGAGAAATGACCCGGCCTCCGTCAGGCAACTCGACCGTGTCACAGGACACGGCCGGGTCATCAAGGTAGTAAGAATTCACTTTCTGGAGCAGTTCAACACGGGCTGTGTCACATGACACGGCTGGGTCACGCGTCCAGTGAAATTTTCCATTCCAGAGCAGTACAACACGGGCCGTGTCACAGGACACGGCCGGGTCCATTGGACAGTGAGATTTTCATTTCCAGGATAGTTCCACACGGTCCATGTCATCTGACACGGGCCGTGTCACTTTTCGGTGCATGACCTTTTCATTGACATTTTTACACGATTTGGAGGGATTTTCTTGGCTTTTTGGCTTTATAAAAAGGTCTTTGGGACCTATAGAGGGCAGATATTCTGATCTAGGAGTTAGTTAGGGATTCATCCCCATCAAAGGAGTGTCTCTTATTTTCGAAAAGAACAATCATGATTTTTAGAAGTACCGCCATCAAACGGATTTCTTTTAATCATGAGCGTTCGATTATTCCAAACCTTATTTCTTTGAGTATCGGAACTAATAATTGATTACGTGTGTGTCGGTTATTCTAAACTCCCATATCAATCTCATAATTGTAATCTCTTAATTATCCAACCATTAATTCGGTGTTGTTAACATTTCGTTTATTTTAATTTTCTGCGTTTGTGATTGTAATCCTATCAAATCATTGGTGTATTTTACTTTACTTTAATTTTGTTAATTCGACTATTTGCCGAACATTATTGAATTTCAAACCGTTCCAACTCCTTGTGAGATCAACCTCGGAGTTACTTGTTGCTACCTACAAAAGCGATTCGTACAGTTACGAGTTTTAATTTGTTCATCAACCTTCTATTTTGGCGGCTGGATTGACCTTCATGATCTTAATAGGTTATTCTTGAATGACGAAGATCATCTCTTTGTTCATCGGAGCAAGACGGGCTTCCATCCTGATTCTCCAGTCATCAAATTCGTTAATGGGAAATATGGGAACCTTGTTGATCATAGATGCATCCATGGTAGGAGTAGAATGAATAATAAAGATATAAAAGTAAATTTTTCAAATGTTAGTGATTTTGTGGATCTGATTCAGGTCAAAAATTGACTTATTCTTCGTAGAATCAACCGCTCGATACCACTTATTGGTCACAATATACAATATATACAGCTTAGAAAGGGGGGATTGAATAAGTTGTATCCTTTTTCGAAGTGTGTTTATAGCGGAAGCCTGAAACTAAGTTGCTATAGATATAACAACTGGATGGTTTCCTATTTTCTTGGTGCTTACAGGGTTTTCAGGTTAAGTATTTACTTAAACCACATAGCCAATTAGAAAACAGTAAAGATAGTAAGTAAAGACACAATGTTTAAAGTGGTTTGAGGTAAAACCCTCTACGTCCACTGGTCCTCCACACAGGAGTAAATAGTTTATTAAAATCACGGCGTACACAACTGTATGATTTTAACTAAACTCATCGTTGTATCATTCACACTGATTTATACAGCCGATAGTAGCTTGTGTCGTTCACACAGATTGGGTGAGCTTCTTTGACTTGCTTCTCTAACACAGAATGAAGCTTTCTCCTTAACAATATTCGTCCCACATAGGTAAAAATTAGCTTTGCTTAGTCCACAGGGCTAAGTAACTCAACAGAAAGAATGTGTTATCACGAGTTCGAACAGCAGTTGTAGTCTTGATAAACTTTTGGTGTAGATGTGATGTTTGTGTTGAGGACTTGTATATTTTCTGTAGGCCATAGAGTATATAGTAAACATCTTAGAAGGGGGGGTTGAATAATATGTATCTTTTTCGAAGTTATTTATGTAGCGGAAGACTAGTATTAAGTTGCTGTAAATATAACTAGGTAATATCCTGTTTTCTTGGTGCGTACAGGGCTTTAGAAATATGTATACTTTAAATCACACGTGCAAACATGAAATCTGTAAATGACAGAATGTAAATACACACAGATAGTTTGAGGTAAACCCCTCTACGTCCACTGGTCCTCCACATAAGAGTAAGATGTTTATTGAAATCCCTGAGTACACAATTACGTGACATTAACTAAACCCGTCGTTGTATCGTTCACACAGATTGATACAGCCGATAATAGCTTGGTCCGTTCACACAGATTGGCTTGGCTCTTTCAACTTGCTTCTTCTCCCACAGATCAAAGCTTTGTCTTCAATGCTATTCTTCCTACACAGTCGGAACAAGCAAGGTCTTAGTCCACAAACGGCTAAGTTGATCTCAACGTAAGGTTTGGGTAGAGCAGGTTCAAACAGCAGCAATATGCTTTGATGAGTGTTCGTTAACCGTTGTATGGTATGCTGATTGCATTGAGTACTGCATATTTCTTTCCGCTGATGATGCTATATGCTCAGGAAACATACTGCTCTTTGTTAGCTTGATATTCAGATTGTCAGAGCTAATGCGTCAGAGGTTTTTCGCGAAGTAATGAACTAAGTGAGCAATGTCCTCTTGCTTGGGGCTATTTATAACCTTGGAAATATATCTGTTATAAATGTATCCGTTGGACGGTTGGTGAGATTGAGACACCTCTGATTGGTGGCTGTATAATGTTTGAATTAAAGGCGATTCGCATTTAATGCTTCATACATTCTCTTCGACTTAGCATTAAATGCTATTAAGCGTGTTCGGATTGTAGTCTCTTTCGGCCGCATTAAATGATGTCCTATCAGCACTAAATGCTACTTTAACCGTAAATACTTTATGAGTAAATAATTTTTATTTCACAATGGTTTAAATCTTTTCTTCAGTCCTTTTGGATATTTGTTTTATTTTTCCCAAGTAAAACACCTACAGCAAGATTACTGTATCCAACTCTCTTCATCTCTTGTGTATAATAATATAAGAGTTGTAGGAACGGATTATGCATGAAGATCTCTGGCTGTATGGACAGGCTGTATGAAGTGTAACACCCCCAGGATAATCGAGGTATATTACAACGCCGTGGACCCCTACATGGGACTCACCAGGCTAGACACGAATTACCACAGGAAAAACACACATCATCCAGATGAAAATCAGATAACACGCCCGGTACAACCGGTGGAATAAGCAGCACCGTCAAATGTAAATAAATTCTATGAATACAAATCACAATCCGAAGGGGAAAGCCTAAGTACTCTCGAGTATAATCTATAAGTTTATAAAGCAGACAACAACTATATCGAAAGGAACAACGGAAATAAAAGGACTCAAATGCACATGTCAATGACCCTGGCCGACATCCTCGTACTGTCCCAGTGCCTACTCGTCCGGCTGAACATAACCTGAAATCCATAACAAGAATTTCCCCAAAATGGGTCCCCAAATGGGTTAGCAATTACGCTAGTACATGTAATCAAGGCAAACCATACGCTTACACATTTCATAGTACATGCACCAATTCAATTTCAAAAACCAAAACCAGACATGTCTTTTCCGGAAAACAAACAGTCAATAGGTAATTTGCCTAGGGACCGGGGCTATGCCACTGCTCCACTCGAAGCCACTAAGAACCCTCCCAAACTGGCCATATCATAAAACAAATCACGCACAGGCATCGCCTTAGGACCGGGGCTATACCACTGATCCCACTTGAGGCATCTAAGGACCCTATCGAGCTGGCTAGCGAATCAAACTCATGAATCCAGGGCTATACCATTGGATTCCCTCGAGGCCCCCTCAGACCCTCCCGAGGTGAGAAAAGCACACACAATCACATCACCATTTCATGTTAAGAATAAAGGTTTCCAATGAGGCGAACAGGTTATGCTGGAAAACTTATCTCTAGATCGGGGTGAGGTCGAGCCTCTTGGGGGGTACTTAAGATAGGGGACGATCCCCCTCGTGTGCATGTGTGAAAAAAAAAAGCATAAAGGTTTCCAAAAATACTTGCCTTGAATAATTGACGATGACACGAATGGAAGGAAATCAAGCACGACTGCTAGGAACCCACAAAACCAAACCTAACCATTCGAAGAATATAATCACGACCATCTCTAAACGAATACCGAAATGGAATACACCTGAAAACCCACCTACGATTCATGTATACTAGTACAAAACAACAATAAGGGCAGATCACAACCAAACCCTATCGATTACCCAAATACCACGAAATACACCATGAATTCATAGGGAAAACAAGAATACCAACAAGATTAATCATATACATCATGGTTAATTAACAATAAGGAACGAATCGGACAAAAACTCAAAAACCCCCAAATTTCCCAAAAATAGGGTTCTAGCCTCGGATCGAAGATGAGAAACTATTGTTGATATTTTTAATCTACACCAAGAACTCAAGAAAGATGATGGCTAGGAGTTGCAAGGCCTCAAATCTCACGGAATTCGCCCAAAATCGCCCAAGAGTCGGAGAGAAGAAAGGGGGAAAGAAAATGGCCGAAATCGATCAACTCCTGGGTATATAAACCCAGGCCACAGTACGTACATTAGCCATGGGTAGCTAACATACGGTAGCCGCTTAACGTACGTAAGGCTTAGGGACTTACGTACGTAAGCATCGACAGAATCTACTATCCAAGAATACAAAGGCCATTACGTACGTATGAGAAATCTCCTACGTATGTAATGATCAACGTTAACACATGCAACATCAAACTCGTAGCGTACGCAAGGGTCTGGCAGAGCCCACTGCCCGATTTCCTGAACACCATTTCGTACGTAACAACAACGAGGTTACGTACGCTAAGAGCATAACGTACGTTAACATCGCCCGTAACGTACGCTATATCCCCCCAGAATATGAAGAAATGAACTGGTAATCCAAACGCGACGATTAACCAAAACATGAAGATGGATCTGCGGCAACCCCGAAACGGCGGTTCCGAACAATGATTACGCGAACCGAACGAAATAGCAATGGAAAGACATTAAACAGGGAATTGAGTAGAACAAGCCTGAAACAAACTCGGATGATAAGAAGTCCAGTATTAAATATTCTCAAAATACCATTACGGTTACAAGTGAGTCACTAAAAACCAAAAATACACTAAAAGAAAATACCGGAAAAAGAAGAATAAAATGCGGATATTACATTTTACCCCACTGAAAATATGTTTCGTCCCAAAACTTAAGAAACAAACTCGGGGTACCTAGCACGCATGCTATCCTCGGTTTCCCAAGTTGCCTCCTCAACACCATGCCTCGACCACTGCACTTTGACCAAAGGGATGGTCTTATGCCTCAGTCGCTTCTCACGGTGTTCCAAAATCTTCAAGGGGCATTCCTCGAAGGTAATATACTCGGCAACATCAATCTCGCCATAGTCGATGACGTGAGTAGGATCCGGAACATATTTCCTCACCTGGGAAACATGTAAAATGCTATGAACATGGCTCAAATCTGGGGGCAACGCCAAACGGTAAGCCAACTCGCTGACTCTCTTGAGAATCTCAAAGGGTCTAATAAATCTCGAACTCAACTTTCCCTTCTTCCCGAAGCGGAAAACTCCCCTCGTCGGTGACACCTTTAGCAAAATATGGTCTCCCACCTCGAACTCTAAAGATCGACGATGGATGTCGACATATGACTTCTGTCGACTCTGAGCAGTCAACATCCTTTCTCAAATCAATTCCACCTTCTGCCTCATCTCTAAAGCAATATCCGGTTCGGTCCTGACCAAATCGGATGCTGCGTTACAACAAATTGGTGATCAACAGTGCCGCCCATAAAGTGCATCATACGGTGCCATTCGAATCGACACATGCCATCTATTGTTGTACTTGAATTCAATCAACGGCAAATGCTCCTCCCAATCACTGCTCCAGTCGAGAGCACAAGCACGCAACATATCCTCGAACGTCTGGATAGTGCGTCCCGACTGTCCATCAGACTGAGGATGAAAATAGGTACTCAGATGCAAACGAGTACCTAACGCCTTATGCACCGCCTGCCAAAAGTGCGATACAAAACGGCCATCCCGATCCGAAACGATAGACTTCGGAGTACCATGAAGCCTCACAATCTGCGCAATAAACACACGGCTAACTTCTCCGGAACCCAAGTATTTTTGATGCCCAGAGAATGTGCCGACTTGGTCAGACGATCAACAATCACCAAAACTATATTCATGCCCGATCTCGATCTCGGCAAACTCGTGATGAAGTCCATCAAAATATCTTCCCATTTCCATTCCGGAATGGCAAGCGACTGCAATAACACAGCTGGTCGCTGATGCTCGATTTTGACCAGCTGACAAGTCAAACATCTCGCTACAAACTGTGGAACCTATTCCTTCATATCATTCCACCAGAAATTCCTCCTCAGGTCCTTGTACATCTTACTCGAACCAAGATGAACAGAGTAAGGTGTAGCATGGGCCTCGCGCAAAATACCCTGCCTTAATTCCGAGTCGTTCGGTACACATAGCTGACTCTAGAATCTCAATACCCCATCTTCATGAATCACAATCCCAGGAGACTTTCCCTTAAGAACATTCTCTCGGATTTGAGAAATCATTGGATCCTCCAACTGCTTCAATTTAATTTCATCGATCTGTAACGACAAAATCTCTAAAGCGCAAAGTTGCCCGACAGCTCTTGGCAACAAAACATCGACATCCAACTCGATCAAAACTCGTTAAAGCTCAGATTGATACGTAATGATCGCAAGCGTCCGCAACGCAACCGGTTTCTGAGTCAAGGCATCGGCCACGACGTTCGCCTTGCCAGGATGATAAAGGATTTCGAGGTCATAATCCTTAATCAACTCTAACCACCTCCTCTGCCTCATATTTAACTCCTGTTGGGTAAATATGTATTTCAAACTTTTATGATTGGTAAGAATCTGACATGCAGAGCCAAAAAGATAGTGGCGCCAAATCTTGAGCGCAAAAACAACTGCCGCTAACTCCAAATTGTGACTAGGGTAGTTAAGCTCATACGACCTCAACTGCCTCGATGCAAACGCAATAGTCTTGTCGTGCTGCATCAACACGCACCCAAGGCCCTGGCCCGAAGCATCGCTATAAATAGAAAAACCCTCGTTGCCACATGGCAACGCCAAAATCGGGGCTGAAGTCAAATGTCTCTTCAGTTCCTCAAAACTCGACTATCTCTCATCATTCCAGACGAACTTCTCGGTCTTCTGGAGCAACTGTGTAGTGGCCGAGCTAGTTTCGAGAACCTCTCGACGAACCTATGGTAGTAGCCATCCAAAACCAAGAAACTATGGACCTCCTTCACATTCTTGGGTGGTGCCCAATCCAAAACTGCCTCAATCTTCTGTGGATCCACACGGACCCCCTCGGCCGAAATCACGTGACCCAGAAACATTACTTCCTTCAGCGAGAACTCACATTTCAAGAACTTCGCATAGAGTCGCTCGGTCCTCAAAATGTCTAACACCACACGCAGATGATGGGCATGTTCCTCCTCGTTCTTCGAATAAATAAGAATGTCGTATATGAAGACGACGACACACTTATCTAAATACTCAATAAAGACCTTGTTCATCAACTGAATGAACACGGCTGATGCGTTAGTTAGCCCGAAGGGCATAACTACAAACTCGTAATGTCTGTATCTCATCCGAAAAGCTATTTTCGGAACATCGGACTCTTTCACCCGAAGCTGATAGTACCCCGATCTCCAGTCGATCTTTGAGAATAATGCAACTCCCTGCAACTGATCAATCAAGTCATCAATCCTCGGTAAGGGATACTTGTTCTTGATGGTCACCTTGTTTAGCTCGCGATAGTCGATACACAAATTCAGTGAACCATCCTTCTTCCGCACAAACAGAACCGTTGCGCCCCAAGGCGAAGCGCTCGGTCGAATGTATCCCGACTCAAGAAGATCACTCAACTGTTTCTTCAACTCAGCCATCTCTGAAGGTGCCATGCAGTACGGCGCTTTCGAAATCGGAGCCGCACCTGGCTCTAACTCTATGGAAAATCCAACCTCATGGTCCGGTGTCAACCCCAGTAACTCCTCAGGAAAAACATCAGGAAACTCATCAACGACTGTAATCGATAACAACTGGACTCCACCACTCTCCGCCTCCAAGGAGTAACACCAATAACCAGTACACCCCTTCTGCAGGAGTCTCATCGCCTTCAAGGCGTTAATTCCGAGCTTCTGGTTTCCCCTCTTTCGACCCACGATAGAGTGCTCGGTGCCGTCCTCAGCTAACATGGTGATGATCCTCGTGCGGTAGTTCATGATTCCACCATGCCGCTCGAGCCAATCATCCCCGAGAATCAAATCCTCACCCTCAATACTAACGACAATAAGATTAGAGGGCCAAGCCCTATCACAAATAAACACAGAACAGTCTCAGACCTCTCGATCGCCAATGATCCTATCACCGCTAGGAACTTTAACGATGAAAGGCTTGCAAGGCGACAAACAGTCAAGACTCAAACGGCGTACACACTCCATAGAATGAATGCGTAGCATCCGAATCAAGAAGCACGCTGACAGGATGAGACTAAATATGAAATGTACCTGTGGCCACGGTGGCGGCTGGATCATCGGCCCTCCTCATCTGATAGACACATGGATGGGCGGAGCCGACACTGGAAGCTCCCACTCTAGCGGGCTGACCCCGACCTCTCCCTCGATTGGCACTCAGTGGAGACTGCGGAGAAAACGAGCCTTAGTTCACACTCGGCTCTCTAAGCGCTGGAAAAGAAGTCTGGACACCGAGTATCTGTCTGGCCCACTCACAAAAGAAAGCCTTGTGGCCCGACTGACCACAAGTATGACAAGTCAACTGCAGACGAAGACACTCCCGATTCTTATGGCACGACTTGCCACAGTTAAAGCATATGATATCATGAACGGAGGTTCTGGCAGCACCTCGAAAACCCTAAGATAAACGAGCTAAACCGCTCGCAGGAATATTTGCAGACTGAGATTTTTATTGACCTCCACCGATGTGACCCGAGAAATTTCCGACGGATTTTTGCTTCATGCTCTCACGAGCCGCCTCACTGGCCGTCACAGACATATCATAGGCAAGAGCTCTACTCTAATAATCCTTCAAAGTGGTGTAGACAAGCCCAGACATGTAGTTCCGAATTGACAGTTTCATTCGTCTGGAAAAGTGAAATTTTTTTTCGCTCTTCTCTATAACTTGGGCCTTCACAAAGCCTAACTCCTTGTTGAAATCGACAATAACTTGAGAAACAGGAATATCCCGAGGCTAAGCATCATAAAAGGCGTGAACTCGAGCCTGTCTAACCGGCCACGAGCAATATTCGGTCTCCATCAGGTCCTTGAATTCCTCCCACGAAGCAACGTGATCCTTAGGCCCAACAGCCTCCCACCAATCAATAGCGTCCCCGGTGAGAAAGTACTGGGCAATAGGGACCTTGCGGTCCTCGGGACAGTTGGTGGCAACAAAGACTTTAGATATCTCCTTGATCCACCCCTCCCAGCCAATCGGGTCTGAAGATCCCGAAAACTGTGGAGATGCATCTTGATGACATCCTGTAGCCAACGATCTGCTCTACCCCGAGTAGCGTGGGCCGGAGTCGGGTTCTGAACCGCCTGAGCTATCGCAGCCATTTGGTTCACCATTTGTTGCATCACCGCTGCACTACCAAGATTGGCGCCATCTTGAGTAGTAGCATGGCTATGACGGTCACCAGTACTGCCAGCTCCCAAAGAATGCGACGTGGACGCCTCACTGGCTACCCCACATCCCCGGCCGCATCCACGACCACGACCACAGCCACGACCATGGCCTCTTCCAGCATCCATACTGGTGTTAAAAGGTAGCAAAAGCAACTCGATGATAAGTATGAGAGGAAAAACAACCACATTTCATGAAACACAAATACGGTATGAGAAAACAAGGAATCGAGTAAGGAAAACTTACGAGCAGTGGAAGTACTGAGATGATGGCAGCGGTGTGACGATGTGCAAAACAAAATACTACTAGACCCAAATAACCGACAAGCCTAGGTATCCATAAACCTGGCGCTCCGATACCATTTTTTGTAACACCCCTGGGATATTCGAGGTATATTACAATGCCGTGGACCCCTACATGGGACCCACCAGGATAGACACGAATTACCACAGGAAAAACACACATCATCCAGATGAAAATCAAATAACACGCCCGGTACAACCGGCGGAATAAGAAACACCGACAAACGTAAATAACTTCAACGAATACAAACCACGTTCCAAAGGGAAAAGCCTAAGTACTCGCGAGTACAATCTATAAGTTTAAAAATAGAAAACAACTATATCGAAAGGAATAATGGAAATAAAAGGACTCAAATGCACATATCAATGACCCTGTTCGGTATCCTCGTACTGTCCCAGCGCCCGCTTGTCCGACTGAACATAACTTGAAATCCATAACAAGAAGTTCCCAAAAACGGGACCCAAAGAGGTTAGCAATTACTCTAGTAAAAGTAATCAAGGCAAACCATTCCCTTAGACATTTCATAGTACATGCACCAATTCAATTTCAAAACCAAAACCAGACATGTCTTTTCCGGAAAACAAATAATCAATAAGTAATTTGCCTAGGGACCGGGGCTATACCACTGGTCCCACTCAAGGCCTCTACGGACCCTCCAGAGCTAGACATATAATAAAACAAATCACGCACAGGCATCGCCTTAGGACCGGGGCTATAACACTGATCCCACTCGAGGCCTCTAAGGACTCTCCCGAGCTGGCTAGCGAATCAAACTCGTGAATTCAGGGCTATACCATTGGATTCCCTCGAGGCCCCATCGGACCCTCACGAGGTGAGCAAAGCACACACAATTACATCACCATTTCATGTTAAGCATAAAAGTTTCCAAAAATAGTTGCTTGAATAATTGACGACGACAGGAATGGAAGGAAATCAAGCACGACCGCTAGGAACCCACGAAACTGAACCTAATGATTCGAAGAATACAATCACGACCATCTCTAAACGAATACGGAAATGGAATACACCCGAAAACCCGCCTACGTTTCATGTATATTCGTACAAAACAATAACAAAGGCGGATCACATCCAAACCCTCTCGATTACGCAAATACCATGAAATACACAATGAATTTGTAGGGAAACAAGAATTCCAACAAGATTAATCATATACATCAAGGATTAATCAATAATACGGAACGAATCGGTCAAAAACTCAAAAAAACCCAAATTTCCCAAAAATAGGGTTCTAGGAGATTAGCTCAGATTGAAGATGAGAAACTATTGTTGATGTTGTTAATCTACACCAAGAACTCAAGAAAGATGATGGATAGGAGTTGCAAGGCCTCAAATCTCCCGGAATTCACCTAAAATCGCCCAAGAGTCAGAGAGAAGAAAGGAGGAAAGAAAATGGCTGAAATCGGTCAACTCGTGGGTATATAAACCCAGGCCACGTTACGTACGTTAGCCATGGGTAGCTAACGTACGTAAGGCTTAAGGACTTACGTACGTAATGCAACGGCAGAACCTGCTGTCCAAGAATACAAAACCCATTACGTACGTTATGAGAAATCTCCTACGTACGTACTGATCAACACTAACGCACGCAGCATCAAACTCGTAGCGTACGTAAGGGGCTGGCAGAGCCCACTGCCTGGTTTCCTGAACACCGTTACGTACGTAACAACAACGTATGCTAAGAGCATAACGTATGTTAATACCGCCCGTAACATACGTTATGTCCCCCCAGAATCTGAAGAAATGAACCGGTAATCCAAACGCGACGATTAACCAAAACATGAAGATAGATCTACGGCAACCCCGAAACGGCGGTTCCGAACAATGATTACGCGAATCGAATGAAATAGCGATGGAAAGACATTAAACACGGAATTGAGTAGAATAAGCCCGAAACAAACTCGGATGACAAGAAGTCCAGTATTAAATATTCTAAAAATACCAATACGGTTACAAGTGAGTCACTAAAAGCAAAAAATACACTAAAGGAAAATACCGGAATAATAAGAATAAAATGCGGATATTACATGAAGTTTCCTAACAGCTTCCATACTTAGAACAAAATATTGACTTTAAAGACCTTATGCTGTATGGTGGAAATTATCAAAACAATGATGTATTTTTTCCAACAATTTCTCCCTTTTTGATACTGCTAAAACTTTCTTGATACAGAGAGGCTGTCTTAAAGTCTTTTGTCGAAAGATCTGATCTTCATGACTTAGTCTTAAAATTTGAACTTCTCGTAGGCATGTTCTAAAATACAAGATCCTATAGGACTAAATGTAGTACAACTTAACTTATGATTGACGCACAGGCACAATCTTACAAGATGTATTCTTAATTGAATAAAACTTAATCTATGAATTGTTCGCAGACAAGTTCTTACAGCATAAGGATTATCAAGTTTTTATTATTTTTGAGTATATCAATATTTAATCGTAAACAAAATAGTAAAACTGTAAGATGTAGATTATGAGATGTAATCTTTCAAGACAACGAAGTTTTATTTATACTTGAAATTACAGTGCTTGCAAGAAATGAAAATACTGCATCAGAGAGCATAAATTAGGTGAAATACAAAGTACAACTAATAGAAGATAGTCCCTATAACGTTGATGCTTCCAAGTCTTGCGAGAGGGATCAACTTCGGTTGCTCTCCACCAGTTGATTAGGGAATATCTACCTCGGTCCCTGTAGATGCTTTGTCCTTCGTAGGAGACCTCATATGCGAGAATCCAATCTTCAGGATGAGTTATTCGATCACCCTTTTGATGCTTATACTTCATTTTGAGTTGCAAGGGTAGCTTTCCTTCTGATAGGAGCCTCTAGAACTCATTTGCAGAAACCTCCAGTGTTTTGGAATTATTGAACATGCCGGACTCCCTGATGAGAATACAAAAGTATCTCATCAATTCATTGTTTTTCCATGCGTTTAATTTCTCTTATGTAGGATGTCGATCCGTTGGGAGAAATAACTCATCAGACTTTCATACTGTATTTTTCCATGAAAAATTGGGATCCTGGAACTCGGGTCAAGAAACGATTACCCTATATCCTATTGCTCCTTGACCTGGCTGGGGTCCGACCAGTTTTTCGATGGAAGTTGCAACACTTTCCTCCAGAGAAGCCTCCATTTCCTTATCTCTCTCCAGTATCCACCTTCTATCAGCCTCTGTCGACTCTTCCCCTTTTTGGTAGTACCAATATCTGAGACTTTGCCGTGAATATCCCGAAGGAGTTCCATAGATTCGGCCTGTTTGTCTTTCAGATCAGTGACACTTTCAACTAGTCTCGCAACCACTGCTGTTATATTGTTTATCGTGTGATCATTGTCTATGAGCTTCGATACTGTGAATTCTAGGGCGACAACAGTCTCGACTTCAGCAACACATAGCTTCTCTTGTTCTTATTTCAGGATTCACTCATGATGCTGCTTCATTTGATTCAGGGCTTGCTATAGTGTATTGGGGATGAAGCGAAAAGCCTCTTCCACGACTGTAATGGCCTTTTGCAGCTTTGGGAGCTCATCCTGAGCTGTTTCTCTCATCCAGTTCAGTTCCTTCACGACATCATATAGGGCCTTGACGGCATCCTGTAAGAACGCGGTTTCACGACCGATGGCTTCGTGTTGCTCGATACGTGCCTCTGTGCGCGGAGAGTGTGGGTGCACTATCTTGGAGTCATATGGTTCTCTAAGCTGTTTGATAACCAAATTGTGACAAGGGTTGCATGGCTCGTCATCAGCAAGGAAACCGTCATGTGATCCAGATGGGGATCCTATAGAGATAGGAATTTCAACCTGTTCGGAAGAGGGTGCTTCTATAGGTTGTGATGCATGTTCTGTCTGGGAGACAGAAGGGACTGATTACTCCTGCCTCTATTGGTTCTCGGTAGTTGTAAGTACAGGAGGGACTGATACCCTTGTTGGCTATAGAGTATACAGTAAATAGCTTAGATGGTAAAGATACAATAAGCTATACGATTTTCGAAGTTAATTATGTAGCGGAAGTCTGTTTAGTGAGTTGCTGTAAATACAGCATCTGTGTGTTCTCCTGTTTGCTTGATGCATACAGGGTATAACAATGTATACTTAATAAATCAAAGTAGAATGAAAACAGTAAAGACATAAGGTAAAGAACACACAGATTTAAGTGGTTTGAGATAAACCCCTCTACGTCCACTGGTCCTTCACACAGGAGTAAAGAGTTTATTAAAATCACTACATACACAACTACGTGAGTTAACTAAACCTGTCTCTGTATCGTTTACATAGATTGATACATGGACTGTAGCCTTGGGCCATTCACACAGATTGTCTTGAGCTCTTTTGACTTGCTTCTTCTCAAACAGATCGAAGCTTCATCATCAATGTTCTTCTTCCCACTCAAGTCGGAATACGCAAACATCCTTAGTCCACACAGGGCTACTGATTTTCTCAACGGTAAGGATAGTACACTTCCAAACAACATCTATATCTTTGATGAACGTTCGTTGTATGCTGGGTTGTTTGCATTGAGGACTTAGTATATTTCTTCGCTTGGATACGGTTGTATATTCACGAAATATACTGCTTTTTAATAGATAGAATGTCAGAGTAATCTGTCAGAGTATGTGCGATAATGAATAACTTCAGTGTGTAAGGTCCTATTGGTTGGGGCTATTTATAACTTTACAAACATATCTGTTATAAATGGAGCCATTTCTGGTTGGTGAGATGTTGACGCCTCTGATTGGCGGCTGCTGAATGTTTGAATTAAAGCAGATCGCATTTAATGCTTCAGACATCCTTTCTGTCTTTGCTTTAAATGCTCTTCAAAGCGTTCAGGCTTGTCTCTCTCCAGTCGCATTAAATGTTGTCCTATCAGATATAAATGCTGCTTTTAATCGTGAATACTTTATGAATAAGTAATATTTATTTCACAATGGTTTAAAGCTATTTCCAATCAGTCCTATTGGATGTGTTAACTTTTTCTAAGTAAAATGCATACAGTTTTATTGCTGTATCCAACGTACCATTTCTGTTGTTGTATGAAGTAGGCTATATAGGATGGACTCTGTAGAAGATCTCTTTGCTGTATGGATGGGTTGTATGGAGAATCCTAATAGATTTCATACTTAATGATATTCCGACTTATTTAAGACTTCTTTGTTGTATGTTGGCAATTATCAAAACAAGATATTTATCCTAACAACCCTCCCGCCGAATCTCAGCTTCCGCCTGTTCCTAAATTGGGACTGATTCCTATTGTCGGACGACGTGGGTGGCACTTCCCCTGTCGGCTGGACAGATTCTTCTTGTACAGGAGATGCTTCCTGTCGGGTGGAAGTAACAGCTTCTTCATTTGTGACAGGAGGGACTGATTCCTCCTGTTTATTTTCTTCGTGGGCTACTTATTCTTCTTGTGGAGTCGGGGACTGATGTTTCTCATTGGATGTCCCCTGACCCTATTGATTCTGAATGTTGGAAAATTCTCCTTACTGAGCCTCTTCATGGCTCATCCGAAGACCGGCCTCTAAGGCCTCATCGCCTTCGTCGGAGTCAGGGTCGCAGTGATGACTTGGCGTCGGAGCTTTGTCACCAGAATGTTATTTCCCTCTTAGGCGGGTATTCTCTTTTGCCATGAAGTAAGATGATATAATTCTAGGCAAAAGTGATCTAACCATTTGATCAAGACCTCAATGTTCTGGGTGTCCGGGACCTCCAGAGAAAACAATTCCTCTTCTCTCCATGCTTCCCAATTATACATGGTGTCGTATGGGGTGACCCTTGTTGTTACCCAAAATATTATCCGGAGATAGTATTGCTGGAATGATCGAGTAACAAACAAATGCGAGAACACTTCCGTGAGAAAATAGATAACACTAGATTTGCCGGGGTTGTTAATCCCGGGCTTGAATGCTCTCGCGAGATGTTATTAATAAATATACTGTCGAGTACAAATATTAATGTTAGAATCTAATACAAGGAGTGTAAAGACTTCTAGTTATCTAGGCTTTAGAGCGCGTAGATTGCCGGAAGAACCAGATAGATGAATCTGTGAGTTCTTGCTTGGGATATATGATGAATGTGTATGAATATCACTATGAATGTGTTAGTGGTTGCCAAAAGAGCCTTTGATTCTCTCTTTGGTGTGTATTTTGCACTTAATTCGTAGTAGAATTCGCCTCCTCTGGCCGCAGCAGTGAGTCCTCTATTTATAGGGGACAAGGTAGTTGGGATCCCTCAGGCGATCGCGGGCGATCGCCGTTTTCTATATTAAAATAAACGGCCGATCATCCCGTCACGTGGGCCTGTTCCCTTGAGGTCCGAGGTTGCAGTTGGAGGCCAGCTGGGTGAGCCAATGGGAAGCCAGCACGCATTGCGAGTCGCTGTCCGAGGAGGGCCCACTTCGTACCTTTCGGCGGCCTTGTCGGTAGGTGTGGTAGGTGATAGGCTGGGGTCAATGATCCTATCTGTCGGTATCCTTTGAAGATCCGCGGGTGGGCCACCGTATAAGATTCGGTCTTCGACGACTTTGACGGTTGCTGGATCGACACGTGGTATAGACGATCGCCTCTGGTCCGTTCATTAAAGACGATCGCCAGATACTAAAAGACGATCGCTGGTTATCAAAAGACGATCGCCGCATTATGCCGAACTCTAGGCGTTTGTCCGGAGTATGTCTTTCATGGTTGGCTTTTCTGATCGTGATGCCGATCGCCTATCGAGGCGTATTAACCGCCGCACAACAATTGCCCCCCAGCTCGCCTCGATATTGAAAACACGGGGTGAGGTGGCACTATTGGCGATCGCCAATGTTTAAACGATCAGCCGATCTGACTTCAAATATGGACGACCTTCTTTTGCATCGGGAGCAGTGGGAAAAGAAGGCGGGCTTTCTAAAGTGGCAGGGACACGCGTCGCGCCGCTGTTGGGGGAGTCCGACGGTTTTGTCGGTCTTGTCGGCTGGCATGCCCTCGAAAAGACGCGTCCGCGGGATTCGAGGGCGGCATTTAATGCGTCCCCACGTGACGGTTGCGATCCAGCCCTCGAGGTTTCTCCTATTTGCATTTAGACCCTCGTCTCCGTCTATAAAAGGGGCCTGTTCTTCTTCTCTTCACTTTTTTACGCGTCCTTTGTATCCATAGCTGAAATTCTGCAGAAATTTCTGGAGCTTGTTGTGCCGACCGTCTTCCTTTCTTTAGGTAAGAAACCCAATTCTTCTTTCTCCCTTAATTTTTTGAGAATATGTCGGGAGGATCTAAGGTCTTCGAGGTCGGAAGCACTGGCCGCCGCGGCCACGGACCGGGAGGAAATTCCTGTGGGAATCCCCGTGGAAACGGCCGTAGAGGCTATTCGTGCAGGGATTGCACCCGCAGAGCTTCAGGAGCTTTTCAACGAGGCCGTAGTGGCGGGATCTGCGGCGGCGGAGGAGCGAGATGCGTCGCCGGTGGAGGAAGACGAACTGATGCGTTGGTCTTGGGAAAAAGATAGCGTCTCCGGCCCCGTTTATACGGCTTTTGCTAGACTTATGGAGGGGATTGCCGGGCCCTGTCCGGAGTTTGATTTCGAGGCTTACTCCGCCGCTCATCCCTACGTACATGTGAAGCGGACGGAGTTTCGGGCTGCTGACCCGTCTCAATGGACTCTTGGTCATATTCGGAGTTCGGCGACCTGGAAGGACATGACCCGCTGGAGGGCCAAATATCATATCCCCTCTGATGTGTCATTGCACGTGCCCTCCGAGAACGAACGTGCTGACCAGCCTCCCGAGGGTATGGTCGCCATCAACAAAATGACATTGGATGCCGGACTGCGGTTTCCCTTGCCGTTCGTCGTTTTGTATCTGCTGATCGCCTGGAATTTGGCGCCTCTTCAGTTGACGCCGAACGCCTGGCTGCAGATTATCAGCACATTGACATTATTTGGCGGTCACAGGTTGTTTCGCTTGCCTTCTGCGCTGGAGATGAAATATCTCTTTAAGCTGACTGTGCAGAAGGGATCGATCGGTGGTTACCATATCCAAGGTCGCCAGGGTAGGGTGGTCATTGGGGTGCCGAGCAAGGCTCGGGGCGACCTGAAAAGTGGTGCTGGGTTGGTGGTGCATGGAGGTCGGCATCGAGCGAACCGCCGGAGGAGGAGTTGGATATCCCCACCAATTTTCGGAAGAGGAATCCAAGTAAGGGTTTCCATTCTCCCTTTATTTGGATACTCCTTGGACTGATCTAATTTATTTCCCTTTTTGCAGGATCCCTTGTTCCAACGATTGACGATCTCCCCTTTGATTTCTCGATCGTCTGGGAGCGGATTCGCGCATTGCCGGATTCCTATAAGGACGTTCAGTCAGTCAGCCACGAATCTCATCAGTTGGGAGCTTGACTATTTCGCTTCCCTCGCCACCTGAAGGCCACTGATATGACTTTTCATCTACTCTCTTCTGCGAGGCGATCGTCTCCAAGAGGTCGCCATGTCTAAGTTAGTGTCTAACTTGTTTGAGTTTCTTCTTTTGGCAGAGATTTATTTTCCCCGTATCGCCGAGCTACCGCAGGAGATTGCCATGTCTAATCCCGGTTTTATCGGTCGCCTTCATCTGGGAAAGAAAACGGGTCGCGTTGCTGCGACGTCATCTCGCCCTGCCCCTGTGGTGAAGCCCGCTGCGGTGCCGGTCGCCGAACCGGAATCTCAAGGTGAGGAACAACTTCAGCGCAACCGCAAGAGGCGGAGGCCGGAGGGGTCCCTTCCGTCGGCTGAGGCGGATTTAGCTATTTTGGAGCCGCCGATCGCCTCTCCCCCTGTTTCTTCTGTTCCGATGGCGGAGGGGTCTGGTCCCAGGCCATCGGCATCAAGCTCCGGGACACCTGCCGGCTTTTTGAAAAGGACGGCGATCGCTGACGCCGAGACTTCTTGGGGAAAGCCCTATTTCGGCCGTGATCCAGAGCTGGTCAACAGGTGAGAATGGTTTGAACCTTTCGAGCTAGGCGTTCTGAGTAAGGCTTAGGCTAACTCTTTGGTTTCCTTGGTTTGCGCTGCAGGGTTCGTCTTGCCGATCCGGACGTTGCTCCCATGGTGCTGGACTTTCTGTCGAGCAAAGCTCCGCAACAGTCTCTCGAAGTCCCTGCTTACATTCGCCAGGCTATCACCTCTCTGCCCAAGGCTTGGAAGACCGACCTTGACGCGATCGCTCGTCGGCGATCTGGAGACACCATGCAGGCGACCGTTGCCCTGGCTCTTCAGACGGCGACGATGGCCGTCCAAGCTGCTAGGGATTTTGAGGGGCGACCCTCCACTGCTCATCTCCATCGCGACCTCGAGGCCGCCCGGAACAAAAATATCGAGGATGCTAACCGGATCCGTTCTATGGAGAAGGAGTATGAGGAGACGGCCAAAAGGGCTAAGCAGGACGTGGATCGATTGATGCAGGAGCTGAGCCGCTCCAAGGAGGCTGCCGATCGGTCCCGTGATGAGGAGAAAGAAACTTGCCAGAAGCTCGCGCGGCCGCGGCAGAGGAGGCGGCCGATCAAGGCGATGGTGGATCGGCTCAGCGGTGAGCTGGACGTGGCGAGGAAGGAGCTGGAGAAGGCCCAGGGTGAGAATGCCGCCAAGGTTGCCGAGCTGGCGGAGGCTGAGAAGACGGCCGTGGAGTTGAAGGGCCAATTGAAGGCGATCGAGACCGATCCCTACCAAAGTGTGGCGCTCGCCGGCGAGTTCGCCTATTACTTGGCCTATGCTGACGCTGTTCGAGCCGCAAAGAAGGCAGGGATCGAGATCGGTCCCTTGATGGAGAGCTTCAAATCCTACGCCCTCGCGAATCCTCTGCACCCGGAGTTCTCCTTGCCGATCCTTGACTTGGCCGACTTCGGGATCGACTTGAGTTGGTATACCGGCAAACTCATTCATCCCGAGGCCGATGGGGGAGCCCAAGCCGATCCGCAACCCGAGGGCGAAGACCAGTAGGCGGGGCCTTGAGAGGCATTTTTGTTTTTCCTCCATAACTTGTATTTTTTGTAATGCCTTCGGGCCTCGTAATGTATGAAGCTTGTGTTATGAATAAAATACTCCTTTTTTTATACTGCGTAATGTATTACATGCGATCGCCTTTGACTGTTTGCGTGCAATTTTTACGAGTACGTGTATATTTGCTTTCGACTTTTTGTTCGTCTGGCCAATTGTCTGAGTGTTGAAAGCATTGACATGTTTTGAATTGGAATTCTTACTTGTAATTTTCGTCGGACGACCTCGATCGCCCTGCATGTTTTTGAGCGAATCCGATCGAGTGTGGTTCCTCTTTGTTCGATCGTATTTGAGATTAGCTCGACCTATCCCTTCCCCCTTGTTTTTGTTCACTTATTGTAAGTAAGGAAACAAAGACTAGTCTGTCTGGCGAGCTATCTTCATTTTTCCGATTCTGAAGAGTCATATGTGGTTGGGGTGTTCATTGGACCGATCTCCCCAATCGTGTCTTCATGTGCGAGGGATATTGTGTATCCCGCGACTCACTTTTTGTGAGGGTCCTCCGTTAGGCTACGCCTTCCTTGTGTTAAAACGAAAGGCGGGCGATCTCGGTCTGGAGGAGTCCTTGCGCGGAGTGTTGTCGGCTTATTCGACACCACGTCCGCGGCTTGTCAGCTCTGCTTCCACCTCGGCCCGCCATGAAGATGGCGATCCTCGACGGTGTACGTTGAGACGGGGTAACGGCACGTCGCATTGTTCGGGTTCACCATGTTAGAAGATGTACCTTGAGGACGTGCGATCGTGCCTAT